>OY856311.1:19704200-20904200 GCA_963693445.1 Agonopterix heracliana
AAATCATTGGAACTAATGTTCGTACTTGGAACACTAACTTAAAGGTGACAGTCGATTGCAGCGCCCCCAAACCAGGTTTTTTATATTCCTGGTCAGGCTTTACCTAAAGTCTACGAATTATCTTTATTCGTAGCCTAAATTTGAAAACTACCCTGAAAGTGTTTTTGTATCAATGATGAGGAGCAGGTCAAGCAGGTGCTCCCGTCTAAACAAATAAAAAAAAACAATTTGTAATTTAATTTAAAACCTCCTAAAATAAGAACTGCACAGTAACGTGCGGCGTATAGCTCGCATATATTCTTATAATACCATAGCGGACTCTTGCAGTGTGCAAACCAATAAAGAAAAAACCAATCGAATCTGTTACTAAAACAAGGTCAATATCATTGTATCTAATGCGTGCAATTTTAAATCATTCTTTGGCACCATTTAAAATGGTCTGTTAAAATTGAGGACTAACTGAGTGACCCGTTTAATAACTGTGCAATCTTTAGCTTACTGCCCGTCCCATAAACATCGAGGTCACATGTTTCTGCAGATACTTGCCAGTTTCATATTTATGTAACAAATTATTTTTTATTCATTCTGTCGTTTCGCAAATCCACAATGGTTGTGCATTGTCATCATAATGCGTATATTTAAATGCAATTTCCCGCCTCTGTTTGTCGTGAAAGCTGAACCTAAAATTATGTAGGTGGTGAAATTATTATTGCATTGACGATGTATCCGTTAGTTTTGAAATTTATGTCATACGGTAACCATACGATTTATAATGTTTAAAACTGAAACCAAATGGTATAGAAAGTTTTTTTTTTTATAACATTTAAGTGTGCAATTTGCTCGTACCTGTTTAATATATGTGTCTAAAAAAAAAAAAATCTTAATAACATCTTTCTTATTAGTTTATTACGTGTAACTATCTGACAGATTTCTATATTATTTTACAAAGAGCCAACCTGTAGTGTAAGAAAGGCCATTGGCTATCTTTTAAGCCTAAATGCCAGGTCAAAAGTAGCCGAAACCCAGAATATAAGACAAGGTGAATCTAGAGAAATATGTCAAAAACTCTGAAATTGGAGATCATAGTCTCTGCCTAATCAGGCATAAAGTGATACCGCGGGCTATATTTAGTTTGAAATATTTGAATCATTACTACACAAAACTCATGCGGCTTTAATTGCACAATGATCAAAGTGAGAGTTCTTAATTTCGTTAGTAAAATTTTGTGTTTCATAGCCCTCGTCGAGCTGCTCGCAATCTGTACTCTACTCCTGTGCAATAAAGTTAGCATTTCAATGAGCCAGACACTGACAGAACCCTTCCGGGAATTAATTACTTAATCCATAGTGTCGCACACTCGTCGAATACGATCGCGACGCGTGCCGTTCCCGATCTAATTGTCACGCATACCACTGACCCGATTCTCACATCTATTAAGGGAATTTTTTCCTTATTTATATTCTACTTGAGTACTTTTGTCCGTGACTTTTTGCGCTTAGGTCACTTTGAATACAGCGATTGCTTTTTCAGAAAAGCATTCAATTACGTAAGATAGGTGCACGCGCTAAACACAGATGCACTCTCTTGTTCTTACCCTCCTGAATCCATGCTACCGGATACTGGTTAGTTAGAGTCATCGCATCCTTCTTCACCTCTCTTATTATCGCAACGGTTCCACGTTCCATCATTCCTCATTGGTGATACAATACAGGGTAGGCGCACGTACGCTGACCAAATCGGATGCCTACTGAAGAAGGGCCAAATAAAATATTTACCCGGAACCGACGAGCTTGTATGAAGAGACTTATGAATGTTGAGGAGGCGAAAGATGTGTGTTAGAATCGTAGAATGTGGCGATCTGATGTCTCTGCCTACCCCAGTAGTGGGACATAGGCGTGAGCATATGTATGTATGTAAGTATACAGGGTTCGGACCATCAAACTGAACAATTTTTAAATCGTGAAGAGAAAAACACCTGTTCGATACATTTGGGTCGAGTAACCATTATATGGAATAACTTTTTATTTCGCGTTTTCAATGTAGGCTCGATAGTGAAACTTGTTCAGTTTTATGGTCTGAAGCACCCCCTTATGTAACCCTAGGGGAGCGTGTCATTTCTCTTTGTATGTAACACATTTAATTTTACACCCTGTGTATCTCGGCCATGCCTATAAATATGCAAACACACTTTTATGTATTAATAGGATGTCTATATTGCATAGTGACGTTAAAAGGTTAAATATAAAACATAAAACAGGATTTAGGATGACAATAAAAGTAACAGTGTATTTTGATGTTTCGACTAATAAAATAAAACGTATGTGACATTAGACTGTTAACTAAGTAGTACTCTACGTATGCCGTAATATTTTAACAACGTTGTCTTGTTTTCTACCAGGATGAGACAAAGGGGTCCTAATATAAATTGGAAATATCTGAAATGTATGGGATTTCTTCTCATAATTGTTTCTGGGGTTTGAGCCGTATCCCGCCACGCTGGTCCAGTGCGGTCTGGCGGGTGGCCAGAGCCTCGTTTGTTATTTAGCAGGGTGCACCACGAGCAGGTGAGGTTGGCTTGGGCCCCGTAAGATGTTATTTGGGACCCCTTACACCCCTTATTTTTTTTAGGGTAGACCTTTGCCCAGCAGTGGGACGAAATAGGTTATAAAATATATATAGGTATATATATATCTGAAAAGGTCTGCTCATGATTGGATGAGATGAATAGCTATAATTAGATGGATTCGGACGAGGGATGGTGATAATGATAACTATTGTGTCTATACAGAGTGAATTTGATATACTTCATTATTAACTAAGAGTCCATCAAACTGAACAACTTTTACTATGGGGAGCAAACCGATCGAAGCAAAAAAAGCATAGTTACAATAACAATCAATGTTAATGTAATGCAGTATCAGTCAATATACGGGTGTTCTTAAGTGTCAATAGTCCGTGACCATTCAAACACGTACGAGTGTGGGGACTATTAATAGCAAAATTAATTATAAACTGTGTCTGATCTTATAGGCTACCTGGGCCTACTGAACCTTGAACCTGGTTTCTGTGTTGATTAAATATTGTTTCTAGACAAAAGGAACTTAAAACTGTTTTTGATGCATCTCCTGAAATTTTGTGTTTCGTGATTATCCAGGAGACGAATATACGGGGGTGTTAAAGTAAATGCATTACAAGGGGGTGCTTCGGACTTTCAAACTGAACAACTTTTATTATGAGAACAATAGTGAAATAGCAAAAAAAAAACTGATGTTACTTAGAAAACTTTGTTACTTAAATGATCCAAATATATAAAACCGCAGATTTTTTTTCACGATTTTTACTTTGGTCCCATAGCGAAAGATGTAACGCGTTTAATTTTACACCCTGTATAAACGAATAGGATACTTACAATTTTATTTTCTCTTTTTTCTACTTTTCTGGGTATCTCTGGCCCCTATCTAGGTATATAATCGTTGAGCATATACATACATCTTTGTAGGGTTCCGGTGCAGTTTTTTAGGGTTAATTCGTTAATTTTAATTTAATTAGGCACACCAGATTTGTTTGGTTTAGCCTCGTTAACATTTAAACTGGTTTAAAATGTAACTATTGATCTACTACCTTTCACCTTTGATCATAACACGCAATAAACACAACGTCGCATCCAGGCACCGGCACCGGTTCCAGCGCGCATCCTCTTACATCTAGGTCAATAGGTCAACCTAGGACGTCCTAGGACTTGGCAGGGTACTGAGCTAGACGTCGAGTTCCCATACATGTTATTTCTATAGGTATACCTTTTATATCTTATAGTCTTGATTTGCTAACTGTTTTTTATAGGGATGATTAGACTATTTCTCTATATGGGACCAAAATCTAAATAGCGGAAAAAATCTGCTGTTCAATTGAAAGCGTTACCGGCTACTCGACTCAAATACCTATATGGAACAGCTTTTTTTTCGCGTTTTAATGTTGGTCCCTTAGTAAAAGTTGTTCAGTTTTATGGTCTGATCATCGCCTTAAAAACCGTCAGCATAAGAAAGACCCTGTATCTATAGGGTCCTTTTTAATATGCTGACACTTTTTTAAGGGGATGATCAGACCATAAAACTGAACAACTTTCTCTATGGGACCAACATCGAAATCGCGAAAAAGAAAATCTGCTGTTCTATACTAAACTGCAAACCTACTTGAGCTAAATGTATGGGACAGCTGATTTATTTTTCGCGATTTCGATGTTGGTCCCATAGAGAAACTTATTCAGTTTGATGGTCTGATCATCCTCTTGTAAAAGTGTCGGCATATTAAGAAGGACCCTGTATATAACTCACATCCAGGGTCACACAGGTCACACACAGGGTCCAGTCCTTTCGGGGTAGGAAGAAGCAGTGATGCAACTAAATAAATATCTTTTACATTGTCACATAGGTTATCTAGTCCTAATCGAAGTTCCAGAATCTAGCCCAGCCTTGTAGTATGATCATTCATTAGACAACGATGTACAATACATATTCATATTCTCACGCTTGTCTCCCATTGGGGTAGGCTCAGACAGCAGAACGCCACATGCTACCTTCCTCACAAACTCAATCACCAATATGATCAACGTACACACCGCGACAGGTCAGGTTACCCTGATTGTACTTTGAACTATTAGAAGTTGAATCGTGCGAGAGGGTGCGGTATGTTGTTGTTGTTGTTTCGTCTCACGGCACGCTGCGCCCGCGCCGGCAGCTGCGTCTATGCAGGCTCTCTACCGCACTATTTTGTGTTTTGTACGTAGTGTAGTTATGGGTATATAGGGTGCGTAACATGATGTGTCGCCGTGTGTACGTCCGTCTAGCTAGGCAATCCCCCTTCGAGTAATATTACTACGGTCTATTTACTAAAACCATCAAATATCGTCCGGGTATAACGGAGAAAATCCTAACAAAAAATACTTTCACCCTTCCTCGTATCGTATAGCGAGAGTACGAAATAGGTTTATAAATAGGTACAGAGAAGATGGCATGCCGTGAACGTTTAGGGGTCTCCGGGGGAAATGACAAACCGCTTGGAAAACCGGGCCGTGATGTTTGATATCATACATATTTATAGAAACATGCGTCTGGATCGACTGACTCCTTTCATGAACATCCGTGGTATAATGGTTAAGAGCATTGGGCTCTTGACGGAAGTCGTGGGTTCGTTCCCGCGGGGGACCCCTAGTGATATGTCACTTTGTGCGTTTTCCCCCAGTTGGTTGGGACATTGCAGGCTGAATCCATTTTTGTCTGAAAAGAAAGATGATTCCGTGCTTCGGATGGCACGCTAAGCCGTTGGTCCCGGCTACTATCTCTGGTAGTAGTCTTTACAAAAAAAACACGTCAGGCCGTAAGGCGGTTTGAATAAACTCTTGGGCTTTCCCACAGATAAGAAGAATGCTTAATTCAAACTGTTACTAAGAAAAGTGACGTGCACTTGGAGACAGTGCAATGGACTGTTGCCCCGCAGCAAGTCAAACTCAGGGATGTGAAATTGACTCAATAGAGGAAGTAGATTCTACTCTGGCATTTATGTGTCCTAAGACACGAACAGTATCTAATATTTATGGCATTCACACATTGTACGTATGTCGCCGGAATATCCAATGTACAGACAGAAGTGTCTGTACACAGTTTTATAATAGTTAAGATAATATTCAGGGAAATCACTTTTAGCCGCCTTTTGTACCCTTCGTGTTCATGTATATTGTTGATATTTGTGTATTTTTGTGGTGCAAATAAAGAATATCTTATCTTATTCTTACAACGGGAACGGGATTGCCGTCGTATTATTTATTACGTCATCTTTTCCGCCGGCAATGTTACGCCTATGATTGACCGCTACGAATTATGAATGAACATTGAATGAGAGTGGAACTGTCATCGTGTAGCTTCTAATACAGTTCAATAAAATAATACAAATTTTATTCGTACATGAAAAAGCTTGTTTAAATATGCAATGCAAGGAAGGATCGGCTGTAATCTATGGCTGTAATGGAAAGTTATTCCACGGTATAAGAAAGATTATGGTACTTACTACATACAGTACGGACACTCCCTGCAATTCATCAATTTTTACCTCACCCTCTCTTGGTAGAAAGCGTAGCAGAAAATAGGCAATTCCTGTCTCACTCGCACGCAGCTATGTGTCCAAGGTGTAGCTATACTATGAAGCTGACGTCCCTTATGATTATTATTAATTAATTAATATATGAATAACATTACAGCAAAATATGCCAATGATGAATCATTATTGAAGTGTGCGCGATCATCGTCATAGTTGTGTGATAGCACGGCTATGACGTGTCAGCGATAGACCATAAAGATGACACTATCTTACACAGAATTTAAGCAAATCTCTTTCTAGCATTATCAAAAGCCGGGTATTGCTATTGATGTATGATTGATTACGCCTACATCAACCATAGAGAGCGAAAATAAAATACCATAAGTTCGGAAGTGTGTGCAAAAATGTGAGCAAGCATGGGGCGAACACAATAGACCGCAATGGTGAAATCACAGTGTTAATAAGCCTCTGTTTGCAATTAGCTGCACATAAAAATTGTAACCATAAAATATAGGGTCCTTCTTATTATGCTGACGGTTTTTAAAGGGAATGATCAGACTGAACAACTTTCTCTATGGTATCAATATCGCTGAAAAAAATGCAACACCTGCTCGACCCCAATCTATGGGACAGATTTTTTTTTTCGCGATTTCGATATTGGACCGATAGAGAAAGTAGTTCAGTTTGATGGTCTGATCATCCTCTTAAGAAACCGTCAGCCAGCATAATAATTTGGACCCTGTATGTCTTACAAACTGTGACCGTATTTATTATTATTATTTGGTTGTAAGGGCTTGGTCAATGACCAATAGCCACCGCGACCTGAACAGATCTATTGTAGCTGTCACCCTTGACCTAAAGGTAATTTCCTAGGCCCACGGACTTCATGAACCGTGTTATGCTTTTGGAGGGGAGGTCCCTAATGTCAGTAGGTTTTACCACGTACCCACCCAGATGGCGACTCCTGCTGTGACCGTAACAACGTAATTTAAAAAAATTCTAATGTCACTTTCTTTCCCCAGCCGCTCCCTTCTTCGTTGAAGAGCCAAAGTTCCAAAACAAAGCTGAGGGTGAAACCGCGGAGATCCGCTGCAAAGCCAGCGGAACCCCGGTGCCCCAGATCTCGTGGATCCACAACGGCAAGCCCATCGAGCAGGCGCCCCCGAACCCTCGGCGCCAGGTCACCGCCGACTCCATCATCATCACGGACTTGATGAAGCAGGACACCGGCAACTACGGGTGCAACGCGACCAACGCCGTCGGTTACGTGTACAAGGATGTCTACATTAATGTGCAATGTGAGTTATTTTTGTTTTATTTTTCTTGTTAGGAAGATGAAAGAGTGTTAGTTAGAATGAGGGAATTGTACAGTCAGTATTAGAAATTAGAATTAATGAATGAAATACACTTTTATTTATACTAAAGACGATAAAAAGCCGAAATAGGATAGGATGCCAAAATGCGGTTCCGTAAAAATTGGTTGAGCCCTTCATAATTTGAATTAAAGTCATTTTAAAATCAGACTCATATTTTAATATTTGAGATGTTTATGTAGATTTTCAATTGTCAGCTATAATATTTCCACAGCTTTGTGACTTTATTCTAAAAGAGTAACTTTTTATAAAACATGCACTCTGAAAAAAAATGTCGCTGCATATCTATGAAAACTCGTTAACTTCTCGCTCTCGGAAAATTGGTCTAGGTCACCCTAGCAGGACGTGAAAATTGCATTATCCGTAGCCACGAATAGCTTTAGCTCGGACCATCAATTTATTTGTTGTTTGAACAACACTAGTCTCTGAATACCGGATTTTGTTCAATTAGGAAGTGCATTGTATTCCTCCCATCTTCCTTAGCCTACATAAGTTCCAGTGCAAAGAACAATGTTCTACTACAAAATAAAATAAGTGTTAAAATACTCCGCTGCAGACCACAGTTACTTGTAATAAAATGCCACAGTGCCTTCGAATTAATCTTAATAAAATGCACGATCTCTCGGTGATTCAACTTCCTAAATATAGACTTGTTTAGATTCTGTCGTCGCTCTTTCTAATGGTCAGCTAGTGAGTCAAAATGTATTGTTTCAAGCTTATCGCATAATTTGTTAATCATCATTCTCTTGCTCTTATCCTATTACCTGGAGCCTGCGAAATATCACATAAGACTAGATAGTCTTTAATATTCTGGGGGTCATCTTATCATCAGCTCGCATTCGGGCAACATCAAAATTTGAACATAGACAGAATACATAATAATTCCACATACAGAATGAACAATCCCTGCCCCTCAACATCAGATACCGCACTTCACCCCGCAGTTCGGGGTAGATTTTAGAGGAGGACAACAAGTTGAAACAGAAAGGCGCGCACGTGCGAGCGAGACGGCGCGTGTGTCTAAGTAGTGTCCGACCGAAACTAGTTTTTACAACCGAAACCGAAACCGAATTTCGGCTTCGGTTCTAGTTTCGGCCGAATCCGAAACCGAAACCGAAACTTCCTTATAATATAATTCTTCCTAACTTTTTAGGTTTTGTTCAATGTAGCTAGTTGCCAATGTGTGTTTCATGGTCACAGAAGCATGAGAAGCAGTTAATTTGATAAATTTCTTAGTAGTTTTGTTGTTTTGAAATCAATTATTTCTACTGTAGGTACATGTAGGTAGGTACATGGTATGTGTGTACATATCTACTCGTATCTATGGGGTGAGGTATGTTTTAACTCGGAGTTTAGAACATCAAATCACGTAGGTAATAAAATTTTGTATGACCTGTCTTTTTGATATTTAAAACTATTTATCGCAAGTATATTTAAGTACACTGCCATTAATTTCTGCATATTTGTAGACTTGAACAAAAACACTGAATACAGAGTGCAAATTTAAATGCATTACATATTAAAGGAGGTGCTTCAAACTAAACAACTTTTAGTATGGGGACAACACAGAAAACGCGAAAAAAAAATCTGTTGTTCCGTAAAAAACGTCAACGGCCCAAATGTATGGAACAGCAGATTTTTTTTCTCCATTTCAACATTGGTCCCATAGTGAAAGTTGTTCAGTTTGATGGTCTGAAGACACTAAAAAGTATGTAACGATAATGCGTACTACTCCCTGTACACTTCACTTGAATAATATAATATTTACCTAAAAGTAACTGATTGTAATTTTGTTTAAGGGCAATACACATAAAAATTACATACATTTTTACGCTTGTCTCCCTTTGGAGTAGGCAGAGCTAATAGAATAGCCAGACCAATATCATTTGCTAAAAACGTTATTGTAATCGAAAACAACTTCAAACAAAGTTTACTAGATAGACCAATAGGTACCAAAACTTTGCAAAAACTTCAAACATGTTGCGTAAAAATACAATACCTAATTGAAATGAAGTTCATTCTTTATTAAAAAGGTACCGTTATAAATATTACCTAATTGGAAATAATATAATAAAATTGAACATAACCTCATAATTCACAGTAATTCTACACCACAAAACAAACAGCGCAAGACATAAAAAGGGGCGCGGGAAGTGAATTCGACGATCTCCGCTACATCGAAGAACATCCGCTAACTCACGAACGTAGTTTCGGTTTCGGTCGTAGTTTCGGCCGTTTTTCTGCCGAAACCGAAACCAAACCGAAACTCCAAATTTGGGCCGAAACTGGCCGAATCCGAAACCGAAAACGAAACTTCGGTCGGACACTATGTCTAAGCCATCTTGTTTCTGTAGCGTAGCCAATATTTAGATCTCGTGAGATCATTCTGTGGCGTGCCTGGAATGTGTCATAGGTAACGTAGCTGAGTCCTAAAAAAATCATTTCTCATTGTAAATGTAATGTCTGAAACAGAAATATAAAAACCCAGACTAGAAAAGACAAACATGAGATTAAACTGTTCCGCAGAACTTATGGAATGAATTAAATTTACATCCCACGATGGAACTGTTTAACGTAACTACTGGAACTAGCAAATGTAATCTGTCAAAATATTCAGACTTGTAATCACTCAACTTTGTATCTATTACGCCAAACATCTGCGTGAATGGGATTGGTTGGGCGAGATGTGCCTCTTTCTACAGACTATTTTCAAATATTGATGAACAACTCGAGTGTTTTACGCGTATCTTCCTCTGAACAAGTGTTGTTTATTGAACTATAAAGTCAACGAATGCAATCTCTTGTTATAAATAATTCCATTCGTCTGTCAGTTTAAATATGGAAGTTTTACTAGAATATAAACAGAGCTGCGGAAACTGTAGCCATAACTGTCAGTTATAATTAATTACCGCGGTGTAGGCAAGTGTACTTTACAAATTGAATCTTATGTGTCAACATTTTAGGTTGAACTAACTGTACTTGAAGCGTAAATTCTTAAAGTCAACAATGTTGCTTTTAAGGGGCATTCAACGAGACTGGGGTACCGAGAGTCACGATATACGATATTCTTCTTTGACCTTTGATTATATTTTTCTTTAGCAGTATAGTCATTACTCATTCGCACTTAGTATCGCACATCCTTGCCTCTTCCTGACAGTTTTTTTTTCTACTTCCTGACAGTTTTTTCTTATTTTTTATGAAATGACGGCAAAATGTCCACGGAGTGACACTACCACTACTCACCTCAAAATTGACTACAACGATACTATCGAAATTAAAAAGCTGGGGTAACCTAGTTGTTTTGTAACAAGAATAGAGTGAATAGAGCTTGAACAATCAG
The DNA here is from genome assembly GCA_963693445.1 of Agonopterix heracliana. Classification (NCBI taxonomy): domain Eukaryota; kingdom Metazoa; phylum Arthropoda; class Insecta; order Lepidoptera; family Depressariidae; genus Agonopterix; species Agonopterix heracliana. The sequence continues at coordinate 19,715,004 of OY856311.1, forward strand.
TCACGTTTAACATAACAAGGAATAAAATATGTAGAAATGACTCATTCACCGTCAAATATAAACTTTTATGAAGGTAGTAAACGTTTAATATTCGTGCATTCCCTAAAGCTGAAGTTTCCGAATATTTTCTTCCACAGTCCCCTACAGGCCTAGAGCCAGCCTATCGCTTTCATAATTCATAAGTATTTTTTTACTATCGATTGTTAAAATGTTTGCTATTGTTTAGCTGGTGTAAACATATGCTAACAATCTGTTTTCATTACTTGGTTCACTGCTTATTGTTACGTTAGCATTTGAATCATTCACATGGAGTTAGATTAGACTTTAGAATGAGATACAACAAATATTTTTTGCGGAAACCTTGAAGCCATCCTCTAAAAAGTCCCTACTCTAAGAAGGGATTATCATAAAGTGAGACATCTAATCTTACGCAAACCTTTAAAGATAAAGCTCGTCTAGTTTATTTCTAACGCTATGTCGGTCACATCGTGCATAGCTTTATCAAAAAGTACATGATAAAATTATTATTCGTATTGATCATCGATACCACTAATTTCGATTGTGCCAGGTGTTTAAAGTCAGTCAAGGGCCATGACGTCATGATGACATAATATGCCGCCGTCATTATATACGGACGGAATGCCATCAGCCTTATATGGCCTTCACTCGACACTCAAAAGTTTCTGCAAACTTTTATTAGTTGGATATTTAATGCCGTCGTCTAGTAAAACGGTAAGCCGCGTTAATGCCCGCCGCCCTGTGAAATTCGATAAGTTTAACCCCCTATTTCTCCCCTAAGTGGTTAATGTCGGGGATGGCACTGACGAAAGTGTTGGTGAGTCTGTTTAAAGACAGATCAGGTTTTATATGGCAAAAAAATCTGTTAAGTATGGTGAAAATACCTTTTCATATTTAGTAACAAACTTTTTCTTTTACGCTCATCCTGGATTGATAGAAAAACTGAGCATGAATCAGCTTATCATCCCGAGCGAGTCATAAAAGTGGAGTGAGGGAACGGGCAAGGGTATTCCATAGACTAATAACAGCAGGCTGACAACTTGTCACTATAAAGGACATTCATAATAACTGGACTGGACTGGCATGGACTAGTAGTCCATTCTAATTTTGTCACAAATATACACGATGGTTTCACATCAGCCTATATTTGATCTCTTAATTGTCAGACCTGCATACCTCAACATTTGAGATGATTGAACACATTTGATTGCTATTTTTAACGTCGACCTACGCACAAATCAAGCCATTTAATTTGTGAGTTTATTTCAGCTTCTCTCTTTGATTAAGTTCAAAATCTGCTTGATCTTATTCGAATTTAACATATAATGTGAACAATTACTTATTTTACAAATAAAATAAACGACCAAATTCTTCAAGTTTATAAATATTTAGGTACTGCATTTTTTTATAGTGCGTGGCGCTAAATTTCGCAATACTTAATCAGATCGCAATTTTTTACAACACATAACTAATCTTTACTCCTTAGTTTGTCGGTTTATAGTAAAAAAAACTGCAGCTGCACCTAATGTCATCGCGTGCATGAGGCAATGAGTGACTACCTGAGGTTTCAACCCCAAAGTCCACAATAGTCGGCAGGGTGCGGCTCGCATAGGGTGTGTCCCTTCACCACCTTTATTACACTTCGAACGAAGGTTGCGTTGCGTTGGCTAAGCTTTACATACGGATGATTTGCCATTCCTTTAGTGGGAAATACAAAGAGGTTATTTCTTTATAATAATAAGTCTAGTTTATAATAATAAATAAGTATTTTATAATAAGTCTCACTTCATACATACACAAAATTATCATACACAAAGTATCCCACTACGTATTTTAACTAATACACTTACACCCGTACATTTAAATCACACTACAACCTTGCCCTCAATATTATATACCTAGTTATTAATTTTATTTGTGTTTAGGAAGAAAAAAAAAATTTCAAGTTTTATGTGAATTTTTCGCTTGTACTATGCTGCTCACAATGCACCTCATGTTGCAGTTACTAGGCGAGAACGAAGCATGCTACCCTACCGTAAGACAGTAAATCTATTTATTCGGAGGGTAGAATGATTTTGTCTTGATGCGGCCGATCTTTATTACTACCTACAAGTTTAAACACTTTATTATAAGCACAATGTTTTTCTGTATTAAGGATGTACCTACAGTTTTTAAATAAATAAAAATTATTATGATTATTATGATTATGATTTCTTTATTTTAAACTAACGATTTTTACAATCTCTGTTGTTGAATGTCAGGCCTACTATCACCACTAGACACGCCATGCCACCCTGGTACGCTAAATATGCTAAAAGTTAGCTTTGCACTACTGCATGCACCCTTAAAGATAGTGGTAGCAAACTTTCAGACTACACAGAAAAGGAAATACGGTCGTGCGTGAGTTAATATCTATGTAAACTTCGGGATCGGTTTTAATGAAGTTTGGCACGGATTTGAGTATCGCTTTCCCCCTGAAAACGAAAAAAAATCTCTTTGGTGTGATGTTACGGGCAAAAACTAATTTCTTTCTGTTTATTTATACACTAAAATTTTTTAATAACCTACTAGAAAAAAGTATAGGCTGTAGTCAAATAATAAAACTATACAACTTTCCGTAGGGACATGGGTCGAAAAAAATGAGAAAATTTGGTGGACCCACCATACTAAAGTGCGGATCAGCCGATCAATTTTCTTTCCCATTTTATTTGGGGTCGGCCCTCCGTGTCATACGTCTCCAGGCAGCTCGGTCCTGGGTCGTCTCTTTGTTGACTTGGGCTTGTCGGCTTGGGTTCTGATCAATTTTCTATGGGAGGTCCAAACAATTTTCTCGTTTTTGACCCATGTTCCTTTTGGGTAAGTTGTTTAGTTTCATTAGGTATCTGAATACAGTTTTAACATTATTCTAAAAAATAAATGTGTTTATTATAACCTTAATCTCTCGAGGTGGGTGTAGGACGACAAAGTGGCACTCGAGATTCCTCTTAAAAGTAGCTTTAATTTTATGCACGGTTTACCAGCCCCTTCCAACTTTTACGCTTACTTGACTTTTTAGCGTCTTCTTTGAGTTCTGTACTAGAATTATATCTAATTTTACTTTACTGCACATAACGTCTACTTTCATCCAAAACTCGTCTTCTTAACCTTTACGTCTTTTGGGCTTTAGGGCTATAAGAGCAACACTGAAAGTTTAGTGATTGTTATATTGGCATCAATTTCATACCATCTCTGTACGATTAATTTCCATAACGATAAAATCGTTTATTCAGCCTGTAATTCCATACGAGGTTTTTTTCTAAATTATATTATGTTGATTACAATGTAATTTACTTAGATACCTAGCTTTATATATATATACAGCTATAACTTTAGAACAAAGAGAAATTAAATTCTCTATAAATCAATAACAACAATGTCCATGTTAATAAGTGATATAATCACAAGGTTATGGTAGACGCATAATATTATTAAAATAAAATTTAATTCATAAGTCTTTTACAAAGAATTAAAAGTCTATTTGTTCAATAACATAGTGAAAGTATCAAGAAGATTCGGCATCGTTTTACCAATTTTGTTTGCGTCTACATTAGGAATTTAGGCATGGACAGATGTTACCTCATCTCTGTGATATGTACGTGTCCATACATAAGGATATGTGTATATTTTGCTACTTTAATATTTCATTTAAAAGAAGCGCTGTCCGCGAGCATCATAATCTCCAATCATTCCTTCCATCCTTATTTGTCATCCCTTTTATTAAGTTCAAACCGTTCAGGGGGTCAATTTGTAAAGTTAACCCCCGATTTTTCGTTTAGTGTCATTTGCTACTCATACTGCTATACAATATAGTAGATTTCACACCGAGGGCAGGAAAGTAAGAAAGTTCTCCAGATCTCATGTAATTGTGATCTGAGGCTTTCTTTTTTACTGCCCGACGTTAGTATACTATTTTTCTCCTCGACGGAGGTGGAAACTTTGTTTAGCGCAGCGGGACGGGAATTGACGCTTTTCGTCCGGAGGGGAGAAAATGACATTTACCGTGTGGTTTTGACTTGGAATAAACTCCCAATTTCTTCACGTGGGTGGGACGAATAAACAAGATAGTTGTCAACCACGGTTATGGGATGATGGTCGTTAGTTTATGCATGTATTCATTTCATCGGAAAGGAATTGCAATGATAAATTAAAACATCTCAGGAAAACTCCTAGATAATTGCTTGTATTGAATGTTAAAAGGCGGTCAATATAAACTGGTTTTAGATTTCTCTAAGTCTCGACCGACGTATCGTGAGCTCTGTAGACCGGTACACGTGGAAAGGGACCAAACCCACACACAAGCTCGTACGAAAGTTGAGTAACCTGGCTGACTCATCCCACTACTGTTTTGTTTGAAATTCGGCACGTTTGCCGTAAAACCGACGAATTTGCGAGCCGTTTTGTTCGTGAATTGGGACGAGGTTGTTCACAATAGGTTTTACTTACTAATTAATTGATTACGAACCTTGTTATTTACTTTATTTCAACTTTTCACCGATACGCATTAGGCTCGCGCTGTTTTAGTATGGCCCGCTGTCTCTTACCGTTTTGAATAGTCACCCTTATACCCCTTATATACCTATAAGGTTATTTCTCCCAGGAAGAATAAGGCCGAGGATGAGGCTTTTCAACCTCTACCACCCCCTAAACACCCACCCACCCTCTACCTCTTCTCTCTTCTGACCAGTATGAGAGGTAGTGTGCCTGTTAATAGTTTTTATTAATAAACAATGAACACAATACAGGACTTAAAATTGCAGAATTTAAGTCTACCTATCTCGTCCTTCACCAAAAAGCCAGTGGTGTTAATCATCGTACATAAGTTTCCTCAAAACTCATTGGTCCAAATCTGATCCAGCTTGGGATCAGAACGCCCTCCTCTGCGGATGGCGAGGCTTATAATTTGACCACCACGTCAATACACGATTGGATTAGCAGGGAAAATATCCACCGATAGGATCGCTTGATATTTCTCGCTCGTCCAAGCTCTAGTGGACAGACAGCCTAAGCACGAAAGACCTACAAACAAACGGATCTACAAATTAACCTACAACTCCTCTCGACCAATTTGTCTCTCGAACTCATAAGTGTCACTTTTCCAAATTACTACATTTACATTCTAACCACCGTAAGTCAGTGTCTGCTCTATTAGGCACATCCTCACGTTCAGACGGACGGACGGTGGCATATATTCACACGCCCACACCCCAATCTACACTATATTTCATCCCATAAACAATGTCTCGCAAATCAAGCGATTTGGTGGTCTATAACGTTGGCGTAAGAGTTATGTCATTGCATTTTCTATGTGGAATGAAATTAATATGCCGGATATTATTAGTTCTGTGTACATTGGAATTTATAGTCTCTTGTTTGGTAAGACGATATGTGTGGGGTTCTGGTTCTATACTAGGTCAGTTTTTACTATTATTACTTGAATGAACAATCGTAAAGACATAAATGGTATGTGGATACTCCTAAAAGGTACGAGATCTCATTGGGTAGTGTTAATGTACAGATTACCTAATAGTATTCAACTTATCTCTGATCCAGGCAAGATTTATACTGATCATTCAGGACGAACAGCGTTAGCTAAAGATGACCGAAATACCTACGCGTTTTATTCAGTCTACAGCTGTAACATCTTGTATCCGTAGGTTCTATTTCGTATTTGCTCTTACGATGTGCTTGATATGTATTTTTCATCAGGTCTAGACGACACTGAATTGTAATCTGATGTGATTCTGCTTTCATAAACATGTCGATCACATCAACAAGTCACGCAATAGAATAGACGAATAGTTCGATTTCAATCGTGATTGTTCTTGAATTTCATTGGAATAGAGAAAAAAACATTCTTCATTTGAAGGAAATCTTCCGCGAATCTTACGCGAAATATCGAAAATTGAATGTCCAAGTAAAGTAGTAGGTAGGTAAGGTAGAGAGAGGCCTTATAAAATCGATCTCGACACTATCGCAACACTCGGTAAACCATCGCAGTTATCGTAATAAATCTCCGATTAGCCGAACAGCGTCTGCACGCGAAATCGTATATAACTTTGATATAAACTGCAACTGCATACAATTGCGTGTTAACGACTGTACAATCGGAATCAAGTTTTACTTTATTTACCCAAGAACCATGTCTATTTTTCAAGTTCTCGTAAGATCTAAATCTAGCTAGCTCGTGTTTTGATAAATTTACAGAATGGGCAATTTCGTAAAAAAATATCCCGGTTACAAAATGGAATAAAAAAAAACATATCTTTATTATAATTGGAACAACGTAGAATGATTCGCACTTATTTAAAATGCATAATAACAGTTGCAAATTGGATAAAAAATGTTTATTTTCAAAGAAAATGTGATTATTTTGGGACAAGAGAGTGGTTCAGGCTTCCATTTTGTAACTTTTTTTGGAACGAAATTATATAATTATACAGTTTATTCTTAGTAAATGTGTCTATTTTCTTTAAAAATAACAATCAGTGAACCTTAACAAGGCATCAATTACTTTTAATAAACTAAAATATATATGTATATATATATAAATATATATATATATATAAAGTATATTTCATTCATTTTCATTCATTCATTCATTCATTCATATATTTTGTAACTTTTTAAACTAGGTCGGTCATTGTGGGACATTACTAATAATGGGGGTTCAAAACTAACTTTAGTCTTATTTTTTAATTTATTTATAATAAATGACCTATATAACCTGCTAATTTTACAGATTATTAATTAAATAATCAAAACCTTCATTCAAAACGGTCTTTGGTTTCAGTGTAAATTGAGTGCAAACTGATAGACATGACAAAATGTGTGCGGATATATTTAGAAAAAAACGCCCGAATAATCTTGTTAAAGGCAAAATTTGTGATAGAGTATTTTAGTTGTTGACTGTACAATACGACGAATGTTTGTTTACAATTTTGGCGTTATGCAAATCTTAGTTAAATTTACAAATGTTCATATATCTCGCTGTTACCTTCGGTCAAATTAATTTTACTTTGATCGAAGGCTTACCTTGAATTTTTATCGAGAACGTTTTCGCATAATGCGTCATTTCTTTATGTGATGTGATGGCAAAAGAGAACGAAAATGATAAGAGGTTCAATTCTTATGTTGTCGACTAAAGAATGGCTGTCAGAAGGCAGGGAAGGCTATTTCAGACCATAGAAATTAATGTACTTACTGGTATAGTAGACGCAGTGTGCAAGCGAGAAGATTTAATGACATAAACGCAAGGACGAAAAAGACAAAAAACCAATGCCCTAAATATTGATACTAACTAGACGTTTCAACTTGCAGCGATTCCTCCAGAGATCAAGGAAGGTCCGGAGAACCTGGTGAAGGTGGACGGTTCGGAGGCGGTGCTGAAGTGTCGCGTGTTCGGAGCCCCCAAACCTCACGTCAAGTGGATGAGGGACGAGGTCGACGTCACTGGCGGAAAGTAAGTCTGTTATACAGATAGAGAGATTTATATATTTCAGATGGCTCGATAGCTCAGTCGGTGGTGAACCTGCCTGTAGCGCCAAGGGTCGCTGGTTCGAATTTGAAGTATGATGAAAATAATGTGTTTGAACAAGTCCGGGCTAGATTCTGGTATTTTCAATGACACTAGTTAATCTGTGTGACATGACAATGTCCAAGATTTGAATTTTTTAAGTAGTTATCGGTTTCATTTCTGGGGAAAAGTAACTTAGTCTCCAAGCGAAGTCTATGAGATGATTTTTCCTGCTGATAAAGTGTTTGAACACTTGACGTATCAATGTTGATAACTTTGAATGAGTAGCTTTATTTAGATATCTAAGTTTATCATCTCCTTCTGATGTTGACTGAAAGATGAATTTTGTTGAAATTGTCGAATAATAACAAAACTCGAACGCTCAAACTATAAATTGTAACCTACGAGTACCTCATGTACTTCGCCATATGATGCAATAAATGAGTAGGGTTGACCTTTGATGAACTGAACGGTATACCTGGTTGCCCTTGCGCACATCTAGTGCTAGTATAGTGGTCTACTCGAAGCCGGTAATCATGTTTATAAACAGCAACAATATAAGGGGAGCACATTCCGTTGTGTAATACGTATACATGTTACAGGTACAATATAACGGCGGAAGGGGACCTGGTGATCCGCGACGTGTCCTTCACCGACGTGGGCCTGTACCAGTGCTACGCTAAGAACAAGTTCGGGGAGAAGTCGGCGTTCGGCTCCCTCACCGTCAAGAGTTAGTATATCATTATATTAGTTATATTGGGCCTGTTTCACCACATCCGAATAAGTTCCTAATGGCTAATCTGTCCGTTCTGACGGATAAGCTATTAAGGACTTAACCAGAAGTGGTAAAACAGGCCCTTATTTTGCGTCTAATTGGCTATTAGTGAAAGTCGAAAATACTCAATATTGTCAAAAAATAAGGTCTATTTCTGATTCACATTTAACCCTCGCCACGATATTTCGTACTCGTCGACTCTATTTTTACGCTAACAAAACGTGACAATTATTTCTATAATAAGTCGGATCTTGATACAAACTTAATATATTTGACATACCCTTAACCAAATCCTTCGCCCCATTCCAGAGCATACAGTAATAACCGACAAACCAGAGCACTACGAAGTAGCGGCCGGCTCCTCAGCGACGTTCCGCTGTAATGCGAACGCGGACGACTCCCTCAAGCTGGAGATCATATGGCTCAACGACGGCCAGCCGATAGACTTCGAAAGCCAGCCGCGGTTCCGCATGACGAACGACTACTCGCTTTACATATCCGATACTACCGAGCTGGACTCCGGCGAGTATACTTGCATCGCGAGGACTGCTATCGACGAAGCGAGGGCTCAAGCCACGCTTACTGTACAAGGTTAGTGTTTATACCATTATTCTATGTACTTCAACAGTATGGGGTATTATATTATTTCTATCCTCTGATGTACCCAACCGTCAACCAAATAGTCAGTTACAACAAGCTGGAAGGAGGTTAGAAGAAACATTGCCCTCGCTACATATGTTTTTACAGTGTTTCGCGGCAAACTTAATAACCCGCAAATACTGGAAAGTATTTCCTCGATACCAGAATGCGTAGATGCCCCCGGGATCAGGTGTTTGTGATGCCAAAGTGTAGGACCAATATATTAAAGTACGCTCCATTAACCACGGCACTAAGATTACTAAACGCGAAGTCTAAAGACTACATAATATTCCAATGTTCATTGACAAAATTCACAGAGGCCGTTGTAGAGTTTGTAAAAAGTAATTATATTATCAATTTGGGTGTACTTAACCTGTAAGGATAATGTATTTGTAGTATAAATAAATAAGTATGACATATTAAGTGTACCATAATCCGGTCCCCTTCAAAGGCAACGGAAAAAAGGCGATTTTATTAGTAAAATAGGTAAATTCCAAAATAAAACTTATCGGTAGCTACCGAATAAGAAACCAGCCTCGGAATTAAAGTGGAACTCCATTTTTTTTTGTGATTTTAGTTTTGCTTCTGTAGTAAAAGATATTCAATTTGATGGTCTGAACCACCCCTGAAAATTGGAAATTGTTTAAAAAAATCACTCAGTATGTAACTAACAGATCGTGAACATGTTAACAGACAAGCCGAATCCTCCGCGACTGCTGGGCGTGGAATGCCGGCGCAGCACCGCAGTGATCCGGTGGGAGGACATGGGGGACAACCGCGCCATCACGCTGCGCTACACCATCCAGTACAACACGTCTTTCACGCCGGACACCTGGGACGTCTCCTCGGACAACGTGCCCCACGCCGAAAAGGCGTGGACCGTCCAGCTCAGCCCCGGGGCCAACTATACGTTCAGGTTAGTGATCCTACACGATCCAGTACAACACGTCCTTCACGCCGGACACCTGGGACGTCTCCTCGGACAACGTGCCCCACGCCGAGAAGGCGTGGACCGTCCAGCTCAGCCCCGGGGCCAACTATACGTTCAGGTGAGCGATCCTACACCATCCAGTACAACACGTCCTCGCGCCGGACACCTGGGACGTCTCCTCGGACAACGTCAAAAAAACAAACAAGCGAGACTGGTAAAATACCTACATTCATTTATTTTCAACTAATCACTCGTTAAGTTTTGAATCAAGCAACACCATACGATTCGGTGGCGCATTTTGGAGAGCTATGGAAACTCAATCTTGAGGTCCAGGTTCGAATCCGCTCGGATGACATGTCATGTACCAATAAGTTTTTCTAACTTAAGTACGTAATATCGACTGCTCTCAAACGTTGAAGAGAAACATCGTGAGGAGTCGCGTGGCTAGAGGTCCCGAGAGGACGTCTTCGTTCGGCTCGTGATTTAATTGGCCACGCGGCTCGGCCATTTTGTGAACTCTTTTGTGTTTTAACATAAACTACTTACATTGGCAAAACTGCCACACTAGTCCTCATTAATACTGATCATTTTCCTACGTATAATCTTCATAACGAGACGTTGGCTGAATTGTGATAACACAACGGATGCCATTAAACAAAAATTGAATTGAATTGAAACATCGTGAGGAAACCTGCATACTCTGAATAAGGAATTCCGATGCGTATGTGAAGTCTACCAATCCGCATTGGGCACGCGTGGTGGGGTAAAGCCCATACACCCTCTGAGGGTAGGCTTGTGCCCTGCAGTGGGACGTATAATTGTGATGGTGATGAACACTTTACATAATATTTTGTTGTTCTAATTGCAGAGTAATCGCGTGGAACAAGATAGGTCCATCTTCGCCTTCAGGGCACTCAGAGGTGTGCACCACCCAGCCCGACGTGCCGTACAAGAACCCCGACAACGTGGAGGGCAAGGGCAGGGATCCCACTAACATGGTCATCTCTTGGTCGGTGAGTTCATTGTTTAAAGTCGCCCAACGATAACTAAAGTCTAATTCATAATTCGACGATCAATTTCGACTTAATTTATGAATGGACTCATTTATAATCCCTTAAATTGACATTGTTCTAGTTGCAATCATGTTAGATGAAGGACTTTTAAATGTCAAGCTCATTTCGCTCACTTCAACCCTGACTTTGCAACAAATTGTAAATTATAATTTCACAAACACTGAATTATGTTGAGCATCCATAAAACATAAAACTAGCCTTTTGTTTCTATTCTACCTTGATCTTCCTATGCCCTACCTTAAATTCAGTTCTAGCAACGGCCCTGACTAGATTGTGTCGAGCGTCGTTTTCTCCGTGGTCAAAAATCCTAAAAAAAAAAGGCAAAACTATATACTATATTTAATACTGTGCCAATTCGTGCACTTATGTGCTTTTTAATTAACAGAATGTGTATTTGTATAGAAAATGCCGCAAATCGAGCACAACGGGCCAGGGTTCTACTACCAAGTGTCGTGGCGACGCAACATCACGGGGCAGCCGTGGAGCGAGCAGCAAGTGAGGGACTGGGAGAAGACCGAGCTACTCGTGCCCAACACGCCCACCTTCCAGCCTTACAGGATCAAGGTAACTTATCATGACACCGACTATCTCTTTCGGTGAAGAAAAATATCGTAAGGAAACCTGAATGCTTAAATTTCGAGGCATCAATTGTACCCACTGACTATTATAAGTGGCGACGGGCTCACTCCCCGTCACACTGAACAGAGTTTCTGTACTACTTCTGAAACATTCTAAAAACTTCTGATCATTCACGACCATCTGATCTGACTCGTATCGTAAGCATATGCATGCGTATGCATGTTGACTATCTCTTATTACTAACGCAAAAAAATGCAAATACCCGATGTTGGTAACCTCCTTTGAAAAATCAGGCCGCATTTTCTAGTGACATTAGTTGGCCATTTAGTGATCACCTAGTCATCCCCGCTATTATTTAGTTTTTCTAGTTGTAAAAATTCAGCCATAAACGCACGCCATTGTCCTCAGGTAATCGCAATAAACTCAAAAGGAACATCGAACGTCGCTCCAGTCGAAGTGATAGGCTGGTCCGGCGAGGACACTCCCCTACAAGCACCCTCCAACTTCACCCTCGTGCAAGTAACCACCGGCACCACCGCGCTCCTCAGCTGGAACCCCGTTACGGCCGAATCCCTCCGCGGTCACTTCAAAGGCTACAAGATACAAACCTGGACCGACGGCGACGAAGACAACCCTAAACAAACGCTGGTAAAAGCTGATGCCTCAAGCGCTCTCGTATCCAAATTCAAGCCCTTCAAAAAGAATTACGCTACAATCATGGCTTACAATGGACGCTACAACGGACCCCACAGCGAAATCCTCAGCTTTGTCACTCCTGAAGGCAAACCCGGTACTGTCAAGTCATTCGAAGCCTACCCAATCGGTTCCTCAGCTATGCTACTCAAATGGGATAAACCTGTCGACGAAAACGGCATTCTAACTGGCTACAAGATCTATTACCAGAAGGTCATCGGAACCGCTTTAGGACCACTGCAAGAGAGGAAGAAGGAAATCGATCCGAAATTCGACAGAGCAAAGCTTGCGGGGCTAGAACCCAACACCAAATACAGGGTTGAGATCAGAGCAAAAACAAAAGCCGGCGAAGGTGACAAATATTACGTAGAACAATCAACAAAGGCTGTTGTAACAGCGAAACCGGAGATTCCTATATTTGAAACGCGTACTTTACCAGCTAAGCAAGGTACAGCGCATATCTTGGTCCGTTGGATTCCGTCTCTTGACGGTCATGCTGGTACCCACTTCACAGCGTGGTACAGACTGAAGGGACACCCTGAGTGGTTGAAGACCAATGAGGTGACGGAGGATGACTATGTAATATTGGCTGGTCTGGAGCCGGGGCAGGTGTACGAGGTGAAGATATCGTCTCATGATGGAGAGTATTACAGTATGAGTGAAGTTAAGGACGTCGATACTACTATTGGTAAGTTATCACAATTTGTTTTGCTTGAGCCTTGAATTATAAGATTTGTATTAGAAATTACTTCAAAATTTATGAAATGATTTAGGTCCATATCTTAAGGTCACTAAGGAAAGGACATAAATACTACTTTTTCTCCCCTCCGGACGGAAAGCGTCAATTTTCGTCCCGCTGCGCTAAACGTAGAATTCTATTCTATCTTCTACGGTTTAGGTTGTGCGTTATTTGTCAGTCAGTCAGTTACGGAATTGTGTATTTTTTTTATGTTACTGAAAATAAACATATGTATAATCAGAATGTACCCCCACCAGACGGTCCGGTGATACTGGCGAACGACAAGATGGCGACTGCGGGCTGGTTCATAGGCGTGATGCTCGCGCTCGCGTTCCTTCTGCTCGTGCTCGTGCTCGTGTGCGTCGTGCGCAGGAACCGCGGCGGCAAGTACGACGTGCACGACCGCGAGCTGGCGCACGGCCGCAGAGACTACGAGCCGGGCGGCTTCCACGAGTACACGCACCCGTATGTACACACACGTAAAGGCGACTGATCAGCCAATGATGGTTGCGCAATGACTGCCTCCGTCTTCTCCGTGTGTACCTTACTATCTTGAGATCCACTAATTCTAAAATCGTGCATAAATTTTAATTATAATGTATGGTATAACGTATAACACATTACTGTGAACGTTGCAGACTGGATAACAAGTCCCGGCACTCGATGAGTAGCGGCACCAAGCCGGGCCCCGAGAGCGACACCGACTCCATGGCTGAGTACGGCGAAGGAGAAACTGGTACGTCACCATATCACCTTCTACATGCTTCATTCTGTTATACGTCTGTTTGTACTTTGTACGGATACTTTGCGCATTTCTATCTAATTATTTATTTTTTGAATGTAACTTGACTATCATCGATCATATTTGGGTTGTTCGCTTAAACTTAGAAAAGGAACTGCCACAATATTGTCAAAGGCAAATAAACCGTATTTCGTCATGATAAAAGAGTCGACGTGGGAATATACTAGAGAACTAGTGAACATACCAGAGAATTGTGACTCGTTCACACAGTATACCAGCGTTAGTTAGTACTAGTGTTTACCCGCGACTTCGTCCGAACAAATTATATACCAGATTTTAAGTCAGATCATAAGCTATCAAACAAAAAAGTTTCATCATAATCGGTTCAGAAGTTTTTGCGTAATGCGCGAACAAACAAACAAGCACACAAACAAACAGACACAAAATTTCTAAAAAAGGTTGATTTCGAGTCATGTATGCCTGAAAACCATATCGTAATCTTTTTTTTTTAATATCTTCAATGTTACACACTTCAGTTACAGTTTTATACTTAGATCAAAATAAAATGAATGGATAGGCCTAAAGCGCGGTAAGTTGAAGCAAACTACTGGTGCACTTGGTACATACAAACTAGCGCCATTATCTGTCAAATCTAGGGCACTTTCATACAAGTGACAAGTAAAAATTTCATTTGTTTTGCCTCATTTTTCTGGTTTGAAATGTTCGCTTAAGGCCTATCCATTCATTTTATTTTGATCGAAGGTTTTATAATAGTTTAGATGAGGTACAAATCTCTGGTTTGTCTTTCCCCGCTATGTAAGCATTCGAAACGAACGAAACCGAAACAGGAGTGCAGTCCAGGCTGTTATTTGGTTGTAAGAGCTTGTTCTATGACCCCAATAGCTACTGTGACCTGAACAGATCTATTGTAGCTAAGCTGTATATTACGTTCATGATTGTTAGTGCTTTTGACAGTTTTAGACGAACAGTTTTTAGTTTTGTAGCTGGCGAACATCTGTGCAGAGCATTTTTCAAACCACTATCGACTTTACTTGCGTTAAAATAAGATCGTAAATTAATAAACACATGTATGAGTCCCCGAGAGCTACGAAGCGACTTGAGTAATCTATTTTCGATGTTATTTCAAGTCAACCAAAGTCGATAATGGCGTGCATATGTATTTTATGTAGTTGTGCCAATCCAAATAAAAGGAAAAGGGCAAGAGAATGGTGAGAAGAAGAATAATTCCAGGCGATTGCTATGATGATCGGGTAAAAGATATTTCATAGTCTAAACCGTGATGTCGATCGATTGTCAAGTTACACAATGACGCTTCGGAAGAATTTTTAGTTTAAAATTAGCCTGCTGTTTGATTTCATTTTAGTTATCCTTTTTAGAACGATTTGATTGCACGTAATTTTTTTGCTATTCCATTCAATTAGCCGTAATTTTAGCATGTATGTCGTGTGGCTTGTCTGTAAGCATGATTCCTTACAGCGGGTATGAACGAGGACGGGTCATTCATCGGCCAGTACGGTCGCAAGCGACGACCGCCCGCGTCCAGCCAACCGGACTCCGCCTCCCAGGCCTTCGCTACACTCGTCTGAATCCAACCTTTCCTTCACCTATCCCTTGCAAAAAAAATTGGCTAAATAAAAGCCCTTTGCACAAAAAAAAGCTACGTTTAAAAATTCTTGAAAAACCATAGAGTAACGAGGACTAAATGGTATTCTTCATGCTAAGCTGCGTACATCGGAATTTAGTACATTCTAGTTCGCTAGATGTCGTTGTGAGCATCATTTCGCTATTTTTGCATCAACAATTTCGGTTCTACCACTCTGCTTAGTTATACTCGTATAAGCTACCTATCTTAAGTAGTTGGTTTGGTTCATAATATTGGAAGACTAAGTGCCAGTTTCACCACTTCTTAGTAAGTTCTTGTTAGCTTATCCGACAGATATTTTGACATAATTTCATACAAAATATTATGTCAAACTATCTGTCGGATAAGCTAACAAGAACTTACCCAGAAGTGGTGAAACAGGCCCTAATTAAAATTTCTTAGCGTATATTGGCAATGGTAGATGCATTGCTCCCGGGCAAGGAGTCAGCGCCATCTAAGAGACGGGATTTTGAGCTTTTCCCGAAGTACGCCACTTAGTATGGAGAATAACACTCTTTCTTATCTCCTTTACTCTATGGAAAAACGTAGTGCCATTGCATCACATAATTTGAAAATAAAACAGTCTGGTACTGACTAACCAATCGCCGTAGAGCACTGTTTGATCTTCGTTCTGATTGGTTTAATTTCTCTCTGACGGTGAATTCGCCCGCAAAATTTTTTCTTATGTTTTGATCACACATTTGATTCGCATAATGTATGTGTGATACAGTGATTTGTTTAGATCTTGTATGATTATGAATCTCGATTAAGGTAAAATATAATTTTAGGAATAAAACAGGGCGTTCAGAGTCTTTATTGTACTATTTTAAAAATAGTTCTGATAAAGATTTCTTTCACGTTTCTTACTTAAAATCTTGACAATTTGCACGAATCTACGCAGTTTAGTTTTTATATTAAGTACACAGTAGGTTTAAGTAAAAATAGGTTGTAAAAAATGTATTTTAATCAAGAGTGTGAATTGAAGTGATTTTTTTTCTTGTTTACTTATATATTTTATTGTTTTTGAGCTTTTTTTAATACGTTTTTGTATTGCATTTGAAATAAGTACGTTTTTTCCGTCCCTTTCCCTCCCTTTGCCTGTGCACGAGCTACGTTTTATAGTTTCTTTTTTTGAGGTATGATTTTTTTACGTTTTTTTTTCTTTTTAATTGTTTTGATGATTGTTTTTTTATATTAGTTTTATGGCTACGCTAGATGTGCTTTTTTAATAAGTTTATAACTTTTTTTTAAATGATATGTCTTGCGCAAACGTTTTTCTCTATAACAGTTTTAACAAAACAACTATGGAGCCAATTTCGACATGATGGAATAAAAGACTACCGTACCGACTCTACTCAATTGTTCGGTATAGCATAATTTTTATTTTTTGTCGATGTTGTCTCTACAGGATGTTAGGGTAAACAGTTGCATTATTTAAAGTTTAAGGGGTGATTGTACCCATGATACTGAACAACTTTTCCTAAGAAACATATAGGATATCAGGAAAAAAAAATGTTGACTATCCATACTAATCGCAATTAGCTGATCGAACGTTAGTATGAAATGTCGACATTTCTTTTTGCGAATTTCTCTTTCTTTCTTTGGGAAAGTTGTTCAGTATCATGAGTACAATCAACTATTAAAGTAATGAAACTGTTTACCCTAACACCCTATACATATAGTAAATGTTGTTCAGTTTGACGGTCTAAAAAAGTTTAGGATCATCAAACTCTAGTTTAAACTCTAAAGGGGTTGCCTTTAAATATTACTAGGATGTTTTGTTACACCTTATAGATTATAGATCACCTTTCCAGAACAAACGTAACGTGTTGACGTATGATTGCAGGTCGGTTCACGGAGGACGGCTCGTTCATAGGTCAGTACGTGCCGGGCGCGCGCGTGCTGCCCCCGCCGCCCCCGCCCCCGCCCGCCGCCGCCTCGCCCCCCTCCCCGCGCGCGCCCCAGCCCCCCACGTACGTCTAAACACCGACGAGTGCTATTAGAGCCGAGTGTACTAGTGTACTACTACTTGTACTAGGTACGTGTTTAGATAATGTGATGGTTTCGTCTTTACTGTTTCTGTAGTTTTGTTAGGTCAACGAATGAAGCTTGCGTGCTTCTGATGTTCTGTACTAGCATGCCGCGCAAGATTAAGTGACAAAACGAGATATCAATATCAGTGATGCGCAGTCGTTTTGCCATGTTTAAAGTAACAAAGACGGAGGTTTTTCTATCTTTCTCGTTTTGTCGCGGGCGGCATGCTAATATGTTATCGCAATTGGCTGTAGTTACATGCATCCGTTCAACCAGCGTGTTTCCATGAGACTACGTAACGAAGTCCCAACAGAAAAGGAATTAGGGTCAGCGCATACCTACGAGCTAAATGCTCTAGGAGTTTTTATTAATAAATAGTTAACTAAATCACAAATAAATTAAAAGTTGAAAATAGCGTGCGTGAACAGGAAACTATTCTTGCACGCTATATTCAACTCCATTTTAATTGTGATTTAGTTATTATCAATAAAAACTGCTCTAGCTTTTTACTGCTAGTTGTTCGCTGACCCTTAGAGTTTCGCGTCGATGCATATAATTTCAGCCTTAGTCTTAAGCCATCTTAAGCTAACGTTCTAATACACGTCATAGTGAGATTAAGAGCGATTGAACTTGAGATATTTTTAACTATAAGTACCATAAAGTAGGCAAGATTTTAGGCTATATTCGTTGAATTAACTATGTCTACATTGCATTTCCTGCTACATAATCATCACGACGAGACTATGGGATCTTGTAATATTATCAAAAAAAACTGCCACTTGTCAACTCAAGTACTGAAAGCTAATTCTAAAATGGCAGAACAATCAATTTTACAATATATTTAGTTAAATTTTATTAGTTACAAGGGCCAAGTTAGGGTAAGGTTATATTGGAGCCTACTTTTTATATTAGTTTGGCCCTAAATAGTGTCGGTTATTTACTGCTAACGGAGTATGAATGGGTTTCTATGAAGCATGACTTTTCTTGGAACAACTGATGTGAGAATAGTCTACTATACAAATAATCTGACTTCTTAAAACCATAATATTCTGGCAGCTATTTTCCTTCCAAGCTGAATAAGTTAGAAAGAGAAATCAATAGTCGAGCTAAAGTAAAAATAGATTCTTTACTTTATGAGACTGATTTTAAGTAATGAAGTTAAAAACATAGTTGTCAAAAGCTGCACGTATCCGCTTGTTTAGACACAAGTAGGCTCTTTGGCCCGATATCAATTACTTGTAAATTAAGGAAACGGTGGGAGGTCTTGAATTTAAGAGAAGTTATTTTTGTCACAGAAAATATGAGTAAAATAATAGCTCGGGATGCCGGTGGTCAGGCGCTTGTAATTTCAAACTTATTTGTATTGGCATTAAGGTTATATTTAGATCACGCTGCAAGTCGACCGTTGTAGAATCTTTGGTTCGGTATTGTTATTTAGCAAATAATGCCGATCTGAACTTGAAATGACCTATGTCTTGTTTGGGTAGATGCGTCATACACCGTTATAGAAATTTGTTTTCTACCCATTGGGCTTAGATTCCATTATTTCTTGCAGTTTATGCTGCGTCTACTTTATTTTTGGTCTATGCCTACAAATAGGTTTGCTAATCTAAATTAATCTATCGCAATTATTTTTATAATAAATGCATATCTATACACGTATATCTTCTATCATCTACAAATTAATTATGGACCATGAAAAATAATTATTTTTACTACTATAATAGGACTAGAAAATTCTTTAAATATCACAGTTCACTCCATTTGAAGCTATTTATATATTTTAACATTTCCTTATTAATTGCAACGACCTAGCTTGAAGATAATTCAAAGGAGTTAAAATAATTTGACAACGCAATTAAGTAATTAAAAATATATATTTTCTAAAAAATTAAAAGGAAAATATTTTTCTACGCTTGTCAGTTTGACCACCGGGCGACGTTTGGTGCTTAGGAGGCGAAGTTATTGTATTCGATGTTGTGATCGTACGAGTAGATTTAGCTGGCTAGAACACATTTCAATCCACCAACTTATTGCTGTCAGTCTAATAAAAAAAAAATATTTCGGCATAAATCACGTGGAAGTGTTGGGGTTTCGACATAAGTCTCAAAAACTGTTGTCCTTTGATATAAAAGTCACAAAAACTGTTGTCCTTCGACATAAAAAGTGACTAAAACTGTTGTCGGTCAACATAGGTCACGTTAACGTTCTTCACTTTCGACATGACTTGTCGAAAGTGGAAAATATATAATATTGATACGACTGTGATAAAGATGTATCATGTCGACGGTAGAAAGAATGTATTGTGTCGACTGTGGAAAAGATGAATTTCTACGATATTCAACCGTAATAACAGTAGTTCAAATATGCATTTTACTATTATATCGTCATAGCATCGAATGTGTCAAAAATGTACTATTTGCATGTACATTTTTAGTATCGTTCATGTACGAAATATGTGCTTTTGCAGCATTGTTACGACTACTATAAACGAAACATTGTAGTCTACGATACTACAGTAAACTCCAAGTTGAATTACCAATGTCTCCTTTTACAAAAGAAAAAAATATATAATTGTGACACCGACAACTTGTGACTTTAATCGCAACTATCAACATTAGCCATTGTATCATTTACAACAGTAATAACACTAGTAATACACGTGATATCAGTAACAGTCAGTAAATAAGGTAGTATGTAATTACTAATGCTATCAAGAGAATTATAAGATTTAGAACAAAATAACCCTAAAGTTATGTTGGTCCAATAATCCGGCAAATAAGATATTGAAAAATAATGATATTTTGAAGAATCTCAAAGTTACTAAAATCTTGTTGTATAATCCCATATTATTCGCCTATTATTATTGTAATTTAACGCGACTATTCACGAACTCCACTGAACGGTCGGATATTTTATAAGAATCTCGATTTTTTTTAAATTGTTGTGACGCGTATCCGTCAGAAAACGTCTCTCTTGCGTAGTCTCTGTAAGGCTTTATGTATTTAACTATTTCATATTTGACTTTATGAAGTTTTCGCACCGCACGAATGACAAATACCCAAGTTAATGTTTCATGAACTCTGTTGCGGGGTACAGACGAATTTTCAGATATTTTACAGCTCTGAATTTCTAGCCTTTTTAAGCGTTGAGAATAATCCAGTGTTGCCATGTAGCTGTCAATTTTATATTCAACCCTCTTTTGTAAAAATAGAGCATTCGTCTTAACTCCAGATTAACACAAGAATATCTCAATTGTATTTCGTGTTTAGATTTAAGGCTAGGGTCTCGTGTTAACTAATGTTAGGCAGCTAACGCGTTCGCTTGTCGCATCTACTATACTGTAATTATTCTTTGCATTATATGTCATTGAACTACCGTTTAGTCTTTACACTGTCGGACAAACTTAATGTGACGCTTCACTTGCAAATTTTACACAAGTTTGATTGGCAGTGTATCTGTTTAAAAATTATATGAGTGTATTTTTTTTTTCGCCTGAAAGGTGTCGGGTCCTAAGTAATACATTCCACGCGGTCTAACCATGTTGAGTTTTAAAATATCTCTTTATTTATCCTGTTTCTTGTCGTACAACGTTTCGGTCAGATGAAATCTGTTTTTAAAACTTAGACTGACGTTTACGACGGAAGTTTCAGAGCACTTATAATTTTTATTTTTTTAATAACACTAACTACTTACGTATTAATTCCTATGATATTGTATTTGTATTGTTAGCCTTACTAGTAAAACTGTTTGCTTACATATTTGTTTGTTTAATATTAGTCACCACTGCAAATTGGGATCTAAAAAAAATTCCTAGTCATTGTGGTTTTCAGCGAAGAATCCATGTTAAATTACTATGATAATGTACACGTAATTTCTGTTATGTGTTGGTCACGATATGGTATTAAAACAGGGTGTAAGCAAACTTAGTTTTGCTATGTAAGCGCTTGATATATCGTAACGTGTTTAATGCAAGGTTTTTGATCGTTCTGATTTAGAGCTTACTGTAACCATTGGTACCTTATACATTGCATTATATTTATATTTGAAGGCACTGTTATCGTAACCCATTTAAGTTGTTTGTTAAGGAATCTTTATCATGTCTATTGTCTAGTAAGAATTTAATATATATTAATTAATAGTAGAAGAGCCTTGTTCGATTTGCGTCAGTTTTCGTCGCTTTTTATACCACAATGTTAATGATTAAAAAGTTCTTTGTCATAAAATTTGTTACGATTCAAAACCGTTGGGGACGTTATGATTGTTGAAAAAATCTCACCGAATGTGTTTGGGTGAAGTATGTCACTGCCTTTTTCCGAAATTAGAATTGTCTATGTGTTCATTTAGTTTTTCTACAAGATAATCTAAAACTAACTACACTTGCCTTATGTAAATGTAGAAAAATGTTTAATATCTAAAAATCATTAATTAAAAGTGTGGTTTAAAAATATTATCCAGTAGCACAATGTTTGCATTTATTTACATAATATTATTACGTCACAATATTCATCATTAAAATTGGACTTTAGTATATGTAAATCATTTGTATTCTATTGACAGGCATTGTGAAATATGCTCAGTTATTAAAATAGCATTTAAATGTGGTCAAATGAAAATGTTTTACGTGCACTCTTTTATTTGGCCGCATTTGTAATCTTAAAGCTAATTTTACTAAATTAACGAGTGAATGAAATGATTGGTGTTTACTAAATTTACGTATTAGTCATTGTTACAATAGTATTGTATTCAAAATCTGATTATAACCGGTAGCTATTGATTGTTGTGTATCGAAATGTGGATGCTTTGTTTTGGCCGCCAGTGTATACTAAAAGTGTTAATTTTGTTTGTCACGGTTGGCTAAGATCGATAAAGTAGGTCTATTTTGCTGTCTAGATAACGTTGAGGACCTAAAGAACTAATCCAGAACATTTTAATTTAACCTTTTCAATGTAAACATGGCGGACAAAAATTAAGCATTTACTGTATGAAAAAATATTTGCTAAGCAAGCTTTTTTAATAGACATTGGAGGTGTTATGTTGAATTAGATTATAGTTTGCATTTATAAGTATTAAAAAAAAATTAAATCATGACAAAGTGTAACGTTTATTTGAAAAATTGTGAAAACTCTGACCTCGTGCGAAATTCAATTCACGAATTATAATAATTTTACATTTTTAGTTCGCATTAAGTAACAGTAATTTATTGTGTAACTATGATGAATATTTTTTTATGTTGCATAGAAAATAAATTTTAAGAAATTTACCTTGTTTTTTATTTGTATTGTAATGTTTGTTGTCCTACCTGATACCCACTTAGTTAAAGAAATGACTATTTAAGTATTTATCGAAACTGACCTATAGCACCACCGCTGGTCAAGCTATTCGATCATCCATCATAGATATATTATTATCTGGAATAAAATTAAACTAAATATTAACCTCTCTTCTGGGTAGTCAACGTTCCTTGCAAGTCTTGCAACCCCGATAGGGTTGAACTACACCACGTAGCACAGCATCGCATTTTCCCTTCGTCCATCATTTGTTAGAGCATATAAGGTAGACGGAACGCGATCGCACGCGGCGTGCTGTCCCGTGAGTGACAGAAAAGGATGGAGCGACGGAAAATGCGATGCCGTGCTTCCTGATGTATTTCAACCCTTAACTGACTAGTCAAAGGTCCTTGAATTTGACTGTATCGGATTGATTACACAATTTCGTGCCGTGCAGATTTTTGAGCAGGTCAAATCTGCTTAGGCGCAAAATGACGACTTCGCAAAATGTCAAACGTTCGCAAAAGGTCCACTTCGTACAATGTCTATTTCGCAAAACGTCGCTTTCTCAGAATGTCGCTTTCGCAAAACGGCGCTTTCTCAGAATGACGCTTTCGCAAAAATCTAACCAAGGGTTACGAAGCAGAATTGCTAATAACTACCAAAAAACCCCATGTCGATTTGATAACGATTGAATCCGGTAGTTACACAAAATACCACTTTTTTAACTAAGCTAATATTTGGTCGAAAAAGTCTGGGCGTTACGAGGATAGCCCCCTACGAGGATGGCTACCTACTAGTACCCGTTACCTACCTATGTTTAATTAAAATGCTAAAATATAAAAAACATTGCAACTTCTACAAAATGTTTCTCCTTTTATGCGTGACTATTATTATATACATTATATATAGACAACTGCCTCCGTGGTCTAATGGTTAAGAGCATTGGGCTCTTGACACGGAGGTCGTGGGTTCGATTCCCACGGGGGGGGCACCTAGTGAAATGTCACTTTGTGCGTTTTCCCCCAGTTGGTTAGGACATTGCAGGCTGAGTCACCTGATTATCTGAAAAGAAAGATGATTCCGTGCTTCGGATGGCACGTTAAGCTGTTGGTCCCGGCTACTATACAGGGTGTTTCATAAGTAAGAATACATTTTTAAAACTCTTAAGGGGGTTGTTTAGACCGACAAACTGAACAACTTTCTCTATAGGAACAACAACGAAATCGCAAAAAAAAAAAAATTGATATCCCAATACATATTTTAGCTCTAGTCGATTTGTAGAGTATGGAACATCAATTTCTTTTTTCGTGATTTCGATATTGGTCCCATAGTGAAAGTTGTTCAGTTTGATGGTCTACACCACCCCCTTAAAGGTTTATTTGTATTTTTGTAACACCTTGTATATCTCTGGTGGTAGTAGTCGTTACATAAAAACCACGTCAGAGACCGTAAGGCGGTTTGAATAAATTCTGACACCAGGAGTGCTATTTTTGAATCTCATTCAGTGAGCTCAGCAGTTGAAAATGTCAAAATAACTATGGATGTACGCATCTTTCTACTGCTGATTTGACTTTCAAAAATCGCAGTCCTGAAGTAGGATTTTTGAAAGTCAAATCAGCGGTAGAAAGATGCGTATCTCCGTAGTAATTTAGACATTTTCAACTGCTGAGGCTCAGCGAATGAGATTCAAAATCGCACTCCTGGGCTTGCAGCCCACAATTACATAAATTTTTACCAGCTTATATCATCCCACTGCTGGGAAAAGGCCTCCCCTTTCATCCTCCAACCATATCTCTGTCCTGGGCATGCTCTGGCCACGCGTCATCGAAATCATCCAGATCGTCCCGCCACCTCTTCCTAGGACGACCTGGACGCCGACGACCGTTTTCTGGAATCCTTTCGACAGAAATGGCTGGCCCAATCCCACTTTAGGGTTGAACACGAGGAAGTAGAAGAGTGTAGAGTAGGTAGTGGAAGTTCAGGCGCGCGAGACGTCACGGCCGCTCCGCGTCTATCTAATTTGCTCTAGAAAATGACGTTCCTGAGTGATAGATAAGGATAGAGCGACGGAAAATGCGATGCGGTGCTGTTAGATGAGGTTGGAGTGACGTGGCTGAGGGGGTGGCAAGAGGACGTCTCGTGCGTCGGCTTGCGATTTTGACAGCCACGTGGCTCCGCCGTTTTATGGCGGTTTCTAGTGTGTTTTTGTTTAAAAACGGGGCTTTGAGATCGCCATATCCTATTGTACCGTACAATATCTAATGAGTATATCCTCAACACTTGACACTGGCGAAATCTAACAAGGAAACGCCATTAATTAAGAATAGAATAGAATAGATGAGGTTGGCGGTTGTTTCCCCAAAATCGGCTATTCGTGTTTTGGAGCTTTTTTTAATTGTATATTTAGTTAATTAATAATAGGTAAGTACCTAATAGAAAGGTCAATAATCTTGATCTGCAAACAGATTAGCTTTCAAGTCATCTCCATCAATCGTTTCTTTTCATAAGTGCCTTTTCTGATCGTAATCTTCGATCAAAATAAAATGAATGGATAGGCCTTACGCGAACATTTCAAACCAGAAAAATGAGGCAAAACAAATGAAAGGTTTACTTGTCACTTGTATGCTGCTTGTATGCAAGTGCCCTAGATTTGACAGATAATGGCGCTAGTTTGTATGGACCAAGTGCACCAGTAGTTTGCTTCAACTTACCGCGCTTTAGGCCTATCCATTAATTTTATTTTGATCGAAGATCGTAATACGTAATTACGTATCAAGTTAATTAATACAATATATGTACCTACTTAGGTAAATACGATACAAATACTTACAAGGTCTTTGGTAAGTTATGCGTTCTGATGTGGATCGCTCTGAATATCACCTTAAATTAGCAATTAGATGTACAGGGTCCAACTTAATATGCTGACACTTTTCTAAGGGGGTGATCAGACCATCAAACTGAACAACTTTCTCTATGGTACCAACAACGAAATCGCGAAAAAAAAATCTGCTGTTCCATACTAAACTGCAACCCAACTTGAGCCAAACAGCCTACGAATAAAGAAATAAATATCGTAAGGGACAACTGATATTTTTTTCGCGATTTCGATGTTGATCCCAGAGAAAGTTGTTCAGTTTGATGGTCTGATCATCTCCTTAAAAGGACCCTGTATATAGGATCCTTCTTAGGGTTGAACTGAACTACACCACACAGCACAACATCGCATTTTTCCGTCGGATGGAGCGACGGAAAAATGCGATGCTGTGCAGTGGCGGCGCTAGGCGTCGGCGACCGCCGACGGCCTCGCGGCTGAGGGGGCCTCCCAGAAAAGTATTACAACATATTTAAAGTTCAGTTAGAAGTACATATATCCAAATGTTTACATAACAATTAGAATCATGCTCACAGTTCCAGTCAGTACAGCTTCCGCTGAGAGAAGACCTACTTGAGAAGCACTATGAGCCAAGAAAGACTATATCTGCGTTATCAGTTCTATCAATTGAAGCTGAAATAGCGGCTAGTCTTAGCTATGACATAATTCTGAAAAAAATCATTGATAGTAGGTACCTACAAGCCGAAAACTTCGACTATTTTAAAAATAAAGGAGGCCTCGCCATAGGCGTAGCAAGGGGGGAGGCCGGGTGGGCCCGACCCACCCTAGAATCCTTCTGGCCCACCCCAGAAATCAAATGAATCACTTTCTAAAATTAAGAGATGTCAATAGGTAATGATAAATACCTAAACACGATATTATTTTCTTGTGTACCTATCATTTCTTATGTCCACTTTCTTGAAAAGTCAATGTGGTCAGAATGTTTTTTCGCAAAATCTTGCAAATCTTGAAGCAAAATCTTGAGCTCGCTTCGCTTGCTCCTGTTTTTAGAACGTACCAACTGCTCTGATCTTATTTATATTGCTGTAAAATCTCAAGCTCGCTTCGCTCGCTCCTGGTTAGACACATTGCAGTAAAATCTCGAGCTCACTTCACTCGCTCCAGAATTGGGTGAAATGTCGAGCTCGCTTCGCTCTCTCTAGGTTTTGTATAGTATATCTTTTCATAGACTAGTTAAATCTTGAGTTTGCTTTGCTCGTTCCAGCTTTTAGATCGTAAAAAAGTTAAATCGTATTATACTGATCTCACTATACCTATTGCAGTAAAATCTCGAGCTCACTTCGCTCGCTCCAGAATTCAGTGAAATGTCGAGCTCGCTTTGCTCGCTCCTGGCTACGATTGTATCACAAAGACCTAGATGCATTGCAGTAAATCACGAGCTCACTTAGCTTCGCTCGCTCCAGGATTGAGAGAAAACTCGAGCTCGCTTCGCTCGCTCTAGGTTTCGGTTTTATTACATCAACCTCGCCTGGGCCTGGCCCACCCTGGGAAAAAATCATTGCTACGACCATGGGCCTCGCAAATCTGATGTCGCCGACGTTCACGTGTGGTCTAGCGCCGCCACTGATGCTGTGCTGTGTGGTGTAGTTCAACCCTTAATATTCTGACCCTTTTTTTTAAGGGGTTGACCAAACAACCAAACTGAACAACTCGAAACAAAGCAAAAAAAATCTGCTGTTTCATACGTTTGATATGTACATGAATGCGAATAAATGAATATGAATATTGCTCCGAGTAGGCATTGCAGTTTAGTATGGAACAGCAGTTTTTTTTGGTCTGACTTGTTTGCTCCCATAGCTATAGTACTAAAAGATGTTCAGTTTGATGGGTAGAGTATGTGGTTTAAAGGTTAAGGGTAATTAACGTTGGCGCGCTCCATACAAACGTAGTCTGGTGATATTTTCAACACTATCCCATTAAAGTCAATGAAATTTTTCTGAAACAATCTAGAAACTAATCTCTATGTTCGTATGAAGTCAGATTTTCGTTAAAATATACAGTTTTAATGCTAGGATTAATTTAAGATTTGTATGGAAATCTTTGAGGGCCTGTAACTTTAAAGCGAAACGAAATCTGACTTCATTCGAACATAGGGATTAGTAACTAGATTGTTTATGAACAATTGCATTGACTTTAATTGGTTAGTATTGAAAATATCACCAGACTTCGTTTGTATGGAGCGCGCTCCGAATAAAAGTAGGTATTTTTATAAACATAAGGACAACACACTAGGTAGTTATATCCCATTGGGGTAGGCACAGACATTCGATCGCCACATGCAACTATCCCGACACTCCTCTCTAGACTACAAAAACATTTTGCCTGGTTTAACTTTTTTTTATTAGCCCTTTAGCAGCATAGCAACTAAATGCTGTAAGTATAATGCTTTCCTTTAAGTAGCATAGCACTACCTACACTAATTCGATGTACTTAGAGAGTAAAAGTTAAATGTTAACATTTAGAATCCCACTGCAGAACAGTGGTTGGTAAAGTTGGTTTAAAAAAAGGTAAAACAAGTTGTGACCGTTAGCGAAAGTTCATCCTACAATATATTTAGAACTCCTATAAAAGGGACGCAACGGCTGCAAGGGCATCGAGATACGAAATTCGCGATCATTGGAAACAAAAGTTCATCACTACTTTTTTGATACTATCATTACAAACCTAACTAATGACGTTACCCACATGTTAACTAACGCCTAAACCTTGCCCATACAGTCTAATTTTCCTTAAAATTATACTAAAACCACAGCAAAATAAAGTTGTCTGTGGAGTAAAGGAACAAAATTATAAGCAGTCTGTGTTCGAACGCGGTAGGGACAACACACACGATAAGAGTTTAATTTCTTGAAACAAGGACGTCTGTTCGCGAACACTCAAGTGTTTTTTATAATGACCGCGTTGTGGCCAGTGATATTATCTTAATGCTCAGGACCTTTAGCAGACATCCCTAAGGATAATTAAAAAAGGGACATGTAAGTATCGCGAAATTGGATGAGTAAAATAAAAGATCGTTGATCCCACTTAAAAAGTTAATTGCTCGATAGCGATTGATTAAAGATAACAGTGCACATTTTCTTAATAGTGTATTAAAACCATATTAAAACTAATAGATTGAACGTTCGTTTAGCTAAGTTCAATAACTCATTAGTCCCAGTATTTTAGGAAGACGTGAACATTAGAGATTAAAGGCATAAAAAACGTAAACATTGCTATCTGTTAGCTAAACAGGCGCATCAAAGTTATTAATAGCCGCCCTAACTATGGGATCATTATGTTGCATGGGTGCATAAGATTTAAGGACCGCTACTGAATGACGGTTAGACTGTGACGACGACGCAAAAACTTGTTTAAAATACGAGAATGAAATTATTATTCCGGTTTTAATTTAATTGAGCTTTTTAGCTTTTTATGGTTCTAGTTACCTACCTAATATATCTTTCTTATTGGTTCGTTTTCTGACAATCTGGTTTACAAGTCTGTTCTACAAACGATTTTAACCAATTAACAATGAAAACAGCTTGAATAGAATTAATAATTTGCATTAAACAACATTTGAGATACTACAACAAAAAGGGCCTGTTTCACCACTTCTGAGTTCACTTCACCACCACATTTGTATGAAAATATGTCAAAATATCTGTCGGATAAGCTAACAAGAACTTACTCATAATCATAAGTGGTGAAACAGGCCCTTAATCTCGTATAGCTATAATTATTTATGTTAATAGACCATCTCTGATTTTTTGTTTGTTTTCATAAAGTTAAGTGCTTTTAAAAATGTGCTAGGTAGGTATTAAGTAGGTGAGATACTTCGGTCCAAGTAGTCACTTAGTATTTTAATAGTTACCTACTGTTTTGCTTCCTAAAAAGTTAAATAAGATAATGTTGTAGGTAGGTATCTACCTAGTTATTCACATACCTACTTACTCAATTTTTGCATCTTTCCCTTGATTACTGTCTTGACTTAGTATTTACTTTTGCTTTTTACTTTAAGTGACATTGTTGTCTAATGAAGTTAAAAGTAGGTATATAACTTCGAAAGCGCCCGAGCGCGCTGCATATAAACAAAGTTTTGTCATATTTTCTACATTTAACCAATTAAAGTAAATGAAATTTTAACGTAAACGGTAGGTATAATGTTTTATCGAAAGCTGACAAAAGGAACAGACACAGATACTGGTTTCTAGATTATGTTATCGTTTTTTTTAAATTGAATTACCTCTTACCAAATTTTCAAACTAGGACGTAACTTCGGTTTGTATGGAGCGCTTTATCTATTCGAAAAAAATATCTTAGTCGCACGGAAATCGTCCATGAACAGCGGCCCTTATCCGACGGGAGCCCGGCCGGCTTGTCAGCCGGACTTTGTTTTTTTTTCTTTTCACGCTGTTACCTGTTCCGAACGGGTATCGTATCTACAACCACTGGTTAGGTTAACAAGTGCAGGGCAGGGGTGCACCACCTTTTGTGCGCCTTTATAAACTTTTGTTGCAAAATTTTTTCTTTCGCTTAGAACTGTGTGCTGTAACTTATCGTCCATCTATATTGGATCGTTGCGTATCGAAATACTAACTACTTGACTGACTTCTAGGCGATTCTAAAGAGCTATCGAGTTCTATTGTGTTTTCCTGATCAACACGTCGGTATCAGCACGTCGTCGCCGAGTTTTATTAGAATCAGGACTTTCAAAATGGCAAAATGGGTCTAATATTGATGAATCTACAGATTTTCCAATAAGAGCACAGGACCCATGCATTACAAGAATCCATTGAGTACCTATCAATATCTAAATTCTAGACTTCGCTGCTGCGCTAATGTCTAGAGCAAAAGTAGGTATCTAACTTTTATCTACAAAAATTTGCCTTCCATATCTACTTAGTTGCTGATTCTTATGTCTAGCATGATAAATATTGTGAAAACATAAAATTTCAGAGTTAGGTCATATAGTAAGGTTCACTAAACAGCAGTGCGAATGGCATGCTCTGGGCTTGTTATCGCAGGATGTGCCCGGCGACATTTTGCGAAAGTCATATTCGAAATATTGGGATTGAAAAATCTAAACTATTATATAACTGTAACAGAAGTGTTTGTACATTGAAGATAATTAAGTAAGTACAAGAAAAATACTACGATATGGTTTTTAGGTGTCCTTGACTCCAAATCAACTTTTTTCAGAATTGTTTTTGCCTGTTTGTTTGTTTGTTTGTTTGTTCGAGCATCACGCAAAAACTACTGAACGGATTTTGATGAAACATTTTTTGTTTGATAGCTTGTGATTTGACTAACATCTGGTAGGTAGGTACCTATATAATTTGTGCGGACGAAGTCGCGGGTAAAAGCTCGTTCTATTATAAGTCTAAAAGGACGTCTGCTTTTTCATTTTAAATAAATTTCACAGCTTTCGAATGAACTACCTACCTGGGAATACCTATTTCCAGCTTCCTGTACCTAACAAATAAGCTAGGCCTACTAATGGATATTCTATCAAAATTGAGGTCAAGCATAATTATTGATATAAATCCAATAAAGTAAAATAAATTAAAGTCGACATACGAAGGGTAACATTGGCAGAGGCAGATCTATGAGGTCGTACAAGTACCTCACAGACCAGATAAATCGATGGGAATGTATGACAAGATGTATGGATAGATCCATAGTCTCTACCTACTCTCCCGGGAAAAAGGCGTAAGCATGTTTGTATGAGTAGATAATAATAATAATTATGTATTGTAACATAATTTTTATGATTATGAAATGAATCATAAAAGTTAATCTGAGTGTAATTGGCACGAGACAATCTTCATGATAACGAAATGTTTATTTACAGAGTTTAAAATATTTTAGATAAGTACCTAATATCAGACAATCTAGAGGCTCAAATTAACAACTGTCATTTTTTTCTTTGTAGGTAAGTAGGTACCTTTTTTAAGTGTCGAGTGGTTCCGGCTTTGAACAGACCACCGCGCCCGTTTTCTTTTTGTGGGTGTCGTATGAGCCGACTAAGGGATAATGGTTATTTTGGTGTCATTCGAATTTATTCCATTCCTATGCGACTGTCTCAAAACGTAAACATACCTAATAACTACATAAACTCACGACTACCTTCTTCTACCTACCGTATTTCAGCAGGTCTAAATCATTTTTATCTTGACTTGAGAGGGAGCATAAGCATATGCTCACTACCTACTATATTCCCCGAGGAGGTAGTCAGAGATATTCTGAAACCTCAGAACATCCACGTTTCACCAGTAGTAGGTACCTACTGAAACTCTGTCCAGTGTGACGGGGGTGAGTAAGGTTTTTTTAAATTCATAAACACAAACGTGAAGTCCCAAAAACTTTACTGACTCGTGTATCTACCTACTCTCACGCGGTTCACCACATATGAATAATAATATGAATGATGTATAAACGACTAGTACCTAACTACCTACATGGACTGTAATAATGTGAGTAACTACGTTAGGTAAGTACCTACCTACTGGCTACTGGTTAACTAGTAACTAACTCACATATTATGTACCTAATTTCTGAATTTATTGTATAAAACGGTTAAAAGTTTTCTATAATTATGCGTCTAATAATCAGTATAAACATTAGTTTATTGACTATAATAGACAGAGAACTCATCTCTCAACAACAAAATTTCAAAAAATAATTAAAGAGTCTTTCTGAAGTTCAGTCCTTTTTTTGTTGTTTAAATCTCATCTTTTATAAGTTATATGTCTTAAAAATATCACCTAACTCTGGGTGATAAACCGTGTCGCTATACATGCTTACAGAGATAAGTTATATGACGCCTCACGCACACCAACCTTAGAAAGTTGGCGACTTTTGTTTTATACGGTAGAAGCGTGAGGCTCAATCTAGACTTATAGTTTATCTGAGAATCTCACGATGTTCCTTCCTGAGTAGTCAAACAATTTGAAACCGTAATATTTAATTATCTACACAGTATAATTTAACTAATCTTATCTTGCCAAGTGCTAATTTCGGGTTCTCGAATATAAATATTTGTGTGATAAAAATTAAATGTTAAGTAGGTACATTTACGAAAAAAAATTGCATTTAATCTGGCGCCCATTGTTATTATATGTAGGCACCTAGTTACTTGTGTGTGACTCAAAGTAGGTAATTAATAAAATACTTAATAATTTAATTCAAAATGAAATATTATTTTAATTAAAAACAAAAACTAGGGTTAAGGGTCAAATTGTTGGCACGCCGCACGTCCGAAAAATTAATAAAGGTGTTCCTAGACAAAATTGTTGAACACCCCTATCTATATACAGATTGGTGAGTCTTCTTTTTTGTTAACACCTTTTGTAACTATAATTTGACATCGGGAGCGAGAAAAAAAGTAGTAGACATTACTTTTTGACAGGGGATACTTAATGAAGTTGTCGGTTTTTTACGTCCAGCGGCCGTTTCTCACGGCTATTCCCTTGTCCAGCATGTCCCAAACGGCCCAATCAATTATGTTAACTGTGATAATGTTGTTTTTCTTATTTTTTTATGGGACAAGAGCCTCGTTTTGTTGCGTCTACAAACAGATTATACGCTAGTTACACGCTTATTGGTTTACGTTTTCGGTTATTAAATTTTGTGATTTTTTTAGTACAGACTACAGATACAGTACAGTAGTCCTGTACAGTCATAAAAGCCTACTGCTATGGCTAGCAAATTGAAACTCTGCAATGTAACTTTTTTAGTTTACTTTAGCAAGAACAAGAAAATTTCATCAAATTAAGTTATTTGTTTACCTAAATATTTACTTACTGGCTGCCACATTAAAAAAGACTAAAGTGCCACAAAAAAAAATTTCAATTTCCTTGAATCACGATAAAACGTTTATATAAATAGAATTGTTATAAAATTGCTATTACTAATACAAATATTGGAGGTAACCACTTGAACTGATAAGATAATAGGACGCTTAATTCAACACCGGGCATGCATGACACATTCAGTTCCTAGAAAGACCGTATTGTTAGCTAGGTATTAGAGTGCACCACAACATATAGCTTGCGATTATCAAGCTAATTGTTGGGCTCGGCTGATTATATCTGCCGAAGAACTGACCACCTATAGGGTCCAAAGTTTTGGAATAGAAACAAACGAACTGGCAGGGCGGTGGCAGGCGTAATGTGGGACGTCCACCCAACCTGAGATAGGCAACTATGGGAGCGACTGGATGGAGATTGGTAGAGGCTTATGTTCAGCAGTGGTCGAAGCCAGGCTGAGGATAATGATAGTCATAAAAACTTAGTGGATGTGAAAAACTTACAGAATGTGGCGATCGGCTTCGATGGGCGCGCGGCTGTGCGCAGGAGTGGCGCTGGCGATGTCGCTGTCGCTCGGCGCCGGTCGCCGCGAGTACAAGGACATGGACAGGCCTACGGACATATCGCTGTGGATCGACGAGCGACAAGTCCGCATGTTTAGTGGTAAACACTTCTAGAGATTAGCTTTAGGATACATTTACATTCTGTTATTCCGATCTGTAGAAGCTCTTCTAATTTAAAGTCGATTATCTTTTTCCATTCTTAAACTAAAAATTATAAAATTCCAGTGGGATGACCTATATGCCCCAAGTTTGTCCCAAGTTATAGAATAAAAGTTCAATTTAAATCTAAAAATGAGTTTGCCATACTTTTCTTATTTTACGACCCGTGCACAAGGGTAGCTAATTAAATAGGAAATTTTTCGTGTTCCAGGTATATCAATGCAGGTCTTCGCAATATTAAACGGTCACATATCACCATACATATTAGACCCAAACTTCTCTCACAAACTGCCGATCATACCTTCAGAGGTGGGATACGTCAACTTTACATGGAGATCAAAGAAAAGATATTATTACAATTTTGATACACTGACGTCATCGGATCCAAAAATACTGCAGCCTCCAGTACTTTCGATCAAAACTCGAGGCAGGGTGCCTAAACAATCTAAAGGTATGCTAATACGTCTAAGTTGCAAAACGTCCAATTACGCGAAACGTTTAATTAGCAGATCGTCTAATTCTCTTAATGTCTGGATACTTGAGGCATGAAAAACTATATGTCGTTACATTGGAGTCTTTCTATTCATGTAGAGCCAATTAGGATAACCACCGAAAAATTATTAGTAGGCATCACAAACACGAACAGAGCCTATTAAAAAAGTTTTACAGTCATTTTATTACAAACCTCACGATTCAGCAGCACTAATTAGTTTAATTATTTAATGCGACCTTTTCCCACAGAATTCAGTGTATTTTTGCCGTGTGGCAATAACAGCGGAGTAGCTACATTAGAAATAGGTCTAGAACTAAAAAACGGGCGGGACATCCCGCTAAAAGGCACCCCTTTAAGAATACACCTTAAGAAGGAATGCGCACAGAGAGGTGTGTATTTAGAAAGGACAGGTATTGTATCGCCAACGCACTTTTAACACTAACACGCCTGCGGTTTTGATGTTGTTTGTCTTGATTAGTTTAGTAGCATATAATATTAATGCATATTAATGCCTAAAACAGTAATATTAGTCAATTTTCTTCATATAATTCAGAGTGTAGATAAGGCGAAGTTTCCAAATATTTCAAAACAAGTTTGCTTTAAAAATAACAGAACTTAAAATTTGCAGAGGATATCTAGTTTTTGGTCTTATCGTTTCTTCACGATTTGTAAAGTACCTATATTTAATTGATTGATTTGTTACATGACTTATTTTACTTTATAACATAGGAAACAATCTAGTAGGTACTTCATTTAAATGTTTTCAAAGACTTTTTCGTTTTTAATTAAAAATGTTCGATTGCTTTGAAATTGCATTTTTTTCTGGGATCACCTCGCCTTATCTCGTTTTAACAAACTCAGAATCGCAGGCGTAATGCTTTTTATTAGTTCTTTAGTTTCTTTAAGATATTTAACAGTATTTACTTCAATTTCTGGACTCTTCAAAAAAAATTACCTACTCTAAAAGTTTCACAAGCTTATTAATAAAATTGATCATGCTTTTGTAATACGTTTCAATTACAAAACGGAACCGAGATTGGAACACTTGTGTTTCGAAAGGTTCGAAAGCACTAAAACATTGCATTTCATCTATTTCGAGTTAAAATTGTTTGCTTACGCTACTAATAATACATTTATGGCCAGTATGAGCGATCTGCCATCGTACCACATTCTACGTCATAAAATATTTGTGTTCATATGTGCTGGTGGAACAATGCGGCTATTGACGTTTATTAGCTATTGTTTTTTTGGATTTTATGTGTTCGAAGCAATATATACAATGTTCTTGGTTCGAAGCCCTTATGACTTACGTGGCTAGAAATACCAGATTAAAGATTTTATTGACCATTCATGGAATGTACTTTTCCGTGACAAAAAAAACGGAACGTAACGTTTGTGGAGCGTCAACATTCGGGATGTTCACCCTACTAATTTCTATGACTTGCAAGCCTGTACCTATATATACGGGCAGGCTAAATTAACATGAATGCGTTATTTTCCGGGCGCCTTTTCGCCGAGTATGCTGATTGGCTGAATTCACGGTGCCTCTGCTCACAGCATTTGCGTTTTTAGGTTGGTACTAGCTTGCTTTCACGTTATCTTTATAATAATTAACTACCTAACACATGCAGCGGAATGCACAGGAGTGTGGAAACTTCGAAACGTACCTCAACGCACGCTCACAAAGCTTGCAGTTCTTTTACACTACACATTAAAAAAGTGGTAGACGAGCCATGCCCGACAGTATTATATAACGTTAAATTTAAGTAGTTGGCGAAACTTAAGGAAAGGTTTTGGTATCTATTACTGAGTACGATTGCGTGGTAATGACCCCCCGCTCGATCATATGATTCTGAGGTCAACCGCACCCGCGTACTGTACGCACTGCGCGTACCTTACGCACGATAATAATAATTTTGTTAATCATCAACAACAATTAATACAATCTGTTATAATTAACAAGTGCCCTGGTTCAGTTTCGCCAACTAATTAAAAATGCATGCATGCATGCATATGCTCACGACTATATTCCCCGAGGGGGTAGTCAGAGATATTCTGAAACCTCAGAACATCCACGTTTTACCAGTAGTACCGAAACAAAAAATAACCCTATATTTTCTCGGTGTGCTAGTGTAAGTGAACGCCGCGCCTTGTGTGTGCTTGTTCGAAGCTTCCTCACTCTTGTGCACTCTGTATGCAGCGTGATAGCCCAATACACTAATCAAGCAGTACCTACCGGTACTAAGCTTATGTGATCGAGATTATAACTTGTGTTACCTAAGCTCGAAGACAGCAAAAATACGCACCTAGATTCGGGCAACGATTGTGACGAATTCGCCAAACATCGGCAAGTTTGGAGCTCTCTTCTATATGTTTCTATGGTGTTTACGTCGCTTCTGTTTGATTACTGTAGTGGGATGATAACTGAAATAAGTCCATACAAATTATACAAACAATAATTCCACATGTTTCAATTAGTATGTGAGAAATGAATGAGTTTATACTAGTTATATCGGTTTGTTCTTTGTACGCATACCTAATATTGTTTTTGTTATTTCTATAAATCCCTGATAAGCAAACGTATACGCTTGAAATTGGAAAACAGTACCCCAGTTTTGAACTTCAATACGCTAAAACATATTAAATTCATAAATACTTAGACTTTTCATTCAAACCTTCTGTGTTAACTTGCCATTAATATAATATTTAAAACCTTTTTAAAACCCAAAAATTAAAAACCTCGTCATGTGAACTAATTTTGTTTATCTGCCTTTAACTTTTCATAAATTGAATTTTGTTCAACTCTTCCACACTTATTCATTCTCAGACGTAAATCTTTCGCACGGAGAAGGCAATTTTTTCAAACAAAACTTTAAAGAATTGGCCTCATCGCGCGATAGAATTACGCCCGTGCGAATGAACCCTATGAGCCGGCGCACACCTGGCGAATCGCAGCTCAAGGCTCTCAAACCATTTTAGAGTTTGCTTGCGTTGAAATAACTTCGAACATCAATTAACACCACTACTAGTCCTCGAGAGCATCGAAGCGACTTGAGGCGAAAGTTGCGTTTATTGATTTTCGATGTTATTTCAACGCAAGCTAAGTCGAAAATGGTTTGAGACTGAAAAATGCTCTGCGCTATGCTAAACTCAATGGTAATTGAAATAGTTGAAAATAGCGTAGGTCCAAGAGATCCCTGTCCCTGTGACTTGTTCGCTTTATTTCTTGCACGCTATTTTCAAATCTATTTCAATAGATATCGAGTTCATTATCAATTGACAAATGAAAACTGCTGAACAGTTCTTCGCCAGATGTGCGCCGGTGATGTGATGACACAGGTGCTGAATGTACGCGGCGTACTTAACGCGACTAGGAAAAATGTCAATGTCACATCTGTACGCGCCATTTTTCGTCAGCGCACACTTAGCGGAGAACTGTTAGAGCAGTTTTCATTAGTCAATTGATAATGAACTCGATGACTATTGAAAAAGATTTGAAAATAGCGTGCAAGAATGCGAACACGTCACAGGGACAGGGATCTTTTGTACCTACTCTATTTTCAACTCTATTTCAACTACCATTGAGTTCATTATCAATTGATAAATAAAAACTGTTCGAACAGTCCTCCGCTAATAGTGCGCTGACCCTAATAGTGATAATTTGCCACTATTTTAATAATAACAGAAAATAAGTATAATCACGAGTCCTACAAACTTGACAGGTCCAGACCCGGAATGCGACAAAAAGTGCGCGAACCAAGGATGGTGCAACCACGAGAAGATATGCCAGTGCCCCGAGGGCTACATGGGCCAGCACTGCCGCACCGCGCTGTGCTACCCGGTGTGCATGAACGGCGGCAACTGCACCGCGCCCGGGATGTGCTCCTGCCCGCCTGGCTACCAGGGCAGGAACTGCGAGGGAGGTGTGTATTCATTACTAGATGACATCTACGTCATGTTAACGTCGTCAGCGTCTATACTGATGAGGTGTAATAGGCACATCCCGAGACATAGAACGATATCACATGATCAGCCTATTATACATCCCACTGCAGGGTACTGGCCTACCCTCAGGGTGTATGGGCGTTAGTGCACCAGCACCACGCGTGCCTAATACGGATCAGTAGACTTCATATACGCATCAGAATATTTTTCTTCAGCGCATGCAGGTTGCCTCACAATGTTTCCTTCATCATTTGAGAGGTCATGGGTAATTGGCATGCGGTTTGTGCGGATTCTAACCCGGACGTTCGTGATTGAGTGTCCCTACTTCTCCTCAACGCGCCAAAAATACATAAATACGACAACGATAGAAAGACCTCACGATACTTAAAAATTATTAACTACGGAAACGAGATGGCGTGGGCATGCGCGCCAAGACAAAGTCAAGAAAAACTAGTTCTAATCTAAATTAAAACCATAAACTTACGATAATAAATACCAGTATATTCCGAAAATACCTAACAATCTCAACATTTACACTAAACTAAATCCTCTTAGACAACGCTATCGCTACTTTACAGCCTCCTTTAATGACTTCAGTTAAGGCCTTGTAGAAAGGCGCCTGCTCGGCCCCGTGGTTTATGCCGGTGTCGTGGTGCTCCTGCTCCTCGTCTCTAAACTTGGTGATGGCTTCGAGGATGTCCTTGTCGACGTTGGGGTCAGCCATCAGGGTCCGCAGCTGATCGTTGTAGTGGTCTACTATTACGGTTTCAACTGCCACTGTGCACGCCATTGCTGCTTCTTTGCCTAGTAACGCGGTCCCTGGAATAACAGTATACAATTTTGAATTTTGAGATTAGTTTATTAGTGGGCAAATAATCAGTTATACAATTTTTAGTTTAGGTTGGTAAATAATCAGTGAAGTGATATCTGTATAAAGTATGGTACTTATCTAATAAACAGTAAATGAAATAAGTAATAAGGTCCTGTTGGCACCTTGTATTTTTATTGCCCTATATTTTACTGTTTATGTTTTGATGTAAAATAAAGTATTTTTGATTTCATATGATTTCAAGGCATACCACACAGTTGTGGCGCGCCCTAATCTTTGCCTATCCCACTGGGAAAGAGGCGTACCGTTGTACTAAACCTTTAAAAACTGTTGAATAGTTTCTTCTCTACAGCGATAACACCTTCCGACGCGGTGATAATTTGATAACATCAAAGTTGATTTTTTTGTCATCTTTTCATTACAAACTCTAAATCCGACGGCACGGCCGTTAATTTCATTCTTTACCTCGTATAGAATTGATCAATATTAAGCGTCGGAGTCGCGTTGTGGATCTGCTATAGGGCAGTCACGTTTGTTGGTTGCCCCCTCCCAGCTCGACAACGGGGCTCCAGTGGTGGCTCAAGATAGTGTTCTTTTAAAAGAACAACCCTTGAAGTCACCAAAATATCTACAATACCGTACAACGTCAAGCACTTTTGCTATAAAAACTCGACATTGGCAAAATCATCACCTTTGGAAACCCGAGACAATGAGTCACGATACCGTCGAAACCCGGACGCAAAATGAAAAAAAATTTTTGTTGGTGCACCTGTAAAACGAATGTTGCCATTGATTGGGTCCATTGTGTAGCTAACTTCATTCGCATTTTTTCATGTAAAATACAAGTCAAAATGTGCCCTATTAACCAGAGGTTTAGGACTCAAAGTTGATCTGGACCGGACGCGAAACGGGTGGCTCCCCTGGGAGCCATCGGGTTCACACGGAAATAGGGGATGACTCCATATGAGGTCGGTGGGTTTCCAAGGTTAACCAAAGATGGCAGCCATTTTTTTAAAAACAGAATAGAATATTAAGCGTCACAGCACGGATTACATAAGAGTACGTCACAGTTCTATATTCAATTCACTATTAAACGTTAAAGTGAGTAACGTATGCTGCGCGCAACATCGACCCGGTAATATGGATGATACGCCAATGACTATTGACTCTCGAACCCGGTCTGCAAGCAACTGTTCTACTCAAAGGGTACCTACAAGGGTGTCTAAAGTTTAGACACTCGCCGCTCGCAGTTTACTCTAAACTGTATATAACGTAGAAAGAGAAGTTACTAGTGTAGTGAGAGGTGTTGTCGATATGAAAACAACGCAAGATCCAATCGGTAACTGTTTATTGATTGAAAATAATACACTTCTTATAGTCTTAAATGTAGGTCATTAGTCCTTACATCTAGATCTAGCTTAGGTTATTAGATTAGGGCTATAGGTTATAACAGTCTAAAGCATCTACTTATGTTCTAATTTACTTACCACACTACACGTTCCGGTTGTTAAGAAAAATAAAATAAATCTACAGTTTTATTTTATTTTTATACATTTCTTACATTATACCAATTACTATAAAAATTGACTCTACCTAGTCACTAACTTTAAACATAAACATGGTATGTTTGTTCCTCTCCATGATTTTAAACTTATTTTATCAAGGTCTATGATTATTCTACGACGCATTGCAGACGACTCTAAAAATAAAAATTTTTTTTTTTTTTTTTTTTTTTTTTTACTTTAATCAATAATAAAAGAATTTAATGGCATTAAAAAACTTTCAAATTAATACTTATACCTAAAATAATTCTGTTTCATAATAAAAAAAAATAAGTCCTTAAATATATTGTACTTATACCTAAATATTATTGATTAAATTCAACCTCATAATCTTAAAAATGTAATAACAATATATTTCTAGTTTATTTCTCAAATTTATTGACAGAAAAAAAATCGTTTTATCTTATATTATTTTACGTCAAAGTCCTTGCTGACATCCATTTCATAATACGTATTCATTTATTTTATTTGGCCAGGCCTGCCATATATTTTTTTTACAATTATTTATTTATTTTATAGTCGACTTTTATAGTGTTATAAAACACTTGGTACTTTAATATACATTTTTAATTATTTTTTGGGCCATTTTTTAAGATATTTATTCATCTCCAACTATTCTCACAAAGAAACTTGGTTTACGTTGTGATCGAATAAAGGATTTGTACCCTTTTGTACCATTATACTTTATTTTATTTATTGATGACTTGGCATCATTTATTTTCTTTAAATATCAAAACAATATCCTTCTTCGAACTCATTCTTAATTGAATCCTTTGGTTGACTTGATATTGAATGGGTAACATTTGGGTGATCAAACCATTTGTCCCCTAAAATCCAATAAACCAAAGTATTCCCTTCTCATTTACTCACTTGAGTCACTTTCTAAAACATACAAAACCTTTAATAATTAACAAAAACTTTTCTAAAAACCTCTCTTTACATTTCTCAACACCCTTTATCTTTCCTAATAACCTACCAAAATACCTATCAACATTCGAAACCATTCTTCATACTTCCTAGAACTATATTACTAGTCCGGTGTAAAATGTCATATCCGAGTTTCATAATTGATAGCTAAAATAATAAAACAATAATAAAATCCAATCTAAATCTAATCATTCATTAATCAAATCAAAACATTACAAAAATAGAATGATGCTTCATATTGTAAGTAATATGATACAACACTAGGTACCATATTTAATTATGTTAAGTTGCAACCTGAATTCATTCATTGGATGCATCAAAATGCAATCCGTACCTATCTCAATAGAACTGTTTATAGAATCGGTGTCATTTTTCAATTACTTACTCATAGCTGTTTCTATGTCAATGACTTCTGGCTTTGAAATTAACTCTATAAAACAACATTTTGTACTTATAGATAAGTTATTTTAATATAAGTAACTATTTCTCCATGAATAACTCCTGTTTTAAAATTTTTTTTTTTCGCTCATTATTCACTTAAATATAAGTATCCTATCAACTTATTTAATTATTCTAAGTTCATTTTAATCTGACACACTGCAAATTCTAAAAATTCTAAACTCCTGTATAATATCTTTATTTAAAAATATATGACTGTCTTATTTTTGTATTATGTCGTCCACAAGCGTCTTACATGTAAGTATAGTAAAAATATTAAAACTACTCCAGCTACTACTACTTCAATAGTACAGAAATCAACATTAAAATATTTCGTAAAGAAAGATGAACAAATTAAGTACTTAAGTAACCAAAAAAAAAACCTATTTGCATCAAATTGCATGAAAATTTGTTAATTGCGCAAAAAAAACAATTTAAATTATTGATAATAAACCTGATATTCCCGAAGTTGTACCTTGCAAGAGCACGGACGACGAAGTACCTACACCCGGCTGCATCACCAACATCTCCTGGCAGCCTGAATGTTCTTCGCACCATGTTCGCACCATAACTTTTATCTTCTCTGTTCTAAATTTCTCATTGCTTCTAAAATTATTTTATTTCTTCACTTTCAAAAATATGTAAGTAGCTTTCTTCATTTCAACAAAATATTATTTGATATTAGTTCATTCTTCAATTCGCGTTATTTATTTTCTTCTTCTAAATTTTATTTTATAATACAGTCGTTTCTTCTTCAATCTTCATTCTTTATTCTTCGTATCTTTATTTTCGCTCTTCAAAATTTTTGCACTTTTCTTCCAAATAAAATCAGCCGTCCAGAACTGCCAAAGGCAGCACTGGCAGGGTCGCCATGTAGTGAGAGGTGTTGTCGATATGAAAACAACGCAAGATCCAATCGGTAACTGTTTATTGATTGAAAATAATACACTTCTTATAGTCTTAAATGTAGGTCATTAGTCCTTACATCTAGATCTAGCTTAGGTTATTAGATTAGGGCTATAGGTTATAACAGTCTAAAGCATCTACTTATGTTCTAATTTACTTACCACACTACACTAGAAGGAAGCACGTGTCTTGTCATATTTACTCAGTAAGAGATGCACATAGCAAATTAGCTCTAGTTAAAAAAGGAGATCGCTACTTATTGCTGTCCTTATCGACTTAACCACTTTTTTGTTCTACTACGACTCCGGAGTCAGACATATTCCGGCTTCATACAAATTGTATAGGATTTTATGACGATGATGGCTATCTCATACGCGGTTACACTGATGTTCCGTCTACCAGCGTAAGCGAAAAAAAATCTTAGTCTATGGTATATAATCTTTTTAAAGTGTACCATAGTCTCGCATAACTCACCAGCGCCAAGCATGAATCCGGCGACATTCCAAATAGGCGTCAGCACGGTCGGCCGCACCCTGTACTGCACGATCAGCTCCTCGAACTTGGCCCGGTGCTTCTTCTCCTGGTCCCACATGTGCTGTATGGTCGGCCCCTCGGCCGTGTTGCCCAGGATGGCGTGCTGGCCCGCGTAGATACGATCCGCGCCCAGTTCCCCAGCATGGTCCACACGGATTATTTTGTCTAGCTGTCGATGTAAATGTTTTAGAATTAAAGAGGAGTAATAATAAATATTTGAATCAGGATTGTAATTGTAAGCGTGACACACAATTCTCCTGGT
The DNA here is from genome assembly GCA_963693445.1 of Agonopterix heracliana. Taxonomy (NCBI): domain Eukaryota; kingdom Metazoa; phylum Arthropoda; class Insecta; order Lepidoptera; family Depressariidae; genus Agonopterix; species Agonopterix heracliana. Next base: position 19,759,013 of record OY856311.1, read on the forward strand.
TCTTGTAGGCACTTTTTGCAGTATAAACCTATACTAGACCATTCGATCACTTTGCTGACACAACATAAGTGCCGCCAAGACGCTGCTTAAATCATCTTTTATAGATAGAAAGGCCAATGATGATGATGGGATCCTAGACCTGTGAGTGGATACCGCCATTGGGGAGTTAAAAACTCGACAGATGGCGTGGTCATTACTCCATAGAAAAAAATCGCTAGCTAACATTGAAAAGGCGTCGGTGGCGTGTTGGCGCGTTGCGGAGAAGTATGGACACTCATTCAAGAAGGTCCAGGTTCGAATCCGCACGGATGACATGCCATGTACCAATGAGTTTTTTAACTTATTTCCGTAATACCGACTGCTCTCGGTGAAGGAAAACATAATGAGGAAACCTGCACATACACACTTTAATGTTTACAAAGGGATGATTGATAGATTAATGATGCTATCTGCATTAGGAACCTAAATTTTAAAGCCTTTACAAAAGAGTCAAGGGATCCATGAGATTTAGATTTGATGACCCTACATCATCAATTATCATCACAGCCTTTATGAGCCCCACTGCAGGGCACAGGCCTACCCTCGGGGAGGGTTTATGGACGTAAGTCCACCACGCGTGCCCAATGCGGATTGGAGAACTTCACATACGCATCGGAATTTCCTCTTCAGCGTATGCAGGTTTCCTCACGATGTTTTCCTTCACCGTTTGAGAGCAGTCGGTATTAAATACTTACTAGTTATTACTTACTTCAGGATTCTTCTGCCAAGCCGCCGTATGTGCTCTCCTTAGCAGCTGCAACTGCCTCTGTGGTCTAATCATGGTCGTTACAAACAATCTGCAACAAAATAATCTTGTTTCAGGAATATGCTCCCAGAAGTGTCTGAACGGTGGGAAATGCATACAGAAGGACACCTGTGAGTGCCCTAAAGGATATTACGGATTGAGGTGTGAATTTTGTAAGTATATTAAATTCTATACTTCAGCTGCGTTTGAATAACTTGAATCCTGATCGAGGTGCCTAACTGTTTACGATGTTTTGTGCTATTCTCGAATGTGATTGTGATTTTCACTCATAAAATATTTTCGTAAGAAAACAATCTCGACAAGATCATACAAATATAGTTATCCTGTAGTGTAGACTGACGAATCACATCTTTTGACGAGTCGATGGCATGTCGTTAAGTTTGATTGACTAACGTTAAGAAGATATTTTTCAATCAGCAGCGTTAGAAACTTGCTAATTGCTCAGGGTTCGCCGGCCGTATCAAAGGGTGATACATAAAATCAACGGACTTACAACCTATTGTGAAGCTTACTGCAGCAACCACCTCATAAAATAATTTCGTCTTTTCCAGCAAAATGCGTAATCCCATGCCTAAACGGCGGTCGGTGTAAAGGCGTGAATAAATGCCGCTGCCCGGCGGGCCTCGGCGGCAACCACTGCGAAGTGTTCCGACGCGGCGGGGAATGTATGCGGCCGTGTCGGCACGGCAGGTGCGTGGCGGGCGTGTGCGTCTGCGAGCCGGGCTGGCGCGGCAGAGCGTGCCATAGGACTTATGGTGCGTCTTGTTATAAACCTTATTATAAGCATACCTAAGCATATGCTCACGACTATATTCCCCGAGTCAGAAACCTCAGAACATCCACGTTTCACCAGTAGTACCGAAACTCTGTCCAGTATGTGACGGGGGGTGAGCCCGTAGCCACTTATAATGGACAGTGGGTACAAAACATGCCTCGAAATTGAAGCATGCAGGTTTCCTAACGATGTTTTGCTTCACCGAAAAGCCAGTGGTGTTACAAATCGTAGATAAATTCAGAAAAACTCATTGGTACGAGTCGGCTGGGCGGGGATCGAACCATCGCCACCTGCACGGCAGGCAAGGTTACTTGCCACTGGACCACCACGGAGATCCTTAAAACCTAAAACCTTTTTAAAACTTTTTATTAGTGGGATAAAAGTAGAAACTAACAGTATAATGTGTCCAAGCACTTAGCCGGCTATGAGCGACAAACTCTGTCACCCTAGGCTGGGTGCCTGGACACTACGGGATTGATAAAAACGAGGCTGCTGACGAGCTGGCACGGAGAGGGGCGAAGGCGCCATAGGCCCCGAGCCTTATTGCGGCATCTATCGCAACACCTAGACGTGTGCTAAAAGAATGGGAAATGATCATTCACAGCAGGAGTCTCCATCTAGGTGGATACGTGATGACACCTACTGACACAAGGGGTGCCTTCCAAAGGCACGACATGGTTTATGAATTCCATGGGCCTAGGAAATGATCTTTAGGTCAAGGGAGACAGCTACAATATAGCTATTGGTCATTGACCAAGCCCTAACAACCAAATAATAGATAATAGTGGGATAAAGGCTTCCGCACATTGCAGCGATATTATCGACAGCGATATCGCGACACCTTACACACTGCAGCGATTCCGCGATTCGCGTCACGCATGCGCCCTTCACTGAATGTAGTACAAAGAGATTGCGTCAGGTTGCGATAATATCGCGGCAGTGTGTGGGATCGAGCGCGTCCCCATACAAAATGTACTGAAAACAATTATCGCAAAATCGCAGCGATATTATCGCTCGATAATATCGCGGCAGTGTGTAGGATCGAGCGCGTCCCCATACAAAATGTACTGAGAACAATTATCGCAAAATCGCAGCAATAATATTGCTGCAATGAGCGGAGGCCTTTAAAGTGTTTTTAGGTGACTTTTTAGGTAATAAATGACCACAAATGTTGCCATTTTAATTAAATATTGATATTTATTTCAGGATCTTCTGAAGAGTCTGGGGAACTGAAGAGGCCACGATGAGAACAAAAATTGACAAAACTACTGATGATGTGATTTCTTAATTTTATTATTATTTTATTTTATATATATATTATTAATTGTATTAAATATAATATTACAATTAGTCATTTAGATAATAAGTGCGCCATTTAGTTATTTAAATAGTTTTAATGCTATGCAATATAAAAAAAAGAAATTATTACATGATTTTTGTTGTTTCATTTCATACTTCTGAGAGAAACATAAAACCATATTTTTGACTATTGATATACTATACTATCACATAATTTTTATATGATTCATAACTACTGCTTCGGAAGATGTGTTACACAAAATATTTGGAATTTGGAAATTGTATTTTTTTAAATATTCTGGATTCTGGACATTGTCAAACACATTATATAGTATAATCAGTATAATGCATATAGGTTCAAACAGCCATGACTCCAGTAGAAAAATTACTACCTATTTAATCTAAACTTTTATAAAACTGTAACTGAAGTGTGTCTGTACATTGAAGATATTTACAAAAAAAGATTACGATATGGTTTTTAGGTATCCCTGACTCTAAATCAACCTTTTTTAGAAATATGGTTTGTCTATATGTTTGTTTATTTGCGCACCACGCAAAAACTACTGAACCGATTTTGATGAAACTTTTTTGTTTGATAGCTTATGATCTGACTTAAAATCTGGTATATAATTTGTGCGGACGAAGTCGCGGGTAAACACTAGTTCATTATACAATAAAAATAGATTCGAACCCGCGACCCTCGACACAGCAGGCAGGTTCACTATAGACTGAGCTATCAGGCCCAGATTTTCTGAATGATAAAATTTGAAAATTAAATTACCAGTTACCAGTAAGATTATTACTGTCGTGAGTTTATGTATGTATGTAAATTACCAGTTATATTTTAACCTGGTGAGCTCGACAACTAAAAAAATTAAAAAAAATCGCATCCGGCGAGCACCAGCTCCTTTCTGTTCCTTTATTTGTTTATCAATTCCAATGATATTAAATTCGAATGCGTTTTTTTATTTCAGTAACTGGTATAGTTGAGCTATTAGAATGAAACAAAAAATTTGACTAGTACACACCCACTTATGAGTACAAAACATGGAGTAAGAGGAGATGGCATATCGGCTTGTTTCTATAGAAAATTATGTCGCCGACAAAGGGGGTGAGGGACGGGTGAGGGGAGACAAAAAGCTTAGGGGAGCGTGTAATTTCTCTATGGTCGCCGTACAAACTAGTGCTCAGTTGGTGGTTACTGTGCACACTTTGTTACACCATCTCTACCAAGGGGAGCGTGTAATTTCTCTATGGTACAAAAGCTCTAGATGAAAAAAAAGCGGCACTCTTCCATACAAAAAAGCTTTTGCAAAATGGATTCCTACGAGCCGGGCGTTCACTCTCTCCCTTTGGTTGATATATTTACGTTGAAAAGGGAATTTTATAAGGTCTTATATCTGTAGAACATTCTAACTTAGATCAAAATAAAATGAATGGATAGGCCTTACGCGAACATTTCAAACCAGAAAAATGAGGCAAAACAAATGAAAGGTTTACTTCAAATTTGTATGCAAGTGCCCTAGATTTGACAGATAATGGCGCTAGTTTGTATGGACCAAGTGCACCAGTAGTTTGCTTCAACTTACCGCGCTTTAGGCCTATCCATTAATTTTATTTTGATCTAAGCATTCTAAAGATAAATAAACCATAGTTTCGAGCACAAAAGATTCAATTTAGGATAAATTTAAGATAACGGCTCCCTGGTACGTCTACGCTAGTGAGATTAAAGCAATTTCACCTTCTTTTTATCGTGTGGGCAGCAAGCCCTAGTGTCAGAGTTCATTCAAACCTACAAACCGCCTTACAGCCTCCGACGTGTTACCGACCAACAGCTTAACGTGCCATCCGAAGCACGGAATCATCTTTCTTTTCTGACAATCAGGTGATTCAGCCTGCAATGTCCTAACCAACTGGGGAAAACGCAAAAAGGTGTCTCAAAAATACTGCATACACAGAAAGAGACAAACATTGATTTTCTCTTGCTCACTCAATGTGATTAGCGTATAAGCCTGTCTCGTTTTCACATCCGACCAGAAATATAAAAAACCTCGCCATGTTGCGGAAAATCATTGGAACTAATTTTTGTACTTGGAACACTTACATTAAAGGTTATAGTCGATTGCAGCGCCCCCAAACCAGGTTTTTTATATTTCTGGTCAAGCTTTACATATGAAAATATTATGGGATATAATTTTTGACAGTTTTAATCAATTTATAACCTAATTATTTTTGTTCTATTTTTTTTTATAATACACATAATAATAATGCATGCAGTGTCCTACCGTTTCTTCTGAATGATTTGATGATATGAAAAGATTAGTTACAACAAAACAATAATAAATAAAGTTTAGATAAAATGAAAAGCAAAGTTACAAAATGTAAACAAACATTGAGCAACATGAAAGTAAACTTACTTCTTGCAAATAATTATTGAAATCAACGATTGTTTCTTGTGGAAATTCTGCAGGTGATGCTTAGTAACGTTTATCTTTTGCAAAAGGAAGTGTAATTTTAGGTAAAAATCATGAAAAAGAAAACTATTCGCACACAACTTCACGCACAATTTTCACTCGAATTGAAATGTCAAAATTAGTTTATGAAAATTTGTCTAGATGGCGCTACTGAGTGACGTGATCAAATGTTTTCGAAAATAAACTCGGAATTTTTCCTCAACACCCAGCGCACACGAGGCGCCCAATAAAATCAAGAAATATATTCATCAAGTGAATTCGGTACGTATTTTTCAAGCAGAAAGCTAATTTTTCCTCACTGTGAAAATCCGGTCCCCCCGCAAACAGGGGGTGATTTCCCTTTCCATGCGAAAAACCCACCGCGCAGACTCGTACAAAATGGCGTCTCGCAAAGTGAAGTTCAAACGATTTTCATATCGCGTTTACCGATCGATAATAATGGAGGATTTGCGTTTTTCGGGGTCTCTGGTGTCCTCCACATATTTTGTGAATTCAGTGTCTGGTTGAGTGAAAAAGTCTTGAAAAGTGTTGTTTTGAAGGGGTTACATCACAGCGGTATCGCCAGGTTTCTGATAAGAGCGCAGAATGTGTTTCAAATCACGCAGGTGCGTACGCAGCCGTAGTCTTTCTATTCTATCTGGGCCTGCTCGATTGCGCGTCTCCCCATGATGGCCATTCATTTGGGCTATCCTACGCCGCCGCAAAGAGTTTGTGTCACTTGTCTTGAGTTGACCCGCCGCAACCAGGCGCCGTGCTTTGCATCTAAACATAAACATTACAGAATGCGTCATTTCGCAGCAAAGCCCTTGAATACTGAATGCTTATAAGTCGCAATATTTATAAGCTGGACGCCTTATCAACAAATAGCTTATGTTTCATGGGTCAATCAGGGATGATTCGGTCAGTAATCTTTGGGTTTGGGTTATTGGGTGTTTGTGGTACGGTAGGCTAGGCATTCGTGTGGGAAGCTCGAGTATTGATTTTTCGCCCTGTGCTAGCTGCCTACACAATAGAGTAGTTACATAGATAAGTACATTTGGGGTGGGCTATTGGAATGATTCTATTTTCTGATTTTTTGCAGTCACTTTTCATTTGTATCATGATATGCTTTGAATTTACATTTATTGGTATCTTTCACTGATTGAAAAATCAAAAGCTAATCCAATAAAACTGCTTGAATCTAATGCCCTATATACATAGATACTTAGGTATATCTGTTTCGAATCAGAGGGATGGGGAAATGGGATTATAAATGCTAAAGTTCAATAGAATTTTTAGATGTCTCTTTCCTTTAGCTATTCTATTTTTAGTTTGTATCTTGTCTTAGTAAGTTACTCAATTTAAAACTTAAAAACAACCACCACTAGAAAAACTTAATAATAAAGAAGCACTAGGAAGTTTATTATAATTCTGAGGCCTTATTCTTTTGAAGAATTATGAATGGTTTCCTTCAGCTAAACACAATAAAGTTAAGAAAAGAGAGAATGAAATTAGATCACCAATTAATGAGGTCACATGTTAGAGGAAATGCTTTTTGCATCTTAACATCCAGTTCTATTGTGGTTCTAGTGTGGTAGTAACCCAAGCATTATGCACTACGCAATAAACAATATGACTTCACAATCAAAATAATAAAGGCCCTCCTTTGTACGTACCTACTTTGTGGATCATAATTTTCTTGATAGATATTCATAAGCAACACACAAAATTGGTCGGTCACCGTCATGTCGGCACTCACTCCTTTCATACACATAATTATCATCTTTTACAAAACAAATCAATCTTTTCTTTGGCCTTGCTTATTTACTGCAACCATCAACTTTCATACTTAACATTTGTCTCTCTACATCACACACATGTCAATACAACAATAATCGATTATCCTACTACCTATACAGGGTGAAATTGATATCATTAGCATCCTTTTAAACTAAGAGTCTACCCATCAAACTGAACAACTATTACTATGGGAGCAAACCAATTGGAGCAAAAAATTATAAAAAATTATTTAAAATACTTAACTTACATCCACCAAACTACACTACGCACTAAGGCCATGTGGTGGAGCATGGCAAACTTCCTCTATAGCTGAGACGTGAGCCTTTGAAAAGGAGGTACATAGGCTAACAATGATGATATTAAATGCAGGTCTTAAAGAAACAACTAACGTGGCGGACTCAAACCCTGAAGAAGGGAACCTGATGGGACCGGAGGGCAATAGTCAGGACATTGAAGACACAGAGTACGACATCATGAACTCAGCCGTCAGCACCGAGTCCATGGACATGGCTGAAGAGGTAGGAACTTTTTTATAATTATAAACTCTAGTCAGTCATTATCATTACTCAAGTTTAGAACCAACTACCTTTTAGTTTTTTGGTCGCTTCATATTACGAAAGAAAATTTGCCTTGAGTATTATTGACAAATTAAATGTGTTACACACTTTATGGGGTGCTTCAGACAATCAAACTGAACAACTTTTACTATGGGACCTAATGACCTAACCAACTTTAAAATTGAGATAAATAATGCTGTTTTTTTCGCGATTTCGATGTTGTCGCCATAGTGAAAGTTGTTCGTTTGGATGGTCTGAAGAACCCTGTTCGATATGTAGCACATTTAATTTTACAACAAAATAATATCCAAATAATTTATTTTCACCAGGGTCATATTCATCTAAAGTGTACATATAACGAAACGGAAACGAAATGGAACGTAACGAAAATAACGAAATGGAACATAAGGCCTCAGACACAATGGATGAACTAGACTATTAAAAGAACAGTTTTGACAGACAGGATGACATAGCAAAATATGCTCTCGAATATAATCCCAGACATAAAAAACTGACAAACCGTAGAAAATTACGAATATGTATCTTTTTAACACTTTTTTTTCATATTTTTTTCTTTTTACTAATATTATTGTTGTCATATATTTGCCATATATGACAACAATAATATTAGTAAAAAGAAAAGAAAAGGAATGTAAAAACAGTTAAAATGATTATTTGGATTTAATTTTATGGTCTTAGTAATAATGTAAGAATTCAAATTAAAATGTTGTAAGAGGAAAGAATTAAATTGTTAAAAAAACACTGAGAGCTCGCATTTGTAATCATTTTTTATTTATTTTCACTTTTTGGTTTCTGCAAGGGCAGAAATAAAGTATTAATTAAGTAGGATAATGAAAAAAAAACATTTTTGTTTATTTGTTTAATAAAATGTTGTTTTCGGTAACAAATATAGTTACATAATTCAACCTTTTGAATGGTTAGCTGAGAGATCTCAATGTGATCACAGCCTTTTCCATTACGTTACGTAACGAAACGCAACGAAACCGAAATTGAAAAACGAAGTAAATATTTGCTAGCTTTTTGAATAAACTTTGGAAAACACTCTTACGGGAAACCCTACTATGTCATTTATGTGTGCACTACAAAATCAAAGAAACAGAATACATAATTTAGATGTTTTCTAACCTTTATCACAGAAATTTCGAACGAAACGGAAAATAAAAACTCACAAAAATTTTCAACTGTTCACTTAAACAGATGACGGGTCAAAATTGCCGAAATTTTATGGTTCATTCTATGACGGAACATTGTTGCCAGCATAAAAATACTAATCAGTTTGTTTTTAAAGGATCTTAAAGCGTAATTCGGCGTAACGAAACAAAATGTTACGAAATGGAATAAAAATCTGGGACAATATTTCAAAATGAATTAGTTAAGTATTGTTGGATTATAATGGCCTAAGTTACTAAAAACCAATAGGGCTATGTAATAATATAGCCATAAAATCCAAAATGAATGATACACTATACCGACGAGCGGCTAAAAAAACATTTAAATGCGGTGCGTCGGCAATGGGACATGACAAATTAGTATGGAGAGCTAAATTACCATTTTATAAAAAAAATCAAAAACATATTAAACTTCTTTTATTTCATAGTATTAAGATTTTTAAACATGAAAGAATATCCACTAGTACATAATTTTAGCAATATGAGATCTATATTACATATTTTAACCACTTTTAAATTACAATAAAGGGCTGGGACAAAAATTAAATCAAAATGTACACTTTAGATGAATATGACCCACCACAAAAATTACCAAGGCATTCTTCAGCACACAAGTTTGTAAAAACTGGTGCCTGGAAATAGAAGTTGATAATGTGTGAATTTTATGGTTATTGATGAACAATGTTGATGAACGACAACAAAACCCAATTGTTAGAAGCTTGAACTGTAATGAAATGACCTATATTATAAAATAAAAAGGATTTTATATCACTGCAACTTGATTGTGACGAATTATGACAATTTAAAAGTATACAAATTGATATTGACTTGAGTTTTGGCCCTGGCCCTGGGCTTGTTCCTTGCCATGCACTCAAAATAAAAATTGTATATATAATAAGAATAAAAAGTTATTGAATCTACATTATCTCAAGTTTCCTCATTTTATTTCCCTTTAGATAGCTTATGTTTAGATTTGAAATTTCCCTTCCTTTATTCATCAACTTATGTAATTTCATGTGGTGCAATATGTCGTCCAGATGAGTTTCCCAGTCTATGAATCATGTGGGTATTGCCTATCTGGACTTGTTATTTGTTTACATTGGACATAGTGACATTCATATTCCATTCTGAATTGAATGCAGTACTCTTTTTGGGTTAAACTCAGTTAAGTTTATTGAGTTCTGGTATAGAATATAATGTGATGTGGTATTCATCTCTCTGTTTAGAATATGCTCAGGTAGGTATAAATGTGATTTATCAATTCATCTATTTATAAATAGCGACTGACTCATAATTATTGCCTTCTGCAATCTGAACTCAGGACGTTGTTAGTGACATAGCCACTGACTAAGAAATGTATATTTCCCAACTTCATATTGTGGAGGTATCTGATTCAAAGGGTCAATAAACATCAGTGACAAGTTTCTGCATCTCTTGTTTAACAAAACTTAATGATCATATTCGCTGTTTGTCACAAAAGTCGAGTATATCTTCCATAAAGAAACATGGTCTAGCTGGCTCCTGGCTCCTTTCATGTAAAGGATGATGATTCATTCCCAGCCTAAATCGGACTCGCCAGTGTATTTTTTGGGAGAGGCCTATGTTCAGCAGTGGACGATGATAGGCTGATGATGATGAGTGTATTTTTAGGAACTTATGTCCGAGTATTATTTTGTTTATTTGTAATACAACTGAGTTTGATGAAGGAAAAGATCATGAGGAAACTTTTATACCTACTTCAATTCCGAAACATGCCTCATGTTTGCTTACCATTTAAAGTGGTGATGGGCTCACTCACAAAGCAGAGAACCCGGCATTAATTAAAAGTCGCATGAAGGTGCAGCCCGCTTGCCCATGATATGCGTAACTCCGATTATCAGTTCCACCATTTCCATCAGGTAGTTCATAGGTCACTATAACAATGTTTATGAAGATTTAGTCAAGACTTATGAAGATAAGGTTGAATTTATATGGATTTTTGTTTTTTTGTCACCCTAATTTCTCAAACGAAATAGTCCTCATGCCATTTCTACTGGTTCTCTTCTCTGTGGGCTCACTATACATATATATGACATAGGCTAGATACTGCTAGTGAAATGTATATTAAGAATACTTGTGACCACTCCCTCGAAAATATAATTAATCAGTTCAACTAATAAGTGTAAGTGTATTTTCTGTTTGTCGGTGGTTATAGTCTGACGGTGGGGCGTGTTGGCAGGACATGTCGCAGGTGGACGGGTGCGGGCTCAGCGGCGCGTCGGACGACGAGGACGAATGCGCGTCCTCGCCCGCCGGCTCCGCCTACGACGACAGCGCCGATATCATCAAGAACGCGCTCAGTGACGAGGTCACTAAACAGCTTGCCGCGGCTGGTAAGTTCCGATACAGGGTCGGGGTGTTAGGTAGACAGACAGTTCGCGTCGGACGATTGGCCTGTCGCGACCGCCGAGCGCGCTCTCTAAATTATACTATGCCCAAAGTTTGCCATCGAGACCCTATTCCTAATACTTAGTCTACGCCATCCGACCACCTGTTTGTCATACCTTTAAGAGTAATAAATAACCAGTTGACTTTCACAGAATATCTGTTGTTATAGCTGATATCCTAACAAATAATAACATTTAAAATAAAGTGGGTTCCTTCCTCGAGATCCAATATCACATATCAGCCCACAATTTTTTTTACTCCATTAGAAAGGATATGTCCAAATTCTATCATAAGCATAAGCAAGGTTACAAATTCAATACCTAATGTATTGGAGGAAGTGCAATAAGTCTTCTAGATTGTGCAACTCCAGACCATTGAGAGGATATCTTTAGCGTACTTCATACAAAGTTTAATTATATTTTGGATATGAGCCAATTAAAGTCAATGACACTTTTTAAACACGATCCTGTTCCTGAAACCTGTTCATAAATCTGAACACGTTGTCATCACAACAGGAATAAAGGAGTATAATTAATAGCTCTCCATTTTGTCCAATATCTTTGTTTTCACCGATCAATGCTAACGTAGCGGAGATATAGATGATATTAAAACAAGGAGTCAATCCCACAGGTCCGGTCGGCATGGCAGCCGCTGCAGCCATAGCTTCCTCAAAGAAGCGCAAGAGGCCGCACTCGTTCGAGACCAATCCTTCAGTCAGGAAGAGACACCAGAACAGATTGCTCAGGAAATTGAGGGTGAGTACATACAATTCACGTTTTGCTTTAATATCGAGACGAGAAAATCAGTAGGTACTCAACTAGCCCCTGTGCAAAGTGCAGATGTGACATACAGGGTCCATTTAAACATGCAGTCGATTTTTTAAGAGGATGGTCAGACCATGAAACTGAACCACTTACATTACGGGACCAATATACAGGGTGTTAGGGTAAACAGTTGCATTACCTCAAGGGGCGATTCTACCCATGATACTGATCAACCTTCCCTATGAAACCTACAGGAAATTCGAAAAAAAAATCGGACTGTGAGAAGTGGATTTTCTTTTTCTCGAATTTCCTATAGGTTTCTTAGGGAAAGTTGTTCAGTATCATGGGTACAATCACCCCTTAAAGTAATGCAACTGTTTACCTTAACACCCTGTAGAAATTGGGAAAATGTAAAATCTCCAAAGACAAACTACTAACTTCTCAAAACCACCAACAGCAAACCATAGAAGAATTCGCGACGCGAGTCGGCCAGCAAGCCGTCGTGCTGGTCGCGACGCCCGGCAAGCCCAACACATCGTACCGGGTGTTCGGGGCCAAGCCGCTCGAGGACGTGGTGAGGAACCTGCGCTGCATGATCATGGAGGAGCTGGAGAACGCGCTCGCTCAACAGGTAAGCCGGTTTCTGAGGCTGGGGCCGCACCGCGCCTGTGTTAGCTTGTCTCGATATGCCCCTGGATTTTGGACCACAATAACATGAAACGCAATAACTTATCTCGTATTTTGTACAATTTTTCACAGAATTTTATGGAGTTATCCTTCTATAAGGTGTAACAAAATTAGCTGAAACTATTTTAAAGGGATGATCTTTGAGTTTGCCCGCGACTTGGTCTGCGTGTATGTCTAAAATTAAAATCCCTGTTAATTTAATATGCTGACGGCATATTTAAGGGGATGGTCAGTTCCTGACTGAACAAACTCAACAACTTTCTCTATTGGAACCAAAATCGAAATGGCGAAAAATAAAAACCGAATGTATGGGGGACATACATTTGGGTTAGGATAGGTTCGTAGTTTTGTATGAGACAGCTGTTTTTTATCGCGATTTCTATTATGGTCCCGTAAAGAAATTTGTTGATAACCCCCATAAAATTGTACCAGCTAATTTTGTTAGACCTTATAAAGAATCTAAGAGAAATATAATTTTGTGTCATAGACAAGTTTTAATTAACTATTGTAGATTTGTAGGTAACTGTGAGTCAGGTGGTTTACTCTTAAACAGACTCGAGTACAAGCCAGCATATTAGATTTATAGATTACAATAGGTTTGGTGCAGTCCCAGCCTATTGATGTTGTGATTCTTTCTTACATACTAAACTAACTAACATTTAAAAGTTTATTTATTTCTAACTGTCCCCTTGTTTAATTAATTACTCACTAACTACTATCTTCTTATTGAAAGGTCTTACTAATTTTTTGTTTATTCATTGAACTCTAATAAATATAAGAAACATAAACATCGTTTATTAGGTATTAATAAGTTCATTGTTTAGATCTATGTGTGATCCATTTAGATTTTTTCCAAATCTGCACCACACGATAAAACCTTATATGAATAGAGAACTCAAAAACATTAAAAAACGAACGAAAAATGATATAAGATTTTTAATTTTAATTTGATTTAAAAAAAAAGAGTGTTTAACAGTGTCCTGAAGTGTCAAGTTACCAAGATAATTACCGTTATATATTACAAAAAGGTAGTGTGAAGCACTATTGATAAAATATACAGAATGCTAGAAATGTTCCAGTCCCTTTAATAAATCTAAATTAGTAAGACCTTTAGATACATGGGGTCCTTTTTAGTAAGCTTGAATGATCACATTGCACTGAAAGGTGCTGTCTTTTCTCTGTTCTGAGTGTCATAAAAAACATAAAACACTTCAATTGTCAACATTAGATTCATAAACCATGCAGTAAGCATAATTTCTCTAACAAAACTTGCGTAATTTATTGATCTTTTATGCTAATGTGACCTTCAATACTAAGTTTCAAAAACCTTCAGCTTATTAATAAGGCCCCCTCATATTATGTTAAATTATTTGATGTGACTTGCTGACATCCATAGCAGAAAGCAGTTCTTATCTTATTCATACAGAATGTCACTTAAATGCTTATGGGGTGCTTCAGACCATCTCACAGAACAACTTTTACTATCCGACTAACTTTGAAATATTGAAATAAAAATAAGCCGCTTCATACATATTAGTCGAAAAATATTTACATTTTCTATGCCAGCTATGTTCAAGTAAAAAGTAATAGTTGTTCAGTTTGATGATCTGAAGCACCCTGTTTAATATGAAGGTACGCATTTAATTTTACACTCTGTATAGTTTTTTAAACCAAAGTCACTGGTATTGGTATTACAACAAACAATAGGGAACTTGCATCTGTGTTTCGACGTTTTATCAATATTTCAATAAACAAACACTTAAAAAGTACTACAGAGTATTTATAAATACATAATGCTAATCCAAAGATAGTTTGAAACACGAATCAGAAAAAAAAAGAGAATCCATTAATTAAAAACATAATTTTTATCTCTTTAAGGCCAAGTTTCTTTTGAGCGTAAGTTTGGTCTAGGTAGGGTCGAAAATTTATGGATTTTGTCATACCGGGGCTCAAAGTCAAAATAAAAAAACATTATGTGAATCTCGGCCACATTCAACTGAATGAATAGATTCAGTAGATTTTATAGTACAGCTTCTATTATTGACTGTACTTTATTTACTATCGGACTAACTTTGAAATATCGAAAAAAAAATCAGCCGCTTCATACATTTTAATCGAATAATTATTGACATTTTCTATGAACAGCCTAATGTTTAAGTAAAAAGTAATAGTTGTTCAGTTTGATGATCTGAAGCACCCTGTTTAATATGAAGGTACGCATTTAATTTTACACTCTGTATAGTTTTTTAAACCAAAGTCACTGGTATTGGTATTACAACAAACAATAGGGAACTTGCATCTGTGTTTCGACGTTTTATCAATATTTCAATAAACAAACACTTAAAAAGTACTACAGTGTATTTATAAATACATAATGCTAATCCAAAGATAGTTTGAAACACGAATCAGAAAAAAAAAGATATTCCATTAATTAAAAACATAATTTTTATCTCTTTAAGGCCAAGTTTCTTTTGAGCGTAAGTTTGGTCTAGGTAGGGTCGAAAATTTATGGATTTTGTCATACCGGGGCTCAAAGTCAAAATAAAAAAACATTATGTGAATCTCGGCCACATTCAACTGAATGAATAGATTCAGTAGATTTTATAGTACAGCTTCTATTATTGACTGTACTTTATTTAGCATAGCATATGCTCACGACTATATTCCCCAAGGGGGTAGTAAGAGATATTCTGAAGACTGTACTTTATTTAACACGATAAAAAAAAAACTAATTTTCACGCTGGATTTTGAATAGATAAATATGCAAGTTCCCTATAATATCGGCAAGGCAATGTCCCGTGACGCGTGAATGTGTAAGTGATTGCGTAATAACGAGCGTCAGTTCGGGCTGGGCGGATGCCCGCAGGCGCCGCCGCCGCCGCAAGACGACCCGTCGCTCTTCGAGCTGCCGCCGCTCATCATCGACGGCATCCCCACGCCCGTCGAGAAGATGACGCAAGCACAGCTGCGCGCCTTCATACCGCTCATGCTCAAGTACTCTATGGGTGAGTGTCCAACTGTTTAAGGCCCAATGGTAGGTCGAAATACCTTGGAGGCGTCTTTTATTTTTCATTTTACGACTAGATTTATACCATTTACCGAAAGTAAAGTCATACCTCAGTATTTTTGGATAGTTTATTTAGTGAAATCATAAACTGAATACACGATTGGAATTACTTCACTCGATAGAAAATCGTCACAAAGATGACGTATTTTCATGCATTTTTAAACATTTTTCTCATTTTAGAAGAAATTAAAAAAAAAGTTCCGATTGTTGGTATTTATACTCACATATTCACCATTAGTTTATCTAGTGAAATCATTTAAAAAACTATAAAAAGTACTTTTGTTCATTCTTTTAAATCGAAAATACAGCACACGCACGCACTTTTCGGAAGGCTGGGCAATCGCGTTTCTCATAGAAAATTTTCGTCGGAACCCATAGCCCCTTAAGGGTCGATTTCCACTGTAAGTGCAGCGGCCGGTAGGGCGCGGCATTTTAACTAGCATATTGAACTTTGCAAACCATAGTAACTAGTGGTACCGCCTTGTCTTGCGACACCTGTCGCGGTCGCAGTAGCATAGTCTACCTTAAGTGGGAGTTTCCCAAATGCAAAAGTGTCAAGACCCACCAGTACGCGCTTCAAATCGAAGCCACGAAAACTACAACAATAAATGTGTAGTTTAGTCATTTGTGCAGAATTCGTCGTTATTAAGTCCATCATATTTTCATCGTGGCGGATGAACTCAGAGCGATGATGCCCCATACGGAAGAGAGCTAGCAACACAATCACAAGGCGATGGTTCGATCCATGGTCTGTAGCACATAGTTCTACGGAATTTAAGTATGGTTGTATTAAACATTATCACTAGCTCAACGGTGAAGCAAAACATCGTGAGGAAACCTGCATACTCGAAAATGAAAATATATTTTCTGATAGAATGCTACGATATCCCTGAGTAATATAGGCAATTACTGCTTCAAAAGCAACTTGCGAGCCAAAATAAAAGCCAAGCCAAGCCATGGCTTAAAGCCAATTAAAATGGGATTGCTATGTGACTTGGGCATTTCTGTTGTCGTTAGCCTTTGCCCTGAAGTAGGTCATAACAAACTAATGTGAGGGTCGGTGGCAGTGCGCGGCAAGCCGGGCTGGGGACGGGAGTCGACGCGGCCGCCGTGGTGGCCCAAGGACCTGCCGTGGGCCAACGTGCGCATGGACGCGCGCTCCGAGGACGAGAAGCAGAAGGTATCATCACATTGTTCAACGTTATGTTCATTTTTTAGTCTTCTTCATGTGGTGCGATCTCCTTTAGGAGGTTGACTATCCGGACTCTGGAGACTGCAGTCCTGAACAGTGAGGTTGTGCTCATATCGAACCATGCACACAATTTCTTAAGCCAGGAAGTTCTTCTACCAGGCATTCATCTTCCTAAAATTTTTCCCTTTCAAAATGATTTGAAGAAGTTGGTATTTGTCACTTCGTATAATGTGATTGGTGTAGCGAGTGGTCGAAATTCGCCATAAATGTATGGACTCGAATGCAACTTCAGATACTTCGTTTCAAATCTCTTCACCACAATGGTGGCAAGTTTAAATTTAATGACATGCCATTGACTTGACAGAAGAATGCACCTTCAAGATAACAGGCATTAATCATATTTCTCAAAAACTCGACGACGAACCAAGATGTGGGTACTGGCGCAATAAAAAGGTCGCCTATGCCCAGCTATGGTTGTATGTTGTCTGATTTGAACCGAAGGATGCGTTCCACTGAAGCGGAGCGGGCCTAAGTTGTTTAACATCAACCAATCAAATAGCTCAAATTTCTTCGCTCTTCAGAATCAAGCTATTTATTGGTTGATTTTACACATTTCCGCTCCGCTCCGCTTTATAACCATAAGAGTTGCTTCAGACTGTAGACTAGTTTTATGAGTGTACTGACCATAGAGGGTTCTTTAAATTGTGGATGAAACTGATAAGCATATTAATTATGTGGCGACCTGTGAATGTCGAGGAGCCAGTCAGTAGACCATTGCGGTTGTCTCTCTACCCTCATTAACATAACGTTGTTTGTGTCAGATGTCATGGACGCACGCGCTGCGGCAGATAGTGATAAACTGCTACAAGTACCACGGCCGCGAGGACCTGCTGCCCGCATTCACCGAAGAGGACGACAAGACCTCCCAGTCACAGACCGTGAGTCTCATAACAACCATTATATAACCACATTGTTTACTATTCTGAGCTTCGCATACAGGTTCCTTCTCTATTAGCTGCAGGTTTAGGGCATTATGTACTCTGTACTAAAGTAATAAAGATAATATTGGCATAAAAGAAAAAAGCCTGGTCATGCATCAA
This sequence comes from Agonopterix heracliana, assembly GCA_963693445.1. Classification (NCBI taxonomy): domain Eukaryota; kingdom Metazoa; phylum Arthropoda; class Insecta; order Lepidoptera; family Depressariidae; genus Agonopterix; species Agonopterix heracliana. Next base: position 19,777,129 of record OY856311.1, read on the forward strand.
GCTAAGTTTTTGCGAAATTGAAAGTTATTTTCAATGCAATGTTATCCTTATTACCTAAATATTAATTGTGTAGATCAGCTAATTCAGAACCCCTATAACTTGTCTAAATATTATTTGTTCTTTAATTACGCCTCCATCTCGGAATGCTGCTCTGGATTTGGTAACAATTTTTCACTTTTATTATTCGGTTTGGAACATGCATTACATTGATATTCTGGTACCGCTTCGCGCAATATGACACAAAATGTCGTTTTTTAATAATACCATAATGCGGCAATTTGTTGACGCCACAATACGTTGAAAATCTGCCAACTCTTCGCTCCTCCCGCATCACAATACGACCACGATCTACCCTCGCTCATCCGCGTCTTATGGTCTCAATTTGTCTATGACTTTCTCTTTCGCTTCGTCTGCATCGCGCTGTTGAATATTTCGGTTCGTGTATACGCCGCACGCCCAGATGTCGTCGTGCCTGACGTCTCACGGGGCGGGTTCGCCGGGCGGCGGCGGGGGTGGGGGAGGTGGCGGGGGCGGGTCGCGCGCGAACTCCTCGCAGAGCGCCTCCATGCAGCAGCAGACCTCCGTCTGCATCGACCAGATGACGCTAGCTGACGTCGATGTACTGACACACAAATATACATCTTGCACATTGTCACACTGCCTAGCTACGGCCGGTGGTCTCTCGCCGGGCATGCGCGACATTTTCCATTTAAAACGTCGATATATCTTAAAACTAAGATCTTAGCCAGTCAAATGATGACTAGTAGGACTATCGAGCATCAGTCGATCAATATTCAATCGATGTGTTTACAAACTGTTCTAGGTGATATATTTGCCTGATCATAATCTCCATCGTAAGGAAACCTGCATACGCTGAAGAAGAAATTCGGATGCGTATGTGAAGTCTACCAATCCGCATTGGGCACGCGTGGTGGACTAACGCCCATACACCCTCCGTAGGCCTGTGTCCTGCTGCAGTGCAGTGGGACTTGTGTAGGCTGTGACGATGATGATGATGAATCTCCATCTTATGAAATTGCCAACTAGTATTAAAGTCGCAAATGTTAATAAAATATAAGACGAAATTTTCAACTTGAAAAGCATTATTTACTTTAGCAATGACACGTAGAATCTATGAATAAGCATAAGTGAGAAAATTCATCTAGACCTGAACTTTACAAATAAAATATCACTACATCAAATGTTTGGCAAATGAGTTATAAGATTGCTCTATATTGCTCTCATCATCATCATACTCTTCTTCAAATATACAACACAAAATACTACTATTTATTGACATAGTAGGTATTTTACAAAGGCGAGCAAAGAATGCTCTCTACCACGTTAGCTTGAAGAAATTTCTTTTGTACGCGTCTACTCTACTGTATTCTCTATAACTCAATGTTCAATAAAGCGTTAAGGTGGTTTCATTCCATACAAAAGTTTGACGCGTAATACACGCGTAGACGGAATTAATAAAAGTAATATTTGATATATGGAAAAATAGTATAGAGAATCTAGATGCCGCGTATCAAATAAAATTTGCAATTTGTAATATAATTACGAAGATATAAAGCTTTGAAATTTTTCATACAAAATTTCAAAGCTTGTATGTATTACGCGTCAAACTTTTGCATAAAATTGACACCTCCGCAACCACCTTAAGATAAAATAGATGAATAACAAGTGACCATAACGGTGGACTCCCGCAGATGTCTCAGTACGCGCCGGCGGTGCTGCAAACGATCACGAACCCCGACGGCACGGTGTCCCTCATACAGGTGGACCCCAACAACCCCATCATCACCCTGCCTGATGGCACCACAGCACAAGTAGTGAGTATTGTTGTCTAACAGACGAGCTTTTAAATGCTTTTTTAGGAAGATAAAGAGTTTCATATATTGATAATGTCATGCAATCGTAATAGGCAGTAAGCCTTACGACCATTGCTAATCTTTCCACTACAGCATAGTTATATACTATCTAGTTATATGCATAGATTTTAGTCAGTTGCAAAATTTTGCAAAGTTCAGCAGTTTAGTTGTGAAAGCGGAACCAATAAAATGTGTAAAAAAAACGCGAACACACTCATAGTATTAGGATATTTTTGAGTGTTTGCCTCGCCTCTTACACTCTAAAATATCCTACATATCTGACTGCTTTTATAGCACTGATTATAAATTGATTTCGTGTAATCTAATCAATCTAATTATTATGTTTTTCCATCCAGCTGTGGTGGGTTAAATAAATGCTATATTAACAGTTTTTCTTCCAGATTGCCGTTTGAACCTTTGGGATATGTTTGATCGTGATTCAGGTTTCTATGTGGCGTCTTGCTCTTACGCGCCATACATTTGTTATAATTATTATTTTTCTGAAAACTAATAGAAAGTGATAAATAAAAAATAACGCGTTATTTTTAGCGTTACATACCAAAAATGTATACCAAGCATCAATGACGCAAACTTTAAACAGTATATCAAAGTATTCAGAATTTCAAAATCCTGGCAACAAAATCCTAATCATACCTTGTTCTTTAGTAGATCTTGTTCTGCGATAGCAACAGTAGCGACTGGTGGTGTTATAGAGGGGGTCCTACCTTGTAATGCTCGTTTATGTTCAGATACATAGCGGCGAGGGCGTGCAGGCGCTCGAGGGCGAGGTCGCGGTCGATCTGAACGCTGTGGCCGAGGCCACGCTGAACCACGACGGTCAGATCATCCTCACCGGCGAGGACGGACACGGTCAGTCGATATACTGCTTCACTACTGTTTTATACATGTATAGTGTGATCCGAAACGCTGTGGCCGAGGCCACGCTGAACCACGACGGTCAGATCATCCTCACCGGCGAGGACGGACACGGTCAGTCGATATACTGCTTCACTACTGTTGTTATATACATGTATAGTGTGATCTGAACGCTGTGGCCGAGGCCACGCTGAACCACGACGGTCAGATCATCCTCACCGGCGAGGACGGACACGGTCAGTCGATATACTGCTTCACTACTGTTTTATACATGTATAGTGTGATCTGAACGCTGTGGCCGAGGCCACGCTGAACCACGACTGTCAGATCATCCTCACCGGCGAGGACGGACACGGTCAGTCGATATACTGCTTCACTACTGTTTTATACATGTATAGTGTGATCTGAACGCTGTGGCCGAGGCCACGCTGAACCACGACGGTCAGATCATCCTCACCGGCGAGGACGGACACGGTCAGTCGATATACTGCTTCACTACTGTTATATACATGTATAGTGTGATCTGAACGCTGTGGCCGAGGCCACGCTGAACCACGACGGTCAGATCATCCTCACCGGCGAGGACGGACACGGTCAGTCGATATACTGCTTCACTACTGTTATATACATGTATAGCGTGATCTGAACGCTGTGGCCGAGGCCACGCTGAACCACGACGGTCAGATCATCCTCACCGGCGAGGACGGACACGGTCAGTCGATATACTGCTTCACTACTGTTATATACATGTATAGTGTGATCTGAACGCTGTGGCCGAGGCCACGCTGAACCACGACGGTCAGATCATCCTCACCGGCGAGGACGGACACGGTCAGTCGATATACTGCTTCATTACTGCTGTTATATACCATACTATGCCCGAAAATTAAACTACCTTCTGAAGCCACCACTGCATTCTAGCCCGCACGAGAAGGGCCGAGAACTTGAGTGTGTATTGTTCCTTCATTGTTCTCGTGGCGACGTGGGCCGTTGTATTTTTTTTTGAAGTTCTTACAGAGGATTCACGCCGAGAAGTTCTCTGTATGAATTCGGTCGCTAGGATCGGAAGGTGTTTGTGAGTGCTTCATATAAATTCATACAGAGCAGTGGGTCGCGGTCGCTAAGACCGGAATGCTACCCTTAGATTAACTTTCAGCTTTTTATAAGGATTGTAAGCGATAGAAAATCTATCTTGTTTTTTTCCTTTCTGTACAGGGTGTTTCATAAGTAACAATAAATTTTTAAAACTCATAAGGGGGTTGTTAAGACCGTCAAACTGAACAACTTTCTCTATGGGACCAACATCGAAATCGCGAAAAAAATAATTTTATATCCCATACATATTTTAGCTCTAGTCGATTTGTAGAGTATAGAACATTTTTTTTTTTTCGCGATTTTGATATTGGTCCCATAGTGAAAGTTGTTCAGTTTGATGTTCTACACCACCCCCTTAAATGTTTATTTGTAGTTTTGTAACACCTTGTATATGCGATGTTTCTATTTGAACTAATTTGCTTACGATTGCATAATATAAGGGCGCGTTTCCACTGAAGCAGAGCGGATGCTTGAAAGAAAAACAATTTTATTGGTTTATTTTACACATCTCCGCTCCGCTACGCTTCAGTGGAATCGCACCCTTATCCTGCAAGTAGGTCAAACAAAGGCACTATTTGTCATTTGTCATATCTCCATCTCTTTTCAGTACCCGCGCTTTGTCAAGATTGATACTAAGTTTACGTATGTAACACATTGCAGGCTACCCGGTGTCGGTGTCGGGCGTGATCACGGTGCCGGTGTCGGCGTCGGTCTACCAGTCGATGGTCGCCAGCATGCAGCAGCAGGACGGCGTGTGCGTCGCGCCGCTCGTACAGGTGCCTCGCCTGCCTCACCTGCCTTACTTGCCTCATCTGCCTCACCTGCCCGTTCTACGCGCTCTCAAGATTGAGATGGACTAGTTTACTACACACGTGATAAACGCACGATTTTAGGCCACTTGAGTCGATCTACCAGTCTTTAGATTACAAGGGGTTGGGGTAAACAGTTGCATTACTTTTAAGAGGTGATTGTACCTATGATACTGAACAACTTTCCCTATGAAACCCATAAGAAATTTGCAAAAATAATTTAAACTTTGTGTACTAAATGCAATGTTTAATGTTCTTCAATGCTGACAAATGATGGCACCAAGGTGTTTGACAGAGTTTATTTTATTCACAGCACAGCTGGATATATGTTCGAAGGGCATTAGATAATTGGAACCTCTAAGAACTAGGCAATTTTTAAGGATTATGATATCACCACAGACGCCCACAGCGGGGCAGCGGAATGGCGAAAGCGGTACCAACGCAAAACAAAGGTATCTGAACCAAAAGTTGGATGTGGAATATTAATTTACACGCAAACAATAAATGGAGATTGAACACAGCGGATCGAACGGTTAATTTGTATGAAAAGTTGATATTTCTTGAGCTAATTTCCCATTGTTCCTTTGGGAAAGTTGTTCAGTGTCATGAGTACAATCACCTATTAAAGTAATGCAAATGTTTACCATAACACCCTGTATTTAAAGTAAAATGTTTTAGGTACTTTCTATCATACTTGATTGAGAAAGTACTTAAGTGGCATTACCTCCATTTACACAATACAACCTAGTTATTTGGTTCGACCGAAGTCGCCTAAATATAATCGCGGTCTATATTCATTGTGGAGTTACTCTTAGTCCATTGTTAATATTGAGAGGGCATAATCTCGTGATTGAATGCATATTTTAGTTGTGTGTGCTATTATGTTGATGTTAACGCTCTATGGTTATATTTTGGAGTTTATTGTAAAACAATAGCGAATGGAAGGAAGGTGCCATTTTGGTAGGCAAATCCAGGACGCATGCTTTTCACTCGAGACACGCGCAATTTGACAGAGAAGTAAGATAACATTGCCATCTCACGGCATCGATCTAGACTAGTCCTGACACCATTGTTTTAGAAAGTAGACTGAAGTTATACTCAATTTAAAAAAAAAAACTATTTATAAAAACATGATACTTTAAACCGTGGTGGTAATGGTAGTAAATGTTATAAAATATATGAACACCATCTATCACTCATAAATTCACTACTCCAAGATATTTCCCAAGCTTCCTAAACGAAATGTACAAAGAAATGTACATGCTATGTTGTAATGATTTTACAAAGTCCGTGCCATTTGTGTGTTAGTTACTATTATAAAGTTTGCCAGTGAGACGCTTGTGATATACTTAGATTATTTTGTATTATATTATAGTTTTATACCGCCCACTGTTTGCTGTGGATGAAAAAATGAAAGAATTTATTGTCCAAAGACAATGTATAGTTGTATGTGCAATATATTGTAGTGGTAGAACCAAGGCATACGGTGCAGTGCGGCATCGCAACGCCCGTCTAGTATGATTACTGAAGTTGCGCGCGACTCCGCTTTTTTGTGTGTGCTAAAGGGCCCGGTAACATCGGGCTCTTTTTGACGCAAAAAACAACTACGGTGCTGCTCCAACGTCGCATCTCTTATCAGAGTTGCCTCAAAAGTAAAAATTTATTCACCTTTTGAGCACAGAGTTTAGTTCCATACAAAAAATTAAGGGGGGTAAAGGGGCGCTGGCGGCTGCGTCGCGCGCGGACCGATGCCGTAAAGAAAACTATCAAATTCTCCAACATTTCGTTACCAATTCAAGTTGTGTTTTTTTACGCTACCTACACTCATTTAGACTTAAAAATAAACATCGAAATCACTACATTACTATATAAAAAGAGAAACAACGAAAAAAATAACGCACGGGAAGGCTTCGACTGGTTACTAAACAAGTTTCTTTACGAGTGTCCAATTCACTGTTTGTGTACATTTTTTTTTCTCCAAATAGCCGCTAGATAAATTATCTGGTTTCGGACTCAAGAATTTGGCCATTTTCAAAGAATTGATTCGATTTGTGAGTCAACAAACCGGTTGAGCCCGGTGCTCAACCGGCTCTTCCCTGAGTCACATAAATCGCTCATTGCCCTTCATTATTGACTCGCTCCTATTGGTTCATATATCATTGGAAAGGGAATTTCATAAGGTCTTAAGTCATAGAACATTCCAAAGAGAAATAAACCTTAGCGTTTATGAAGTAAAGCTTAAGATTATCGAACACTACATCGATGATATGCTTCACCCCACCCCGCCTCGTCTCGTGGTTCTGTGAATCTTCAGAGCGTTTGAACGCCATAATGTATATGGCTGAACATTTTCCCGGGTCGCAAGTCTGTCCGCGCACAGTGCAGTGTATCATGCTGACTAATTTTTCTATGTCGAACGCCGCAGCGGCACTGCACCGCACCGTGTGGCTTGGTCATTATTTATGTTACGATCTCTTAGCTAGCGGTTTCAAATGTTTTACGTTTGTAGCTTTTAAGAACTACTGAGTGGAATGCTAGACTCACAGGATACGGGTTCATTGTCAAAGAGTTATAAGTATAACGTGATATTGTAAAATAATTGGCGTGGTAAAGGATGGCCCACTTATTCGTGTGAGGCAGTTTTTTCCCTGTAGTGGGATTCTACAGACAATAACTTAACTTTATTTGTAAAACCACGCGGTAGTTCAAAAGATAAATTATTGTTAATGTAAAATGTCACCAAAGCATAATATTGAGTGATAAAGTGAGCTAGTACCTCGTGCATGTTGTGTTGCCATTACCGTACGTTTAGTATTTACAATTGTATTAGATGCACCCAGTGCCTTATGTTTACTTTGTTATGCTTGCAGTTTTAAAGTTCATTGTGTTGATTTGTTTTATGTTTGCGATTTAAGGTTTTACACTCAGTTGCAGAAATGCTCATTACAGTTAATCGTCCATTAAATTTTTTGCTAGCTTTTACTACGTCAACAAGACAAAAAGTGACAGCAAGAAATTTAACGGAGGATTAACTTTAATGAGCGTTTCTGTAACTGAATGTTTGAGTTTTAAGTGACTTATTTGTTGATACATACTTTAACCTCTTAAGAGCAAAGTTTAATTTTCAGAATCGATCTAAGTTATATTTTATGTAAACTGTGTTAAAAAACTTCCAAATATATGAACAGTGATGAAAAATTGTTTATACTTTTAAGTACCTAAATGAAAAACGATTGGACAGAATGCTTCTATGAAATGTAAAGACATTTTTTTCAAGGCAAATACGTCACTTATACAAAAATGTTCGATATATTATGTGTTCAGTTGAGTTTATAGTCTATTATGCTAAGAAAATAATTTTATTTTTGCTTGAATTGTCTAAGTTTAAAAGTTTATAATTTATGTATGTGTATTCCACATACAAAGGTACTTTATAGCGGGTTCGTATTTAGTCATGTGAAGGTGAAGGGAAGATCATCCTCAGGCGTGTTGGAATGCCCCGGGAACTTTAAACAATCTCAAATATGATTGATTATTAACAAGTTACAGCTATGTTGTTACAGCAGATATCGCCACGTTCCTTAAGATATAATTGGTTAAAGAATTACGTTCTCTGACGTAGTACGCTAGTAGCTTAATTGGAAGAAAGCACAGCCCCAGTTTGGCATGTTGCGGGTTCAAGTTCCGTCCTAGACTTATTTTTCGAATGTTCTTATTTGGATCTTGGATTATTAATACATTCGTGGCCTTCCATTCGCTCGTTACCCACACTCAATTCGTTCGCGATGCGCCCATACATGGATTGACGCTTATATGCGGCCTGGGAACCGCTATAAAGTCCTCAAAACGCGTATACGCGTCTGTAGGGCTTGAATGTGTTAATGTAAACAAGTAAGATTCATATAGCGTAAAATGATATCGTCATTAGCGAAGCCTGCTGTAAGGTATCTTTTCGATTGACATGTATTTTTCCTTGCATAAATTTACTAGTTCATGTGAAACTGACCAAAGATTAGCTTTGTTTTAGCTAAATATTAAATTATGCCATGTGTTTTTGTTTGCAATATTGACGTTAATTTAGTCAAGTAGTTATTTATTGTTGCATGCATGATAGCTGTAATTAAAAGTGTTTGTTGGACCGGGTATAAAATGAGTAACATTTATCTCACATCAACTCGGGAAGATTTCAAAATCAACGTAAGGGTACAACTTTTCGTTTCGATATGTTTGTATGGTCATATTCAAGATTTGATGAACATTTATCACTATTTATTTATAGAAAAATAAGGTTCACAAGTGTTCATTCACTTTCGATTCTGACCTTTACCGCTGTAAATGTTGCATAAACCCCGAATTTCATAATTGTTTTTTATTTCCTGTGTTGTCAAAATGTTATGTTTTGTTGTAGTATATATTTTTGGAATTTAACGCAGAAGAATAATTACATTTTGTAATAAAATTTAAGCATGTTTATGTCGGTTTTAAAATTTCCTTGAACGTGAAATTCCAAAATGTTATAAAGCAGTGATACGCTTCAATAAACGAGTGGATGCGTATTTTTTGTTTTATTGTTCGCACGCATTTCAGTTTGGTATTTGTTCGCATGATCAGGTGTGTATTTTTTGTTTTTTTTTATCATGCTTTATTTTTTGTAGTTGTGTATAAATATTTTGTATTCGCTTGCAGTTGTGCTTGCGACTTAAAACCAATGACATTTTACTTTCAAACTTGTGTGTTTGTCGCGAATCCTTACCACGTGAATAAGAACGAAAGATTCATACAAGCGGCAACTGTTGGTGTACTCACACATAGCGCGTGTTAGAGGATGTACACTACGAACAGAGGGCCTAACATGAGTTTTCCCTGTACTTTACTACTGTAGTTACGTCACCAATTCGTATGACAGAAATTAGTTCTCAACGTAACCACTAGGAGCGCTGTACGAAATTAAATACAAAATTGGTGACGTAACTACAGTAGTAAAGTACGGTGAAAACTCATGGTAGACCTACAGGTGTACTATGTGCGAGTGCACCGAAAGCGGCCGCTTGTATGAAGCTTTCGTTCCGGATATTTATTCATGTGTCATAATCGAAATTTCTGATGATTCTCTGACATTGTGTTTCCTGAGATTCCAAACGATACAAAACTTATTTTCGGATTAAATTTTGACCAGTAATATAAAAAACCTGGTTTAGGGGCGCTGCAATGGACTGTAAACCTTTAATGTCAGTGTTCCCAGTATAAAAATTTGTTCCAATGATTTTGCACAATATAGCGAGGTTTTTTATTTTTCAGGTCAGGCTTTATCAGAGTTTAGATTAAAGAGCCTGCTTTTATTACCTTATCAATAATGATAATTAACCGGCAGATGGACAACAACGGGGAGACTCTAGAAGCGATATCGATGAGCGGAGGGGTCGCGCAGGTGATGCTGCAGGGCGGCGGGGAGGCGCAGGTCTTGCAGGTGCTCAGCCTCAAAGATGCTACGGCGCTTACAAAGGCCATGGTGAGTGGAACGTGCTCCATTAGCAACTTGTACCATTATTCACCAAAAAACTAGAGTAGTCAGTTTAAATAACAATGTGCATGACATTGAAAGACCGTTGGATAATTTCACTCTGTTGTAAAGCAACATAGACTCTATGTAAAGGAAACAATCATTTGAATGACTCGAGTGAAGTTCTTGTGATTGAGTGACGTCACATTTGCGAGCGAGGTCATGCACATTGTTATTTTAAACTGATATTACATAAAAGACTACACGCTACTACTATCTAAATCACGTCGCGACATAGTTTGGGAACCCCAGGAATGTTCGTTAAATCATAATCAGCCTATTGCATACTAAACTATTAAATACCTACCGCGCAAAATGTATGGAACAGCAGAGACCTTTAATATGAACAACTTTCACTACGGAGCCAAGATCGAAACAAAATAAAAAACATTGTGGTTTCATACAAGTAGTAACTACTCGACTCAAACTTCGACTTTTTCTCCATAAGTTAGTGAAAGTTTTTCAGTTTGATAGTCAAAACCACCTCTTTAAATACAACTGGGGTGTTTTGTTACACCCTATACAACAATCGGTCCTAACTATGGACCTAATAGGCCGTAGAGGTAGAAATAAATAGTAATTGAAGATATAACCACAGCAGCAAGTGAAAGCGGAGCGCGACGGCGTGGTGACGGACTCCTAGCTGCTAACTCTGGTGGCAGCGTCGCCGCCGCCCGACGACTCGCCCGACTGCGACCTCATGGACGAGCGGACATAACACACACACTACTACAGCCTCCACGATTCACCCTACATCACCTTACAGCTACAGACCGGGGACGTTAATCAGACGCCACAAGAATAAGTAATACTATCCCTATCATAATAGACATATAGCTGGAATTTAAAAGAACAAAAAGATGGAGAAACAGATAGGTAGAGTGGCCGGCAAACATCTTGAACAAGATCTTGACTTCGCAGAATAAGATTTGTAGGAGAAAACGATACTGCGCATACCCTCACCCCCGCCCATTTTTCAAGTTTTTCGCCTGGTCATGTACTGCGTAGTATATGACTACTTACAAGCCCGAGATGCACAGATCCTTACTTTCACGTTAAAAAGTATGAGTAAAATTTATTTGCATACAATATTATAGGTAAAGGCACAGGTAATGATCAGTTCTGATACTAAAAATAAATCCGACATTATTATTAGTTATATTCTAAGATTTAAAATCGTTTTATAAATAAATGAATCGATCAAAAGCGCATACTTTTAACTATGCGCTGTATTTTTGAGGACGTGATTGAGTCTCACACTAAGGGCCTGTTTCACCACTTCTGAGTAAGTTCTTGTTAACTGATATTTTGACATATTTTGTATCAAAGATGTGTCAAAATATCTGTCGGATAAGCTAACAAGAACTTACCAAGAAGTGGTGAAACAGGCCCTAACACTTGTATTGTATATCAATTACTGTGTTTTTATTCTTAAATTCCAGCTATTTGTCTAAACAAACTGATATTGGTGATGGTTCTGAATTAACGTCAACCCAACTAACCTGATACATCTTCGCCTGCCCCAATAGTCAAATTGATATACCATTCTACCAACTCTCAATGATTAGAGATCTCATCATACGACATGAGACATCATAGGTCGGTATCGCGGTTGCAGGAATTTAGAAATCAGAAGTGTACATAAAAACATAGTCGATAGTGATCTACTTCTGGTCTAGAGTAGTTTCCAAAATAATCAGAAACCTTCAATCATTCGTGCACCGGCGATATCAACTATATACCAAAGCTTAGAGTAAGAATGAGCATTGGCTTTGTTCAAGAAGCCACCTAGCCTCCAATGCTGCTTTCAATCGTATTATTTTCTTTTCTTAAAAATTATACATATTTAAACAAAAACAAGAATGTCACATTGTAGTCATTGCTAATTCTCAATTCATCGGACATACCTTGCTATTATCTTGTTTGTTCGTAGTTACTAGTTCAATAAAACAAATCATAATGTTCCGATGAATTGAAATTACTATAATGTGTTTTTTGTTTAAAAAATACAATTGAGAGCAGCACTGGAGGCTCGGTGCCCTCTTAACACTGAATCAAGTGTTCGTTTCGATTGGAATATTAAACGCATGCTCCCGGTCTGCCAGCTTGGGAATCAGAGGCATATCCAGTTCACTTGTAAGGTTAATAATAGAACACCAATGATACCGTTGCTATTTACACACGGTTTCCTTTTCACTTTGTGTTTGGACTATGTTGAATCGTGGATGCTTGCCCTGTCTGCATCATAATATACTGTGAAAGTTAACACAGGCCTCCGATTCTCTAGCAGGTTATTTGACTATAGCAAACGAGTCCTTGGTACACACAACTCAATAATATCCTTCTAGTGCGAGATTTGGCTTTCAATAAATAATTATTGATCTTAGAGCTCCAGTCTTGATCCGTACAAAAAGCACGATTAGTATGGGACGCCGTTCGCCACGTCAATGCGAAATTGCGAAAGGATGCACACGGCGTCCTATATCTACTATTCGTGTTTTTTGTATGGACTAACCGTCAATCAATGTAGGTAACGTAACCCTAACTCGTTGGCTTTAGTTAAAAATAATATTTAGCAAAATAAACAGTCACTGTCAAATGAGGCAATTCGTCTAATTAACTTTCTGTTTGGAAAACCTCATGTATATTTAGAAGTAGGTAGTCGATTAAAATAAAACAAATTTGACCCAAATTAACCAGCAGATCTCCAGTATTGTGTGAATGAAAGTTATGTTTGGCTAAGAGGTATTGCCGATCTTTGGGTTTTATAGAAAATATATGAAGAAAATGCTAATTCACGTCGAGTTTTCTATCTAATCCATAAGAATTTTTGGGAACACCTCGACTATTTGTTGCGTATTTGCGTGGATTGTACCGATAAAGCGGTACATAATTAGTTAATTAAATATTGGTCTCCTTTGTGGTATTTGGCGGTGCATGTTGTAAATTAATTATGGATCGGAATAGGTAGGATCGCAAAACTTACCTATTCCCATTAATTTGAGTTGACGGATGATAAGATCACAGTTACTTTACTGTGTATAGGAAATAAATTGTCCAATTTTTCAGTGATTTCTGAGTGATTGTAGTTTGGATTTAGATAAATAACAGATAGTCTTCTAATGCCATTAAATGGAAATTATTTATTTCGGCATAGTAACTTATTAACTAATTTATTTAATTAAGACTTATTTATTTCTTTTTGTTTTAATTTGTGCAATATTTTAACGACAGCAACGTCTAATTTGTACAGATATTTTTATTTATAAATTATATCAGTTTTTATTTAAGTTAAATTTATCAGACATTCCTTTAATTTAAAATGTACTTACTTATTTTTATTTACGTAAGTTAGTTTGTTAATTGTTGTTTTTTTGTTTAATCTATTCGCATGTTTATTGCGCCAGCATATTCTAGTCTATTTGAATCACGGTTTAAGTGTTCTAGTCAAGAAATAATGAGTGAATCTGTGAAAATATGTAAACATTGTAAATACGAACCTACCTAGCTGAATTTAAAATACTTGTTACCTTTCATAGTCTACAATTCTAAAGTATACATACAGGATGTAATAGAACACTCTTCGATACCAGTTGCCCTCTTTCAGTTATAAATTGAATCGTGTTGATGGACATTGGATGTCAGTGTTTACGGTCGTATTATGTTACTCCTGTATAACTACGCAGGGTTACTGTACTATAATGTAAAACCTATCTAATTGATGTTTAAAATTATGTAAGTATAGCAGTATACAAAAATAGCAGTAACTAACTGTACAGGTCGGAATTAAGCTATTCTATTTAGCGATATTTCTGATAACTTGCATATTTCCATTGAGAAATAGGCGTTTCTTTTGTAAATGAAGCCTGTACTCATAATCGGGTTACCGTAATATAAATTTTAGTCAAGCCTAGTCGTAAGGTAGTTCGTCATAGAAAAGTACAAACTGAAAGATCTATTTAATGTTTGCGAAAAGACAAAACAGATAATTTATTCTTGTTTTTAATTTATATCCCATGATTATCCGTTTTTTGTTTTTATATTTTTTTTACCAAATTGTGTTTTGTCCTTAACATTATAGAATGATAAAAGCACAATTTTGTTGTTAAGTACAATGATTTGTGATTGTAAATAAAGGTATGACTGTGTGAATATTGCAATCATTAAAGTATTTACGTACAAAAATATTTGTTTTCAATTAAACGTCGCAGTTAGCACCAGTCTCTCCCTCCTTCATAATTACCTATAGTTTCCTTTCTGAAAAAACTAGTAAAACAAATAGAAAATCTATCTTCAGCAATGCTACAGATCCTTGATTTTAATCAGTACTTTATAGTTCTGATAAGTTAATTCTAGATTAAATAATAACCGGATAACTCTCAAAAACTGTACATATTACTTTAAACATAGACTTTAAATTAAAGATTTAATTGAGTACGATAAACGACTTCGCTAAACGAAATGTGTCGGAAGACCCATAAAGCGAGTGTCGTTTAAAATATACCACTTGAAGTGAGAATGCCTTGCAATTGCATGTGATGGGGGTGGAGGAAGGTTTTCGCAGAAGGCCATACAACCCACGATGAAGTCTGGTTCGAATCCCTGGCTCTAGGGAGCGAAAAGACATGATGATTATGACCTACCGATATAATAATAATGATCATCATTTCGTCCTGTCACCCCTACACGTGAGATGGGTTATTTCTACCTCTATAGGTGGGATATAGGGCCCGCCCGCACTACATGCTTTCCACTTGGTGCCGACTTTTAGAGTCACGGTACCTACCAAATAGTCTTATTTCGTCCATGCAATCTTCAATTCCTAATCTGATGTTAGTAGGATACGTATTGATTATTATATTTTTTGTAGTTCAACCTTTTTGTAGCCTTGTACAAGGCCATAAACCGCAAACAATATACTAATACCTATTCTTTGCCGCAAATCAAGCTAATACTTTTACCCTTACACCATTGGAATAAGAGTGGTTTTGTCTAGTGATTTCTTGAAACAATATCCTCAATACCAAATCGGAACGTAAATATAGGATTGATAACCATATGATGTGGTTCCATAAATAATTTAACCATTTTCTGTGCTATGCTCTCGGTAGCTAGTATACTCCTTGGTGCTATGAATACATTATGAATATCCTATTTGTCAGTGTTGTATGACAGGATGTGTCTTTTGCAGTGTTTCTATGCATGAGAGGCTAGCACCCAAAGAGTATAGTAACTAGCACCTATCAACATGGCTAAAGTTGAACCATAGATAAGCTACCATTATACAGAGTTGAACCTTGTGACTACATACCAAAATTAGATGCAGTCTATCGCAACTGCATACATGCGAGAAAATATATGAGACGGAGGAGAACTTTGATGGGCGTCTATATTCGTCTCTTTTCATGACGGTCTCTTTCATGAAATGTCACCTGACGTAATGAGTCTGTTTCGAAACGGTCTCTGTTAAGATGTCTGCCCGTGGTGTGATAACTTTTGGAAATTATTTAAAATGTTTATTGGGTGAATAAACCTGAATATAAAACTGAAAACACAATTAAATACAGTGTATTACGTGATATTGCACCATAAAAGCTTAAAATGAATAACAGGAAATGCGAGATATGCAGTGAAATGTCGGAAAGAAAAGATGGTAAAAAACGTAACATCATAGCAAGATTTTCGCTGGATAAAACTCGGTAAGCATAAATTTATCCTATTTATCAGCCCTGGTTCTTATTTAGGCAAAAATTTTAAGTTTGAGAAATGTGTCTTCATTTTCGGGAGCGGTATTTGTAAAGTTAGGGATTTGAAGAAATGTCGATATCGATATTTTTGATAGGTACATACTACATGCATACGCATACGTATGCTCACGACTATGTTCCCCGAGGGGGTAGTCAGAGATATTCTGAAACCTCAGAACATCCATCATACATAAATCATCCATCATATTTCTGCACTTCTGGGTAAGCTCGCTACATTTTCGACCCCATCTTTGTCCTGAGGACTAGATTAAGGTCAAAAGCAAACCCATCTTAAGCAAAAAAAAAAAAAAATTATCATCTGATAAAATTATACACAGATATGTTTATTTTCAGATGT
Source organism: Agonopterix heracliana (assembly GCA_963693445.1). NCBI lineage: Eukaryota > Metazoa > Arthropoda > Insecta > Lepidoptera > Depressariidae > Agonopterix > Agonopterix heracliana. The sequence continues at coordinate 19,793,448 of OY856311.1, forward strand.
AAAAAATGGTTCAAGTTACTGGAAATGAAGACATAGCGAAACGAGGACACCGCATTTACAGGAGAGGCCGTATTACCGATTCAATGAACCCCAAAGTAAAGTACCTTACACGCCAAAGATAATGATGACTAGATTTTATCATTTGTCTACTCAGCAACATTGCAACATTGGCAACTTAGCAAGGTCTCGCGGGCATTTTGGAAGAATAAAGGTACAGATACACATGCTCATTGCTAGCACGAGAGCATGATAATTTCGAGCAAAATTAATGCTTGTTAGTAGTATGTGTACTTTGCTAGAAATTAGCATGCTTATTAGAACCTTGCTCAAAAATCGACCGGCTGTTAATTTTCGAGCATGCTAGCTACCTGAGGCGCGGGTGTAAGAGGGTGTGCTCTATGCTGTATTAATAAGCACGTGTATACGGTTGAAAAGCATGCTCTTTCAGGAGTATGCAATTTAGTATGCTTATTGCTAGCAAGCAAATGTAAACAGTTCAGAGCAGCCTCATTTTTAGAATTTTTAACATGTCTATCTAAAGAGGCCCATTCACAGTAGTCCGTCTTGCAGGACTACAGATATAACTATGAACTGTTTACATTTGCTAGCAATAAGCATGCTAGATTGTAACATACTTCTGAATGAGCATGCTTTTCAACTGTAAATACGTGCTTATGAAGCATAGAGCACACTACTTATATTATTCTTAGATCACCCTCTTCTACCCGCGCCTCAGGTAGCATGCTCGAAAATCAACAGCCTACCGATTTATGAGCAAGGTGATAATTAGCATGCAAATTTTTAGCTAAGTATGTTCACACATGCTACTAATTAGCATTTGCTCGAAATTAGCAGGCTCTCGTGCTAGTAATGAGCATTTGTATATGTACCTTTACAATAGCATTGGTCTGTGGTTCTTGTGCTGTGTCTGTTTAATTTCTGAATATTGATTGATTGATTGTGTTAAATAAAGAATAAAATTGTTTAAAACGAATACCCGCTTCTCATTTGTAAAAATAGGTATATCGACTTATTCAGTCAACCATAATCGCCGTTTTTTTTTCTGAAACTATCGACATCTTTAGATATTCATAGCACATCACTACCCTACACTTGTCATTTTGTTTTCAAGGTTGGCAACATGTTGCTCTATGGTTGGCTATGGATGGTAGCCTTGAGTTGACGTTTTGTAGGATTATTTTGCTCCAAGGAGTCCCGTCTCTTAAATGTAATGATTATATTCTCTTTGATTAGATGGTCTAATTAAGATTATATAAATCTATTTCCTGCAGCTGTATTTTCTATAAACAGAGAATGAAATTAAATTTTTCATATTGAAGAGTTCTTCAGACCATCAAACATATTTTATTATGGATGTGAACAAAGAAATCACAAAAAAAATCGGCAGTTCCATACTTTGGAACAATTAGCCATTCTGGATGTTTTCTATGGAACAGCTGATTTTTTTTTTAGTATTTTAATTATTGATCCAAAGGAACTTCCTTAATGTTCAGATTTATGGTCTGAAGCACCCCCATAAGTATATTACGCATTTAAGTTAAGGTGGCTGCAGAGGTGTCAATTTTATGCAAAAGTTTGAAGCGTAATACATGTAGACGGCATTCATATAAGTTATTAATTAAATTTTGTATGAAAAATTTCAAAGCTTAATTATATTAAATTAAAATTTCAAAGCTTAATATACAAATAAACATGAAAACAGCTAATATATACAAGTACTAATACATTAAAATTATAAACCTAATCTAAATTATAATACATCTACAAAAAAAAAAAACAGGGTTATGAATACGATAAATTAAGCATTACTGGGAGTTGTCCCCCGTTGGAAATGTGCCCATTATTGAGGCTGCGTTCCCTCGTTGTATGGCCAAAGATATTCTTTGGACCAAAAAGGAGCCGGAACGAGGGTCGCAGCCTTTTTCTTTTAAGCGTCGTCCTATGTCCTTTAAGCTTAATTATATCTTCATAATTATATTAAAAATTGAAAATTTTATTTGATATGCGGCATCTAGATTCTCTAGACAATTTTTCCATATATAAAATATTACTTTAATTAATTCCGTCTATGCATATTACCACCTTAACAGCCTGTATTTTCCAATGTCAAAAAAATTCAAAGTAATTTTCGACTTGGAATATTATTTATTAGCAGACACTAGGTAACTATGTTTCACAAAGATACAGTACAGTCTACGAACAAATATTCGTAGAGTACAGTGCAGTATAGTTTAGTAGTAAAACAATCTAAACTATTATAAAACTGTAACTGAAGTGTGTCTGTACATTGAAGATATTTACAAAAAAAAGATTATGATATGGTTTTTAGGTATCCCTGACTCAAAATCAACCTTTTTTAGAAATTTTGTCTGTCTGTTTGTTTGTTTGTTTGTTCGCGCATCACGCAGAAACTACTGAACCGATTTTGATGAAACTTTTTTTGTTTGATAGCTTATGATCTGACTTAAAATCTGGTATATAATTTGTGCCGACGAAGTCGTGGGAAAACACTAGTATGTATATAAAATGAAACCACAAACATAGTACTCTAATGGTTTATACATAAGTAAAACAAGCTTGATGTCTCGTGGCTGGAACAGAATACTCAAGTAGAAGACTTGCTTCTCACAATTCAATAAAATTAAAAGTCGACAACAAAAAACTATTATACAAATTTTCTCTACTGCTTATTATATCACCGATGACCTTACATCTCGTAAACATTCTCTAAAGCTAATTCTGGCTTGTCATAGCCGAGTTCTTCGGGCGTGTTAATGCCAAGTTCGGTGAGTACCGGTTTGATTTCCTGGATGATGTATGGGTAAATTTCGTTTACTTTGGGTCCACATTTGTCTTTGCACGCCTCAATGAACCTGACGGCCAGTGCGAAGTCGTTCACCCGCCTGCATGCGGTCAGGGCGGCTTTGATGATCCTTGGGTCGGGCACGAGGTCCATACCGCACAGGTCGTTCATTCCTTTGCGGATTTCCCAGCCGTCAATGTCTTTTCTGTTGAAGAATGCTTCATATCTGCAAATAACATTATCAGTGTTACCATTGATAAGGGTCCTGGTTAACTAGGATAGATATGTTATCTAACTTGATTATAAGTGGCTAGTTACAGTCTTGTCTCGGCTCAACTGTACAATGAGTACCGTCGAATTTGGAGATGGGGATGGGTGGGGGGGAAAGGGGGACCCCCACATGCCCCACCTAAAGGGAAAAGTTCGGAACCCCCCCCTTTTTTGCCCCCCTGCAGTCCAAAAATAGCTGGTAGAAGGCGTGGGGGGACCCCAGATCGAGTCTGTTAGGTTAGCGAGGAGCGAAGCGACTAGCATGTTAGGTTTCTTGTGACCACGAGCAGTGCCGCTGCAGCGGCCGGCGAGTGCCAGAACTAAATTGCTACTGTTTACCTAGTCGCCTCGAATCCCCCGGCCCCTATGGGTGGTAAGGGGATTTTCCCCCCTCCACCCCCTCAAATACGTGCAGCAGGATACTAAAAATTTCACTTTTTATAAAAAAGAAGAGGGGGGGGGGGGTTACGTACTTTTTCCCTCTAGGGGGGACAAGTGGGGACCCTCCCCTATCCCCCCCCACCCATCCCCACCCCCAAATTCGACGGTACTCTTTGTAAAGTCCTTCCCTTTTCTCTACTATTATCATCTAAGACGTAATTCGTACAATAGAACGTGTCTAGGTAAATCAATATCACAGCACAGTCATAAATGTGAATGACGTATGTGTCACCAGGGCCCAGTAAATCCTACTATAGGAGGAAAATGTAGACAGAACGCCTTACGCCGCAGTCAGCCACGCAGTGGACCAATGTTACCGTTTTACAACCGAATGAAAAGTTATTTTTAGTAAATCCTATCAGGCAGAGACAAAGAACAGTACATTATATTATGTTCTAACAACGAACCCTGTTCCAGGAGAATTATCACCATTTTCAGTTACATAACGTCAGAATTACAGGAGATAACCTGCTTACCTGGAATCGAATTCTTCGTCAGACTCGACTGGACCGCCATGTGATTGTCGGGCAGGAATCACTGCACTGGCCCTAGCTGCAGGAATTAGGGACCTTTTCAGGACATTGGCTAGTCTGCCAGAAGCTGATTTCAACATTTTTGACGAGAAGATTCACAGAAACTTTGGCAAATGTCACGGATATTAAATGGCTGCCGAAAAGCTTAGACAATTTTTTTTGTTGCCAGTTGCCCAGTTGCTGAATTTTTTAATAGGGCTGTACGTTTTTTATCGATTATGATTACATTTTTAGGAATTTTACTATGTAATCGTAAATGCCTTTAAAATACAACCGCGACGTATACTTTAAATATCACTAAAACTCACGCTTAGTTGCAGAAACGCTCATTAGAGTTAATCCTCCATTAAATATATTGCCATCGTGCTGTCACTTTTTGTCTTGTTTACAAAAGCTAGCTTAGCAAGAGATTTAATGGAGGATTAACTCTAATGAGCGTTTCTGCAATTGAGCGTCAGTTGCAGAAACGCTCATTAAAGTTAACAAGATAAAAAAGTGACGGCAAGAGATTTAATGGAGGATTAACTTTAATAAGCGTTTCTGCAACTGAAAAATGTCTCGCATCCTTAGCGTGACCCGAACACTCACTTGACCTTTTTTATTTGTTATACTAAGGGCCTGTTTCACCACTTCTGAGTAAGTTCTTGTTAGCTTATCCGACAGATAGTTTGACGTATTTTGTATGAAAATATTTGTCAAAATATCTGTTGGATAAGCTAACAAGAACTTACTCATAAGTGGTGAAACAGGCCCTAAGTATATTATACTTTCAGGGAAGTGACTACTGACAAATGCAATCAATATCTACCATACGTTATTTTCAAGCTCATTGGCTTGAAGAAAAGGAAAAAAAATTCATGTGTTCATAATACTTTATTCATATCATAGTAGTTATGCTGTCAATAACAAAAAAATACATTTTTGATCTATTATGAAAACAATAGGTAGGTGAGTAAAATAAAATTAGTCATATATACCTAGTAATACAAAAACGTACACTTACACAAACATTCACTATTATTACTGTGCGTAGAGATAAGAAAAAAAATTATCTGCTACAAATTCATAACTTAATATTTTACGCACATAAAAAAAAAGTTTCATACAATAACATAAAGTTTGAAGTTCAATATTTTTGTTCTATCCCTCACACAGTCTAGGCCGAACAATACACATAATATTTACTAAACTATTTTGATACAATAAGGCTCATTGTCATTGGTCTATTCATAACTTCCTTCGCTTCTTTTTCTTGTGCGCAGTGATGCTCTCCTGTCCACTATCATCTTCACTAGAACTGTCCGAGGAGCTGCTTCCGCTGTCACTGCTGGACGAACTGCTGTTGGAAGAGCTGTCTGAGGCCACACCGGTGCCTTGAGACAAGTCCATGCTACTAGCGACCTTGTATAAATCAGGTTCTTTGGCCTCGAGTACTTTGACCCATTTCTTTGATAGTTTGGGACGCCCACGGACAGTTTTGTGCCAGACTACGGGGAAGTTAGTGCGGCTGCAGAAGTTCTGTGTGACGGCTACCGTGTCGTCTAAATTGAGGACGACATGCCACCACCCTCCGGGCACGAACACCGTCTCACCAGGCTTTTGGAGTATTTCAACCTGAAAAAATTAGATGTGATTAGATAACAAAACTGAATAATTAATGCTCATGGACTTTGTTGTTGATAAGAAACAGGCTGAGGATTTAGAAAACAAAAGCACCATAAACACTCATAACATAATTGAACCAGGATCCAGATTTAGGATCTTTAGTTTGGCAGTAGAGACTTACTGGTTTATACTCCTTTGGCCATGATTCTAATTGCGTCTTGGGATATATCAACTTGAACCAAGTGATGGCCTCATCTCTCTGCCTACCACCCATGGCCCCTGTAACCTTAATCAGCTCTCTAGGAGTCTGAGTTGGGAACAAACACCATCTCTTATGTCCAAACACCAACGCATTCCATGCGCTTGTTCCCAGTGGGTCTATATGGATACCAGTCCCGGAGCGCTGGGGACCCATCACGATCCACCGATACGGTGGTCTCCGCTCCTCTCCACAATACTTGAATAAATCATCCCTGAAGTATAGTGGAATATCATAGTCTTCGAGAAGTTTCTTCCTCCTTAGATGCTCCCCAAAACTGCTATCAAAAATATAAAGCGGACTATCATCAGTCGTTGTCCGCATGTACTCTACGTAATACTTCATCTTCATCTTAACACTATAACCCTCATTATCTTCACCACATTTAAATTTTTGGTTCCGATACTTTTTGGCAAGTCTCTCTAAAGTCCATTTGTGATTCGCTTTCCAGTTCGTCTGAACGTTCGTTATAACTACGGGCTTGTATATTTTCTCATATTTTTCTATGAATTCTTCAGGTGGCATCTCATTTACGTTGACACGGTCGACATTGTCGTTACATTTTAGAAACTCCTCAAAGTTTTCTGCGTACTTTAAGGCTATCCATTGGTATTTATCAGCTAGTTCTGCAAGTAGAAATGGTTCGGATAAGTTAAGAATAATTTCTGGTAATACAAAAGCACTGTGAGGAGTGGCGCAATAAAAAAGGAGGGCTATGCCCAGCAGTGGGTCGACGTGGGCTAAATCTATCTATGAATAATCTTGTCAGTGAATTTGCTCTTTTCAATTACTATTGAAACAAGGTTAGCTGAAATTTTGCAAGGTTATTTTATGTTGACCATCTAATTTAGACAAAGTAGCAATGTGGATTGTATATGTGTAAAGCAAGTATTCGTTGGAAGTTATAATTCTATAGGAATGTAGCATTGTGATGCTAATATCACACGCTTCATTAGACCATTCTAGAAGTCGGTTAACATTATCTTATCTATTTTAGTGATACGACTGTGAACAATTACATTCATATACGTCTTAATACGATATCGCAGTTAAATTATTATAGAAACAAAATCAAACACTAGTAATTAGATCATTAGATTGAGAGAAAACTTTCACGGCAAGTTAACTGTAGATTTTCGCAATGTTAACTTACCAGGACGAGCTTTTCTTTTGACTTCTTTGATGCGTTTTCTGGTTTTGTGCGACAATTTAAATTCACTATCCATGTTCTGCTAACAAATAAAAAGATGTTGCCGCAAAACCTTGTGCTAATTTTTTCGATTGATTTTGGTTTGGTTGACATGCATGACAGCTTGCTTGGTGCAGGGCTGCCACCTCAAAAAATCGATTAAGCGCTAAAAGCTGGTAAAAAACGCTAGATTCTAAAATTATCGCGGATCGAAAAAATGCTAAATGCGGCGCTAAATCCTTCTCCTATAAATAGTCCTTTAAGGTTGTATACTACGTAGTCTACTAGTCTAATCAGTCTTTCTGAAACGGTGACTTTGACCCATCTTCCTACCTTCCTTCCTCGGTCCTACTCCTAGGATAGGAAAGTCAATGAAAGATAAGCGTTCGTATTTGAATCTACCCAACACCACATCCTCCTAGACATGTTTTAACCACAATACGAAGACTGCCCTAGACATGTTTTGATACTTACGCTATCAATATTTTATTATAAATAATTCCAACAGTTAAACTGTTTGAATATCCTGTATTTTTACAGACTGCTCTACAAGGAGGTTTATGTTTTTGGAGTGTGAATATAGGTATACTTATGTATTTTGTTTAGATTGAATTACGATAAATATTGATATGATTGTGGTCAAAACATGTCCATACCATATAGTGTGCAGTGTTCGGGAGATTCAAATACGAACGCTTATCTGAAACGCCTTAATTGATTTTACTAAAACTTAAAAATGGCACTAGATTTTCCGCTAGGCGCTGAATTCTCATGTACGGACGCTAAACATACTAATATAGCCACATCTAGCGCCAAACGCTTAAGGTGGCAGCACTGCTCTGATTTTTTTTTTTAAACGAATAACGAGCATTGTCTATGGTACATCTGTTCGTGTATTTTAAAATCAATCGATCGATTATGTTTTTATTTTGTTGAACTGAACGCACCCGATGAAACAACGAAAGTGATTTTTTGCTGGCAATACAGCAATTTTCGACGCATTGGTGTTCAGATTGATAATTTTTGGAATTTCGTGGTCCTAACCGAAATAATTTAAAACACTAGTGGATTTTTCAATTTTAGTTACCTACAACAAACTTTTACAACTATCAAATCCATTGCGTTAGCGAAGAAATATAATGAAAAGTGATTGATTTGACTGTTGTAGTGAAGAAACAAATTTCAAACGTTCCAGTCTGAAGTGTGTAGCTTGCTCGATATAACTGTCAATCTGGGTGTAGAAATTTATTTGTAATTTTCACCGGTTCTCATGTGTAATTTCCAAATGTGTTAGACAATTTTTGAACCTAGGTTCATTGCGAAATAATGTTCTATAGTGTACGTGGTGCATAAACCTGTGTGAAAATGGATGAGGGTACGATCACGATTAAGTCCGGGATCAACATCAACATAAAAAGAACAGATGGTAAGTGCTATCACATCTCCAATCTTTGCTTTTGGATAGTATATTCACACATATTCGCAATGCTACTGTATTTTTCGCAGTCGCATTGTGCATTGGTCGATGACTGAATGATCTATTTTAATGATTCACTGGTCGACTTGGTGATTCAGTCCTACTTTTACTAATAATTTGCTTCCTTACGTATTTATCACTGATTTATGAAGGCTCAGATCTAGTTATTGTTAATGAGTCACTGTATAAACTCTGTTGTTAAGAAAGTGAAAGCTTGCTATTATTTATTCTGTATTTTCTTTTTGGTCAAATTTATGATAAAACTGCTATCTTACTAAAATGTTAGTTGTTCTTATTTAACCCTTTCAGACTAGATACCTAGTAGCCATCCCTGGTCTTAAGGTCTGATAGGACAGTATGTCCAAATATCCCATAATCACTCTCTACTATTCTGTCGTTTGTTGGCATAAGACTGAAGCTCTATTTTTACTTTTAAATTGGGTCAGACTTTGTCCCAAAAGCTTATTTCCTAGTTTAATAGTCCTAATGCTGCATCCTTATCCGAAATGAAAGGGTTAAGACAAACTATCATTTTTAAACCCAATGAATTGTATTCATAAATACCGACATATTCTTGTTTTACTTCTCGCAATGCTTTAAGATAACTATAGATGGATGGTTCAATATTATTGCATCTGTTGGGAGTTAAAGGGTTAAATTGTGATCAAAATAAAATATCATTTATTATTTACAAAAAATCTTAACTCTCACAATGTCTAAATTTGTTTCTTTAAAACATTATAAATATTTGTGGAGTCACGTTGCAGGAATTGACCCGAGCACATGTCTCGCGTGGTTTTCGCGCGTCGCGTTTTTGCCTGCCACGAGGCTCCGCAATCCTCAATGTCTTCTTGTTCTTGAACAAAAACAATCCCTGAGATTGGGATAGATACTCCCATAAATTACACTTGACACTGGCGGAAATGCGGTGCTACGCACAAGCAAAAAGCCATTAATTATAAATAAAAAAAAAATATATTTGTGATTGCACCAACACCCTAGGCCGCGGTGATCTAGTGACTTAGTAGCCTTGCCCTTGCAGGGGGCATAGGTTCAGTCCCAGCCTTGATCAGACTTACCAATGCATATGATACTAGTTTTTGCCCGCACGTTCTCTGTATGGATTTCACAAAACTTTAACACCCCATTGTCCCCAATTTAACCCCCTCGTGGAATATAGTTGTGAGCATATGCTATGCTATGCTTTTCCCAATTTAGGGTTGAATCGAATAATTCTTTCTTACTGCAAGCATTTCTGCATTCTAAATACATATTTATTCTAGTGTGTAGGGAACACTAGGATATGTATTCCAAATTGCATGTTTCTATTTTCAGCGGTTTAGGCTGTGCATTGTCTGTCAGTAAGTCACTGAACTGTTTTATTTATAAGTTTAGATAGATGAAGGAAAATATTGACAGGAAAATCTATTCTTTAATTTGCAAACATGTATTTTGTCAACATATTATTAAAAGTAACGACACGACAGGCTCACTACTATATGTGACAAGAATTTGAGCACTGATATGAATTGAATACCTTCTATGAATATTACTTTGGTAACTTTGGTACATAAGGACCAGAAATTCTAAACCAAAATTAGCTGAAACTATTTTAAGGAGACGATCAGAACATCAAAAAGAAAAATATAAAATTCGCGAAAAAAAACTCCGCTGTCCCATTGATTGTTGTTTGGGCTATTGCAAGCAAGGGTCATTATGTAACACTGTGACAATCATTGGTCTATTGTGTTTGTCCCAAGCTCACCCATATTTATGCATACCTCTGAACTTATGATATTTTCTTTTCATTCTCGAGTATGCAGGTTTCCTTCACCGCCGAGATAGTGATAATGATAAATACAACTGTACATAAATTCCAAAGAACTTAGTGGTACAGGCCAGGAATCCCTGAGTCGTTAGCTCTCTTCTGTATGGTCTATCATTGCTCTAAAAAGCAGCTGTCCCATACATTTTGGTCGATTAGGCTTGCAGATTTGTGTGAAATAGCAGATCATTTTCGAGATTTGGATATTGATCTCATATAGAAAGTTGTTCAGTTTGATGATCTGATCATCCCCTTAAAATTTTTTCAGCTAATTTTGTAAAATTTTTATTTATAAGTTAATGGCCTTTTGCTCGTCTCTAGCAAGGATTGTTTTATGTACAAAAACACATTTGAGCTTATTGAAAATTGTGGTGCTTCATTGCAAGCCAAAAAGCACTTGACTGACACTACTGCCAACACAAACTGACTACATTTTATATTAAAGCTAACACAATGTTAGTGCATCCACCAAAGAGGAGTGGAGCCAGAGATGTGTTAAATCCACCAATAGCTTGCTCACTTGATCGCACCATAAGGAAATTGAAGCTATTTTATTTTATTGGTAGATTTTACACATCTCCACTATACTTCCAGGCCACCTAGGCCTCAGGCCAGGCTTCCCTTCCACTAACTATAGTACAAACCGTTTTAAAATAAAAATGATTATCACATGTCTAGTCAAGGTGATTCATCTTCAAGCTAAATGGAATTAGTTCAGCCATTTCAGTATAATTGAGTAACACATTAATTATGAACACTGATTTATGCTAGTGGTATGCATCAGCACACCCATTACATAGTTCTGTTATATATTATACTAGCTTTTGCCCGTGACTTGTCCGCATTGGCTTCTGTCATTGTAGCAAGATAATATAGTAGATTACACACCGAGGGCAGGAAAGTAAGAAAGGTCTCAGAACAAACATGTGATCTGAGGCTTTCTTATTTACTGCCCTAGGTTAGTGTACTGTTTTTCTCCTCGACGGAGGTGGAAAGCGGCAAATTCGTTTACCGTAACGGGACGTAAATTGATGCTTTTCGTCCAGAGAGGAGAAAAATCATATTACTTATATTAATAGCTTTTTCCTCTCAACTTTGTCCATTTAGAATACCTATATATATTTTTGTCTATTTTTAGCTATAATCCACCATCTATTAGAGGAGTGTGTTCGGTACAAGCAGGTACGAATGACAATGATGAGGGACCTTAGAGTGAATAGACTTGATGTGGGCATATTTCATGAGACCCTAGCATCACCAGTCTCTGATGCTGCTAGAAAAGTATTCACCTTTGTACTCATCAGTGTCTCATTTGGTAAAGTTAGGTATAATCTAGATACAAGGTACGATAGGACTGACATGTACATAAAAATTTTGTTTATAAGTCACTAAAAAGGAATAAAAAAAATACACCATCTTGATAATAGATTGTGCGAATGGGAATTGTTCAGTTTTCCTTGTTTTGTAGAGGCTCTAGGTTAAGGCACAAAGGGGTTGACATAACCTCAGGGTTAAAAGCCCTCATATAAATAAATAAAGAATGAACAAAAATAAAGACATGAATTTGATTTAGCACCTTCTCGAGTCAAAATGACTAGACGATGCTGGCAGGGTTTTTAGCACACCAATGCAGTAGCCTCTTTAGTTAGCTTAACTTATTCTTTAGGCAGAATAGCAGTCGTCCAGTATCCTTTAGCGTCCTCCATCTCCTGCCGGAGGGAGGAGGTTGGCTGTCATAACGATATTAAGACTCTGGAGACTGCAGTCCTGAATTGTAACCTCTAAACATAGTTTGTTGTTAATGGTCCCTCCGTTCTACTTGTAGTATGCAGGGATTTTTTTTTGCCCATATGGGTCTATCAGCCATTCCATCACAGGGTTTAAAACGATAATTATCACTGATAATTAGTCGGTTCGAAGCAATATTTATTATTAACAATTAGATAATTTCGAACTCCGGTCCACAGGCAAATCACTTCATCATGAATATTTACCCTATAATAGAGTCTGTACCCAGTCATGAATATTTACCTAACTTTAGAGTCTGCAACTGCAAAAAATGTAAGCACTTACTGTAAGAATAAAATAATACAATAAAGGCAGGTTGTCGCGAGGACGGCTCCCGGCCTTGCTTCGGTCTCGAGCTACCATATACGGTGCCCTGCGCACGCGCCGCGCCGCCAGACTCGCTAGATGACTCGAGGGTTTTAACTTTGCATATTTTGCTGTTGAGAAACTTTATTATTGACTAGCTATGGCGGTATCGCTTAAAATTTAAACGCTATTTTATTTAACAAACTTCAAAAGGGGTGGTCGTCTGTTTCCAACGTATGTATGCTTGTAACTTAGATTATCAAGATAGACAGTCAAAGCTACGAAAGCGTCGAAAAAAATTGGAACCAGGACTGGTTCCTAAACCCATATACATATACACGCACACATACAGAATTTGTATGGCGCCTCACGCACACCAACCTATGAAACTTAGCCCCTTTTGTTTTATACGGTAAAACAGTGAGGTTCATTCTAGACATATACTTTTTCTAAGGCTTGTAAGCGACTTTTGTTTATTTTCGTCTGAAAAAAAAATTACCAGCTGAATTAGTAATGGGCTTGTGGAACTTTGTTTGTATACAGCGCGCTTTAGCGCTTTCGGATTAAACTTCTCTTCTCTTAAAAAGGTAGTTCTAAGTTTTAGTATCTTCTGAATACCCTCTAACCAGTTTAAGATGTGGATAATCGCTCACGTTATCTCGTCCAGTTTATCGGGTCGTCAGCATTGCCATTCGAAGTAGGCAATTCCACCCACGTATTGGCTAGATTCACACGTTTTTGATCGATTTGATATCGAATAGATGCAAGACAATTGGTATTAAGATAATGCGGTCATGAAAATTTAGGACCTAGAGAATGGATCTTAATCTAAATTATTTGAAAGATTTATGTCGAAGACTCTAAAGGAACTATCTTTTGCATTTTGCAGTGTTTTGTACTCAAAAGACGCTAGTCTTTTAGACACGTACCTATCAAATCTCAATACTTCATTCTGACATCCAATTAAGCTACTGAGTTATCACGTCTGTAGCCCAAACATCTTTAAACAAATTTGCAAGAACATATCCTGGATACCTTTATTTATAGCGAATATCACCATGATTATACGTGGCATGTTTATGTTTATAAGTTTGAGAGTTTATCTTAACTATTATAAAACCGTAAAATCATGAGGAACAAAAAAGTAGCGGTTTACTTCATATAAACTCAAATAACACTCGATAGCGCGATTTAAATGACTTGCAGCGCCATCTATTGACAAAATTGTTAGTTTGTTTGTTTGTTCGCACATCACACAAAAACTACTGAACCGATTTTGATGAAACTTTTTTTGTTTGATAGTTTATAATCCGACTTATAATCTGGTATGTAATTTGTGCGGACGAAGTCGCGGGTAAACACTAGTTTGTTATAAAATTGAAAATTCTTTAAGGTGTCTGTACTGAAATTTTGAAACAAAATGTGTTTTCAAAATTCGCTTGAAGCAACGTCTTTAGAGAGGAAGCAATGTATGAAATTTACGAGAAGCACAAGACACGAAGGTAATAAAGTCACATCCAATCAGCGGGCGTAAAGGAGACGACAGAATGAGAAAATACTGGGGTCACTGAGAAGAACGATGCGCGGGAAGGGTCTGTCTATATTTATAGACTGTAGGATAAAGATGGACGGCTTTTTCAACAGAATTAGGATTGCGATACACGTTGCGCAAAATAAACGGTACAAGACTAAAATTGCTGCCGGCCAGCCGTCATCCTCCTGCGCTTATTCCATTATTGTGAAATATCATCTGCATATTTTTTGCCGTGTTTTCAATCTCCTCTCTAACATTTTATAGGATCTTCCTGGTCTATCTTTTCTTTGACTCTTCTCTCATGCATGCAACCACATTCATACTTGTTATAATATATTCTCCCATCTCTCCTTATCATGTCCATAACATGTCGTTGTTCGAATCCTGCAACCTGCAAGGTATTATATTTGTATAATGAATATTTTGTAGTACACTTGGACCTGGACCTTTAAACTAGACGCTAAGACTAGATTTTAGAGCTTCCAGTAGTTTGTGGAAATGTTCAAAATATTTATTTAAAGCTATGGTTTCGGTTCTTCTATAATCAACAAACTGATCTGTCCAGAATCAATTTCAACCATCTCAAAATTAAGGAAAATTGTACGTCTGGTCCGTTTCCTCATCAACTTTTAATACATCCGAGTTTCCCTACGAAAATTAGTAACACCAATTAATATTTTAAACGTTTTACAAGCGTCTAACCATAACAAATTGAACAGCAGCTGATTTACTCGACGACTGGCAGGATGCTGTCAATAGTCGGCCACGGGCCACGCATGGCAATAAATAACCAAGGTTATAGTGCCATGGTACCACGTGCTATACGTTCAAGGGAATTGGGATACTCTTTACGACTTGTCACGTTTGTTTTTGGATCTAGTTCCTCTATATCTACAAGGTCATGTGTGAGCATGTTTAACAGACATATCAGCTGAAATCATTGACTATTTCAGGTGTAATACAGTTTCTACAGGTATGAACAGTGCAAGTCCCATGAAGTCTACGCACACCTTTTCAAACGTGTATTATTGTTGCGCCGTGTCGTATCCGGTTGTCCGGTGTCGTGGTGGTGCAGACGGGTGTGGTATGAGGCAACTAATCAGGCGTCGGTGTTGCCACCGGTTAAAATTACCACACACAACGTCACATCAGATTTAGGAGGGTGCTAATTAATAATAAGGACGACACTAGTGCATTTGTGTTAAGCGAACACACACATGCGCAAAACAATAATTATCATGCGCTGCTTTTCTAAATAAGCAGTCGCTTTAGTTGAAATTGGGTCAGGATTAATGGCAAATTCTTTACGAAAAAACATTAGTCGTAAGGCATGAGAATTGTCTTTTGGCTAGACAAAATGTTGGTTTAGTTTATTAGCATTTCGAAACCAGGAGAAGTGGGCAAACATTGTTTCGCCCTGGATCTCAGAAAATAATTGTCTGCATACAGGTTGACCTAGGAAGACGGAGCGGGTTGATCTGGGTGGTTTCAATGTCAAGTCTCTAGAGCTTGGCCAGAACAGAGATGGTTGGAGGATTAAAGGGAGGCCTTTGCCCAGCAATAATGGGATGATATAGGATTGAACAAGATAAAAACAGTTTCGTGAGGACCCGATATTAACCATGTACATATTTTTAAGCTTTTATTTCTAGCAAGGTTAACTTACGGCACATTTACGGTTTAAGAATAGAATTAGGAATTTATAGGAAAGTAAAAAGCAGCGCTAACCTCAAGATCCCTAAACAAGATATGGTGGCTACATTTAGTGTTCAGAAGTTTGCTAAACTCTGTGTTGTAGCAGTTAGGTAGTTAGGTACGATGCTGATGGATGAACATCTAGATCTAAACGAGGTCGACACAAGTTCGCCTAATGAAGAAAGTTTTATTACACAGTCCGACTAACTCTGCCTTTATTAGTAGCATCTAGTGTCCTATTTAGCTTTTTAGTTATTAGGCAAAATGCCTCTTAACTTAATCATACAGTTTACTTACAAGTTTTCCACTTAGACCTGTTACTAATACTAATATCAATATTTCATGGTCTTTCTTAGTGATGGATATCGAATGTAAACAATATTAAATACGTATTTGGTCTTCTTGTTTTGTAGGTTGCCTTTCAGGTCTATCACAGACAAGTAACACCGCGACCTTATGTAGTGTGGATTTTGTAATCGCCGCTTTTCACTACTAATACCTAATTATGTATTTGGGTTAGTGATGATCGTATATTTGATTGAGAACTGTCGAGTTTCCATCGGCTTTCATGGAACTCCGAGAGCTAACGTTTGCATAAAAAGATCTTAACTGTTTTTTTCTGCGGATTTAAATTTTAAATCTATAATATTTTAAATCTAATAATTTAGGCCGCGGTTTATCTGGCACCTACTCACACTCTGAGCTTTTTCATTTGTTTCTGTTTATTTTATCTTATGTTCACTGTTTCATTTCTGCGAAAAATGCGAAACCTAAATCCATTCAATGCTTCTTTCGTGTTCAAAAACTGACGTGACCCAGAACAGGAATCAATTAAGCGGCAGCCAAAAGCTACTAATGCAAGCCGCCTATAAGGCACCAAGCAATCAGTAGTAACTTCCTGGTAGACTGCTACTTTGGTCGTCCGCCCACAAGTTCGCTTGTCCAAGGCTGTATCATCGATCCGAGGGCCCCCTTTTAGTTCGATAGCACGTTATGCCATTGGCATTGGGTTTGTTATTTTTAGTTCTGAAATATCACGTTTAATTTTAAATTTATAATATCTACACTTTTTCTTAAAATACTTTGTAAAGAAATTGTGTTTACGCTATCGCTTACTATTTTATTTTTTGAGAGAAAATTTTAACTAGTCCTTCTTCTTATACCTCTACAGCACAGCTAGCATGCCAGCCACGACAAAGCGTTTAAACGAGAAAATCGTCGTGCGCGCTCTTTCTGGCATACGTAAAATAATAAGGATGGAGGCACATCTCGATTTTTATCGTTTTCTCGGGGGTGGCATGCGAGCCCTACAGGTGTAACAAAACACCCTAGTAATACTCAACGGGGTTCTTTACACCATCAAACTGAACAACTTTCACTATTAAGCCAAAATCGAAAACGCAAAAAAAAAATCTTCTGTTTCATACAAAACTGCCGAAGCAACTCGACTCAAATATGTATGTATATGCGACAGCAGATTTTTTTTCGCGATGTCTATGTTGACTCCATAGTGAAAGTTGTTCAGTTGGATGGTGTAAAGCATAGACATATTACTCTAGCGATAGACAAGCTCGTTCAAATAAACAACACCAAATGACACATTTCGGTCTGTCATTGCCATAGTGACGATTGAACTCGGGAACATCAATCAGGTGCATACACCTCATTCAAGTGGAACATGTTGCTTCTATGGAAGGGCAAGTCTATTGCTAGAGTTTAAGTCTATGGTGTAAAGCACCCCCTTAAGTATTACTAGGGTGTTTTTTCCACACGATAAGAAGAAGAAGAAGGGTGTTCTGTTACACCCTGTATATCTTGTGATTTGGCTCTCAAAATCACAGAGCAAACAATTGCTGAATCTTCAATTTAAGATTGTTCCTCTTTATGAATCTGTTTGCTCTGTTGTCAACATGCCAAATATCGCAACATCACATATTATGTTATGAATGCGAAATATGTTAAGATATTCGTACACTTCGATGAGAATTTCTCCATCACCCATTGCTATTGATTTCCATTAAATTTGACAAGTAAATTTTTATATGTAAGGCTGGAGTGATTTTTATATCATCTAGCATGGCCACAACAGTTGTTCAGAATACAAATCTGATTGGATTGGATATAAAAGTTTGCTATCTCACTGCCACAATAGACAGAGTTTGAGCACTGGCAATGAATCGACATTTCAAAATATACTAAATTCATAATAGTGCTGACTATCCCTTCGGGGATTATAGTCGTGAGCAATAAACTTATAAATTCTTCTTTTATCATAAACTAATATCGTTTTTTTTAAACTGACGTTAAATTTTAAAGGTAGCTAGACTAGAAGGTAGTTAGAATTGAGTAGTAACAATTATAACGCGTTGTAAAGTCGTGATAGGTTTAAAGTGATATCCCTTATTTGACGGTCGGTCGTGACTAGCAACTCTAGCGAGCGACTTATAATTACGACTTAAATTAAGCCATCATCATCGTCACTTGTCTAGTTGTCTAATCACATACATTATAAATTTAACATTATGAATAAGATCTCTGGAACCGTTTTTGAATCTTCGGTAGTTTGGACAATTGATATACCTATTGTATGTCAAAAATCCTCCATTCAAAACCGCAACCTCTTTTCGTAAAAATTGTAACCGCATTTAGAACACCCTGTCGTCGGAGAGACAAGCGCCAAATTTAAATGGGACTAGAGTCATGTCTGCCGAATGCATCTTGAAATGGTTATAGGCAAAACCCATAATGCACTAGATCGCCGAAAACGGTCGCCGGCTTCCTGGTCGACCCAGCAAGAGATGGAGGGATGACGACCTGGATAAATTGACGACCAATGGCCAGAGGTTGCCCAAAACTGGAACGAGTGGAAGAGAAAGGGAAGGGAAGAGTAACCTTTGCCTAGCAGTGGGACGACAAGGGCAAATAAAAAAAACACCGACCTATTGTATCAAGTACCTACTAATGATATAGAAACCAACTAAAGCTAAAGTGTCGACACAAACAAGTCGAGGCAGCATGCGGCATGCAGGCAATACGCGCGGCAATCTAGTCGGTCGTGAGTCATGCCGACCGGCTTCCCTCGCGCTCAGTCTACTCGACCGACATACGAACCGGTGGTACTGTTATATTTGATGTTTTTATGCTCATAGATTTAATAGCATATAGATTGACTGTGTGGAAGAAAAGAAATAGAACAGTATTATGCGTAAGAAAAGAATTAGAAAATTAGAACAGTATTATGCGTATGTCAGAGGGAGACGCATAAACATTTTCGAAATTCGTGTTCAAAAATGTCTATGTTTCTATCGTCCTGTATCGGCCTGGCGTCAAATGATGCATGATATTGACATAGAAAAACAAACCTCTGATATTAACGCCTGCATTGATGCACTACACCATTGAATTGAAGTATTACACTTTGTCCAATTGTTAATTATTCAACTTATAATTATCCATATGGTCTATAATGATATCATTATATCTTCTATACCTATAAAACAGTTCCGTGGCTGACTGACGGACAGACAACGCACAGCCTAAACCACAAAAGATAGAAACATGAAACTTGGAATACTTAGAAAAAGTATATGTCTAGAATGAGCCTCACACTTGTTCCGTATAAAACAAAAGGGGCTAACTTTCTTAGGTTGGTGTGCGTGAGGCGCCATACTAATTATGTATGTGTGCGTGTATATGTATAGGGTTTTGGAACCAGTACTGGTTCCCATTTTTTTCGACGCTTTCGTAGCTTTGACTGTCTATCTTGATAATCTAAGTTGGAATACATATTCTACAGAGACAGTTCTATCTCTTTAGAGATAAGCTCGCCCTTTGTAATTGTCTATTATGGTGTTTTCATTTATATTTCCGTTTGTACAATAAAGTGTTAAAATAAATAAAATACAGAGCATGTAGGGGTAAAAAGTTTTTTCGAAAATCGAACCCTAAAGGGATGCAAGGGGTGTTGAAGTTCTGAAACCCATGCGGACGTAGTCGCGGGCTAAATCTAGTAGCTTATAAACACCTTTCTACATTATGGAATGCAACCCGTGGCAGACCTACCTGCCAATCCTGCCATATTCATAAAGACATCACATCACAATAAAATACTTCACCTATTTGTCCATAACGGTATGTAAGTCGTCTACTGGTATCATTGCCAACTAACGTTACAAACATCATTCATGTACAGAAATGCAAATAGCTTGGCTAACAAGTCATTATCTAAAACCGATATTCCCTTTTGCTATCTTACAGGAGAGTCAAAGATTGAATTCGGTACTTACCTATTTATTAATAGACCCGCGGCCTAACCTAACCTAACATTGAAATGAGTTGTTAATTTACTAGGGGTGGTTCAGTCTGACCATCTATCTGCTGTTCATACAAAACTGCAATTCATATTCGACTCAAATCTATACACCGCGCTTTTATTTACAATTTTAGTTTTATTTCCATAGTAAAAATGTTTAGTTTGTTGGACTGAACCACCCCTAAAAAAAATCGAGTCATTTTATAATTTCATCCTGTAAACATTTAATGAAAAATCTGGGTGCTTTTCTGGTTACTTATTGACATTTAAACAACGTGGTTCCTAAGTCCTAACATTCTCAGTAGTTAAATAAATGAATGTCAAATTGTCATTGTAAACTCGATTGTCACGTTTATGAAATTGGCCCTGTATGTGCCATGTTTAAAGCAAATTGAATATTCCTGATTCTTACTAACTTTGAAATACGTTGATTCCAAACAGCTAAAGTTACAATGTTATCTATTCCTAGGGAGTGTCGAAATTATCTTTACCAAATATTATGCTATAATGCTGGCTGTCCAACTATCGTTTCTAAAGTAACAGGTTGTTACAACCATGCTCTTCTTTGGAATCAATTTAATCACACCTTCCACAACAAATAAAAATGTAAATCAAGGCAACACACTAACTCAAAGGCAAAAACAACAAAAGGTTTGCGAAAGACAGCAATAGTATTACTAGGTATATTTCCAAACGAATCCATTTACGTAGCGTAGCCACAACATTCGAACTAAACTAGTTGTTCAAGTCAAGTAACCTTACGTTGCGTCAGAGACACGTGGGCGCTCGACGACGTCCTGAGGTCGCCGAGTGTTGGAATCCATTTCTTTATAGAAAGATAAAATAACGTAAACTCAAACTCAAACTCATTTTTTTTTATTCAAAATAATATCACATAGATAACTTTCTGACGTCATTTTTGATTCTACCACCGCTTCGGAAGGTGTTCAGTTGTAGAGAAGATGCGGCCAGAAACTCTACAACACACTTCTTTTAAACAAAACAAAATATACAAAGTACAAATATTGAATTACATAGTGTAACGTATTTATTAAGTCCACTACGGCATTACATTTTTAAAACATTACATTACTGCCACGTCAGAGGCGATAAGGCGGTTTGAATAAACTCTAAAACCAGGGCTTGCCCACAGGATAAGAAGAAGATGACTACGGCATTCTATAGATTTCATTTTCTGTTCTTTGAAGACTTCTGTGGTCTCTTAAAATAAAGAGCGAAAGTTAATGACAAGAGTGAAGTGTACTTAAATAAAGCCCAAAGCGATATAAAGACGTTCAATAGGAAAAAATAGGTGTGTTGTTGCAGATGGTGATCAATAGGGTATTTGATTACATAAGATACATTTTATTTTTATCAAATACAAGTATCTTACTTTTGAAAACAACGTTAAACTCGCTTTAAAAATGTGTAAGCGTTTTGACGATCGACAAAGAGTCGTAGATTTGACTAGGTAGTAGTCAAATAGCCTTTTGTCACCGTGTACCACAATGGGACAAAAGCTTAAATTTTATCATGAGCAAAACAATTTACTAGTAACTGGGTTGAGCCATTTGTTCCAATAAAACAACGGATTGTTCAAGAAAAACAGTATAGTTACAAAGATAATTATTTACTAATCAATCAGCCCAAAATACAATCATCATCATCATCATCATCAGCCTATCATCGTCCACTGCTGAACATAGGCCTCTCCCAAGGCGCGCCACAAAACTCTGTCCTTGGCCTTCCTCATCCAGTCGCAAAATACAATATGTAAGCCCAATATAGCGGATTCTAGACGAAGAACGATTAAAACCTAATCGGCTAATTAATCCTTTTCATAAACACTAAAAAACAAAGATGGTAAAATGTCGAAATCTTGTGACACCACAGGACCTTTTTTTGTAAAGTTTCGCTATCATGCAATATTGATACAAACATAGACAGAGACCACTTTCGATCTCTCGTCTGATGTCATCGAATCTTTGAGTAGGAGTCGCTTATTAAACCATTTAATTGACTAAACATTATTGAATGAACATTCCAGTTCTAGACTTTTTTGTAGGCGTAAATAAAATACATTAGAAAAGTAGGTCTGCTCTTCAGTTCAGTTGGATGTGGTTTGATGTTGGTTGAATGAGGCGGTCTTGCTCTTGAATCTAGGATAATAACTCATCCCTAATGTATTAGTCGAAAATGTGTTCGATATATTTTATTCGATTGAATCGAGATTGCGATTCAAATTCAACAATTCATTGATTTTGTTGACTCTATCATCCATTTAGAAGTTGTTACGGCTTTAGTAAAGTTGTGATAAGAAACTCTTCAATAAACATTAACTTTAAAATATCGAGATTATTTTTGATTATTATGAATACCCAAATCATAAACAAAGCAACCAAACCTAGTAAACGTTTAACTGAGAGTTTAATTAATTTCTAATTCAAACAAAAGCAACGCTCTGTAATTAAAACTTGCCTTGCCTATACCACCAACCATGAAAAACATAATAAGCTTTTTTGGAGAACTTTTGTTGCGCCCTTCTTTCTTTTTTTATTATAGGCTTACCACAAAAGAAATCAGACCACGAATTGCTTTTAACAATCGATAGTCACTATTGGACTATTTAGGTCGAAATGTAGCTGTATTTCAGGCCAGTAACAATGTAAAGACAATGTATTGAATACATCGTTGTTAATAACATTTCGTGTACCCGATACCTTTCATATTTTATTCAAAATTTATTTATCGCTGTTGATGGCTCAGTTAGATTATATTCTGTATAATAGGTTATTCTGTCGTAGATTATAGAAGAAGTATACTTGCTGCAAAGTTTTAAGAGTGGTTTTGCGGTATCAGCCTCTCAGCTCTGACCTTGCTTCGATGGAAGCTAGAAACTTTCCTGTGTATGCCTGGGTTAGCTTTTAAAAGTTTTAAACATCGTTTAGACTTTAGAGTGTGGCTGGCACTCTAGCACTCTAGTCTGCTCAGCTCCTGGCCCCACAGCAAGCATGTATCCAGTCTTGTTCGGGGGGGAGGGATTCTTACTGAAAAAATTATAGCTGTAATCACTGTTCCATTCAAATATTCGGATTTCGGGTATCCCCCCCTGGATACATGCCCAATGTCTCCGATAGATTGTCCACTAGTGCGATCGTTCGAAGCTTAGTCTAGGAGTTCCACGGATGTTCCTGGCGGAGCCGGTTCGTCCACAGGCGGCGTGTAGGTGAACACGTCTGTGAAAGGTTACGCACACACTGCCCCGAGCTTTGCCGCCGAGTCTACTATCGTAGCGCGACTGTATGAAGCTTTGTCTCTGTGGGGTATTTACTCATACTCTAGTTCACTATAATTTGATCTAGAACTTTTACAGTTTATTTGAAGTTACAAATATGATCAAATAAATTTTGTGATTTTATAAAAATACCGAACCAGTTCTGAATTGTTCACCTTAAGATAATGTTGTTCGACTTATTTTCCACTTCTACTTCCTTACTACATTTCTATTTCTTCGGTCGAAAAAAAAAAAAATTACTTCATGGACCATATTCTTATTCTACCAAAGCTATAAGTTTTATCTTTATCAATTTATCTTAGATTCAAGAAGAGTCTTCTACGCCCACATCAACAATTATTCGGTTACCTTGTGTTTTTAAACACAACCAGTATCTAATGATTAGTCCAAGAATATGGTTCAACTACTTGGTGTATTTATACATTTTGTTACTAGTATTTTTCGAACTGCTTTACTAATATGGCCAACGGTTTTTGGTAAGATTTTTAGCTTATGTATGCTGCTGTAAATTGTTGTGACATGTTCAATTGCCCCACAAGGTCAATACTGACTGGTCAGAATGACGTCATATGTTATTTTGCCAGTTTATGAAATCGTTATGTTATTCAATTTGATGACCTAACTAACCTAAAGAAAATAGCTAACGTTTTTAATGTAAACACTGAAAGGCTAGGTGACCTAAATACCTAAGTAGACTTGACCTAACCGACTAGCGCTTTTGCCAAACTTGCAATGTGATAAAAATACATGCGATTTACGTAAAATACGTTTGTTTGTTTTTTATTTCAGTTAAATGTTCGAGATTATCAAATAAATTGAGGAAAAGTACTGCATATTGCATAAGAAACCTTATCCCTTAGTTGACTCGTCCGAAATCCACGTGAAGAAATGTGGTGGTCCATTCTACAGGGTGAAATTTAAATCATTGGCATCCTTATAAACTAAGAATCTCTCCAAACTGAACTACTTTTAATATGGGAGCAAACAATCGTAGCAAAAAAATTCAACTATTTCATACATTTGAGTCGAGTAGGCATCATTTCAGTTTATTATAGAACAGCAGATTTATTTTTTGATACGATCGGTAAGTTGTTCAGTTTGATGGATAGACTTAAGTTTAAAAGGTTGACAATGATTTCAATTCGACCCTGTATTGCTGCCTTGCAAGCGATGCGGCTATTTCTTGAATATTGTAGAGCTATTTCATACTTTTGTCTAGCAATAGAGAGCATAACACACAACAATACCCTCTTTTGTAGCAGCATCGGTTCATCGACACAAGTAGTTATTCCCAATTGGCTGAACCCGTTTGTGTAGCCAATTATCGTGTTGTCTTTGTCGTAGCACTTAGCAGTGAATCACTATTTCTTCACTTTGTTAGCGGAATTTATTTGACGTTTTCTGTTTGCGGATTGTCATAAAGCTTAACGGTTTTCTGGTTAGCGATTCTTACATTGTGGTGCGAAAATTATGATCCTTCTTCCTTCTTCATCATCTTCGTCGTCATGATCAGTCTGAAATTTCTTGGCCTTAAAGGAATCCGATTAAAGCTTCTCGCTTATAAAATGTAAGAAAGGATTGTATTGTTTTTACATTCTTAATTGGTTTGTAAAGTTTTACCTTTTTAGTGGCATTGGGCCGTAGAAAGAGAAGGAACTAGAAGGAAGCACGTGTCTTATCATATAGCTCAGTAAGAGATGCACATAGCAAATTCGCTCTAGTTAAAAAAGGAGATAGCTACTTATTACTGTCCTTATCGACGTAGCCACTTTTTTGTTCTACGACGGCTGTCTGACTCCGGAGTCAGACATCTATTTTCATACAAATTGTATCTGATTTTATTACTATCGCTGTCTCATACGTGGTTACACTGATGTTTCGTCTATCAGCGTAATCGAAAAATACTTCGCCTATGCATTGGGCTATCTTTGTAGCTTTCTGTAACTCGAATGCTCACCTGCACACCCACAATTAATGATTCTTAACTTTAGAGTTCAATATAATATGGTCCTTCTTATATGCTGCCACTTTTTTAAGGGGATGATCAGTCTGTCAAACTGAACAACTTTCTCTATGGCATTGAAATCGAAAAAAAAAAATTCAATTACAAAACTGCAAACCTACTCGAGCCAAATGTATGGGACAGCAGGCTTTTTTCGCGATTTCGATGTCGTTCTCGTAGAGAACGTTGTTCAGTTTGCTGGTCTGATCATCCCATTAAAAAAGTGTCAGCATATTTAAAAAGACCCTGTATGTCGTCAGGGGTTAATTCTACAACAGTCTTGGAACTTGCAACTTGCATAAATTAGTTGCATGTTCCGAACTTGTAGGATTAAGTAGTGTCGAAATGTTGGTTCCCAGCTCTTGGAAACTGAACCAGCATTCATAATTATAGCTATTTACAAACCAAAACGTACGTTTAAAAGCCAACTGCATCCGCATAATCCGACAAAATCCTTCCTTATAGTATGCTATGCTAATGCTATGGCCCAAGCTTGCCCTACTTTGTTTTTGTTCGGACTTCGGACGTAACAAAAACGTATGTCTGGTTTATTTGTTGCATATTCTTCTATCTAGTTTACAACAATCAATAATACAGAATGAAGTAATACGCTATAAGCTGTCATTATTATGATTAACGTTGGCACCCACGCAGTCGCAGTAATAGATTTTCAATGGTGTCCAATCCAAGGTATTTATGATTCGACTTCTCGTTGTGGGACTTGGCTAACTGGCTGATAATTACTGTTATTTTCAATTGATCGTTGTATTAAAACTATTTAGATTCAAATGAATGATATTCATAGATAGAATCTACGTTGTCTTGGAGGAACTATATCATATCACACAGTATGCCTAAAGTATTATCCAATAACTGCTGGTCTGAAGTACTCTGGAAGAGCTCTCAACTTCCTCTATATCAGCCGTTTATGCGTGATTGAGTCACAAGCGTCCTCACAAACTTTCTGATTTATGATATTAAGTAGGATAGTTGTCTCTCCTCCATACAACGGCCCTATATCCTCAGGTTTAAACATAATATTATATGCCCGCAAATATAATACTTACCTAGCCGCTGCACGACACTTTCAACTGTTATTTCCTCATGCACCAACCCAACACACAGATTGCCAGTTGTACAGTATTATTAAGTCTCTCGTCAGCTATATCAGGTATTCATCTAATGACTATCTCGAGTATCATAAGTGTACGATAAATCTAAGGCTCGATAGCCATAATGTTGAGACGTACTCAGTATATCACCTCCAGTGTTTAAACCTTCCAATATAGTAGTTAAGCGAGCGGAAAAGAATGCAAGATTTTAAAACGGGCAAGTGTAAAAGTGAAAGAGAATTTGATTTCGACAAAAATTCCCTTTATTAAAGTTGAATGTGGCTGATGTTGCTTATGAATTTAGTAAATGCACATTCTTAGCAGAAGATATTTTTCTGCTTATTATCGTGGACAATTAGTGGGACTCTGCTCGTATGACGAACAACACATTCCACAGAACCAGTGGACGTGGAAGTTAAAGGACTCGTCTAAGGCCTAAAGGTACACGGGGTTGGGGTAAGAAACTCTGCTTACGGCATTGATATCGGACCTAGAAAGCATTTGTTTGATGCCGTGCATTCTCATTTATATGAAGAAAAAAAGTTTGGGTGCGTCCACATCTGACGAACGCGTGGCGAATGCGCCGCTCGCGATCTGCACGGTTGCATTTTATGCTCGTGCGTCGCTACTACGCATTAGCGGCGCGTTCGCCAGATGTGAACCGCACCCTTAGATTTCGTCCTGTAATGTTGATTATCGCTGCAGCGTCAGCACCATGTCAGTAGCTCGCAGGGTGTACAAGGCTCGGTCGGTGGGCGTCGTGTGGGCGACCAGTGGTTCCGTCTACTGATGTCATCGCCGACCTCTGTCTGTTGCTAGTGGCTGGACTCTAGGTCTCTGCTTTCGGGAGAGCTTGAAAAGCTGGTATGATGATGAGCAGAGTTTAGCAACGTTTTATTTATTGTGTTGTTACGGCTGCCTATAGCAAAAGATGAATTGTCATAACGTTTTTATCAGATTTGACTTTGACATTGCCATTTGACATTTATGTCTCAGGGAATTGGAAGTAATGGAAGCTCGGTAGGAGCGGGTAGGAGCGCATTATAGTTATTTTGTATTTTGTACCTATGAAGTTTAAAGCTGATATTTATGATCATGGTTGTTTCTTTTAGTTTGATTTAGTAAGAGTGGTTATACTAGTTTCAAACTTAATTCTATAAGACTCGAATATTTCTAACTTGGATCATCATTATTAGATTTATATTGATTTCAATGTAATGTGTTATTCTATAGGATTGTACATTTTGATAATGATATTTACGATCACTATCGTGCTATAACAGGCCACTGAATAAATTCCTTAACGTCGACCGAATATCTTAGATATCGTTGTTAGATTAAAGGCAATGTCAAGAAAGCGTTCATAATACAATTGACCGTCTGAAATCTAAGAACTTGATGCTTATCTTGGAAACTCGCCTTGTGTATTTGTCAAGCATAAAATGTAACGGCGGATCAGAATTTCTTTTCCGCATTTTTTATAGTTGGAATTTTATAGTAATCCCCTGGAGTGGTATTTTTGATAGTCACACGTTTTAATTAGCTGATGTCAAAATTGGAGATTATGGGACACTTCGATCATGATTTTGAAAGAGTGAGATTCAAAAGTAACAATTCTAGCTCTTATTACTTAGTAACAGATACATCATTGGGCAGCGCAGGACCGGTCGTTGTGCCGATCCATAGGGGAGGCCTATGTCCAGCAGTGGACGTCCGTCGGCTGAGATGATGATTTGATAAATCATTTCCTTAGAAAACAATAAATTCTCACGGTTTACCTACTGCCAGAGACGGTATGCGAAAAATTTACGTTGTTATTAATTCGTACAGCGCGCAACTTATGCGACTGGAGCAAGTGGCAGTCTCCTACGATGGACATTCTGGTGTTGTGAATGCTCTTTTGTGATTCAGATTATACAGGGTGTAACAAAACACCCTTGTAATCATTACTTAAAGGGGTGCTTGACATCATCAAACTGAACTACTTTCACTGTGGACTGTGGAGCCAACTTCGAAGTCGCGAAAAAAGAAACCAACTGTTGCGTACAAAACTACATTACCAACTCAAATGTATGGGACATGGTACATGGGACACCATAGTGAAAGTTCTTCGGTTTGATGGTCTGAAACACCCTTTTAAGTATTACTTGGGTTTTTGTTACATGTTACACCCTGCATACAAGTTGCTTAGTGGTTTGCCAGAAATAAAACTTGATGGAGTAGTTTCTTCAGACTTGACCTGCAAGTATGTTTAAGATAATATTGCATGTGGCGTTTCGTATTTTGAGAAGATTGCACCGTCTGCTTTTGATTTGGTTTACTCAAAATCTCACTAATGTTGATTACCAGTTACCATAGAATAAACATTTCCTTAGATGTTTTTTTGGTATATGCTTCACGCTCGATTAATTTCAGCTTTTTGGTCTAATCTAGTTGGTTAATGTTACCGAAATCGGTTATGTTGCATAATGTACGAGTGTTTTGGATGTTTTTATGAGTTTGTTTAGTTGTCGATGTCCTATTGTATCTGTTTTTGTAACTATACGATTTTCGTCGTGGTTTTTGAAATGTTAATAGATGTCATGAGACTAATGGCTTGAATAAATAAACTCCTAACTCCCCATAATGATAGAAGTCTACAAATAAATTTCTTTGAATAGGACATTACATTAAGAAATTTAAAGGTAACAAAACAATAAATAATGCAATAGTCAAACACCACGGATTCGATCGAATTGAAACCAAATCTATCACAGTTACGTCATTCTATTTTCTATGCATATACTTTTATAGGTCCATGCTTCTGTGTTTATGAATGGCATTCGAATGACAAAGACTATTTTCTTGGTTATTTAATTTAATCTCACTAATATTATAAATGCGAAAGTTTGTGACGATGTTTAGATGTTTGGATGTTTGTGACTCAATCACTCATATAACGGCTGAACGAATTTGGATGAAATTTGGCACACAGATAGAATATGTTCTGGATTAACACATAGGATACTTTTTTTAAGGTCCACGCAGACGGAGTCGCGGGCAGCAGCTAGTGTGTTATAAATAAACTTATAAAGATACCTAAATTAAAACAATCAACACTAATTAGTTCCATAAATGCTACAATTTATTTAGCAGAATTGTTATCTCAACAACTATTTTAGATAAATACACATACATAAATTCATGACCATAATACCTTTTGGGGTAGCCAGAAACTTTGCTACAACTACCAACTATATTGTTTAATCGTTACAATACGATTAATAAAAATATTGTTATATAGCACATTGTAGCACTTTGTTTCAAAAAGCTCTACTATTTCAAATATCTCCTTTTACTGTTTTCTAATTGATATCTAATATGATAAAAAAAAAAAAAAAAAAAATTGATATCTTATTACATCATCTTTAATAGTAGATTACACACCGAGGACAGGAAAGTAAGAACGGTGTCAGATCTCATGTGATCTGAGTTCTAGGATCTGAGGCTTTCTTATTTACTGTCCGAGGTTAGTATACTGTTTTTCTCCTCGACCGAGGTGGAAAGCGGCAACTTCGTTTAGCGCAGCGGGACGACAATTGACGCTTTCCGTCCGGAGAGGAGAAAAGAATTTAATTTAAGCCTGATCTTTACAAATAGAATACCTACCTAGTATGAATATGAAAAATGTATAATGTAACAATGTAACATCGGTCGGCACACCACAGCTTTCGCTCTCGAGGACAAATTGTCGCGTGTCTGCATCTATTTAGGATCCATTGTGACGCGATCGCTGCGCTGCTGTATTGTGTTGTGGGCTCTTGGACGGGCGCTATTTGTCATCTGGTTATTTGGATCCTAAACGAACTTTCATGGTGTTGAGGTGGGGAACCTAATTAACAAAGCGACGCTTTTCCTACTAAAATTATGGATTCTGAGTGTCTTTGCCGTTGAACTATTATGTTCGACGTACTAGAAATAACACTGCAAATCACAACGCTGCGCTGTCCCATTCTTTGTGGTGAGATCGCCACACTTTCTTAGTACAACGGCTCCATCTCTTTCACCCGCCTGCGTTTGCTTACCCACATTTGGCGCACGACGTTTTGTTTGTCGTGTTAGTTTAAGTATGTAATACATAATAGTTCAATGGTTTATCCCGTCCACTAATGGCTAGATTGCTAATGCTGGAGGCACTTTCGTTGCAGCAATTCTCACATAAAACATTCAAAAATTGCCTGACTTTTGAGTAAAATAAATTTAATAACCACGAGACGTTTGGGCACTGCTATTGAAATGTGGACATATTCTGAATATGGTATTCTTTCTTCGTATATCTGTCTACCTCGGGGCATATAGCGGTAAGCTTGGGCTTACTTATCTATAAACAACATTTTTGACTACAGAATAAGAGGCCCGGCGGCATACGCTGAAAAAGAAATTGTGATGAGTATGTTAAAATCTACCAATCCGCATTGGGCACGCATGACTAACGTACATAAACCCTCCCTGAGGACAGGCCTGTGTCTAGCAGTGGAACCAATATAGGCCGATAAGGATGGGGACGGGAGATTTTAAGAGAAACAGTAAACTTTTGTTAAGCAATTGATTTTTAATTTTGAGCAAGAATTGTGAAAGAAACTGCAGATGTTATCTTACAGGCTTAAGATAGCCTTATCTTGGCTTAAATTTAGCAAAATTGCATACACCTGACCTGAATGTAATTTAAAGCGTGAGTTATTTGTTACATCTAAAAATATTTTTAAATTAATTATCTTAGTTTAAATGAATTATGTGTTTGAAGTCGAATAACTAAGAGCACTTTGTCATAATTGATGCGATAGGGTTCTTTACCAACACACATAATATTATCTTGTGTTTGTGGGCAAATGAAAATACCTAGTAATTGATAGAGAAAATGAATCTTTCTGATATATTTAGACGTTGAGTACTGTAAGCACTTTAATCTAATCATTATCTTTGCACCTTCCATTCTTGAAATTCTTTACATACTTGCCGTTTCATAATTGATCATAGCTAACATTTGAATCCTCATACCAAATAAAGACGTGTAATGTCAACGAGTCCCTATAAAGATTGAAGTAATAACACAAACGCGTGCGTGAACGTTGCGCGGGCGCCGCTCGTCTAGCCGGTTCAGACTGGATCGCCGCCGCTGACTCATGCTGCACCGCACGCGTTGCTATTGCTACTGCGTGCTGCGTGCGCAGATAGGGAACAGTGAGTTTTATGTCGATAACTGATTATCTGGTAAACGTGCTTTATTTAGTTAAATTGTCGCTCTTGCTTGTCCGATAATAAGACTTAGATTAGACTTTATAGTCGACGTTTTTTTTTCTAAATCAACCCCTAAAGAAGCGCAACAGATTGTTGAAATTTTCCGAAATCCGCTGTCCCATACAAAACTGCAAACTAACTCGACTCAAAATGTATGGAACAGCTGTTTTTTTCGCTATTTCGATAATGGTCCCTTAGAGAAAGTTATTCCATTTGATGGTCTGATCATCCCCTTAAAATAGCTTCAGCTAATTTTGTTAGACCTTATAAATAAAGTAGCAATCATCTACTTCATCTGGTGATGAAGTTTTAATTTCCTGGGATTTTAGAGTTTCTCCCGTATGTATTTTCTCACATTATCATTCTCCACGTGTCGTACTTTTCTTCAACAATCCATAATGATTAAAACACACAAGGCACACTTGGAAATAATATCCAAGACAAAGGTGAAAGAGCAACGTTTTCAATGCGCGTACGTCGCTAAGGTCAAACTCGTGAAACGGCGGTGAGGATCAAACCGCTGCTTTCTCCACAAAACAATACATTACACCTAATAAGGGACAAACCTATGCGCTTTCTGCGATAGCTTCTTAGAATATTTCTGATCTTAGGAAAGATTATAATGTAGGGCTTTACTTAGCGTGGGAAAAGGGCAAAATTCCGTATCATGTCACATGAAATACAAGGCTACTTTCTGAGTGGTTAGAAATGTTACTACAACTAAGTATCAACTGAGTACTTACCCTTTTTAGGGGTTCAGTTGTATCAAGGTTCACCTTTATCACAATACTAGTGTTTACCCGCGACTTCGTCCGCACAAATTATATACCAGATTTTAAGTCAGATCATAAGCTATCAAACAAAAAAAGTTTCATCAATATCGGTTCAGTTGTTTTTGCGTGATGCGCGAACAAACAAACAAACACACAAACAAACAGACAGACAGACAACATTTCTAAATAAGGTTGATTTAGAGTCAGGGATACCTAAAAACCATATCGTAATCTTTTTTTTGTAAATATCTAAGTACAGACACACTTCAGTTACAGTTTTGTAATAGTTTAGATTAGATTATAACAAAGTAGTTAGTGAAGAGTACAGTGCCCTCATCAATTACTGTCCAAAATTAATTTTTCAATTACTTACATAGTAAGAAATACCGTAACGGGAAACAGCCTTATTCGGACGATTCAATTTCGGTTACATAACATAACAGTGCAATTGGCAGTGATTACATTATGGCATGTAATTATCAGTGCTCGCTCACCTTGGAGCTTTAACTGAGCAACTAGGTATCGCTTTTTATTTGCTTTTCGCTACATTACACATGACACATCCTTATAAACCAAAATCGTGAGTAAACGTGCATACGCTGAAGAAGAAATTTTGGTGCGTATGTGAAATCTACCAATCCAGATTGGACACACGTGGTGGACTAATGGCCATACCACCCTCCTTGAGGGTAGGTCATTTCTCTTATGCATACTTTATCCCATTCATACAAGGTGTAATAAAACAACCTAGTAATATTTATAGAGGACATTAGAGGTGGTTTTCAGTCCATCAAACTGAATAACTGTCACTACGGAGCCACAGCCGATTTTCTTTAAACATATGTCCCATAAATTACAGTCGAGTAGTTAAGTGCAGTCTTGTATGAAACAGCCGGATTTTTTTTATTTTTTCTCGTTGTTGGTTTCATAGTGACAGTTGTTCAGTTTGATGGTCTAAACCATCACTTTAAATATTACTCTAGAGTGTTTTAGAATTTATATCGTGCATAGTTCACGACACATACATTTACCAGTATAATACCTTGAAATACTTTTAAAACATCGAAAAGATTTGCTAACGTTCACAGATAAAAGTAAGCACTTAATGCAAGACGACAGCAAAAGCCAAAAATAATATAGCGGAACGTGAATCTATAAATAATGACGTATTAAACACGGCAATTGTTGTTTTTATGTAGGCCACGGCCGCTTTGCGAAATCACCACGAGCAAGTAGCTCATTACTTACTTGCCTTCTCTACTTTTACTTGCCGTTCTTTGATTATGCTTTCGGAATAGCTGACGTATTTTATTTGACTCTTGTATGGTATGGCGGACCTTATTGAACCATACCAAATTTTGGTGGAAATATACATGGTGTAAACTTGAATGCGTTACATAGTGCTTCAGACCATCAAACTGAACAACTTTCACCGTGGGACCAACACTGAAATCGCGAAAACAATATGCAAATGTTGTTCTGTTTGATAGTCTGAAGCATCCTGTTAGATAGGTATGTAACGTATTTAATTTTACACCATGTATTTTTCGTAATCGTGACTTTTCAGAAACAAAAGATTTTAAGACAAAATTAATTAAAAAGGGGGCTATAACGGCTATAATCTTTCATTCATATACTTAATTAAAATGACCCATTGGGGTGGGTAGAGACAGTTGATCGATACCAATTATTCCTGACCTACCTCTCTTGTCCCTTCAACATCCATAAGTGGCTTCAAACACGCTCGACAATTTCGGGTTAATTTAGTTTCAAACCTCTAAAATCTCTTACAAATAGTTTTGACTTTACACAAAATCTAATTGGTAGGGCAAAGCTACCTCCAAGGTAATATTTTCGAATGATACATCACACTCTGATTCTCGCCTGAGATAAAACAAATGCGTGCCAACTATATTACCTATTTCACGTGGCACGCGTGCCAGTAGTTCGCCTTCACTGACCTACACTAACTTACGAAGAGAAACTTGTGTTTAGTTTAGATATCGAGTTACTGCTAATACTTATCTACTGTATCAAAGGCCTCCGCTCAAATAAAAATTATGTTTGTTAAATATACCAAGTTACTATATTTCGCGCAGAAAAATACGAGCCTGTATCCATTGGGCTGATCATGGAAATACATAAATCATGTCCACGGAGACGGACACAACCTTGCTACAACTATCAACCATCTGGGCAATAAACAAAGTCCACTTTTAGCTTATTTAGGTTTAGGATGAAATGCCATGCCAAGTAGTGAGATGGCTAGCCTTTCGCCATCTGAAACGTTCTACGACATCACCCATAGAAAGATATGTGGTGGTCTGAGCCGGGACATGATGGTATATCATCATCATTATCATCAGCCTATATGGACCCACTGCAGGCCACAAGCCTACCTCCCATTGAGGGTGTATGGGTGTTAGTCCATCACGCGTGCCCATTACGGATTGGTGGACTACACATACGTATCAGAATTTCTTCTTCAGCGTATACAGATGCAGGTTTCCTCACGATGTTTTTTTCTTCAATGTTTGCGCTGCGGAGAGGTATGGACACTCAAACATGAGGGTCAGGATTCGAATCAGCACGGAAGACATGCCGCATCCACGCTAAAAAGTTCACCATCTCATCAAAGAAGCATGTTTTCGTAAGAGCATTCGCCGTGGAATGAAAAAGAGTATAATAGTCTAGCATAAACCGCAAAGTGCAGTAAATCTAAATGAATACTCGTAACTATAATCAAAGTGTAATCGCATCGCACGCAGCTCATTCTCTCCCCTTGTTGTAAACTTGACCGTGGGAACGCGGGCGCCGGTTTCTTTTACACTTTTACCAACGCTAATTATTGGTTACGTTTAATTTTCTGCAAGTACTCTGAGAGATATCTATTCTTTATCTAGTTATTCTATTGTTTTATTACGGTAGTGTTTTGTCTAAAAGAGAGTAAGTCAGGGCTCGTTAGAATAAATATTAAGTACCATAGGTTGTCCCTTGTCAAATTTCATCGGTAGTTCTGCACCATTTCCTACCGGAGATTATTATTAAGGCAATTCCCTGGATACTGCAATCCTGAATATGGGAATATGTTGTTCATTCTGAATAATTAACAGGTTCTCGAGGAAGTACCTCGTCTCAGAATTTTCCTCCATTAAATGATCTGGAGAAGTTGTAATTATTCGCTTCACTACTGTATACAGGGTGGATTTTTGAGACGGGGCAGTAAGGGCAAGTACCTTAACCGTTGTAGCTACAGCGAAACGTTCTTAGGAGACTATCCTTAACTTTTTGAAAAATTTCGAACTGCATTCACAGATTTTGAAAAAAATGTACAGTCAGCAAGAAAATTGTCAATTTACACAAAAACTTTTTTTGATGTCAATCGATCCTGTTTCTTATAAGGATCAATAGACTCTATTGGACCAACCGAGGTTTGAGTACTAGAAATGTCAGAAATCGCAAAAAACGTTTCCCATACATTTGGTAGGAAATGAGACTCCAAATTTACTTTTATACATAACAAAACTTTTTTATTATGGATAGACTGGCCGCTAAAAAGAAGTTTGTTCGAAAATAAACAAAAAGGATCAAAATATTAATAATATTAGAAAATCTTTAAAACGTGTTGTAAATTGTATGATTTTAAAAATACATTTCTTTCTAATACGGTTTCAGTATGTTTTTATTATCAAAGTCTTCTTAGCGGCAAATCTGTCCTTAATAAAAAGTTTTGTTATGTATAAAAGTAAATTTGGAGTCTCATTTCCTACCAAATGT
The DNA here is from genome assembly GCA_963693445.1 of Agonopterix heracliana. Classification (NCBI taxonomy): domain Eukaryota; kingdom Metazoa; phylum Arthropoda; class Insecta; order Lepidoptera; family Depressariidae; genus Agonopterix; species Agonopterix heracliana. The sequence continues at coordinate 19,829,742 of OY856311.1, forward strand.
ATGGGAAACGTTTTTTGCGATTTCTGACATTTCTAGTACTCAAACCTCGGTTGGTCCCATAGAGTCTATTGATCCTTATAAGAAACAGGATCGATTGGCATCAAAAAAAGTTTTTGTGTAAATTGTCAATTTTCTTGCTGACTGTACATTTTTTTCGAAATCTGTGAATGCAGTTCGAAATTTTTCAAAAAGTTAAGGATAGTCTCCTAAGAACGTTTCGCTGTAGCTACAACGGTTAAGGTACCTGCCCTTACTGCCCCGTCTCAAAAATCCACCCTGTATGTATACTATAAGTTCGCTTCACATAAAGTGACCGAGGTAGTGGTTCTGTCTGTAGTGTAATTACAGTTTTTAAGGTCTCTACTTTCTTATTCATCCTCTGCAGCATCACCTTTTCACTAATTCGGTTTGTCCATGATATATTTAACTTAACATCCTTATGTATACTTTCGTTTTGTCATTGATACTATTTTAACTTGAACGTGTACTTCTACATTAAAACAATCTCTTTAAACGGCTACAACAGCTGCAAACGAGCTGGCACGTCAAATATGTCGGAACGGAATATTAATTCCTGTCACCGTCCGTTGAATTCGCAAATTAAGGAAACGTTTGTCACACCTCTTACTTACTCGTTTCTTTTGTAACGCAACTGAATCAACTGTAAATGATATTTATTATTTTGCCGACTGTTTATTTGTATGCTTTGGTGACATCACTCGTTTTAGAAAGAAAAAATATCAGTCTTATAACTCCGTATTCTTTTTCTTGTGGTACTATCTCCTCCCAGAAAATGGCTGTAATAAAAATGTATTCCGACCCTGAAGAGGAATGTGAAATAGTCCATGAATCTGACTGACCTTTATCAGTATTTCATTCATACCCATCATGGACAGAATATATCTAAAGAAATATATCATGAACGTGGTAATGTTATCCCCATACAATAGAACCATTTCATCTCTTTGGAATGACACCACATGGATAGGGCTCTTTTTACAATTTGGTGAGTTAAAGTAAGTTCTATTATTTCCATCCTGTGTTTAGATTAAACTCTGGTCTGTGGGGACGCAGATCTGGTCCAGACACAATATACGAGTATGCACATTCTTATTGTGTTTGGTATTACGATCGACAAGGGGTTTCAAAATGTCAACCACGTGGTTCGCTGTGCGAACTGCCGCGCGTGACTGACGATAGATGATAGATGACCCAGAAGTTTACCGTAGATTTTCTTAACCAAACATAACACTGTCTTTTCTTCCATAACAGAACGATTCCATGAACCAATGAAACACACTAACACAAGGAAACGCAACTAAATTATAATTAGCTCAAAGCAATGCGTTAACAGGTCAATGACACGATCACAGCGCACGAATGAGATCGCTACTGCTATTATCTACCAGTTTTACTTGGTCTTCCAAACGTGCAGAACTCAGCTGCCACAGAGGTCGTTTTATAACGGTGTCGTAGGTAAATGATTTGGCATACAGCCACGTATTCCTGGCTTCAGTTGATTTCTGAGCTGTTTAGGATATGCTAGTCCTTTTGGATTTGTATTAACTGGAGTTGTACTTTGCTGACTCTTCCGGCTTAGAAATTTCTGGAAGTCTAGTTTATTGATCTGTACTGCTGAAGTCATTTCGGTTGTCCTCGTCTTCGATGGAGAGCCTAGGAGAGAGAGGAGAGCCTAAAAAAATTCGATTCGTGTTTGTAATCATTAAATCGGGAAGTCGAATATTTCTATCTGCTTTTATTAAATTCGTCGTGGGTTACTCAGGGCTCGCTAGACTTCATTGTCTTTTTGTTGCGAGTGATCCTGGTTTACAGGAGTAGCATTGGGGGAAATTTGCGTCGTGGAACTATGCCCGTAAAATGATTATTTATATATTTCGCAAAGCATGATTCATGTAACGAAAATTTGTTTTTTATTAAATTGATAGTGGGGCAAGTGCTTGTCTTTCCCTGGGCTTTGAAACATCGACTCTGCTAACACTCCCAGGATGTCATAACATCGTCGAAAGTTATTCTGCCACGATCTGTAGATCGTTTCCTCTCACTAGTCTTATTTGCGACTGATGATCGGCGTAGAAAGCGAAATGGTATTTTTATTTGCCGCAGACTAATTAGTGTCTGTCTACTCTCAATTCTTTTTTGTTTCTTCTTAGTCCCTGGTTATCTGTAGTGAGAGTAGATAAACAGGTGATTGATAGGATTCATCTAGTTAGGAGTTCATCTATTTATCAACAAGTTAATGCACTGAATTTGCAATATACAGGGTGTAAACAATGCGTTACATACTTAAAAGGGTCCTTCAGACCAACAAACTGAACAACTTTGACTATGGAGCCAACATCGGACGGTTTCTATAGAAGGTCTGTTTTTTTTTTCGTGATTTCTGATTTGTTCGGGATTTTTAAACACTGTATTAGGTAAATTTGTGGACTTATCCCATCAAATTGTCGGAAGAGTATGACCAGAGAACCAAGAGCCCTCTTAATCGTACTAAATAAACTCATCACTCGGTTGTCATTTTTTTAAGATAAGCAGAAACTTGATCGTATATAGTGATCTTTATACTAGTTGTAATGAAGTAGATTCGTTTTAAATTTGAGACAATTCTAATTATAAGATAGAAAGTAATGTTGAAAGAGAATTGGTGTCGATGTGCTCCGGTTAAAATTGTTTGCGTTATTTCTATTGATCCAGATTTTTTTTGTGCGTAGTAGAGTAAGTATACCGAGCAAGCAGTATCGACACTTAACTGACACCGACAGAATAAGTATCTATATGCATAAGTGCAATGCGAACATACTCAATACTTTCATACTATCTTGGTACCCACTTAAATTGTAGCTAACGACAGACCAAAAAAAATTAATTCATTTTTACACGTTAGCGAATTGTCTACTAACATTTGAAAACCATTGAAATGTTAACATTCTTACACTCAGTTGCAGAAACGCTTATTAAAGTTAATCCTCCATTAAATCTCTTGTTGTCACTTTTTGTCCTGTTGACGTAGTAAAAGCTAGCAAGCGATTTAATGGAGGATTAACTTTAATGGTCGTTTCTACAACTGGGTGTTAAACTGTTAGGCGCTAATTGATAATTTGATGAGAATAATATGCCAAACAATAAAATCCACGTTCGAAATCCGGTCGAGATTTCTCGTAGTAATCTAAACAATGCCGAACTGTCTGACAAATTTTGATGTAATAACTTTAGAAACTACTCTAGTATGTTACTATTTTCTCATTTAACCTTTAGGTCGATGACCTGGTCGTATTTCATTAAAGTATTGAAACTTGGCAAGTTTGGCCAAAAGTTTCGTCGTCCGTGCTGTTGTTTTGTAATCTTGAGTTTTATAGAGCTTTTTATTGACTTCAAACTAGTTAAAGAAGGTGGTTTCGTTTAATGTGGAAACCACACATTCTATCGACTACCTACCATGGTACCATGTACCTACTTACAAATAGACTCCCGGTAGGTTATTCGAAAGAAAGCAATAATCAAGTAACATCTTATAAGAACTGTCTTTTTTAGAATCTGTCATTTACAGAATCTGCCGTTTATAGGATTTGCCGTTTCTAGACTCTTTTGTAATTTTCATAATCTGACTTTTATCGACTGAACCATTTAAAGGTGTCGTAGGCAATAGTTGTCGTTGCATTCGAATATTTTGTTATGCAGTGGAAATGTTGGTAATCAGACAATTATTGTATGTCCTATTGCTTACGATACGATGCCTACCATACGCCAATCTTGTGCCTTGTGCCACAAGTGCCTTATTATTCGGAGCGCGCTCCATACAAACGTACTATGGTGATATTTTCAATACTAACCAATTAAAGTCAATGAAATTTTGCAGAAACAATCTAGAAACAAATTTCTATGCTTGTATGGAGTCAGATTTTCGTTAAAATGTATAGTTTTCAAGTTACAGTGCCTCAAAGATTTCCATACAAATCTTAAATTAATCCTAGCATTGAAACTGTATATTTTAACGAAAATCGGACTCTATAGAAGCATAGAAATTTGTTTCTAGGATGTTTCTGCAAAATTTCATTGACTTTAATTTGTTAGTATTGAAAATATCACTATAGTACGTTTGTATGCAGCGCGCATTTTCGCTCTCCGAATAATATTCTCTTAAGTTCACATCAACCATGTCTTTCACCTGTTTTATAACTCTGTCTAGGTCTGCCTCTGCCTCTCTTCCCTTCTTTCTCAATCGATTCTAATTGTGTTGGACAGTAATCTATACTTTTTTTATTTATAATTAATGGACTTCTTGCTTGTGCGTTAGCACCGCATTTCCGCCAATGTCAAGTGTTTTGAGGGAGTGTCTATCCAATCTCGAGGATTGTTTTTGAGTAAGAACAACTGAGAAGGATTGTGGAGCCTCGTGACAGGTTGAAACGCGAACCGCGCGAACACCACGCGAGAGACAAGTGTTCGGGGCAAACCCTGCAACGTGACTCTAATCTATACTTATAAAACAGTTCCGTGACTGACTGCCTGACAGACAACGCACAGCCTGAACCGCTGAAGATAGAAACGTAAAATTACGAATATTTCTATTCTACAGATGTAGGGGTACACAGAAAGTATAATTTTCGAAAATCGACCCCTAAAGGAGTACAAAGGGGATTTAAAGTTTTCCGCAATCCATGCAAACAAAGTCGCGTGCAAAAGCTGGTTAAAATTTATTACAGTTATTTGTACACAGTAGAGTCACCTGAGTAGAGTATTATTTTTCGCCACATTGCGTCGATACAGCCTGAATTAACGTCACTAAAATACATTCTAAATGCGCACAAACAAAACAGTACCAAAACAAATAATAGTTACATTCGAGCATTCATAGTAATTTCGCTGCAAAATGCCAATAACGGTTTTTTTTTGGTCGTTTCGTTCGGTTTGGGCGGTTCGTTCCACTTTCGTCCGGTTGCGGCGCGGACCGTAACCATGGCGACGGTTTGTTCGATATCTGTTTTGAGTTCGTCATCGCCTAAATCTATTCGTTTTCTATTTTTTTTCTATTTTAACTATCATTGAATAATCGCCATCTACTTGTTCTCACCACTGACATATACTCTAGCGATAGACAAGCTCGTTCAAACAAACAACATGTCACACAAAACAACACAAAATGACACATTGCGGTCTGTCATTGCCATAGTGACGAAGTGAACTCGGGAACATAAATGCGGTGCGCCCACCGCATTAAAGTGGAACATTTTGCTTCTATGCTTTCATAGAATGCATGCTAGCCTGTCTATCGCTAGAGTGTATGTCAATGGTTCTCACATTTTGAAAAATCTATAGGCACAACTAAGGCTCGGCGCAAACAAGCCACCAGCCACCTGCCACCTGTGGCCAGTGACGAGCAGTTGACACTCATTTTCATACATTTTGTAGTTACTTGCCACACACGTGTGGCCGGCCGGTGGTGGCCGCCATTCGGTGAAGCAGAGTTCACGACCGTGACAGCCAACTGTGGCTGTGGCTGTGTCCTAATTTTGAATTCGGTCGAAAATTTAAATAGGAGAAGAAATGATTCTTTAATGATGAATTTATTGGTCAGTACTGCTCAGTACAGACACAGTTCCCATTGCTTGAATCGGTCTCGGTAACTCCCTTCTCTTTGTACTTCTGGTTACGAATCGAGCTAGTAATTAATTAATTAAATTCGTTGTGCCGAATTATTTCAAATTACTAGGTTAGTGTCAATTTCCACGCTTACTCAGTTTGGGCGTTTTCTTTGATCTTCGTACTGATAAGCGTGGTGTACCGCTCTTTTCTAGGGACGACAATATAATTATATTATCTCTATCCAAACTGCCAGGATTCGTTTGAAGATTGTCGGCAAATGTTTGCTTTTCCACCTTTATTTTATTTGTGCTGGCTTTCAGAGTGTTAATATCTTATTCCATTCAAAATTAGGCCTCTTTACTTTAAGATTAGCTTTAGTAAAGATTTAACTCGGCTAAACTGTCAGTAACGCAGACTGGGGCTAAACAAAACGGTCCCCTGTTGTCTCGTCTCTTTTTAGTTAGTTAGATGAACGCTAATGAAAGGGCGGCAGGGCAGGTCGGAGTTCGGTGACCTTGCCCTTCTGCTATTATTAGCGTTTTGTGTGTTTGTCTGTCTACCTAGCTACGTCCGTATCGTAGCCGTTGATTATCCATACATCCCTTAAGACGCAATACTCTATAGATTGAAAATTTCGTTCTCTGGGTTGTGGGCTTGTTGGCGAAATTGGAAAACGCAATTCCCTGGTTTGGAAGAGTGCGGGTTCAAGCCCCGCCTGAGACTAAATTTTTCAATCTTTAATTTAATATCATCATTCATTCATTCAATAAGGTTGGCATGAAAAAATTAGGACCTTTACCGGTTTCCTTCTCGTTCACGTTTTAGAGTACGTTTTGCATATTTTTGGTGTAAAAATATTAGTGTTATTCTTCTTCTTTTTATCGTGTTAGCATAAGTTATAATCGCATCAATTATTTATGCTGATAGTGGATTTCTGACTGGCTAGTTTGCCAGTCAGCAATGATCGTACCGAGGCTGACGGCACATGGTACGCCAGACGGACAACGAACGACAAGTGTTATTGATACTTGTTATTACATTTATATCATTAATACAAGTAGCAAGCAAGCAAACACAAAAATTTGATATTGATCTCGATCTTATTCATTTCAAAAGCAATTCAAAACTTGAAGACAAGTTTTGTGAATTTTCGTTGTTAAAAAAGTAAACACAAAACAGTTATGAAATACAACAAACATCATGTCAAAAATCATGTAAACTTGCTGAGCCATACCAAGAGAGAGTCACGTTGCGGGGTTTGCCTCGAACACTTGTCTCTCGCGTGGTGTTCGCGCGGTTCGCGTCTCAGCCTGCCACGAGGCTCCTAAATCCTTCTCAGTTGTTCTTACTCAAAAACAATCCTCGAGATTGGATAGACACTCCCTCAAATAACTTGACACTGGCGAAATCTAACAAGGAAACGCCATTAAATAAAAATAGAATAGAATAGAGCCATACCAATTTTGCCAGATTCGCTTCGGTGTTCGCTGTGTGGTGTACACTTGAGGATCTATCCGCTCTCCCCATTAGGGATAATGAGCGTTAGTATATTTTTGTATGTAAATACAACAAAGGGCAGTAAGCTTCGGTAATTTTACCATTTCTATTGTCTCCTTTCACACGACACAACATAATGGAAGAAAATAATTAACTACTTGGCCAACGACACCCTATGTCGCTTGCTCACTTAGGATGCAAACTTTCCCTATTAAAGAACGACCTTGCCTCCCACACAATAAGGCTCATTCAAATTAATGCGTCTAGTCACTCCCTCTTTTATATCACATACCTCCCTGTTTACGTGCTTTGATAGCGGAAATAGGACTCTAAAATGGGAGACATAAGGTGGTAATGGTTTGAAGTATTCAAAGATCATTCGGGTTATCGATAAGACCTTGATATGTCTGTCTACGAAAAGGGTTTTGTTTGGTTTGAGAATAATTGATGTTTTATTGTTAAAGGTTTATTTAATAATTTTCATAATCATTTAATTGGAAGCTTCTGGCCCTTGTTAACGTTACCTATGTTCAACATAGGGCAGATTCTGGATTCTGCAGAAAATGTACAATGAAGTAATGTTAAAACTTCACGCTAGCTTTTGCGCTCGACTTCGTCCGCGTGAAATTAAAATATCGAAAAAATATTATTTCACCCCTAATACATCCTCCGTAGAATCTATATTCAAAATGTCATGTTTCTATCTTCAGCTGTTTAGGCTGTGCGTTGTCTGTCCGTTAGTCAAGGAACTGTTATAGAGGTAATGATTTTCTCACGCCATTTTCCAATGGGGGTAGGCAGAGACTACAGCTTATTAATAATCTGTGACTACAGCTCGCCACACGAACTGATTCTAACACACTTTTTTCGCCTCATCTTTTATGCATTTCTCTCGGTTGAGTCTTCTGTGTCGATGTATATGATTAATAACTCTCATTCTCATCACCACTGGTTCATTCACTACTGAAGATACTCGCTACGCTGGCAGTAGGTATGACTCTGAATAATGTTATTTACCAGTGTTTGAAGTACACACTTTATTTAATCAACTGTTCAAGATATAATGCACAATTGTCGAGTTGCTTCTGTAATGGTTTTTTTATTATTGGTAGGTACTGTATTTAAATGTTGTGTTTGTGTTAAATCGAATATCCATGAGGTGAGGTAGATTGAAACCAAGTTGACTCGCGCGGTTAACATAAGAGAAGTGCCCTGCAGTGGAATATAAAGTCTCCATCCACTGCAGGACCGTTACACGGTTTTTGGAATGTTATCATTCCACCTGGCTGCGGGACGACCTACTCCCTAAATGGATTATTTTATGGTCAAAGAATAATGTCAAAATTTTCAAATTTCCAGGCAGGATCCACTCTGCGATCGTCTCCGGGGTCAACTTGGAGACGCGCTCCGTCACAGTGGAGTGGTACGAGCGAGGGGAGACGAAGGGCAAGGAGGTGGAGATCGATGCCATCCTCGCCCTCAACCCGGAGCTGGCCACGGGACCGCGCCACCACACCCCGCACCTACAGCCTATGCCCAACAAACTCGCCAGGGTAAGCTCTCACCTTCTATGCTCCCCTAGTAATTATTCCGTCGAAGTAGTCCTTGAAATGCAACGCTAGGTTGCCTGGTTATAAATGGTTTAGCTGTAGTAACGCTATGGGCGCCTGGTACTTTTTGTTCTGGCGGTCATCGTTAAGTCAAGCGTGGTGAGCATTTAATATTAAATTAGTCTAGCTAGCTTAAGCGTCTTTAGAATAATGAATAAATTTATGCCTACTTCGTAACCAGTTCTATTCTATAACAGCCTGGTACTTTTATACTAGAATCTAGGCTAAAACTGATTTGTGTTCTAGTGTCGCGTCCTGACCTTGTTAAAGATCTAACCGGTTCAATGACCATATTATTCACTCGCGCTTGTAGTAAAACAATTTTCCAATTCACACTACTCAACGGTCATTTGTAATAATAAAACATAACGTAAACGGCTGATCGTGTAACGTAATGAAATTATGTAATCAATGATTTCATCTTCCATTCGCTAATAACAATGCGTGTCACTAATAACACTAATTCATAGCCCCGCGAGCGTTGCTAAATTAGTTATTATAAAAACTAATCACATAGGGCAATGCGACTAACCTTGCTTTCATTAAATGCAATTTACATTAGCCTATTCAAAGCGCAGTAAATTCCGCAAGCTTTAGTATTCAAAGGTCAATTCGACCTAAATTAGCGGAAAGCCTGCAGTCGCATTTCGCTTTCGCCGCTAACAACTTGCTAAATTAGTATTAGATGTAGGTAATACACTTTTGAGGTAAGGAGTACGGAAGCTTCATTATCGATTCTGAGGCGTTTGAACCGGGTTCGCGTACTCGTACCAAGCCGCGATCACTCTCATTGTTTGGGTCGCCAGGCAGGTTGCTAATCGACGACACTACAGTTTGACTAACATGTCCGCGAACAACGAATGTGTGATACGCTTATAAAGTCCTAGTACCTGCAGTAGCTGCTTAAATTTCCACAATGACTTGAAAATTCTATAGTGGAGTAGCAATGAAGAACAGTGAGAACTAATTAAGTGATAACCAATGATAGAAACTCATTAGTTACACCGGTGTCGCCGCAGTGTATTCTCAGGGGAAAATGTAGAAATGTTCCCATACATCATCAGCTGGCAGGTGATCATTCGCTCGCACGTAGCCGCGTAGCATTTTTTTATGCACCGTTGCCGTGGCAACGCCGTTTGGCACGCTCGTTTAGACACAAGCTACAAATCACACTTGAAATTCAATATAGACATTGTACCACGTATAGTTTATAACCACGTTGCGTGCTGCATTGACCGATCAGCCGGTGATCGAAGGCCGTGCGACCTTCCGACTTGTATGGCTGCGTCTGACGCACGGACACCGGCTAGCATCGATTTTCCACACTCAGCCGGCCAGTTTCACTTTCTACTCGAGAACGAGCGCTTGTTAGAGATATTTAATGTTAGTTTTTAAATGCTCGAGTATCAGGAGGTTTGAGTAAGTGTTGCACAGTAATGGCATGGATTGTTTGCTGGCGAAGGACCCCTCGGGCTCATCGTCGGACGACGGCGGGTTCCTGCGGGACGGCGCGGAGGAGGCCGCGGGGGACTCCGGCCATACGCTGCCCGTGCGCAGCTCGAGATCGGTACTGTCGCACGAGCTACTGTTGACATTTTATTTGCACTTCGCACGTCGACGTTGACGGTCGTCGGTCTGCTATTTGAGTTCAGACGAGCGTGCTTTTTGTGCTGGCGGTTTTTTAACGCTTCGGTAGAGCTCTGTGTTGATCCTTTTGGTTTTCATATGACATGTTTACTTACCTATCTGCCTATAAGGTCTTCGTAGTTCACTACGAAGAGCAGACGGTGGTCTGCCCGAACAAACGATATCTTGACTACATAGTGCACTATGCCCTGGGTAGCCTTGGCATCTGCGGCCGTAGTATGACAGCGTGATAAAGCGCTATCGCGCCATCGTTCTCTTTCTATTTACCCGCGAACGAACGAAATAAAAAGGCGTGCGTGATACAGCCGTATCGTACAATTTGTCATAAACTTTTTTCTAATATCTGTACCGAAGCGTTTATAAAACGCAGATGAAATAACGCTCGTCTGAACGGGGTTATACACATTATTTTACTTCCTCACTTTTTAGATTACGTTGCTCCACGATCTATGATTTGCACACGAACGGCTTTGTTATATGGTGTTCCGATGGATTGCGCTTTTGTCACGGCTACATATAACTAGCACAATTCGATTCGATTTGCCCGATTTATCGTGACAAGAATACAATCCAATCGGTTTTGTGTTACGTGTAGTGTATTATAATATTTGATAACATTATTTTGGCACCCTTTGTCACTGTACAGGCAAACTAGGTACTTAGTCAATTGTATGAGGGTAGTGGTATACAAAGAATTTGGGTCAAACAGACTAGCCGAGGTGTGCGATAGATCATGCCCTTTTAGTGCTCTGAAGTTACTTAACTGTACCAAAAAGTCTGTCTTATGCTTTTATCCAACTGAAAAAAAAATTGTGACGAGTTTTGAATCTGATGCTCTTAATCGCTGATCTATTATTGCGATACTGATTATGATCAAACAATTTAAATTTATGGGATGTAGTATCTTCTACCGGTGTCATATAGTAGTTAGTAATAATACCAGTAGATGATAGTCAGGTGTGAGGTGGGAGGTTCGTTAGCAGTGGTTCAGAGCATGCATAGGCAGGTGACGGATCCAAATAGCTCCCTACAAAATATTTTCTATGTCCAATTTGGTACCAAAACTCAAATAGCCGACGTCGGAGAGAAAAGCGACAAACTTAAATGGGAGTGGGCCGGTCATGTCTGTCGGATGCATCCTGAGAGATGGGCAATAATCATCATGCCCTGGATCCCCGAAAACGGTCGGCGGCGTCCAGGTCGACCCAGGAAGAGGTGGCGTGATGACCTGGACAAATTTGACGACCAATGGCCAGAGATTGCCCAAAACAGGAACGAGTGGAAGAGCAGGGGAGAGGCCTTTGCCCAGCAGTGGGATGAAACAGGCTAATAATTAAAAAAAAATGGTAAAAGTTTCAATTCTACTACAGAGCAACTAAAAGACTAAGGGGTAGCTCCTTTTGTGTATGAGCGGATTTAATTGTGTATGGTTAGAAGTGAACGTTATTATGTTTGCATTGAGATCTAATTTGGGAATAAAATGACATCACTGTGTTGTCGCTGGTGATTCATCTTCCCACGTACCTACTGTCTTTAAACTTAACGGTTTTGCGCTTTGCGATAAATAAGTGCAAAAGCGTATTGAACTTGTTTGTTAATTTGTTACTAGTTTTATTACGCTTTTATTAAACTTTATGATAAGTACTATTTTTAAGTCAAAAACCTTATAAGGCTCAGCCCCATGAAGTTGATTTAAATTTTGTGGTTTGCGTAGGGCTAGCCTAGTATGTCAAGCATGGCAAAGCGACGAAACTAGAAAAATGTGCGCTCGCTTACGCAAAGTAACAAATACAGAGCCTAGTCCGTGTGGTGTCGGCTAAGAGTAGCACCATCCCATTTCCTCCCGTGGGTGTCGTAAAAGGCGACTAAGGGATCTACCGGAGGATGGGCAGCAGCATCCTCTGAGTACACACATTCAATCCAACTGCGATCGCCAAACCGCCTGCCAAGCGTGGCGATTATGGAAAATCCCCCCATTTTTGGGGAGAACTATGTCCAGCAGTGGACGTTTATCGGCTGATATGATGACTCTGTCACCTCCTCCACTTCTCTTTGTTATTAGGGATCCGATAACGAACTTTATGCCATTTGTAAATCTTTCCAAAATTCCCTAGTAAATGTCTATCCTCACCGGCCTGCCATATTTGTACAATATTTCATATGTCAGTACAGAATTATTCATGAAAAGAATTCGCATCGGCTATTCAAATAGGATTCCTTTGACGGTAATGACCTGGCTTCTGAGCATTCATTCAAATGTATGTATCATTCTGTAAATTACTCTTTTTGTTGGCTTTTCTAGCCTGAAATTTATTAAAGGCTAGATGAAATTGCAGGAAAAATGTTTGGCAAAGAGATTTGGTTATCAGAAGGCCATCTTTTGGTATATAACACTTGGCAATAGTCCAAGTTTTGAACTCCGGTTCGTATTTGCAAAGGGTTTTGCTTTTGTTATTGATAGATTATCACCTCGGATCTCTAAAGTTGGCTAGTTGGCAAAGTTGGCAAATGTTACAAACAGATTTTATTCAAATAACTTATTGAGTTATTTGTTTTTGTAGCTTTATGAAAGATACGAAACTTAGCTCGTTTGTCGAGTTCGTTCGTTTTGAAAATTGGGATATTTTAATGTTATGTGCAATGGGCACACAACTTTCAAAGACTATAACTACTTTCTAAGACTAACTATTTAGACGTCATTCTAGCTTCTTGAAGTAATGTTTATGAGAAGCATTGAGCAGCATCGTATAGTTTTCTTAGATAAGACATGGATAAGTCCACAAGAGCTCTTATTATTCTACGAGATTTTATGTTAAAGATTAAAAAATTATTTTCTCTTTTACGTAGGTATACAATATAGTAAAATAAAGCTCGCTAGGGTTTGAAAAAGGATGTCTAGATAATTATCCTGTTCAAATGAAATGTCGCAGAAAGTAACCATTTTAATACTTTTTTCTCGTTATCCCTGTAGACGCGGAGTAAATTGTCTGGAATTACCCACCCGTGTTTCCAGGAATCCTGGGAACGACTGGAATTAGTTGTAATAAGTACTGCGTAGGTAGGTTCATATTGTCTTGACATTGACTGAGACATCCCTTCGTAAGAATTTCAATTATAGCTGTCTAAGATTTAATAAACTTCTGGAACATGTTTATTGACTTAGTTGCCATACCTCTTTTATTTTCCTTAAAATACTCACGCGTATAAACTGACTAACGTCAGTTGCGGGGTGATCAGACATTTTGCTACGGCTATCAACTCTACCGTCTAATCATGCAATTTAAGCTTGTACCTTTGTGCAGTGACGGTATACCTATATCAGGAATTTAAAATAAATAAATAAATATCTTGGACAGTGTCACACAAATTATCTAGTCACATTTAAAGTTCCAGAATCTAGCCTGGACTTGTATTATGATAACTAGACAACGATATAGAATACATATATAGATACAAACATCCATGACTCGGGTACAAATTATATTCATATTCGTCATACAAATATTTGTCCCTTACTTACTATACTATACTTAAAATACGCTATGTTATCTCCAAAGGTATAAAAGTAATCACAATGCATAAGCATCTCCAATTAATTAATCAATACAATGTATAAAACAAGCGGAATTCAAAAACGTTGCCTGTTTCAAAACAGTATTATCTTCTGGAGCTCTCGCTGGACGTAATAACACTGGTTATACTGAAGTGAACGAAATGCCTTTATTTCACGCTGAAAGCTCTAAAATGAAAATTACTACACAATAGTGAAAAACAAAGAGCAGAAGCGATACAGCGGTGCTTTGTTTGATCCCGTCACTCCAGTCCAGTCAGGCTAACAATGTTATTTTAACAGTACAACAGCTTATCTGTAAACATGCCCGGGAATGACATCAAAGAATTACGACCTACAAAGCTAGGTCAACTCCTGTACTACATTCAGTAAAGCAAACATATATTACACGATTAGTCCAGTAAAAATACGGGTCGAAAGGAAATAATTTATAATAAGCAATTTTTTTTGCTAGATCGTTTATACAAATGATATTAAGATTAACGAATCCCACTAAATTTCGTATTTTTAGTTTTTAGTACTAAAATGTAAATTTTTTATTTATAGTGTCTGATTTCTTTCTTTTTTCATTTTTATTGTTTGTTTTAGGTTATGAGTTTACATACACTGTGTAAATTTTGTAATAAAATAGATTTTTTCGTAATTTCAAAATATTTAAAAACGAAGGTTCCGGGGTGATTTTTCGTTGGATTTACTTGTAATATAAAAGAATACAAATGAATTTAACAAATGGCATAAAAAAATTGTATATACTATTTTTTTCCAATTTTACATGATTTTTTTTTTACTTTGCTTATATTTAATAAAAATTTTAGGAGGATTTTCAATCCAAATGCTAACTAGAATTATAATCTAAAATATGAAAGAAAAAAACTGGCTATTATAAATTATTTACATTCGCCATACAAGCGACCCGTAACTTTACTGGAGTAGATAACTTGTTCAGTGGAATCCAAGTATCGTATCAACTTTGATGAAGCGATTTACCCAAACAAAGCATCAATACTTTGTATTCGTGCCGATTGAGCCGGACATGATTTCATTGTCGTATGCCCATGGAGCGGTGGGCAATCTATCGTGAGTCAATAGGTTCTAAAGTAAGCAAGTTGTGGTTCAGGTAGGCTCGGACAATTAGGAACCAAGTTCGCGGATAGATCCAGAAAACGATGACTACAATCTGGATGATTATTGATTATAAAACAGACTGTCCTTTCATGTTGGAATAGACGGGTTTTTCTTTCGTATCAGCATGAGTTAGATCGCATGAAAATCAGTCATGCTGCTGTGGAAAGATTAGCCTGTCAACAACGGTCGCATCAAGGATGACTGCCCAGGCCCAGGGTACCCCAGACAAACTCACCTTTCATTTTTGACAAGATGTCTGATATTTCTCCCAAGAGTTTGAGGTAAAGTTCCTTACAAATCTGATTTAGTTTTTCCTTTATTTTAGGTCTAACTTTTGATTACTCTAGTGAAATGTTTCCTCTTACGATTTTTACACGGTTTCAGATCAAAGTACGGGAAAACTTTATTCATTACTTTATGGCTTCCAAATGTCAAACTGAGATGATGGATATCGTGTTTCCCGAAAGTACTCTTCGGTGTAACGATGGAAAATATTTTCGTTTTTGATTGATGGGAAGCAGAGATAATTTCACATATTGAATATCTGGTAACAGGAATAATCTATCGAGGATCTTTTATTCGAAGTTACGAGTATGTTCATCTTGAGAAATTAGATTGAATCCCCAAGTTTATTCCAATGTAATGTCTTTATCACAACCTGGTAAGGTGGTTTCCTATTTGAGTTGTATAAGACCTTTAATATCTCCAAAGAATCTAAGCAAACCAGACAGTTATCTAGCCGACTACCGCATAGGAAGCAGCAGTGAGTGCAAGCAAGGAAATTGCACCCATCGTACCTTTGGCCCACTTACATTCGTTAGTGTCCGACCCACATAACAAATCCCATGATAAACCCCTTATGTTTACGGATTTAAGAATCAAAATACTTCGCTTTCCAGGACCTCGTGAGTAGAATGAACTGAAGTGCTAAATGAAGGTGGGGCAATGTTAAACTGCTTAGTTGGTCTACTGTTTTAGTTTTAATTTCGTTATTAGGTATTTTGTTAATCGATTTTAAGGGTATATTATTCGGAGCGCGCTCCATACAAACGTACTATGGTGATATTTTCAATACTAACCAATTAAAGTCAATGAAATTTTGCAGAAACAATCTAGAAACAAATTTCTATGCTTGTATGGAGTCAGATTTTCGTTAAAATGTATAGTTTCCAAGTTATAGTGCCTCAAAGATTTCCATACAAATCTTAAATTAATCCTAGCATTGAAACTGTATATTTTAACGAAAATCTGACTCTATAGAAGCATACAGATTTGTTTCTAGATTGTTTCTGCAAAATTTCATAGACTTTAATTGGTTAGTATTGAAAATATCTCCATAGTACGTTTGTATGCAGCGCGCATTTTCGCTCTCGGAATAATATTCTCTTAAGGCCTAAACGATAGGTCTATATTATGGCAGATCGTTATTATTGATATCATACAAGTGAAACGAAAAAAATATATTTGTCTTCGCAGACTTCGGCTCTTAAGACTGAACAAACTGCTTTAAATTAATTGGCTGCTTTTTAATTGCATTGCTGCAAAGCTGCGACTTCAAAAATAACAGGAAGAACTCTGAGAGAAATAAGTTAGATTTTCTTCTCTGCAATCAATTAAAGAAGGCTAAAGATTTCACAAATAGCACACACTAACTTTTCTCGAATTAATTGCTTCGAATAGCATAACATTAGCGGCGAACGTCTTAGAATCATGAATTACAACTAGTTTAGACAACTGACCAATCGACCCAGTTCCAAATTGATTGTATTAACATGAAATGGCATGCCTATTGAGGTGGTGGACTTTATTTGAGTTTATTCTCATTATTAACTCATTTCTTATAAGTCTTGTAAAAATAATAATTTGGTGAATTAACCTATGGTCGAAGAATTTTTGTTATGAACAACAGAAGAATTCCAGGGCGTCTATACAAAAATATCACCAAAATTACGGTATACCTATCCCAAATACCTGTCCGATATCTATTGACCTAGATCCGTTTCCGGCTTTCAGTTCGTTATATCCGATACGAGGACAAATATCCAGTATTCTTAATGTCTGACCATTGTCTGAAAATAAGGGCTATTGCCTCGTTGGACTCATTTACTTTTTTAGATCCGGTTTAGATATAATATTAGTCAGGTTATGGTGTCATTTTCCTTTTATTGTGTTGTCCTTCTGTTATGAACTTTTGATCATTCATTATCAATGAAGCAATTTTATTGAAACGTAAGGGGTCAGTGAATTATAGTTATGATGGCTATAATATAATTTTAAATAATACCAAAATATGTGTTTTAGCGATAACATTTTCACGTGCTATGCACCGACATATTGTTGTACCCCGAAGCCGTCGACGTTACAATTAGGGGTCACAAAACCGGAGGAATATTACAAAACCGGTTTTTCGGTTTTCATTTTATGTCAAAACCGGTTTTCCGGTTTTTCGGTTTTGTTTTCGGTTTTCATTTTGTTTTTTAAATAAAACGTTGTTTTAAACAATTGAAGCATTTTTGATAAATTTGTATCACTTTTCTTGCAAATAATATAATCAGTTTTTAAATACAACAAATCTTCCCTATTTAGTCGGCGTATGACAGAGGTATTAACTACGAAAGTACGAAATGTTAGTTCATTCGATTGAACTAACAATCCATAACACCATAAAAATTTATCAGTCGAATCAGCCCATATCAGCCCAGTGCTGGGTGGGTATACCTGTGCTGTGCATCCTTCTTATTGTGCCATTCTTCAAAGACCTGTGAGTGCTAATCTGATCCAATGTAAACTCTTCACCTTCACAATGCCATCAGCCCAACGTGGTGGTAGGTCACCTATTGACCTCCATCGTTCTCTTGGCTTCCACTTATATAATGTACCACCACCGACCACCGGTGTATGGACCATGCACCGGCCGCCTTCCCATCTTCCAAGTGTCCTGCCTATTTCTTCTTCAAATTTATGATCCGTTTAGGCTTACCCGCCTTCGTATTTGACTCCACCAGTGATTTATGACTAGTATAGTACCTACGCGCCATGTCTCTTTGTTCTTGACTTGTTAGCGGTTTCCCTGATGATCCAGATATGGTATCCCCTTGTCACATTCTTCGGTTAATGGGAACGAGTCAGGTTAACTCATGTTATATTGTATCTGCATAACGTTACTGCTCTGCTCCTGGAGGATATCCACATATCTCTTGTCAATATTTTATGGAGAGAATGAAACATAACCAAGTGCTCAACAAGGTACCTAGTTGAAATGTCTGCATCTTTCTCTCAGCTGCTTAACTGCATGAATCTTGTCTATCGTCGATAAGTATTCTTTACGGAAGTCTGCCTGTTCGGCAGGCTGATACTCATCCAAAAAAGGGTAATTTCACAGAGCCTTGGCGAACAGTTTGTAGACTTGAGAAAGTAGACGGATTGGGCGGTGTTAAAGGTTCTTATCGTGACCACTGCTTTCTTTTGTCAACCTGCAGTCGTCCTTAATTGCTGCACCATGTTGAGCAGTTTATTCGAGACCTTGGTAGTTAGTTGCCAAATTTTCATTTTGCTCAAAGCAAAAAGACTTTTCTGGTCGTCGTCGAGGAGCTCCAAATGTTTATTCATAGCATTTTGCTCGGATCGTCGTCGACGAGCTCCAAACGTTTACTGATAGCGTTTTGCTTGTTTCTAGCGTTGCATTTCTGCCAATGTCGAGTGAGTTTAGGGAATATGTATGACAAAACCGAAAAATCGAAAACCGCGGTTTTGGCTAAATGAAACCCGGTTTTGGAAATTGTCGTCAAAACCGGTTTACCCGGTTTTTCGGGTTTCGGTGAAACCGGTTTTGTGACCCCTAGTTACAATGCAATGATCCTTCTGTGATAATGATTACCACCGTTCACAATGGTGTATAATTTTATATTTTTAAGACGTGAAATGTTTGGAAATCAAAATAACTTCAAAATAAAATTATATTTTCTCCCCTCCGGACGGAAAGCATCAATTTTCGTCCCGCTGCGCTAAACACTCACTTTCCACCTCCGTCGAGGAGAAAAATAGATACTAACCTCGGGCAGTAAATGAGAAAGCCTCAGATCACGTCATGTTTGTTGACATGAGATCTGAGACCTTTCTTACTTTCCTGCCCTCGGTGTGTAATCTAATATATCCATGGTGATTAAACAAAAGGGTTTTCAGGTTTCGATTACGGTTTGGAATTTAATTGGGATAACTTTGTTTTTGGATGGATGGATTGAATTAGATATTTCTTATAACTATTTATTCTTTTGTTTGGGCATACTTGGTGGTGTAATGTTATGCCATTTTCGTTTATAATATTTTACGTAAAACATTTTGCGTAACACTTACAACAAAAACATTACTGAATCAAACCCGCATACTTACGCGTTGTGATTGTGAAGGCTTTTCATACTTTTACATTTTTGTGATTTCTATACGGGTCTAGTTATTGTATCTTGAGTAGTTGTTTACGGTCTATAGATAATGCTTGTATTTACAAATGTTTCATTTTAATATCTTGAACTGCTTCAAAAAAGTTAGTTTTGGCACCCTTATCTTTGGGTAAAAGGGCTTAGTTTTCTATGTTCTTTTGTAAATACATAATAGTTTTTTCTTTCTGACATGTATTTAAATATCCCTCGCTTTTAGGTGTTATTTTCGCTTATTATATTGTGTGATTTAAATGATGTATTTTATTTAAATGTTTTGTTTTCGTTTTATAGGACATGACGCGACAATCCATTCCAGTGGCGACGAAAGGTGAGTTTATTTGTTTTTTGCTTACGAATGTGAGAAAACTAATATTTCACCAGAGTAAAAATACACATTGTATTTTGACTTATACGCCCAAATCATGAGGTTAACATACAACCTAATGATTTGCGCGTATAAGTAATAATCATTATAATAGGTTACACCATATCTAATTATTTCCTGAAAATGTGGTGATATTGAAATTATTCGAAAATCTTTTATGATCGATCTACTAATCATGTAAAAATAAATATTTGAAGTTAATAAATTGAGTTTCCATACTAAATACCTGCACAATGCGCGTAGCCTATTTTGTATGGAAAGTCAAAAGAATATTGGTTTGACAATACATTTGTTATCTACAGTAATAAGTAGTAGAATCAGCTATTTTATGAGTGGTTTTCGAATGATTTCAATTTCACCTGTAGTTAAAAATATTTTAGTTTATTATTTAACGTAAGTGTAAAACGAGCTATTATTAATTACAGCTACGAATCTCAGAATTGTTTAAAATGAATCTTGTTTTATCTAGAGTAAGTCTTTCACGTAAGAACTGGTTTGAGATCCATGAATCATACAAACTTCGTGATAAATATAGCAAGTGTACAAAGAAAACAGCAGGGGTCCTCGCTTCGTCATTAATAGTCATAATAACGGGTTTAGATGTGATCTTTCTCTTTGTTTTATCTGATACGGATTGTCTCTTTGTCAGTTTTTTGTTTTGGCAACTTTGAACATTTGAACTAATTTGGTTATGGTTAGGTTACCGTGAGACGGCTTTTATTAAGGGTAAGAAATACGTATGAGACATAATTACGAAATGTACGATTATTTTACTTAGGCGGACTAATTTCTTTTTCCTATAATTTTGATTGATATAATAAGCACTAGCCGGTATATAAGTAAAAAAGAAAAATAATAACCCAAACATTTAATCATGCTAAGAATCCGATGTTTTTTCCAACTTTATTGATTTGATTTGTGTGTGAATGTTATTGTTTTTGACGTAACATGCAGTGTTTATTGAATTGGAAATATTCAATAGTTTCGTGTCAGATAGATGACAGCTGCGTGGGAATCATTATTGTTTTCTAATATCGGCTTCGGCTAATTGCAGTTATTTCCTCGTGTTCGATACTTCCTGTACTACTTGTAATTAGCTTGTTTTTTATGTTAATTATGATAAATTCTTTAGGAAAACAACCAAAACCGTTTCGTGGTGGACAGAAACTGTACTGCAACTACCAAAAAAACGTTAATCTTTTAATTGTAGTAAGGCTCACGTTTATTACATTGAAGGTTTCTAGATTGAGCGACGTAAAGTAGTGATAGGTTGTTAGTATTTTTCCCACCAAAATACTACATAAGACACCTTATTCCTTGTCGCCGAGCGTTATGTTAACAGGCATGTAGTACGGATATCTCATGAGCATAAGCATAAGCATATGCTCACAACTATATTCCCCGAGGGGGTAGTCAGAGATATTCTGTAACCTTAGAATATAGCGTCGCGATATCGCCGCAACATCGCCTCGTTATTGACGAGATATTCCTGAGATCAGTCAGTGTCGCCGCAATAACGCTCAGTCAACACCTGTGCTTTAAAAATCGTGGCGACTCAGTTGCCACCTCGCGGCGGTGCAGTTGCGTTGCATGCAACGTCGTTGCGGTGCAGTTGCAACGTCGCCTACATAAAATATGTTTTAGTTTTAACTGCACAGTAAATAAACCGTTTGAAAATAACGCTAAATTCACATTTTCAGTAATTCTATTGCTTGAATACTGTTTGTAATAACTGGATAAACTATAAAAAGTATCAAAACTACGACGTCACTATTCAATTTTTAGTACAATATTTCATACTAAGCACGCATTTTAACGTTTGATAAAGAGTCGTTAATTTGATTAGTTGGAATCTGGCGGATTGCGGTGCAGTTGCGACATCGTCTACGCTCAAAAATTGCTTGTGTTGTGTGATAGGTCTCTTAATAAAATTGTACTTGTTATTGTAATCTCTGCTTAAAAACAAAACATAACCGTTAAGTTAGGTGATCGAATCGACTGAACCAATATTGATATTGTAGAAGGGGTCATTCACTTAGTCGAATCGAAGAGTACCATCACGCGATGATTCAACGGTACACGAACTTATCGATCGCATCAGTGCAGGGTCTGCAGTATGACTGGCCTTTTTAGGGTTGACAGAAAGTAATCAGCGAACCGTTTTATTCCAGCAGTGTTCCAATTCTTGCTACAAAATTCTTGGGAAGGAAGGGAAGGGACAAAGGGATGATAGGGCTTCTGCAGTTTGTTTTTGGCGAAAAATGAACCCCTTATTCCATTCTGAAACTTTGAATATGCTACGAAAGGGTTCATGCTCGTTAATTTAAGAATGTATGTAAGTGTGTATGTATTAATCATTTTAAGACATGATAGAGCAAAAATAAAAAGTCGATTCTTGTATGGGGTACCCTTAACTTTTAATTATTTTTATTATTTATTCGCACTCTGCCTAACATAATTATTTCATCATCATCATATCAGCCGATAAACGTCCACTGCTGGACATAGGCCTCCCCAAAAATGGGGGGATTTGCCATAATCGCCACGCTTGGCAGGCGGGTTGGCGATCGCAGTTGGAATTATTTCATATATTTCATAAATAACACATAATTATTTCAACCGGGCATCTATTACGGTTCAAAAGATTCGAGATGGACAGCGGCGTCAGAAGTACACATTTAGTCCCGCTTCCTCTTTTTGGGTCGACCTGGGAAGCCGACGACCGTGTTTGGGGCTGATCGTTTTTGCCCTTCTTTCGGGATGCTTCCGATAGACATGACCAGCCCACTACTACCATTTAAGAGGATAAAATAAATATTAATTTATTCAGTGTAGAGATAAAACGGTAAATGTTAGAAGTAAATGATGACCTTATACGTTTTGGTTTATGATGTAGCCGGCTTGAGCGTTTAAAACGATAGAAATAATGTTGGCATAGTTCAAGAGGTGAACGCACTTTAGATTTGATGATTATTTCACTACCAAATTAAGGCAGGATGTGAAAACTATAAAAATTTAAGCACTAACTTTAAATTCTCACTTCAACCCTGTTTGCTGGTTTTTATTTAAAGCTACAAAAAGCAGTCCGTCCAGCATTATACTGGGTGTGATAATTTTAACTACTTTGCAAATTTTCAGTGGTGGTTCAAACCATCAAACTGAACAACGTTCACTACGGGATCAACATTGAAAGCGCGAATGAAAAATCTGCTATTCCATAGAAAACGTCAAGAAAGCGTGAAATCATAAAAGGCGTCTCGAGCCAAATGTATGGGTCCCATAGTGGAAGTGGTTCAGTTTGATGATCTGAACCACCCTACCAACTAACAAAATTTGGAAAGTGTTTAAAAATTACTTACCCGCGCATATAAAGAAGGGATCAGTCATCAGGTGAAATAGAAATCTATAGCTATCTCGATAAAATAATATAATTTGGGGTAGAGATATATTTAAAAAAACTTCTCTACGTCTTTCACCTACCTATCCATAAAAAAATCAAGTGTCTAATTTATAATTTACAACACAATACCTGCCCTAAATATTAACTATTTCATATATTTTGTACCCATCAACCATCACAGCCCTTGATCAGTCAGTCTTCGGACATGGACCTCCTCGTATTCCTCCATGAGACGTTCTGTCCCTGGCCCTCTGCATCCAGTTGGGACCCGCGTGTCTCCTAATATCATTGACCCATATTTCCGGTGGGCGGCCTCTACAACGCGTGGTTTCTCTGGGCCTCCACTCCAGTATTCTTCTGGTCCAACACTCAGTATCCATTCGTGCAACGTGTCCTGCCCATTTCCACTTCCGGCGTTATACAGCGACAGCGTGCTAGGAAAAGTATCATTAACCTTTAAACCACATACTCTACCCATCAAACTGAACAACTTTTACTACGGGAGCAAAACGATCAGAACCAAAGAAGTCAGCTGTTCCATACTAAACTGCAATACCTAATCGACGTAAACGTATGGAACAGCTGACTTTTTTTTTTGTTCTGATCGTTTTGCTCCCGTAGTAAAAGTTGTTTAGTTTGATAGGTAGAGTATGTGGTTTAAAGGTTAATGTTACTTTTCCGTACACACTGTATAGTAGCTACCACATCCAATCCATTCGTTTTGGATAGCAGGAAGTAGAATATGATCAGTGATTTAATAGTATAAGTATCAATGATTTGAGTAATCATTTATGTATTAGGTACGGTACGGGGTCAATGAACCATAACACTGTCACCTGTTGGAACACTGGCATACTGATTAAACATTCATAGTTTACTTTTATCGCTACAGATAATGGTATCGATTCGGTAATGGCCATTACGACTAAACTTAACTAAAATTTAGTTAAAATGTGTCAAAATCATGTACGCTATTCGAAAAAACACAACTAAACTTAACTTAACTTATCTGACAGGATTAAACTTATTTCGAACTAAATTAGGTTAAAACGTCCTTTTGCTATTCGAAACGAACATATACCTGTCACTTTTAGATGTGTCAAACTTATTTTAGTCAAATTTTAATCTCGACTAAAACGGTGTCGACTAAAAACGACTTAGCGTGTTTTGTAGTGATTTTTATTTCAAATATAGTGGAAATGGCGCGGTACGTAGTTGCGGCTCTGGTAGATGCAGAAGAGAGGTAAATTATGAGGTTTTTGTTTCATAAATGTACCTCTAGGACACTGGTTATAACCTAAATTCATTTCACAGAAATCAGCAAGAAAGAGAAGGTTAAGAGGCCTACGAGATACTTCGAACACGTTTACACTGGCCGAGAGAAACTCTTCCATGTCCCAAACGGTTCTGCTGGATATCTCTGCCAGGTATTGCAAGACCATCCTGGTTTCAAATTTTCAACACATACGACAACATACCAAAGCACTTGAAGGTAGTTTTGTTTGCCCTACAAGATCACACAATGTTAAAAATATGAAGGCTGAGGCTTTGCCCCGGCCGCGGGCCTCCCCTTCTTCTTTGGAGGGTGCACTACCATGCATATAGCGCAACCCGATATAATATGCGCTGCAGGTTCTCTGCTGCAGAGCAGAGAATGCAGTGCGGAAGAGACGTGCAGGTGCACTACCCGGCCACTCCGACCAGAGGCCAATTACTAGTATTACACTAATCACGTTATTGCTCATGATGGCCATTAGAGCCGTTTTGACAGATGGCTCAAACGTTATTGAACAATTCTGTTCTGGCTGGCCCACACAGAGTGCAGCTGCAGAACGATTGCAGGCCGGCTGCAGTTGTAAACTGTGGAATCATATCCGAGGTGGCACACTGCGGCTATCGTTCTGCAGCCGCACCGGACTGCATCTACCGTTCCGCAGCCGCACCAGACTGCATCTATTGTGACACCTCGCTTATGATTCCATAGTTTACAACTGCTGCCGGTCTGCACCCGTTCTGCAGCTGCACTCTGTTTGGCCCAGCCTTAACTCACACCCTAGGTTGAGTAAAATCACTCGGGGTGGTGAGAACTATTGCTACTACCTATAGTTTATTCACCCCCACACCTATTTCCCAGTTTTGGGATGGGCAGACAATTCACCTCATTTGGATCAAATACCTATCTTTTCATACTGTACTTACCTACACTGCACTTGTTTCGAGTACTCCGCACCTAATTGATCTGTATACGATGTAACTGAGTACCTATCAGAGTATGTACATCTGCTGCATTCCTACACATGTTCCAACGAAAGAACCACTACATCACTTACAGGGCTGCGTTCAGAACCTTTGGGTGCGGTTGTTTTTCTCGCTCGCTCTTATGGGTAGAACGCTTTTCACCGAGCCTCGGAACGGCGTTAGTGCGAAATGTTGCACTCGGGGTGCACTCTGGGCGTAGTTTCAGAACGCACCCCTGACATACATAAGTGTAGCATGCAATGACACTAAAATATTGCTTTTTGTTGTAGGTTTTGGGCGCATTGACTTTCTATGGAACCGAGTTCAATCAGATAATCATTAGGACAGATGATTGTCTTCTACAAGCCACAAGCCAGTGTACCTATCTGAAGCAGTTGAGCAAGATATTATAAGTGCATGATCAGATCACTGTGCACAAGTCATGGGGAACGGACGGCCTCTGATGGAGTAGTATATAATATATTCATAATTTCCACGTTTCACTAGCAGCGCCAGATTGTCTTTAAACAAGATTAAAATATGGTGCCGTGGTGAGTAACCTGCCATGCAGGAGCCGATGGTTCGATCCCAATCCATGCCGACTCGTACCAATGAGTTTTTCGGAATTTATGTAAGATTTGTAACACCACTGGCTTTTCGGTGAAGCAAAACATAGTGAGGAAACCTGCGTGCTTCTATTTCGAGGCATGTATTGTAACCTGCTGTCCATTATATGTGGCAACCGACATGCTCACGTCACACTGGACAGAGTTTCGGTACTAGTGAAAGGTGGATGTTCTGACGTTCCAGAATATCTCTGACTACCCCCTCGGGGAATAAAGTCGAGAGCCATGCCATGCTATAATTCAGTGTGTGACGTGACCTCCTTGTTCTCATCCAGTTGGATCATGTTTTCTTACAGAGTTTGTGGGAAAATAAATAAAAAACTCATAAATTAAATGAAATTATTTTATTTTTATAGATTTAATTAAAAATAATAAATAAAAGATCTTCATTCACTGATCAACATCTTGAATCTAATCGAAATCTTAGCAAAATCACTTGAAAATCACTCATATCGTTACCTGTGGACCCGGTGGGTTGACCCATTGCATTAGGGATTGCTCCCTGGACTTATAACTAAATCGATAGAAAGAAACCCTCGTTCGGTTTGCTTCAGACCCACCACAGTACCTCAGGTGGTACGGTGGGTCTTTTAAAGTTAAACGGTACCACTGAGTGTATCTAGATTATCATGCAAGAGATAGGTAGGTCATCACTAGGGTCACTACACTCAGTGGTACCGTTTAACTTTAAAAGACCCACCATACCACCAGTAGTGTGGCCGGGTTACGGTGGGTCTGAAGCGAACCGAACGAGGGTTTCTATCGATATAGTCTTACGTCCAGAGAGCAATCCCTAATGCCATGGGTCCACAGGTAATTTTAATTACCCACGGGTCCACGGGCAACGACGCCATACCACTATCTTTACTGAAATATTTTGACTAGAAGTACTTCTGATGACATGAACAACTCGGTCATCTTGAACAACATTCGGTCATGCTACTCATCTCGAACATTATTGAGTTGACTCGGTTGAGTTTTCCAATTTGATCATGTTGACCAAGATGTTCTATAAGTAGGTACTTCCAACAATTTGAAGGACTCTGTCAACTTGGACAGCTAGGACAACATGAACGACTGGCAACGTGGACAGCTTTGTCAACATAGACAACAGTTGACCAAATTGTCAACGTTGCCTGAGTCGTACATGTTTTCCAAGTTGACAGTCGTTCATATAGTCGGAAGTACTTTATACAGGGTGTAACAAAACACCCTACTAATACTTAAGGGGGTGTTTCAGACCATCAAACTGAACAACTTTCACTATGGAGCCAATAAACAAAAATCAGCTGTTCCATACACAAAACTGTAGTACCAACTCGACTAAAATGTATGCAAGTATGGGACTGCAGATTTTTGAAGTGAATTTTATGGGAGGGCTTTGAAATTCTGATCCGCAACCTTTTTGTGAGACGGAAGTTAGAAATTTAAATCGGGAGAAGTTTCACATCTGCTAGGCATCCCGTAACGGAAAACTTAATTTTTATTTTTCTCAATGTTGGCTCCATAGTGAAAGTTGTTCAGTTTGATGGTCTAACTAAACCACCCCGTATTATGAGGGTGTTTTGTTACGCCCTGGGGTGCGTTCAGAACCTACGCCCAGAGTGCACTCCGATTGCAACTTTTCGCCCTAACGCTGTTCCGAGGCTCGGTGAAAAGTGTATTACCCATAAGAGCGAGCGAGAAGAACAACCGCACCCAAAGGTTCTGAACGCAGCCCTGTATGACAACTTGGTCAACTCGGACAACATGATCAACTCGGTAAACTCCGTTGTCCAAGTTGTATGTGTCATCAGAGTTGATCAGAATGTCCATGTTGATCATGCTTTACTAAATTATTCTGTTAGAGACCATGAAAACTACTCGGACAACATGAACAACTCAGATGGACTTCAACATGGACAACTTTGTAAATATTGGCAACAGTTGACCGAGTTGTTTATGTTGTTCGAGTTTGCCACGTTGCCTGAGTCGTTCATGTTGTCCGCGTCAATGAAGTTATGCTGTGTGGCCGAGAGATGAGGAAATTGTCTTCCATATGGTCCATCCATCTCCGCTTTGATTGTGCCATACAAATGTGAGAAATCTTCTTTACTCAGTTTGAACCGTTGTCTATGTGGTGTTACTGAAGCTGAGCGGAGACATGGGGAGATGGGTAAATAACATCCCGTTCACTAAACTTCTCTTGCCCTCAATACTTCTACATTCTAGTGTTCACTGTTTTTCTCCAGCCGTTCTCCTGTTTGCTGAAACAAAATTATAATTATAAATTATAAATAACGCTCACAGGCACATACATTGTAATGATCCCAAGTAAGCTCAGGCTTTTTGTTATGGGAATCATACATCAACGGCACACACATAACATCCATGACCGAACCGGGATTCGAACCCAGGACCCTGGTTTGGCAGTCCGGCGTGGTAACCATCACACCAACCGGGCCGTCAAAATAGTAGTTTTATAAAATGTTAAATGTCACAGAGGTTATCTAGTCCCATTAGGCCCGGTCTCCACAGAAGAAGAGATGTGAGGAGCAGAAACGCTTAGCGGCTAGGTTGTATCCACTAAAGCTGTGGATGCGGTGGCTGCTCACCGTCCCCCTCACACCACGCTTGACTTTACTTCACAGACACACACTACAATAACCCTAACTTAGTCCAGACATGATGACAAGACAACTATGTATTATTTCTCCCCTCTGGACGGAAAGCGACAATTGTCGTCCCGCTGCGCTAAACGAAGTTGCCGCTTTCCACCTCCGTCGAGGAGAAAAATAGTATACTAACCTCAAGCAGTAAATATTAATAAGAAAGCCTCAAGCTTTGCTAATTTATGAACAGTACCTCTGAGGATGGGTCCTAATAAAAATTCTAACCAAGATTGAGGTCTAGGAGGTGGAGGAGTGAGGTGAGTGTCTAGGCGACCCTCTGAGCTCTCGAGCTCGCTTCGTTTAACACCTGGTTTTAGTTTGTATCATCATGACGTGTTAACCTATTCATATTTTGGTAAATTTTCGAGCTTCCTTTGCTTGCTCCAGGGTTTAAATCGTGCTATTACATGCAAACCTATTCATCCACTGTTTGCCGGCTACTCTACAAATGTCATCCGACCACCTGGCTGCTGGTCTGCCCACTGACCGTTCCCCCTCACACTGCCATCATTCCGCCTGTCCAAGTGTCCCGCCCACCTCCACTTCAGAGTCGAAATCCGCTTGCCGATATCAACCACCTTTGTTTGGCGTCTGATCTCAACATCTTACTTACCGACCTATTAATATTTTAGTAAAATCTCAAGCTCACTTCCCTCGCTCTAGGTTTTGGATCGGATTATCACTTCATCATCATCAGCCCGGTAAACCCCACTGCTGGGTATAGGCCTCCCAGAACGGTCCCCCGCTAGTCTCATCCACTGTTTGCCGGCTACACTACAAATGTCATCCGACCACCTGGCTGCTGGTCTGCCCACTGACCGTTCCCCCTCACACTGCCATCATTCCGCCTGTCCAAGTGTCCCGCCCACCTCCACTTCAGAGTCGAAATCCGCTTGCCGATATCAACCACCTTTGTTCGGCGTCTGATCTCGACATTCAGATCTTACTTACAGACCTATAAATATTTTAGTAAAATCTTAAGCTTGCTTCCCTTGCTCTAGGTTTTCGATTGTATCATCACGAGCTGACCTATTCATATTTTGGTAAATTCTCAAGCTTGCTTCGGTCGCTCCAGGGACCTTTAGCTTTAATTCATGCTATTACGTGCCAACCTATTAATATTTGAGACTTGCCACTGACGGTGGCTGAGGAGCTGACTGACCGGTTGCCCTCCTTAGGAAAAATTGGGGTTGTTTTAGTATCCTGCGGCACGAAAGTCTAAATTATGAGGTTTACTATCCTGCAGCACGAATTTGGGGGGTACACCCTATCACCCCTAAGTGGGGGAAGTGCGGAACGCCCCCCCCCCCTTTTTTAGTCCATATATTTCCCCCCACTCTTGAGAGCTTGGTGGCGCGTTGCGGAGAGATATGGACTCTCAATCATCAGGTTCCGGGTTCGAATCGACATGGACAACATGCCACGTACCAATGAGTTTTCCTAACTTATGTACGTATTACCGACTGCTCTCAAACGGTGAAGGAAAACATCGTGAGGAAACCTGCAAAATAGGAAGGTAACATAACACTTACAATGATTGTTGATTTGGTTGTTCTTAGCTTTAACGTCATAATCGGCACCTGTCTTTCCTCCATGACTTTTCTCTGCTTGGCTTTCTTTCGGGCGTTTATGTTTACCAAATTTTCTCAAATGCAGCACCTTTGGTCACTCCACACCTGAAAATATTGTACCTAGATTAAAGCTCAGGCCACACAGAGGTGGTCCTGCGGGAAAGTGGGCTGGGGCGGCGGTCCTGCGGGAAATGAAAGTGTTCTGGGGCCTGCCACACAGGGTCCGCGCGGCGCGGAGGCGGCCGGTGTGACATCGAGAGCGGCCATTCATAAAATACAAAATGATAGTGCGGTAAATACAGCCTCCGGGCCGCAACGCGCCCGCATCCGCTCTGTGTGACACCTCGCATTGACTACAATGGAATACAGCGGGTACGGCCGCATCCGCGACGCGGCCGGCCCGCGCCCCACCGGCGGCTGCCTGGTTGTCATAGCGTTCTGCCCGGTACCGCGCCGCGCCGCGCCGATCCCGGCCCGGATTTCTATGTGGCAGGGTCCATATAAACTCGTATATTACAAAAAATCCCGTTTGTAATCTATACTTAACTATATTTACCTTACACCATCCCCTCAGATGATACTCTGACCCTTGCCTACTCTTGCAGTCAGCCTCCTTACAATCACAAGGCATCTGTACTCCTCGAGAACCTCCTCAACAGCCAAGAACACAGTATAATCCTGACGTGCGTGGTGTTCTTCATCTTTATTTTATCATTTTGATCATTTTCCCAAACTAAAAAATACTTGGAAACTTCTAGCGAGCGAAAATCTTTTTTCTTATTTCCTCATATCGCTTGGTCTCACTCTTTTCTTTTTTTTTCTGTACAAGTGTCAAACAAACTAGAGGTGTCAATGATGCAAATGGCAAGTCGATGATCGATTGGTCAGAAACGGGTACAACACTAAGCCACACCATAGACAATCCTTCGCCGTATTATATCATTCGTTCATTTCATTCGTTATCTGTGAATTCAATTTAGTCCTGTCATAATCGATTTAGTCCTGTCAAACAAGACGACTTAATTTAGTTCGTTGCAAAAACCGAATTGCACACGAAAACGACTTAAATTATTTTAGTCGAATTTAAGTTAAAATTAATTTAGTCGAGTGCTCATACCGAATCGATACCAATAACCTTTGTTTCACTGCCGTAGATAGATACTATATTTCTTTATTCAACGGCAGTTATGTAGGTTTATCTATGTAAAGAAAGTTTATTATTTTGTATTTAGTTTCGAAGTATATTCTATTCCAATAGGAGAGTCTGTAAATAGAAACATTTGTATAAAGTACGAGTTTCTTTACAAATTAATTTCATAGCACAAAAAAATTTGCTTCTAACAGAATTCGAATGCGCGACTCTTCATTGCAACCCTATGTTTTTCATCATCATCACCATCATCAGCCTATACCTGTTGACATTAAAATCATTGGCATCCTTTTAAACTAAGACTCTACCCATCAAACTGAACAACTTTTACTATGGGAGCAAACCTGTGCAAGAGTGTAAGAGCACAAAAAAATTGCTGTTCCATACTAAACTGCAATGCTTACTCGACTCAAATGCATGAAACAGAAATTTTTTTTGCACTGACATGTTTGCTCCCGTCGTAAAAGTTGTTCAGTTTGGGGGTAGTCCTATGGGTAAACTAAGACTTAGTTTAAAAGGATGCCAATGATTTCAATTTCACCCATTGTATACGTCCCACTGCAGGGCACAGCATAGGCATCAGGGTATATGACCAGTAATGACCACTATGCTATTGGACCATAAATAATTAGCAATTTTAAAAACTCTTGTATTAGGGTTTAATCACACGAGCTGCAACACGAACTGCCAACTGCATTTGCAGTTGAAATGCAGCTCGTGTAACTAGGTACATTATTAAATTTGACTAAAAGCTTTGTTTTTCTGTACAGGGTGTACATTTATTTAAATGCTTCAGACCATCAAACTTAACTTTTACCTAATTACTTTTATAGAGCCAGCAATATCGAAATCGCGGAAAATATACCAGCTGTTCTATACATTTAGGTCTAGTATTAAATGTTTTCTAAGGAACAACACTTTTTTTGCTATTGCGTATTCCATGTTGGTTCCATAGTGAAAGTTTGAGTTTGGATGGAGTTTGGTAACAATAACAAACGGAGGCCCCATTTGTTGTTGAAATAGCGAAAAGAAATTACCGGAGCGCAGTTTCATATCAACATTAAACCCATTTAATTTTACACCCTGTATTTATAAGCAATTACGATTTACATTACTTTGACAGTAAATGTAATCATTGTGAAACGTATGAGATTTATTTCGCAAACTTCTAGTTACTTTTCACGAGCTCTTGGCTATTTTATGACGTCAACCGATAGTGTTCGTTAGCACGCACGCTACTTGACCGGAAATTCTTTTAAATGAAAATTATGATTTGGTTATGTTTTGACAAGTCAATTGGCTATTAAATATAAATAAAACAGCTTTTAGGTCACGAAGCTATTTTTGCAAAGGTTTACGATTATTATATAAGTGGCAACCACTTGTGAATATAAATGTCTTGGGTAGTATTTGTTGATTTTAACATAAACTACGGTACAATTTTGAGAAGATATGTTTGCAATCTGTAAAAGATACCCGACGAAGAAATTCGGATGTGTATGTGAATGTGAAGTCTACCAACCCGTCTCATCTCCATTCTAAAACTCTTTATTATCTGAATTTCATGTCAATTATATTATAGGAATAATATAACTCATTTTAATTGCATGTCATGTTATAATAGGAATAGAAGTCTCGTCTTATTTTTTGCAACGAATGAAATGAATAGTTTTCTTAATTTAATTATAGTAATTTCAAGAAATTGAAATTAGCGCCCGTAACTGAAAAACTGCGCGGTAATAGATTATCGTGGTATGGAAATGTGATGCGGAGAAATGAGTGTCATGTTACAAGAAGAGTGATACATATGAATGTGGATGGCTGCATGAGTGGACGAGCAAATAAATATGGATTGTGTGAAAGATTACATGACAATGTAGAAAAGGAGTGAACGCTGAAATGACGGCTAAAAGAGATTAATGCAGGAAGGCGACATATTGCGCCGAGGCTAAGTAATGGAGTAAGGGCAGGAAGATGACGAATTATAGTAATTTACAGTATTTTTTCCCTAAAGTTTCGTTTAAACGGAATCCGCCATGAATGACCACCCTAAGAGCATCGCGTGCCAGTTCACATTCCCGCCTGGCCGTAAGCGTTACGTCTCTCGTTACGTAACTCGTAATTTGGCAAACATCTCGTCTCGGATTAAATTATTGCCCTCGATTCCTCGACGCGAGATAGACTTTATGTCACTGTTGATGTGTCTCGCTGATCTATTGTTTCTCTAGTTTGTATTCGACGATGCCGTGCCAATTTGAGGTTGTGGACAAATAGTGGTTATTAATATGTAACCATTAGGAAAGATAGAAATGTGGTCAAATATACCGTGATCGGGGAGCATGCTTGAAACTGCTAACTTTTGTTTAAGAGTTGAATCACGGGTATGTCAGTCCCTCTAGTATGATTTCTTTACTAGCGTGCAACCCGTCTCCAGAAAGTCAAGTAGTATGGGAAAAAGCCGAGTCGCGTGTATGTGGAGAAATCATACTAGAGCAGGATTGTATCCCCTGGGAAAGAAAACAACTGTAGATTTACAAACTTTTGCCTGCGACTTGGTCCGTGCGGATTTCCGATACAAACAGAATACGGTTTTCCATACAAAAGATTACATCTTAATTTCACCCCATTACTCATATAATGAGAATATGGGTGTCGCTTCCTAGAGATTTTCAATGTAACGATATCAGAAGGTAGATGGTACTACTTCCCTCCGCATTAAGTTCAAAAACTCTGATGCTTGCTTCGTCTCTCGCTTATAACATGTATTTCTTTCTTCATGCAGTTATGTTCGATTCGAATAATTAGTTTGGTTAGATTCATTGTACGGTGTCCAAATTTAAGGGCATTTGAAAGTGATTAGCATTCCCCCTTTCTTGGCTCCACGAAATTATTTCAACCCCAAGCTAAAAAACAACAGGTCGTATCCTTGACCGCTACGATGTTAATATAATCTTGACACTGTTGATGTTAAGGTCAACTTAACACATTAATTTAAGTTGCTTGTTTGTGTTTATTTTTACTAGAAAATTATTATTGGACACATACTTTCTATAAAATTATGCACATGTTTCTAGATAATTCTACTCGTAGGTACGAGTAGGTACTAATATAATACTACATTATGTTATAAATGTGTGAGTAAGTTTGCCTATCTTGTCTTTTTGTTCCGGCGCATAATTACTAAACCGACTTTGATATTTGGCAGCCATTTTTGTGCCGGACACAATCCTAATTAAAGCTAGTAAAAACAAGTTTTAATACAAATAAAGATTTT
The DNA here is from genome assembly GCA_963693445.1 of Agonopterix heracliana. Taxonomy (NCBI): domain Eukaryota; kingdom Metazoa; phylum Arthropoda; class Insecta; order Lepidoptera; family Depressariidae; genus Agonopterix; species Agonopterix heracliana. Next base: position 19,864,524 of record OY856311.1, read on the forward strand.
AAAATAATCTAGTCAAGTCACAATCGCAACAATCCTAATAATTGTGTCGCGGAGAGTAAAATACCTCCCAATCAAGAAGGCTAGACGGATCAGTGAACAGCCCCTTAGCATAGCAGTCTGCTAAAAAAGGTCATTGACTCTTACATTTGCAACAATGCTAGAGTACTCAATTAAAGTCACACATAAAGTGACATTGCAGCAGTACCGCGGCCCCGGTGGTTTCGTTCTCACAATTAGCACTGAAGTGCTAGCTCCTAGCTTGATAACAAATTTATTAGCTCCACCTTTCTTGGAATGGCGCCAACGAATAGCATAGTGCATTGCACTTTGCGAATTGAGTAATAGAAATGAATTTTTATTAAGGGTGGATTCGACTAAGCGCGAGTAAATTTTAGTTTCGGAATAAATCGTCAGTTATTCGAGAGTAAATTTCACCACTTCTGGATAAGTCATAGTTAGCTTATTTGACAGATAGTTTGATATATTTCGTATGAAAGATATGTCAAATTATCTGTAATATAAGCTCATGTATTTAGGAATATTACATGAAACGACGTTGACGTTCAAAAAGTGACACACAAAAAATGTATAGGTACTTACAATTACAAGATTTATCAAAACACCCTAGTAATATTTAAAGGTTTAAACTATGTCACTGAAAAACTTTCGATATGGAGACAACGTCTAATAAAATTAAAACAATAGCTGGCGCACACATTTGAGGAGATACATACTGCAGTTTTGTATTTTCTCGCTGTTGACTCTATAGTGAAAGTTGTTCAGTTTGTTGGTCTAAACTAAAGCTAAACCACCCCTAATATTACTAACTAATTTTGTGTTCGTACTGACTGCTGGCCCTAACAACATGGTACCAAAAAGGCACGCAATAAATACATACAGATAAGATATGACAGAAAGACAGTTCTAGGACATAACATAACGTTGTCACAAAACGTTTACCGTAAAAAAAGTAGTTATGTCCATCTTGGTATTTTTTTATTTGTCCTCCAAAATAGTTCTAATCTGAGCCTGCAGTATAACAGTAACTAACTTTTAAAGAATTCTGAATTGGATAAAAGTAAAAAAAAATCAAAATAGTGTATAAACTTTCAAATAATTATGATACATTAAAAACTTTCTTGTAAGCGTAATTCGTCCACTACAGTCCGTTAGGACTATTTCTGAATAATGCTTTGTTAACTAGGAAGGATGTACAAGACAGGTCATAGTGTGAAAGGCAAGGTGAAAGGTTACAGTTTTTCGTACGTTACACTATTTTTAGTCTAACCTTTACTTAGTCTATTTTCAACACACGCTGAAAAACGGATGCTCCACTTTCCATCACAACTGAAATATGTCTTCCATAACGTTATGTTATACTCATTTTATCATCATTAAGACATGGCGTGTATGAAAGTATATTTCGGGGTTGGTTTGAATTTTACATGGGGTCGGTCGCTCGGACGGTGTGGACCGTTAGCCCCGCTATAAGTGCGGGTTGTTTACACCGCGCGGGACAGTGCGCGGCCGGCCGTACTCACCACTGGCTGGCAACAACATTCGAAAACCTAACAAATGAAAATAGTGCGGACTTGACCTTAAAAAGTGTATTTTTTTGTTTTTTTTTTGGCACAGGATTTTTCGCATTATGCCAGTGTTGTACCAGAGATGCGCTCAGACGCATCTGCAGCGGAATGCTAAAGGCGTAGGCAGTAAGTTGTGTTATGAACCTTATTCCGTTGGAGTTACGTGTTGTTATAAGTGTTTTGTCTTCAGAATTGAATTTCTTGCCGTCGCATATTGATGATCTAGACGGGGGGAAAGTTTTCTGATAGTTGTCAAGGGTTACAGGAAGGAGTTGATACCTCCATTTTTGTCTGTAGACAGCCTTCGTAGGGATCTTATTTATGCGAAGAATTCGATTGTATCGGATGCATTCTGCCTTTTTTAGGAGCTTGTCTTGACTAATTGGTTCGTACCTAGTTCGTACTAAAAACTTTCTGAATTATGCCGATGTAGTATGAATAATTCAGTACATCTAACAATATTGAGAGGGTTTACCTTTGTTTATCCAGGAATAATTTATTTAATAAAGATATGACGATGATGACATTTATTTAAATAACATTCTAATGCACGAGTTCTAGCCTGGTATTCATAAAAATTTCATAACAAAATGTTTTAGTAGACATTGTTGAAAGCGCTCTCAAATAGAAATAACAATTTTTAAAAAAAGTCAAGGGAATATAAAAATTGTTTCCATAAACTTTCAAGGAAATCCGCGGATCCTAAAATATTATGTGAAGAGTGGAAATATACCTCACCAAGATTTTTATTAAATTGTATTGTCAAGGACGACACGACGGCGTGAGATCCGGGAAGGCAGTTGCTAAAGCTCGTTTCGAATGGAGATGAAATTTTCTACATCCGCTCCCCTATTCCGCGTGCTCCTCATATTAAATTGTGAGCATTTTCTATAACACCGAAAGCTTTTTGCATCTCCGACAGTTCGATACATAGCGATTTCAGAGTTGCTTCTACAATCAAAGCTGTTCAAATTTATGACTGAACTACATTGAAAATTTGGCAGTGATCGAAAAATTACACCTCTGTGTGTAATTTTAATTCATTTTAAATGTTACTCCAACACGATGACAAGACGAAACAAAACAGCACAAATAAAAAGATTGCTTGTATGGTTGCTCTTTGGACCTCAGTTCATAATCCTGACTGAAGCCATAATCTTTTACTAATAAAAGCCTCAAATTTTAACATAACTTTTTATAGAGGTGTATCAAAACTTGGAGGGTCATTAGCCATCGCCTACGTAAACTTACTGATTCACAGTACGATATCCTTCCAATCATAAGCAAAAAATTATTATATGGGGTTTTATTGTTTTGGCGCGCAGTTCACTGCATGTGGGCTGGGTTCGATTGAAACACGTGTCGCCGGACAAATGAATGTGTATTAGCTCTATGTCCTTCGACACAGCTAAACATAGAAATCGTTAGTTAATCCTTATCCGCATCTAAACTATCCAAGTTACCTAATTTAAGATGTGTCCTAAACGCATGTCATTGTGACTAATAGGTACATTTTCAAATCATAGTGTACAGTGATCTGATAATCGGGTGCATATTTAGGGTAGGTTAAGGTTACCCAAAGTTTAGTTTATAGTTTGTAAGATCCCAATGCAGGACCCCAAAGACCTCCTCTCAGAATAAAGTTCATGTGGTTGACGATAAAATATGGTAGGGCACTTTTGTATCGAATAAGTCCTGGGATGCTACAATCACTGGTAAAATGACATCCTTGTTAGCAGATTTTAGGAAAAGTCTGGTAACTTTGTCATCAAAAAGCTTTGCCTTTGCCTCTTCTAGGGATCTAGAGCGTAGGTACACATTTCTGGGTGCATCCAACAAACTCTGCTAGCTGTGTGAATTGTGATATTGAAGTCGTTGTCACAGTTTATTGTCTTCGTTTTGTTTCGGTGCGACCCCGAAGGTTGAGAGATTCGTCGTCCGATGCCCTCTTTATTGTGATTTTGCATGCTCAATCATCTATCCCGTGAATCAGTCGCAGTAAATCTTGTTCATTAAAGACGAGTGGGTTTGATCGTTGTTCTAGGTACTTGTATCAATGTAGTGTTAATTCGATTTCATAAGATATCTTGGTGCTTAGGAAATCGTCGAATTTGTTATTTAGAGGCAAATGGGTAGCTACAGTTTTATTAATGCAGATAAACTTGCGACTTCATTCCCTTTCGATGTAAGTAATCTGAAATTTTGCAAATACTAGCTTTTTAAAAGAGTTGCAGCAAGGTTCAGTGTTAGTACAAATATAAAAGACAATAATTAATAAAGCTCAGCGAAAGTAATAATCAACTCTAAGGTTAAGAAAATGTTTTTCTTTATTTATCAAAATAAATGCAGTCTATGGCAAAGAAACAAGAACCAAAAACTTTTCGATACCAGAATTGCAAAAATTCTGTATTTTGATGCAATATGCAATCTTTCAGCCTAGACATAGTGGATCTATTAGTCTAATACTATCTATCCGTTCCGTGCGCAATGTAGGTCGTTCCCCAAGGAAGGAAATACTCAAGTGCCTGAATGCATGCAATGGAGTAGGCTGAAACTTGAACGCTGTGCCATAAATCTAGACTGGCAACGGAATAGGCCAGCCGCGAGCTTGAAATTTTTGTTCTAAAATACGTAAACAGTAATTTTCCTCATGTGTTACGATGTTATCTTAGATAAGACGAATTTGAGAATTCAAATAGTACTGAAAACAGAAGCCCTGACTGACTTAGTCCATGGTATGATTAAATATGAATCTTCAAAATTCAATACACTGAGAAAAATTAGAGATTATACTTTTGACAACAAATGCAATGCATAAACGTACTTCGTAACGTAAACATGATCGTATTTCTTTTCGGGGTGGTCAAGTAATATTGCAACAACTACCTTTTTATGCGTGCAGAATGAAATTTGACAAGAAATGAGGTTGTCTTTTCTAAGCTAGAAACTAAACGGCAACTTCTTTTAACTAGTTCCTAAAAGTAATTACCTAGTGACTACCTATTAAACAATCTGCATGTGGTTGTATATTATAATCTAGGTCGTAAAGATTGGTCGCATAGCTCCAGAACCACTACATCTGTTATGAATGAGGAATCGTGAGCGGAATGGCTTTTTATTAAATTTCTTTAATACATCATGTTTTTTTTTCTATCATTACAGTTCAAATTGATTGTTAAACTTTGTGGAGTGATAACGGTACACTATTTTTAAAGTTGATGCAATATAATTAGATTTTTTGCTCAAAGTTGATGCACAACAGCAGTCTTTTTTCTATTGTAATTTTCGTTTAATAGATTTCGATTAGTTTTTTTTTCTGAGTAATGATACTTTTTTCGTATTTCAATTCGAAACATTTTTGCGATCAGAAACAAATTTTAGAGTTGAAAGCCAATTGAAAGCACATTTTCGTCTCATCATCCGCATCCTTTACCTGTATTAGGAGATGTGAAAGTATTTTAGCTTTTGCTTTAAAATATTTTGTGACACATCACTGTCCTTTAGTCATATTTAGGTTGATTACAAATTACAACCACTTGAGTTAAACAAAGTACCTTTATAACCATATCAGATGAACCTACATAAACTGAATCGCCACGTAAGAATCGTAACAGAGTTCTTTATGCATAATTTTTGTACAATGTAAAACGTATGTTTTGATATGATGACAATTTACGCCAATATCGTCTTAGCCTATGAACGACTACTATCTTTATATCAGATCAATATTATACCTATTTATTTTTTATTAGTCGAGCCCGTCTATCCATAGACCCAAAGCAGGCCACTGCTTTTGTGGACCCCACAACTTTTTGAGGCCCTTTCGGTTCAAGAGCCCAGTAGTTAAGCAAGGGGCACGATAAGCTTATAATGCAGGGCTCAGTAAAATCATAAATCATGATGGATTTTTATTTTGGGTACCTTTTTTCCAATTATGCCATAACAATATTCGCAATTTGAGAAGTTGATCATTGAGTCTTGACTATTAAGATGCATATGCGGATCATAGGTACGTACCGCTGTACCGCATAACATAACGTGAATGACTCAGTCTGATATTATCATGAACCAAAAACCCAGTTTATTGTTCAAGGTCATTGAAAACTTTGTTCCCTGTTTGTATCGATACCGAAATCACATTACAATCCGCTGTTCGGTTTCATGGCAACGGTTGTTGGGCAAGTTGCTATGCGCCAGTTGCAACATGCCCTAACATTGGCACCTCGTGAATTGCGATCCGATGACCATCTTTATTAAAACCTTAAATTAAAATGAGTTTAGGATACTTTATAAAAGTATATGCCCTAGGTAATAGAAGTAGTAGAACTACTAACAACAGGCATACAATAAGAGGTGTTGTCAGTTCAGTGAATATAAAATTCGTCGATGATAAAGTTAAAGGTAATTGTCAAAATGTGCGTGGGAACTTGGGAACTGTCAAAAATGTACCAAGCTTATTATTGTCACAGTTACTGTGTACTAACTTCGTTAAGTTAGAATCTGGTGAATTTTGTAATCCCTACCTAAAACATTTTTATCGATTGGAGTGAATTGTTTCTTCACAGCGTTTTTAACCTTGAAATAGACAATTTCCTTCACCGACACAAGTTCAAAAAGCCTTTGAAATAGTCATTCGTTATCGATCAGAAACTAAAGCTCATGACGTCATGCTATACATATTTTCTTAGGCGACACAAAGCATTGTAAATGGCCAGCCATTATTTTCCAATTTCACCCGCGCTCGTCCGAGCAAATTGTGTAATTGATCTAGAGCCTATTCTGTTCTGGCAGTACATCTTGTGCCGTTGCCTAGTCGGGTTTCTTTTTTTTCTTAGCCCGTTTGTTGCTATTCCTTTTTTTTTATTTAACTTTTTTCAGACGTGCTCTTAAAAAGGCGGGTTTTTATGACACCAATTAAACTTTTTCTGAGTTTTCGTGAAAGTGATTTGCGCTGATTTTACGGTTTTGAATGTTGTTTTATTCTAGATATCTTGTTCTAGATAGTCTGAGAACTTTTTCATGCATTTAACGAGGTTGTAATGCAATTTGACGTTAGGTGCGTTCGTGACCGACGCATGCGTCATGGTTCATTGCCTTGAGTACGGAAAGAGATCCTAATATGGCGGTCGGCGGATTGCCTTGCGCCAACGCAGATCGCTGCCATTTCAAACAATCTATCTCACAACGGCACTTGTCACTGGCTATGCTTTAAAACCTTTGCCGTTTAAAGAATGATATAGAGTCTTGCCAACTAAAAAATTAGACTGATTTTGCCAAAAATGTGTTGCTCGTGGCTTCGATGTCGCCGACGCGTGGCCGATTCCGCTGAAGCGACTACTGTAGAAGCCTTTGAAGAACCAAAGCCTGAAGAGGTGGTGGAGCAAGAGTTGAAGCCACGTAAGATGAGCTCTGTACTGCACTGTTTAGGGTCGAGTTTCGCTTTTTGCACTTTTCCTTTTGCGTTTTGCAGGATGTTTTTGTTTGGCTAGTCCGTATTACGTCAGTTGTATGATTCATGGATTTTAAAATTTTATAAAATGGTTTAGTAAGTATTTTAAGTTGGTTATTGTGTAATACAGATAATCTTTGAGAATGTAGTGAGCTATATTGAAGATTATTTTCAAAGCTAGAATAATGAAGGCTAATTTCACCGGTGCAATGGTGTGTTGAACACAATGCATGCATCGGTGTTATACGGGTGTTAGGGTAAACAGTTTTAATTTAATTGGTTACCCATGATACTTCCCTAAGAAACCTATAGGAAAGTAAAAACAAATTCGGACTTTCCATACTAAATGAACTATTGTTTTTATGAAAAGTTGAAATTTTTTTACGAATTTTCTTTCGAAAGTTATTCAGAAACACGACTAAGACGAATACAACTGTCTACCTTAACACCCTGTAGTGTAACTTTTGGTTTTCTCTTCATCTTTAATTGATTAGTTTCAGTTTTCTGATACCTTGCCAATCAAATTTCAACTGTAACCCGTAACATTTCAGGGTCAAACTTCGTGGCGGCGCCGTCGACGCGAGTGACCCGCAACAATCAGATGCGGGTGTCGAACGCCGGCGGGGTGTACACGAACGGCCACGGAGGGGACACGACGGGGCGGCGGGGGGCGGAGAACGTGCCGCCCCCTCAGCCTCAGCCCGCGCCTAATTCTAGGGTCACTCAGCAGGTGAGGATCTAGCTTAAAAAGCCTATATTAACTCTTACGGCCGTAGCATGGCAGCGTGATTATAGCGCTATCATGCCTTAGCTCTTTCTACTGGCGTGCGAACGTGCATCATGCTACGGCCGTGGCATGGACACATTCTAGATTGCTATAATTTTAATTGTTTTTTGCACGGATCCTTGACAAAACCTTGCTTAGGACAGGTCAATAAACTATTTGAAGTTCACCTGCGATCTTTAGCTTAATTTCAAGTATACATCAAGTGATTAGCGCGATAACCTTATTGAAGGTCTTAGGGTGGAAGATAGCTAGTTGGTTGCTAGCCTTTCGCTTACAATATAATTAATATCTTTGAAATGGTATTTTGTCGGAAATCTAGTATATTTGAGTACAAATCTTATTTTAGTACCCATCCAGGCATTTCCACATGTGAGCAACGCTTTGTAATCAAAGTGGCGGGATAAAATAGCATTGTACTTTCTTGGCAATACAGGTACAAATGTTCCTAGAACGATTCTAGAAATGTTCATTTAGTTCATGGTAAAGTTGTTGTTTCTTATTTATTTAGTACAAATGGAGGAGGTACTAATACGTTACCGATATGCTAAATTTTGAATCTGAATCTCGATTTTGCAATCTGGATGGTCACAAAAAATCGATAATACCTTCCTGAACCAAGCTATCTATGTCCTGAGTGACCTATATCCTATCCGCAGCCATATCCTACCCCATATCCTATCCTACCCAGGGCGCGTCCTCGCCGGACCAGCTGCCCACGCACAAGTCGCGCGTGATCCAGCCGGCGTCGGCGTCGGGCGGGCGGCCGCGCGCCGGCTCCACGCCCAGCGCCTCCTCCGTGCCGCAGGGCGTGCCGGCGCCCTACATGCCCATACAGCGGCGGATGCACAAAGAGGTTCCCTGCCTTCCTTCTGACACTATCCTCTCCTGTACGACGCACAAGTCGCGCGTGATCCAGCCGGCGTCGGGCGGGTGGCGGAAACCTGCATAAGCTGAAGAAGACATTCTGATGCGTACCTGCGTGAAGTCTTCCATACCAATCAACTTACATTTGGCACGCGTGGACGGCTAACGCCCATACTGCTTATCATGCGAATTTGAAATCTGTGTTCGGTCACTGCTGTAAAGTAGGTACTATGCATTTGAAAGTCTACTTAAATTCTGGCTGTTTTTTTTATTTAATGGTCAGCAGACTCTTTTGGAGGGTTGTCCAAATGAGTTGACTGTCCATTAAATCTGCTAAACCGATTAGTGATGCCGTTGTGAAAACAAAGGTTTTGATTCTTGCTGGGGACTACGAAAGTCAAAGACTGACAAAAAAATTCATGATTATATAAAACGCAGTGACTCGCGAATCTAAAGGAGTGGACAGGCATCGCCAGCGTTGAAAAGCTGTTTCGTTTGGCGAGATATAGGTAGAGATATGCAGAACTGAAACCCAACCTCGAATATAGGAGAGGAACCCGATTAGGAAGAAGGTGGCTATAACGAATATAACCTAAGCTAACATAGAGGTAACTCGCGTTGCAGTTCAACAACGGTGCGGGAGTGAACGCGGGCGCGCGCGCGGGCGGCGTGTCCAGCACCGTGTCGGTGCCGCACGCCGTCGCGTCGGGCGCCGTGCGACGCTCCAACGTCGTCAAGGAGGTCGAGCGCCTCAAGGAGAACAGGGAGAAGCGCCGCCAGCGGCAGGCTGAGCTCAAGGAGGAGAAGGTACGTACACTAAACGTAAGCCACACATAAGAGATGTAATGGACGAGGACGCGGCGACCCATTCATATCCATACAGAATGTAAGCACGGTAGAGAAGGGAGGGAAATTGCAGTCTCTCAACTTAGTCAGGCAGAGGTGCGATTTTTTGTCATAAGTATCTAATATCCCTTTCCAATATATGCAGTCGGCGAATCTATAAAATACTCGATCAACGCTCTCACCTTAACTAACGCTCCTTGGGGTCCAACTTAATATACTGTCGGTTTTAAAGGGGATGATCAGACCATCAAACTGAACAACTTGCTCTATGGGACCAACATCGAAGCTTAACACTTTCACTGCTGACGACCTACGTCGTAGGTCGGCGACAAATGGGCCGAAGTGCTGAAGAACCCACGTAGCGAGCCGGTTCAATTGCATTTCGATAGTGCTCATGACCTACCGCGCGAGTCACCGATAACCTTACGCCTGCGCGGGTGACCCACTAGACGAGCCAGTTTATCGTTTCACCGTTACGACTGTGCTCATGACCTACGAGGTGGGTCAAGTTTCGCCTGTGCTGATGACCTACAGCGCGAGTCACCCAAACCTTACGCCTGTGCGGGTCGACCCACGAGATGAGCCGCTTTGGTCATTTTACGTTACGACTGTGCGCGCGACCTACGAGGGGCGTCAGTTATAGCACTGCGCGAGGATCATGATTTTGAGCTTAGCAGCGAAAGTGTTAAGCTAAGTTTTTCCACTCATCCTAAACCAAACAAAACAAAATTGCAGGAAGCCCTAATGAACATGGACCCCGGCAACCCGAACTGGGAGTTCCTGGCGATGATCAGAGAGTACCAGAACAGCATAGACTTCAGGCCGCTTACCGGCACCGAACCCGTCGAGGACCACCAGATCACGGTCTGCGTGAGGAAGCGGCCGCTCAACAAGAAGGAAAACAATAAGAAAGAGGTATGTACTCTTATGTATCTATTGAGTTTGACTTGCCATAGTGGTTTGTTTATCAGCATTAAAGGTTTGCTGATTACCTACTTACCTTGGGTGCCTAGGTTGCAGGCGGACGTGTCGGGGATTCAGAACGTTTTCCTAGCGCTGAGGCTTTTTTGCGTACCCCAAGCACTGTATAAAAAAAGTACGAATTTCTACGTACAGTATGGACACTCTGCATCTGCACCCTCACTAATAGAGGAGATGACTGTATAACATAATTATATTTTAGTTTTATCTTCTCAGTAAAAAACATTCGAAAATAACGCTAAACCTAATATCACATTTTCAATAGTTCTGTAGCTTGAATACTATTTTTAATAACTGGATAAACTATAAAAAGTATCAAAACGACGACGAAAAATAATGACGTTACTATTCATTATTTAGTACAACATTTCATACAAGCGCGCGTTTTGACGTTTGATAAAGAGTTTTTGATTTGACTAGTTGGAAACTCCAAAAGCCACTTTGAGTTCCTCGGGAAATTTCAGGTTATTTTAATGAAATCTTTTACAACTAACATTTATGACATATATTTAATTGCAGGTAGACGTAATCAGTGTACCAACGAAAGATCAGATGATAGTCCACGAGCCCAAGAACAAGGTGGACCTTACCAAGTACCTCGAGAACCAGAAGTTCCGCTTCGACTACGCGTTCGACGACTCGTGCACCAACGAAGTTGTTTACAAGTTAGTTATTACTAATGTAATATTCTGTTGATTTGAACAACTTTCACTATGGCCCTAAATGCACCGAAATCGCAAAAAATTAATACCGTAATCAGATCGCATATTAATTTGTTTTGCCACTCTTTTTGTTCTGGGCATTTCGCGTCCGCTCTCCCTAAAAAAATGTAGCGGTGAGCGACTGGATGAGGAAGGCCGAGGACAGAGTTCTGTGGCGCGCCTTGGGAGAGGCCTATGTTCAGCAGTGGACGATGATAGGCTGATGATGATGATAGCTCCCGCGATTCTTCTTTTTCTTTCCCTTACGGCTACAAATCAGACAAAGGTTCGTTTTACCTGCCGTCTCCTCGCCTTGCCCTGACCTTTTTCATTTTATCTCAATGACCTTACTGACATCTTGGACGGTATCGGATTTCGGTATTCGGAACTTTGTCTCGGAAGTCGATGTCAAGCAAGGCACTCCATCACACTTTCGGAATATAGGTCTTCATTCTAAATACACCACTATTTTTATTTTCCAGAAAAATTAAAAGGGTGTGTAGATAATTAATCTAAGGAACTTGGGTCGAAAAAAGAGAATTTTTTTTTAATCTTTCATAGAAAAAAACAATCTGCTTATCCGCACTTTTGTATGGGAGGTTGGAATTTTTCTCGTTTTACGGATACGTTCCTTTAGGAAAGTTGTTTAGTTTTATTATCTGAATACACTCTTAATAAATTTTCTGGTACCTCATTAATTAAAAAATAGTAGTGTACAGGCTAGAACGATGTATAGGGCATTATTTACCAATGAATTTTTACGACATTTTGTTTTAAAGCGTATTAGTTTGAGGGTATAAAGTTTGTATTGTAATGTTAGATACACAGCCAAGCCGCTAGTGCAGACGATATTCGAGGGCGGCATGGCGACCTGCTTCGCGTACGGACAGACCGGCTCCGGCAAGACTCACACCATGGGCGGAGACTTCCAGGTACGTCATAACTTATTACAAACTGCCGTACATAACTTATTACTATACCAACTTGTTTCTAGAGTAACTTTACGTGTAGTGCTATTGTGTTTATTGTGTAAATCTAATTTACACGGGTCGATTTCCGCCGTGCAGCTGAATGCAATTTGAACTATATTGCTGCATGTTGCATGTTTTAAGTTTATGTTAAACTAACCAGTCGATGTATTTCAAATCGCACTTAGCCACACGGCGAAAATTTACCCGTATAAATCCCACATTAGGAATTACTTTGTGTTCCATAGCTACCATTGTTTCCAAAAGTAGGTATATTTTTATGATTATGTTTTTTTAGGTCTTAAAATCCAAGTAATTTTTAGGTCTTCAGCTTCTAACGAAGGCTAAAATTATAATGGGTTCATATAATTTGGGTTTACAAATTTTGATAATGTTTTCCCAAAATGAAACGAAATATAGAAACATGTATTGTGCGATTATAGTTAGGTAAGTGAGAAAGAATTTAGTTCTATGAAGTATGTATACTTCTATGGCGGAAGATAAATCTAAAAACCATCAAAATGATCTAAGGACAAGACATATTTAGACTTCTCTATCTTCTCATAGCTGATTATTGAAGGTAGCTGGTGATTTTAGTGTATGTTTTGTATGTCAGGGCAAGACGCAGGACTGCAAGAAGGGTATCTACGCGATGGCCGCGCGCGACGTGTTCGCGTACCTCAAGTCGCCCAAGTACAAGCCGCTCAACCTCATCGTGTCCGCCTCCTTCTTCGAGATATACTCCGGCAAGGTAACGAGGCATCATAACATCAATTGCTATCTATTATGGTCCGCTATCACCAGTCGGTTCCGCTGTATCACGTCTTTTATCTCGTTCGTTCGCGCGCAAATAGAAAGAGAGTGAAGGTGTGATAGCGCTGTATCACGGTGGCATGCTACCCATGCTGGACTGTATTGTCTAATCTACTTTCGCTACAACTACAAACTACGTCAACTAAATAAAGGGCGGGACTAGCTATGATGGTACTTGCAAGGGAAAAAATCTGCATAAGCTGAAGAAGAAATTCCGATGCGAATGTGTAGTCTAAGAAACCGCATTGGCCACGCGTGGTGGACTAACTAAAACCATCCCTGTAGGCCTGTTCCCTGCAATGGGACTTATATAGGCACAGGCAGTGATGATGATGATATACATTGTGTAAATTTAATTGCGTTACAAAACAACTTTCACTATGGAGCCAACACCGAAATCGCCAAAAAACTTATAGCTACACGACCAAGATGTATTTTTTTTACACTACTTCACAGTTGGTCCCAGACAGTAAAATTGTCCAGTTTGATGGTGTGAAGCACCCTGGTCGACATGTACCTAACGCATTTTTTACACCCTGTGATAATCCAAGTCGCGCATTTGGTCGCAAAATGTTTGTAACAAAGCTGGTCGGTACGGCCAGTCTCGGCCGCCTTATGACTCGATTGTCACTTGATATATTAAACAATTATCTCATAAAACTTTGCAGGTATTTGACCTGCTAGCGGACAAGGCGAAGCTGCGCGTGCTGGAGGACGGCAAGCAGCAGGTGCAGATCGTGGGGCTCACGGAGAAGGTGGTCGACAACGTGGACGAGGTGCTCAAGCTCATACACCACGGCAACGCGGCCAGGACATCGGGACAGGTCAGCTTCATAACATACCACTTCGTCCGCACTGCTTCCCGTCATCGTAGCAAGATAAATGATACAACAAGGAACAAACAGACCTACCAAAAATCTGATAATCGGTGATTTGGAGTCAGACACCCATAATGAGATCTTCATCTTTCTTGTAAATAGGCCGTGGTGGTCCAGTGGCGAGTAACCTTGCCTGCCGTGCAGGAGGCGATGGTTCGATCCCCGTCCAAGCCGACTCGTACCAATGAGTTTTTCGGAATTTATGTACGATTTGTTACACCACTGGCTTTTCGGTGAAGGAAAACATCGTGAGGAAACCTGCATGCTTCCATTTCGAGGCGTGTATTGTACCCACTGTCCATTATAAGTGGCGACGGGCTCACCCCCCGTCACACTGGATAGTGTTTCGGTACTTCTGGTGAAACGTGGATGTTCTGAGGAATATCTCTGAATACCCCCTCGGGGAATATAGTCGTGAGCATATATATGCTTATCTTTCTTGTAAATATCTTCAATGTACAGATACACTTTTGTTACAGTTTTATAATAGTGTAGATTACAAGGGTCTAGATTTAAACGAATCGCCATAACCGATACTCCTATGTGGCCTCATCCAACGTCGTCAGTCCACCTTGTGGTCCACCGTGTGGTCCTACGCTACGCCTTCCAGTACGCAGTCGCCGCTCGAAAACTTTTTGGCTCCATCGGCCATCTGTTTTAAGAGCAATGTGCTCCGCCGATTGCTACTTTAGTTTATCAATTCTTCGGAGTATATAAGCTACCTTGACATATTGTGTATTGAATGTTTGTATTTGTCGTCAGACGTCGGCGAACTCGAACTCGTCGCGGTCGCACGCGGTGTTCCAGATCGTGGTGCGGTCGCCCGGCATGCACCGCGTGCACGGCAAGTTCTCGCTGATCGACCTCGCGGGCAACGAGCGCGGCGCAGACACCTCCTCCGCAAACAGGCAGACCAGTGAGTGACTACTATACTCCATTCCAAATCATGACTGCAAGATTTTCTGATTCCTGTTTAGATTTTTGGCCAATTCTGAATACCAAATGGAATTTTTTTATTAGATAGATATACTATCCGACATATTGGGCGGTACAAAAACTGTTCTAAGGACAAGTGAGAGTCAGTATTTCGAATCTCTGTTTTTGTAATGCATAATAGCTTTAAAATTTCGTTGCTATTGGAATGGTGTATAGATTACTAGACACCATCAACTATCAACACTCCAAAAATGACAGATCTAAAACTTAAACGAATTTTCTCTGAGTGGGACATCTCGCTAACATGATATTTACATACATGATACTCTGAATCTATTTTTATCGAAATAGGTATATCGTTTTACCTCATTTTACATGCACAATAATGTTTTTAAACCAATATCAATTAGTAGCATACTTTCTTTCAAAACACTGTTGACACTCTGCAGTTCTTCGAATAAAACATATCTTCAATGAATAACAGACTTTTGATAAAGTAAACTAATAGCGTTACCATCGTCAGAGAGCCAGACAAATATCAGTCTTTTATTTCTAAATTTTATATCGCTGCGGATAAGTTCAGCATGTATTATCAAGCTGAACAATTTTTACTATGGAGCCAACATCAAAATGGCGAAAAAAAAAACAGCTGTCCCATACATTTGAGTCGAATAGGTATTGCAGTTTTGTATGTGACTGCTGATTTTTTTTTCGTGATTCGAAGTTGGCTTCATAGTGAAATTTTTTCAGTTTGATTAGTGGAATACATGCTGATGTTATCCGAAGTGATATAACATTTACCCTGTATATTCTTTCAAAGTCCCTTCCAGCCCAAGTCCAAAAGACATTTTTCAATATGTCTACTAAATTCAATTTAAATCTTTATTTCGCAGGAATGGAAAGCGCGGAAATAAACAAATCTCTACTAGCTCTAAAGGAATGTATCCGAGCGCTCGGCATGAAGGGCAACAACCACCTGCCGTTCCGAGTGTCGAAGCTCACGCAGGTTCTGCGGGACAGCTTCATCGGGGACAAGTCCCGCACCTGCATGATCGCCATGATCTCCCCCGCCATGTCCTCGTGCGAACACTCGCTCAACACACTACGATACGCGGACAGGTTCGTTTGTTATCATGTTCGTCATATTTTCAGCCTAATTCACCCCGAATAATATCTGACGACGAAGTGGCGACGGGCACTCTCCCCGTCACACTGGACAGTTTCGTTACTACTAGTGAAACGTGGATGTTCTGAGGTTTCAGAACATCTCTCCCTCTCGGGGAATACAGTCGTGAGCATATGCTTATATGATCAACAGCAAACTTATCGATATTGTATTCTGCCTATCCTAAGCTCAAACGAAGGTTCAAAAGTCCAAACTGCAGATTTTTCAGAGAGCTATGGAGCGTAGTATACTAGGTGTGAAAAGGACGGAACGTATCCGGAACACATCACTGCGCTCTTAGCTGTTGTAGGCGACAAATTAAATAAATAAATAAATAAATAAATAACGCTCACAGGCACATACATTGTAATGATCCCAAACTAGCACTATAGGCTTTTATTATGGAAACCATACAACAACGGCACGAACATATAACATCCATGACCGAACCGGGATTCGAACCCAGGACCCAGGAGGAATTGAAATTGAAAGCAAATACTACAATGATGTGACGGGATTGTTTAAATAAAAACTGGATCTTCGATAATTTGTTTATATTTAGTATTACAATAATTTCGCTAGCACATCTGTCGCCGTGCGCGTACAAAAACAGTCTACCCTCGGGTCGGGCTAATAGTCCCGCCCGCTAGAATGCTTCTCGAGATATTTAAAATGCAACTATACTTATAACTTTGTTACTTTACGTTATACAAAAATAGATGGATAGATGTGAGTAGGTATAATATTCTAGACGTGTAGTGGTTGTGGAGGAAACGCTTGTAACAATATCGTATCCCTCGTAACGATACTGCTACTCAATCAAAGTATCAGGGAATGTCTATTTATATTCTTAACGCTTGTACTAATGACAGTTGTGTCCTTACCCTCAGAGTGAAGGAGCTGGGCACGATGGACCCGTCGCGGCCGCGCGCCGAGTCTCCTCAAGCCGACGTGGAGATGGAGCCCGCGCACGACGACCTGGCACAGCTCAGATCTCTGAACGTACGTTATATTTTACACATAAACTTACGATCGAAGGGGGGTATTACAGAACGACATTCAAGTGGAGATCTCTTCTTGAGTATAGATAGAAAAGGATGGAAATACTTGCAACGTATACATGCATCCTTTTCTATCTCCACTTGAGTGTCGTTCTGTAATACACCCCTAAGCACTGAAATTTACTCTAGCGATAGACAAGCTCGTTCAAACAAACAACATGTCACACAAAACAACACAAAATGACACATTGCGGTCTGTCATTGCCATTGTGACGAAGTGAACTCGGGAACATCAATCAGGTGCGGGCACCGCATTAAAGTGGAACATGTTGTTTCTATGAAAGGGCTTGTCTATCGCTAGAGTGCAAGTCAATGCCCCTAAGAGACGAAACTCGAACGCTACGTCGAGGTTTTAGTATGCGAGCCTATCAGAATTGAGTTGAGTTTATTAATACAGACCTTAATCTCCTTCAAGGTAGTCAGGAATTTCGCTATGATTAGATAACATAGATACATAAAATGTTTCTATTCGTGGAAATCCAGAATTTGAATAAATGATTTCTGGTAATAAAAGGTAATGGTCACATTTTTTCATGTTTTTTTGTGAATTTACCATCACGTCGTAAGGTGTTAAGCTACGGTCTTAACATGAGGAGCGATATACGAAGACGCAATTCTTCATTCTTCTGTCTGTCTGTTTCTGTTTTATTAATCTTACGATTTTTTTTAAAGAAGTTATTGAAACTTGATTTTAAAGAGTTTCATAACATTTTTAATCGTGATAAAATGCTTTTAAGACGTAATGCGGCGCCGCTCTTTAGGTATTTGAGGGGGTGAAGCAGAGGAAGTGACGGGAGAGTAGTCCCGCCCATCGGCGGGTGGCACCCCGCGTCAACTTTTTTTTTGGAAAGAGTTTTACGGCTCTGGGTTCATATTCTGTTGCCAACCGTATTGACCACCGATTCCGGGATTTTTCCGGAAATTTAAGTAAATCATTTATTTTACTAACTATGTGAAATTTAATATCATACTATACTCCATTACAAATAGGGGCGAAAAGAAGGAAAAAAAGGTTCTTTATAGTACACACTTTAAAGAAATATGAAAAATTGTATCAAACAACAATGTTGCAAAGCGATTGGCGATGTTGAAAGACTTAAAGAAGCAGTGGTGCACACATGTGGTTCGTCTTCCTTTCAATGAAGCTTTTACTGTATTACAAATAAATAAATAAAATATTTATTTTTACTGCTCTTGGAGAACGCATTATTGTCAGCACTTATTTTGATTAGAAATTGTTATATTATGATGAGATACACGAGAATTACCTACTCTGAATTAGCGTTACAATAAAAAGTTGATTTTGTTTTGCACGGTGGTAAGTATAAGTATTGAGGAATGCAGGATTGAAGTCTTCCAACTTTTTTAGTATTTTTTTATGGAGTGACGAACCTATGGTATCTTGTCTTGGATAAATACCCTGCAACCATGACTAAGGTGTAGTTATTCCATTAACATTCAAGGGGGCTACTCGTTTCTAAGGGCAGGTTTAGACGCGAACACCTTCCGGTAGTACCTACTTGAAGACTATTCCGGCGATGAAGGCTGACCACGGTTGGTAAGCGACGGTCTTTGGTGAATTTCGATAAATTGAAGGCCATTCAGTAGGCCTCGCATGCCACCCCCGAGAAAATGATAAAAATCGAGATGTGCCTACATCCTTATTATATTTACGTATGCCAGAAAGAGCGCGCATGACGTTTTTCTCGTTAAAACGCTTTGTAATGATAAAAATCTATGCTAGCCATGCATGAATGCTTTCTTGTTTTTTGGAAATGTTTTTTAACTGTTTAGAAATAGAAAAATACGATTGGGGGCAGCACAATAAGCTCGATACCCTTTAAAAAAATCCTTGTCATTGGCAGGGCCGGATTAAGCCATGCAGAGGCCCCTAGGCAATGCAAGGCCCGGGGTCCCTATCTCAATGGGCGAAGCAATAATTTTGTCCTATGGTCGCAGTAAAATAACCACCAGCCAAACAACATAATAAAAACACTAAAATGTGGAGCGATCGAAGTGAGCTCGAGCTTTTAATATTATAAAGTCGATCTAAATCCTGGACCGAGCAAAGCGATCTCGAAACTTTAGGTACACCTACTGACCCTACTGATGAGATCATTGGAACAACCGTCTCACACCAAGAGCGAGCAAAGCGAGCTCGAGGTTTTACTACAATATTATAAAGTCACGTTTCGTAATGCGATAAAAATTCTGGAACGAGCGAAGCGAGCACGAGATTTTACTGCAATCAACTGAAATACAGTTGTCTCTTACTTTTCATATTTCCTTTGTCTGGGGTGGGCCTAAATCTTTGAGTTTACGCTTATTTTTCTCCCGAGCCGCCGGATCTACTGATAAGATCATCGCAACACCATCTAAAACCAAGAGCGAGCGAAGCGAGCTCAAGATTTTTAACTGCAATATTATAAAATCGTTGCGCAATGCGATCTGAACCTTGGAGCAAGCGAAGCAAGCTCGAGGTTTTAATACCATATTAGAAAGTCGTTGCGTAATGCAATCTAAATCCTGGAACGAGAGAAGCGAGCTCGAGATTTTTATTGCAGTATCTCCAGCTCGCTTCGCTATTATGAAAAATAAGAGTCAACTAAAATACAGTTGTCTCTTTTTTTTCGTAATTCCTTTTAAGTCTGGGGTGGGCCTAAATCCTTGAGTTTTCACTTATTTTTTTCCCGAGCCGCGGGGCCTCTTGGCAGCACTGGGCCCATAGGCTGCAGCCTACTTTGCCTCTATGGTTAATCCGGCACTGGTCATTAGAAGGATAAAAATACTTAATAAAGATCTTACGTACGTCTACATTACTATTATGTACATACAATGTGGCAAGGGAAAACATTGTTGAATTTGAATTTAAGGTGGTGTTGCAATCTTTTCTTAGATTAATTATAGTGTTTCGTGTTTTTATCGATTCCGTAACTTTAGGGAGATTTTTTTTAATGCATTAGTAAGATTTAGGTAGTTACAAACAATGTGAAGGACGTATTAATACTTGGATTGATGTTATTCATCTTTGAATAAAGTGTATTTGATTGATTGATTGATTACAGATGTCGTTCAAGGCTTAAGAAAACTTGTTTAATTCGCCCTCAAAATCGATTTTCAGTCCGGTTTAATCATACGGAATTACGGACCTAGTGAGCACAAAACTGATTTTTTCTTTCGTTTCCATCAACACCGAACGAGTGAAATGTTAAAATTAACATGCACTTGTGTTGTGTTTAATTTAGACGACATTCTTTTTAATTTAAGATAATGTTCCTATAATTATTTTGTATTTATATAACATTCTTCTATCGAACACTCACTGCCAATCGGTATTTTGATTTTTTATAAAACGATCACGGTCTGAAAAGGTTTCGTAGCCCTGCTGCTGTCATCTTCTTATTTTCGTCTTTATTTGACATATAGTTTTATAGTTTAATAATGTGCCATTAATGGAGAACAATATTACAGTTAAAGTGAGAGATAGGCGCTTCCGTTTGATTTGGATTAATCCTCGTGTAAAACTCATCTAATTGGAATGTTTGAACCACCCTTGCATTTCAAGAGTTAGCTAGGTTAGGTTAAGTACAAAGAAAAATATAACTAAAGACCAGGCTTTAAGGGCTAGTTCCCATTGCCTTTCCGAAAGGATAAATTCTTAACAAAAAAAAATAAAAATTGTTTACCACTTTATTGCATTTCAAACGTAGAAAGAGAAGGAACTAGAAGCAAGCACGTGTCTTGTCATATCACTCAGTAAGAGATGCACATAGCAAATTCGATCTTGTTGAAAAAGGAGATCGCTTCTTATTGTTGTCCTTATCGACGTAGCCACTTTTTTGTTCTACGACGGCTGTCTGACTCCGGAGTCAGACATCTATTTTCATACAAATTGTATAGGATTTTATGACTATCGCTGTCTCATACGCGGTTACACTGATGTTTCGTCTATCAGCGTAAGCGAAAAATACTTCGCCTATGATTTCAAACCATCGTCAAAAATCAATATTTAGTGTGAAAAGTGTTCATCTTTTTTTATTGTAAATATTAATGTGAGATTAAGTATATCAATTTAATCACGTAAGTAATTGTTTAGATTGTTTTTTGACACGTGATTTTTCATTTTGGGTAAGAGGATTGGCGGATACCGTTTTGGCCATACAAACGTATTCCCCTGTTGAGTTTAAAAAATCCAAAATCTAGCTCAAAATAAGCTAAGGTGGCAACTCTAAACGTCAGCATTTAGCGAACGTGACACAATATGTCTAGCTCGTGCAACCCTAGACGGGGGCCGCTGTACATCGACGTTTTTGTGGGCAGAACTAGTAACAACCACTTACTAGACGAGTCGATGTACTCCAAAGTCAAAAAATAAAAAATTGGCGAGCGTCCGGCTCCGACCGTGGCTAAAAGCCGTCTGAGCGCGCCCCGCTAAGACCCGCTCCGAGAATATTTGGTACGCCATTCGTATTTTTGAGGATAAATAAATAATGGAATTACTTTTTATAACTTTTGTTGATGAATTCACTAGAAGAATCAATGGTGAATATGTGAGTATAAATTAAAAAGAATGAAACCTACTTTAAGTTCTTCTAAAGCGAAAAAATTCGTTTAAAATGTTAAAAAATACGACATCTTTGTGACGATTTTCTATCGAGTGAAGTAATTCCAATCGTGTATTTAATTGATGATTTCACTAGATAAACTATCCAAGAATACTGAGGTATGACTTATAATTCGGTAATTTGTATAAATCTAGTCGAAACATGAAAAATAAAAGATGCCTCCAACGTATTTCCTTCTACTATGTCACCTTAACCTAATAATCTGTGGTTTGTCAGCATTAGTTTACCTCTCTCGCAAGCCTAAAGGTCTTTTATTGATCGTGCAGGAGGGCGACATGTCGGCGGAGATGTACACGTTCCACGAAGCGATAGATGAACTGCAGCGCGCCGAGGAGGAAGTACTCGACAACCACAAGGCCATCTCCGACTACCTGCAGCACGCGCTGCAGCGCTGCAACCAGCTCCTCACCATCACCAGGGACGTCGACTACGATCAGGACGGTCTGTATATACATCTCCGACTACCTGCAGCACGCGCTGCAGCGCTGCAACCAGCTCCTCACCATCACCAGGGACGTCGACTACGATCAGGACGGTCTGTATATACATCTCCGACTACCTGCAGCACGCGCTGCAGCGCTGCAACCAGCTCCTCACCATCATCAGGGACGTCGACTACGATCAGGACGGTCTGTATATACATCTCCGACTACCTGCAGCACGCGCTGCAGCGCTGCAACCAGCTCCTCGCCATCACCAGGGACGTTGACTACGATCAGGACGGTCTGTATATACATCTCCGACTACCGACCGACCGGTTTAGTCTTGTAATGAATTCGTCAAATATGACAAAGTTCTTCAAAACCGTTTTAGCGAGTAAAATCATATACATTTACACTAAAAATATGTTCTGTGATTCAATCCATTCAATGTTCAAATAAACAGTTGTGTCCATAAATGGCATGAATATGCGTGCGCGTGTTCACTTGTGTGCTTTTGTGTGTAATGTATGTATGTGGATGTTAATGCTACCATGTGTTGTACTGCTTTAATAATCGTTTATAGACGGAAAGACCAATTCTTTTTCGTGTGAACATTGCATGAAGGATTAGTTATCGAAACTGACTGCCTAGGGTGCGCCAGAGGCACTCCGGCTTCATCACTCGAGGTGGCTCTTTCCTTGCGCCCTAGCTCGACGATGATGTGGGTGTTAATGCTGCCTTGTGTTGTGTTGTGTGTGTGACGTGTGATGGTGTTGCAGCGTTGTGGCGCGCGAGCAAGCGGCTGCGCGCTCTGCACCGCGGCGCCGCCACACGGAGCAGGACCATTGGTTTGACACAGACCTACCTACCGTACTGAGCTATCATGCTTGTAACATACATTCAACTGTTATGTAATTGTTTTATCCGACTTCTCTCCGTTCTGATCCGCGTGTCTCGTTTAATTCCTCGGGTCCTTGATCTGCAGCATTGCAATATGCAGCAAAATTTTCTCTTTCAATCATACAGTTATATGACTTTTATCGTAATCTAGTTGCCATAGTCTGATTTTGAGATCTTCTGTCGACTTGGTGGCATTTCACTGAGTTGCAGAAAAGCTCATTAGATAGAGTTAATCCTACATTAAATCTATTGCTGGCAAAAGCCAGTAGCGAGCCAGCGTAGTAAAAACTACGTCAACGAAACAAAAAATTACAGCAAGAGATTTAATGGAGGATTAACTTTAATGAGCGTTTCTGCAACTGAGCGTAAGACATAAAAAAGTCACGTGAAAACTCAGACCAAATGAAATAAATGATTTCTGATTCTACATAATTAATTTAAAAAAATCTAAATGTATAAAAGATAGATTTTGTTTTTTAAATCAACATTGGCTTACCTTTGTTCTGTCTCACGTAATGGGAAGCGAGAGATGACGAGGTCGATGGTAAAATCCGCCTACCCACAACATGCGTAGGCATCCACAAAAACTCTTTACTTTAGAGAAGAATTAATAATATTCAATAGTATTTTTCAGTTATTAGTTTTCTTATCTTACATTTATTTAATACTAGAGTTAACCCGCGACCTCGTCCGCACAAATTAATTACCTGATTTTAAGTCAGATCACTATCAAACAAATTCGTTAAAATCGGTTCAGTAGTTTTTACGTGATGCGCGAACAAACAAACACACAAACAAAAGACAAATTTTCTAAAAAAGGTTGATTTGGAGTCAGGGATCCCTAAAAACCATATCGTAATCTTTTTCTTGTAAATATCTTCAATGTACAGACACACTTCAGTTACATTAGTAGTTTAGATTTAAATACAAAATTCTAAATCAACAAATTCACAATTTTCAATGACAGTTGAATGAGTTCATAATACATTTTAACCTACCGATCATGCTTCGAAACGTTAACACCAATGCTGCTGCTCAGTGGTATGAAAGAGATAGCCTCATCAAAAACATTCTCGGGTGAATCTTCAGGGCGTTTGAAGACCATAATTTACCTGGCCGAACCTTTTCATCTTGTTTATATGAAATCGCATAACATTTTAAAGTGTTATAAAGCTCCTGAACGTTTATAACAGCGCTGTAAAATGGTATGCCTTTTCCATTGACATACAAAATAATGGACGCCGGGTCTAGTACAAAATTATCGAAAAAAGTGTCCGAGACTAACCTACACAAACACACGTACTGTGTAGTAATATAAACATTGAAAATGCTGAAATTCTTTTTCATTTTGCTTGCGTAGTTTCTACCCCACCGCGGCACGGCGCGCGCCGTCGGCTGGTCAAACAAAGACTGTCGTGTAATTCGTTCTCTTTATACGTTTTATTCCTCTTTTGGTTCGGACACTTTTGAGCGCGGTTCGTCCAGTAGTTGGTAAGTCAATGGAATTGCGAAACAAAACCAGCTGTTCCATAGAAAATTTCAATAGCTACTCGACCAAAATGTAGGAAACAGCAGATTTTTTTCGCGATTTTAAATGTTGTCTCCTTAGTAAAATGCATTTAATTTTACACCCTGCCGTGTAATTTTTCGTCGAAAAAATTTGATCTTCCATTCAATTAAACCAAACATTCAAATTTCGAAATTGACCCAAAAACGCATAATGCTACAATAAAATAACATCAGTATAACACAAGAAAAACGATGAAAAAAAAAACAATATTCAATCTCACAGTTTTAATATTATGTTTTTAGCATACGCGACGCAATGGGAGGAGCTACTAAACGAGAAGCTAGCCGTCCTCAGTCAGTCACGGGACCTCGTAGCCGAGTTCAGAGCGAAGATGACGCAAGAGGAGCACATCTCCCGTCGCATGCTGCCCCCCAGGCACCATTAGCCAGAGCGAGAGGCTAGATACCGGTAGGTAGGTGCGTAGCGTTGCTTGTGCCCAGTTAGGTGAACCTTGGCAGATTAATTTAACGTTTTGAACTTTATTCATTGGTTTTACGGCACTGAATTGGACAGTGACAGGCTCAGATTTGTGATCTGTAGCATGGATGGGGATTAATTAAACACTTGGTTGATTAGGACATTTGATTGTATTTAAGTTTATAATGTTTTTTTTTTCCCAAAATTGAGACTGAAACTTTAACCTTAACTTTTTGTATGTGCTTTTTGAATGAGGGTGTGAGGTTACACGTTATTAGTGCCCTCTCTTTTTGCATACGATCTTTAAAAAAAACAGCATTGTTTAGAATCTGGTTCACATTAAAAAAAAACGGACAAATACACCATTAAGTTTTGTCCAAACTTTTCAATCAAGTGTCAATCATAATTATATACAGTTGGAATATTGAACTATATGCTATAGTTATATAAAAGCTATGTACGGTATTCTGTTTCCCTGTACTGTTAGTGTGCTATACTTCTAGATCGTGCCGTAGGTTGACTATCATGGCGCCCACATGGAATGCTATTATTAATTTTAATTTAAGATCTGTAAGATAAGAATGACGATTAGCTGTAGCAATATGAGGTTCTTGAGGTTCTTTACGCTATCTTAATCTGCCAAGCTATTTTGAATGGAGTCTCAACGACTTTAAAGTTTGATTTTGGATAACGAAATAATATCGAATCGTTTGGCAACTCTGGCAATTGATATGTTAGTTTTAAATCATTGTCGACTATTTATGTAGATATACTTATGACTATTGAATCTCGATATGTAAAAACAACGCATTGTAAGTTTAAAATATAAGACAGATCTCTAAAAAGACTAAAATTTTTGATTTATCTAGAATATTTTTGTTTACTGGAATCATTAACGCTACGTACTAAATTCCTGCTTTCGCGTTTGTATCTATAGCCTTATCAAAGATGGCGGACGCATTATGGCGGACATTGTATTTTAATCACAATTTTAAGATAATCATTTAATTGAAATAACCTGAAAATCGACAAGTTTTATGTGAAAATATTTTAGCTGGCCTATTATATTAATTTCCGCTTTTTTTTTCCGAACCTTTTCTCACGACCCAAATGTCTGCCTTATGAACTAACAGACTTTAAAAAGGACTTTTGTAGTACTCTTTAAAACTATGCCGTCGTATTTATCAAGCTCGGAGAGCGTGTTTTATGCAACGAAAACGTGATCCTAAGGCACTTTATTAGGAGCTGTTTCTCCTTAAAATATTCATTGTAATAATTGCTATACCTCATAGACTAAGACATTTTTTTCGCTTACGCTGGTTGACGGAACATCAGTGTAACCGCGTATGAGATAGCGACAGTCATAAAATCCTATACAATTTGTATGATGCTAGATGTCTGACTTCGGAGTCAGTCGTAGAAGTGCATCTCTTACCGAGTGAATATGACAAGGCACGTGCTTCCTTCTAGTACCTTTACCTTTCTACGATATACCTACTTTCGACAAATGAATGAATGATTGATTGATATAAACACAACAGTATGACCAGGTAGAAATAGTTTGATGGTTTAATTTGTACAGTTTTCTTTGCATAAAACACGCATTTCGGATGTAAAACTTTAAAGCTAGAGACTGTTTATTGTTGAGAGTTTTAAAAGCACAAATAAAGACCAGTTATCATCCAAATGGTCGTGTAATTTTTTTGTTAGCTACGCACACGAGGATGCCTTCAATTTAAATTGGATAAGTTTCTTTATATTGAAGGCATCTTAAGTATAGATCACAATCATCTACAATCTATACGTGTACCAAAGTCGATTCATGTAATTAACGCGTATTCGATTTAATTTATATAGATACCTTACTCTTGTTTGTTTACGTAAGTGACTTTTTTCTCAATGCATTTACCCTGTTAAAGGCCTACTTCTAAAATTGTAGATATTTGTATTAAAGGGAGAATGGGAAAGTACAAAGAGCGTGACCTCTTGTTATAATGTAATAGAGGTTAAGTTTGCATGACAATTTGCTTAGGAAACTATTTTTTGGACACACAGAGTGAGTACTCGGAATGTTGTGAAGAAATTTAGTAATTGTTTTGTATTTAATAAATCAAAGGTCCTTGAAATGCTGGCTTGTATTTGCATATTTTTCTATGATATTAATACGTCCGAATTGTTAGTTAACACAATGTCGTAAGGTACTTTTTTGTTTGTTCTGTGAGTTTTTGAAACTGCGAAAAAGTATTGTAGCTCCGTAGTTTATTACTGACAAACAAAAAAAGTACTTTATTACAATTAATTAAAGAAATATAGTTCATGTTTAAAAGAGATTCCTTTCATTCCATTATTTTGAGATTAAACTCGTTCAAGTGTGGTGCTAGCCAATAGACTTCGAGATTTTATAATTTGAGTGCTGTTCCTACGAAACAATGTCTTATCGCTTCATTTGAAAAGTAGTATTAGGCGTGTATTATTTGTTTTGAAACTTGAATTTTGTGAAGCACTCAAATAGTTATACTTACATGGTTGTATTAAATGATTTGCAGTTGTAATATCTGTATTAACTATTTTTGCTTAGACTAAAGCTACGCGAAAAATGTTGTTTACCAGACAAATGGTTCACTCATTTTATCGTGCTGAGTATACAATAACTGCTTTAAGCTTTTATTTTGAGTCGAATCAGGATTTTGACTTCAAATCTTGTTCTTTTTGGAGTCATAATTCTTATCATAATATACAGGTTGTAGTTTTATTTATGCTGCGTCCATTCATAGTTGAAAATAGGATGCAGGATTTGTAATGGAGACTAGATCCTGTTTGTGATTTTGTTATTGGTTGGCTGCGCAGTGACATCGCTTTGCCATTTTTTTTAGAAATCGAGAGCTAAGCTGTCGACTTCATATGTAGAGAGTCGGTGGATAAATTTCTATACACAGATTTTTCTCCCTAAAAATGTAACTGTAATTTATGTTTTAGAATCATTCGAAAATTGTTCACCTCATAAAAATAGTAAAACTGCATGTTTTTTTTAATTAAAAAAAATAGTAAAACTACTTAAAAGACTAACTATGATTGTAAGTTTTTCAAGTCATTTATTTTTCCTTTTTTGTATTATTTATTATGTTGTGATAATGGTAATATTATAATTTGAAATATGTATAGTCTGACGCGGAGGAGGCCTCTGGTGGTATCCCAAAATCTTTGTTTGTATCATTATTTGATTTAGAAGACACAATTTTGTAATAAACTATCAAATAACTGTTTGTGTTGATCTATTACTTTGGTGCTAGGTCGCTTTTTCTTCTGACCTCTTTGCTTTTGGCTTTATTTTCTCAAAAAGATTTAATTAAAATAGGGCGAAGGCTGAAAAGAGCGAAGCGAAGCCCTCGTTTTACCTGTCCAATAGCGCTTTCATTGAAAAGCGCGACTATTAGCGACCCATCCATAAATTATGATATACATCATTAGGGGTCCACCAACTGTCACGATGTGATAGGGGGAAGGGAGGAGATCATGTCCCTCATTTATCTCTCTCGATGCGCCGAATTTCGCATAAACATTGGTATCATGACATTAAGGTCACCCGAATTACTCAAAAATACTTCATTACTCTTACGTAATCAAGGGATGGTCATACGCAACGAAAAGAAAACATATTTTTTAGCGAAATTCCCAAAAAAATTAGGATTACTAAACTTATTTCCTTTCCGAACCTAAGAGGTAACAATGTATACTGCTTAAAAGTTATTTAGATAGTGCTTATTAATAATAAACAAATCAGTTCTCTGTATCAGAGTAACTGCCTATGCCGATGTTAGATCGATCGCGCTGAACGTAATCTCTCTGTATTATGATTTTATATTGATTGTAATATTATAGTTATTGTAAGGCCCGTCGGTTAATGTAATGCTAAGTTGCTGAAACTCGGGGCATTGAGGCAATGGGGTTGAACTATTGCATTTGCTGGAGTGACTCAAACATTTGCTGATCAGTGTAGGTACTTTGCTGATCTTCATTGACACATATCTTTGATCTAAGTTTTTAGACGTTGACGGTGATAACCGGAGAGTTGAAATCATTCAAATCGATCGATGATTGGCTTGATATTATACACATTAGTTAACTTCAATTATTTGTGATTTTCACTTAGTGCCCGCTTTAAATTCATTCGCTCTGTGTTTCTGTCCTCTCTCATAGATTGCACAATGCACCATACAAGGTTCAAAGTCAAAAGTATTCTGGAATCACCTGACACAAAATTGAGTGGCCTTCATGAAACCCATTGACTTATAACAGAACATGAAACCATACAATAAAATTAAAATTTGAGATTTTAAGGTGTAAGTAAGAAACCAAACCGTAAGAAAATACATTCATGAGTATGTACAATTCGCATAGATAAAATTATAGTTATCTTGCTCAACTTCAGATGTGCGGCTAAGCAGGCATAGTACATGCTTTTCTAGTTTCAGCGGGTTATATAAAATTAACAGCTTTTGCCAGTATTGCCTCAATGTGCTACGAGTTATCTTGCAAAGAGAGTGCCCAGTGCGACGCGACGGTGCCCTAATTTTTGCCTTGAAATGAACTAGTTTTTGTATAGAAGTGATGCGGTAAAGGAAAAGTTGATGAGGCGCGGAAGGTACGTCCTAGTTGTCTAGTGGAAATGCTTTATTGTAATAAACATATTTTAACATCGCACATTATAATAAATTAATCGAAATTGTTCTGTTGTTTTTTTTTCTTTATTTCCTTTAATTTGGAGAAAATGATTTTCTTTATTCAAATAGTAATTTAACCATTTTTGAGAGTTTGCGGTCACTATTTAAATGTTCACACCATATGAGTAATTCCTACTACCCAACAGAGGGAAAGCTTCGCGTTCGCGCTGCACCGTGTGGTGTATGGCGCGCCAGGGATGTGACTACATGAGTAAATACCCCACACAGAGAAAGTTTCGACACAATCGCGCTAGTTGACAATCTATGGGAGACATTGGGCGAGCGCGTCACGCGATCATTTTGTGCGCTTCTGGCCCCACAGAGACAGCTTTTAGGAGAGCGCACAATGATCACGTGACGCGCTCGTCCAATGTCTCCCATTCTCCCACAACTATTTGTGTCGAAGGTTTCTCTTTGTGAGGTATTTACTAATGGGTCAACCCTAGGCACGCCATGCACCTTCACCTCTCGTAGTAAGTGGGCGCCTTCATAGTGTGCGCTGTCTGAAGTCGGTAAGGGTCCAACTACATCTTATCAGATTCGTTTTTTTATCGGGAATAGTACGATTCATCGACCACAAACCTATTAACTTGTAACATAATATAAGGTTTGAACCTACGAATAAAGAAATAAATATGGAACGATAACTCCGAACAAAATCTCCCTAATTTTTGGCACCATGAGTTTTGGCGGCAAACGCCGTAATTGGAGTCGCCATAATGATCGAGTCTTGCGCGCTTGCGTGGTGTACACCAAAGTTCGTGGGGTCATTTTTTGACGTGAATTATATTTCCATATTTATTTCTTTATTCGTAGGTTTGAACCTCATCTAACAGCACCGCATCGCATTTTTCCGTCGCTCCATCCATCCATCCGACAGCACGACCGCGTGCGATCGCGTTCCGTCTATCTTATTTGCTCTAGCAAATGACGTTCCTGAGTGATAGAAAAGGATGGACCGACGGAAAAATGCGATGCTGTGGTGTTAGATGAGGTTCAACCCTAAATATATTCCTGCCTGCGGCCGTAGTATGGCAGCGTAATGTAGCGCTACCGCGCCTTAGCTCTCTTTCTATTTGCGCGCGAATGAGCGAGATAAAAGAGGCGTGATATAGCCTTATCGCGCGCATCATACATACTACTACGGTCGCTGCGCTGGTATAGTTAGGGAAACAGTTACAGCTGGTAATAGGGTAGGTAGGTATTGGTAGTAATTAAAACATGTAAATGCAATTCGTCAACACTTTGTTTTATATATTAAAGTACTTACATGGGAAATTTAAAGGTACATAGTTTGTACTGGTATCATGGAAATGCGATTTAGTTAATGAAAACATGAATAAATAAAATTGGAAGACCTCTACATTACACTGTACACCATTGTTCTATCAAAATAAATACAGCGTTGAGAAAAAAATTTTCTGTTATTTTATAGGCGGGTTTACATTGGTTGAATTTATCATGTCTAGTTTTTGACACATAGCGACTCTAAAATACGATAAACATAAGAAGGGTTAAGTAACTAATCGTCGTTAACATGAGATAATCACCTAATTACAATTATTAGAAAATAAATACATTTAATTTTATTATCACAGAATGATCAAAGTGATGTTTATAAGAAAAAAAAAACCATTCACGTTGTGAGTAAAAGCAAAGCCTCACGGTGAGGTGAGGTGAGGTGCCAACCCAGCACCGCAGCGGCATACCACACCCTGGACACTTCCTACAAACAAGCTCGCACTGACAAGAGATGCACATGTAAAGTGCGAATGAGTCATCTGCCAGCACGGCATCGCAGTTTTCTGTCGCTCAGGAATGTCATTTACATTTCCGGGAATGCGATCGTAGGCGGCAGCACCGGCAGTGCTGCGACCTTTCTCGCTCTAGCCAATGACGTTTCTGAGCGACAGTTACGGTTAGAGCGTGAAAAAATTCCATTCGGCGCTGCCAGATGAGGCTCAACTTTTACACTGCTCACTATCGTCCACCTCCCGTACCACGGAGAGTAAGGTCAAAATCGGTAAGCCAAAAACCAAAAATATATCGTCCTATGACAGGTCCTGCTGCCTGTGGCGCCGCGACGAAACAAAGCTGCTTTGACAAATCAACGATTTGACGAGCGTCTGCGAAACCGCTGCTGGGATAGGATAGTTGGGATATATTCTGACCCAAACAAGAGGCGTTTTAGGTTTTCACTCGGTCACAGCACAGGAGTGCGATTTTTGAATCTCATTCGGTGAGCTCAGCAGTTGAAAATGTCAAAATTACTATGGAGATACGCATCTTTCTACTGTTGATTTGACTTTCAAAAATCGCACTCCTGAAGCATGATTTTTGAGAGTCAAATCAGAGTAGAAACATGCATATCTCCATAGTAATTTTGACATTTTCAACTGCTGAGCTCACCGAATGACTTTCAAAAATCGCACTCCAGGTCCTGCACTCGCGACACAAGATGACGTTACTAAACGTGACGTCCCGCTTGCACGCTTGCGCCTTCTGTATGTGCTTCTTGCTCGGCGCCCCTTAAAGTTACCTACCACAGAAAGTGGACCCGGACTCTTTCTGATACTGATGTGACTCGGTGCCCATTCTCAATTCGTTTGCATGGATGTGTTTACTGTTAACAATAATAGTTTACTAATTCATTTTACAAAGGCAAGGAATGCATTTATAAAAAATTTGTAAATAAAAAACAACATTAAAATTGGGCGTGGCGTGGCTCTAGTGTGATTGTCTGCTTGGGCCTGAATAATTATCATTAAATGCGAATGGAGTTTATTAATAATTAAGACATGGATCCAGCAATCTCTTTGGTTAGAAGAATTTCTATTCACATTAGTATTAACTAGGTACCTACACTAATTTGATTAAGGTCAGGTTGGGTAAGTGAAACATACTTTATTTTTTTCTAAGGAAAATTGATTGGCCTGTCTAAACTGTTAGTCTTATAACAGTGACAATATGTAACTTACGTCAAGAAAAGTATAGAGATTTAAAATTTTTATCAACTGTTACCATAGGTGCATTCAAAATCGATAAAATTCAGAAATAAAGTCCACGGACAGAAACTGTTTCACTTGCCTCTTGCAAGGGGCAAGTGAAACAGTCAATGTTATTTGTGCATAACTAGCAATAAGTGAGCTTTTGATACAAAAGGTAATATATGCAATAGCGTTTCAAGCAATTTTAGTCCTTTCCACATGGAAATAATGTTTATTTTGGCTTGGAAAAGCAAAAAAAGTAATTTGGGGCAAGTGAAACATATATAAAAAATCAGAGGTTCTCAACATTCTTTTAATTTGAAAACTTGTAGTTGACTATGAATAAAACTATAAGAATTTTCTTAGAAAAAGTATCAATTTAATAAATTGGAATCATAATAAAACAATGAGTTTTATCCGTTTCCGTATAAGTAAAGACTCGTCGATTTTTATAGAACTTCCACAGCTGTCAAATTTAAATTTCGAACTTCCGTTACATGAAAAGGTTGGGGATTCAAATTTCAAGGCCCTCCTATAAATAGTGTTTCACTTCAAAAGCACTGAATCAACAAATCAGTTTTCAAAAAATATTAGGTTATTAAAAAGGTTTAGAACCTCTGATCTGAGGTAAGTGAAACATACGTTTCACTTACCTCATACTGCACTGTTTCTCTTGCCCCACTACGTTATTTTGAAGTTAAGTTTTTCATCATCAAATTATGACAAAACCTGTTGCATATACGTAAAATGAATATTCGTAGGGGGAAGATCAATTAATATTATGTGTAACATACATTTTACAAAGACGATACGTCGGTTTTTTAAAGAATTCTGAATATTTTCCGATACTCACTCGCACTCGCAAATATTGTTTTTGACAGACTGATATTTTGCAATGCTTTATCTCGTCACTCAAGCATAGTAGCGACATCTCTGTTTTATATCCGGAACTATAATAACAAAAACACCTTACCGACACCTACATCACTAAGTAAAAGCTCCAATTATTGAAGATATTTGAAAGTGTCCCACTTGCCCCGGTGTTTCACTTACCCAAACTGACCTTAATTAAATTGATAATAAGATTAACGAAGAATTTTTTCCAATTATTTAACAAAATTAATGTCATTCAATTTATGTCTAATTTAATTATTTTTATGTCACTTATTGCGATGAAGAAACCTATTATAAATGTTTTGTATTATTTTGGTACCTAGTTAAGTCATTTGATTTAATTTGTTGACCTTGTACCTTGGAAATACTTCACTTCACAAGCAATAGCCATCAAAATATTGTGCGCTTTAATTTAATATCAGCACCTACATAATACATAATGTCCTAACATTACCTACTTATCGTAAAAGCCCAATAAATAATACGTACTATATAGAATTATACACACATAAAGGTAAACTATCAATACCTAATAGAAGATACGATAAAACTAAAACACGTGAATAAATACAGCGAATACCTGCCTGCAGGCATAGTTGGAAGCGAATGAGCATTATTACATATTTACAGTTTTTATTTTACAATTATACTTTATGATCCATAATGTCGAGTCGTTAAAGTTCATGTTATAATTAATTATATTATTTTAATAGGACTGCCAAGCTCATTGTATGACCGACTGTTATAAATAATGTCTGATTTCTAAACCTAAAAACATGTTTGTAAGTTTCAATGAGAGTTCTACTAAAGATTGCATTTAAAAAAAATCTACAAATCTTTGTCCCAGTATAACTTGAATACTATATTTTTACAGAAATCTGACAAGTCACCACATAGTAATTACCTATAGTTTCCTGGAGTACGATTTTTGAATCTCATTCGGTGAGCTCAGCAGTTTTAAATGTCAAAATTACTATGGAAATACGCATCTTTCTACAGACTGCTGATTTTACTTTCAAAAATCGTACTCCTGGATTGTGATTTTTGAAAGTCAAATCCGCAGCAGAAAGATGCATATCTCCATAGTAATTTTGACATTTTATACTGCTGAGCTCACCGAATGAGATTCAAAAATCGCACTCCAGTTGGTTTTTACTCACATAATATGGTTAATATTGAAAATAGGATCAAACTTCGTTTTTATGGAGCGCGGTCGAGAGAAATTTCTCTTAATGGGAACAAAGGTCTCATAGCTAATCTACATATATATATAAATTTACCATACACTCGGACCAACTCTCATAGGAACTCATACGTAAAGTAATTGACGATCTTTTACAAACCGCTATCTAGGAATTTTAAATACTACAGGTAGAGTGTAACATTCTAGGGTCAAAGCGGGTCGTCGCCGAACTCTTCGCTTATGAGTATGTGGGGATCACCAATAGCCGGCACCATGTGCGAATACTCGCTCGTCGCCCATAGATACAGGTTCAGAGTCCTTTCCGTGCATTGCGCTATAAATCTGCAATAAATAACAAATTAGCATAAGTCTATTGATTTTAGCGTCTGAGCGCCGGTGGCGCGTTGCGGAGAGATGTGGAAACTCAATCTTGAGGGCAGGGTTCGAATCCGCACGGACGACATGCCATGTACACACGGCGACACATCAAGCTACGCAAAACAAAAATATGCTGGCCGCGCGTAGGTAGAGTAATGTATAACGTCGCGCGTCCAGCTTATGTTTGTTTTGCGTAGCTTGATGTGTCGCCGTGTGTACCAATGATCTTTTCTAACTTACTTACCGACCTACCGACTCGACTAAAATGTATAGGACCGCAGATTTTTTTTTCGCGAGTTCGGTATTGGTCCCATAGATAAAGTTGATCAGTTTGATGGTCTGATCGATCATCCCCTTAAAAAACCAGCATATTAAGTCGGACCCTGTATAGTAGCATATTTTAGCATATTATCACGACTATATATGTTATATGTTCGTGCCGTTATTGTATGGTTTCCATAATAAAAGCCTTAAGTGCTAGTTTGGGATCATTACAATGTATGTGCCTGTGAGCGTTATTTATTATTTATTATATTCTCCGAGGGGGTAGTCAGAGATATTCTGAAACATCAGAACATCCACGTTTCACTAGTAGTACCGAAACTCTGTCCAGTGTGAAGGGTTGTGAGCCTGTCGCCACTTGTAATGGACAGAAGGTACAATACATGCCTCGAAATTAAAGCATTCAGGTTTCCTCACGATGTAAGTATATTTATTGGTAAGTAATGCTTGAACAACGGATTAAAACGACACGTCACTCGACCAAAACAGTTACACATTAAAAGCAAGTTAGGTATTAAAACCGATAACGGTAAATCTATCCATGACGAATAATGGTTTGCTTTCACGTTTTTTATGTAAAATATTGGAATTATAGACATAGTAAAAACAACCTACCTAATCAATTAATATAATAATTATGTAGGTACTGTAGAACCCGATATAATGATTAAATTTAGCTTATGTAGGTACTATTCTAAGCCCCACTTGCGCCAACCACGGGTTAGCAATTAACTCCGGACAAAATAGCTCTCTCAGTTGTTTTTCTATACAAAAAGTCATGGGTTACCAACTTAACCTGGAGTTTATTGCTAACTCAGGTTGGCGCAAGTGGGGCTCAGAATCGAAATTTCCAATAATGAAAATTCGAATATTAACAAACAACTCACCTAACAAAAGGTCTAACATCCCCCTCATTAGCGGTCTGTAGGTGTTGATAATAAAGATGTCTGTGCTGCTTCGCGATGATCACCGGGGGGTAGCCGGCCTGCATGAGCACCAGGTTCATGAGGAGGCGGGACGTGCGCCCGTTGCCGTCTATGAACGGGTGGATGTGCACCAGCTTGTAGTGGGCTAGTGCTGCGTATCTGCGGATATTGTTACGTACCTATGAGCTTATGCAAATGCAAACACGATCTAGACATTCTTATAAGGCAAGAATAAAGGAATACCCTCCACTGGGAGCTGATTAATTCCACAAATAAACATCCTCACCTCATGATCTGCTTAAATTGTCAGCACTGATTGCAGATAGTTAATAAATAACAAAAAAAAGAGCTTATGGTGATTCCTTAAATCTCTAATGCCACACGTCGGGCACTCCATAGAACAATCTCACAATATGAATAAAACTTCTACAGAAACAAGATGACGTAAAAGCACGTATCTATTCTATTCTATATTTTAAAAAATGGCTGCCATCTTGGGTATGTGATGATTTTGCCAATGTCGAGTTTTTATAGCAAAAGTGCTTGACGTTGTACGGTTATATTGATATTTTGGTGACTTCAAGGGTTGTTCTTATAAAAGAACAATATCCTGAGCCACTGGATTTCCACTGTGGACCGGGGATGGGGCAACCTACGCGCACGCGACCACCCAATAGCAGAGCCACAGAGCAAATCCAGCACGTATCCACAGTATTGTTTCGGGATGGCGACATTCATTCTGAGGAGGGTATTCATTGAATAACAATGTAAATGAAATCACTGTATGCACAGGGAATAAATTCGACCTATCCCCCACAGATACAGAAGCAGAAGAGCGAACAGAATGTCTTGAACTTAATAAATAAATTGCTCAATCAGCAATGATTGCTGATTGCTGTATCAGCAGTAATGATGAGTTTTTTATATCACAGAACTATCCTTTACTTTACAGTCTTTACATTTATTTCGACAAAATAATGTTAAATTGCAAATATTAATGTTAGATAGATGACAATGTTATGATGATGTCGATTATTATCAATGACCCTTCTGTTATCGCTAAATACAGTTTTTCCCGAATCTAAATCTAATGTTGTATAGGTAATAATAATAACTGAGATTAAGATATCATTACCTATAGTATATTAGAATAACAAAACAAAATTGATTCACACAATGGATATGGTAATAAAAATATTTTGAAATGTTGAAATCATTAACAATAAAACGTATGTGTGATTAAAGTCTCTATCATAATTTTATTAAAAGATCAACTTTGGTAGGTTTTTTTTTTTTTTTTTTAATTTATTTATTGTAAGAAAAATGACAAAAGATTTGAACAATTGAACTTCCAAAAACCATCGGCGGTTTATCCGGAAGTGCAACAAACAAAAAGGTGAAAACATCACCTTGCAAACTTATCTATAGGATGAATTGAAAGGAATCAACAAATTTTTAGGGGTGGTTCAGACCTTTTACCACAGAGGATTTACTATATGAACAAATTTGAAATTGCAAAAATTGGCTATCTTACAGTATTAATATGACTGGAATTATCATTAAAAAAAATCATATTTCACAGCATGCTTCGCAAATGTGATTCTCGTTCAATAAAACACTCCAAATTTTCACACATATAGGCATTTGTGAGGCTACGGATTTTCCCTAGGAGAGGCAGCTGGCTAGCTGATCAGCCCGCTAGCCCAGGGACCCTCAGAGGTAGCCCCCGAATTAAGACAATTTTCAGAAGGGGGCCCATTATTGGGGTGTCCCCAGTTCTGGGGGAATTACAAGTGACAATGTAAAACATCTCCAAGAATACTTCTTCTTTATGGCACATTAAAGGATCATGCTATTTTGCTTTAAACACCATCCATACCCTTTATGCAGACTGGCTGACTACTGTTAAGCCACAAAACCTACAGTTCTTTAAGGGTTGAACTACACATGGCCGCACGCGATCGCATTTTTCCGTCGCTCCATCCTTTTCTGTCACTCAGGAACGTCATTTGCTAGAGCATATAAGATAGACGGAACGCGATCGCGTGCGATCGCACGCCGCAGGTCGCATGAGGTTCCTGAGTGACAGAAAAGGATGGAGCGACGGAAAAGTGCAATCGCGTGCGGCCATGTGTAGTGTATGTGTTCAACCCTAACTGATCGATACAGTGCTGCTAGCGGCACTCTATGCAATCTTCCTTAAAATATTCTTTCTTGGCATGCAGCAAGAAGCCAGGAGAAAAATATGTTTCAAGTTTGACTGCTTTTCAGTTCTGAAGATTTAAAAGTATTTGGCTATTAATTGATAGATAACATACCTGACTGGATGCAGATCCAATGCATCTTCAGAATTCAACCACTCCAAGAATTGAACCATTAGCTTCAGTATATCAGACGGACCCGGCGGTATATGACCACCTACGTACACCTGCGTCCTTCGGAACTGCCCTCCTTCTACCGGGTCTACGTGACCAAGCACTCTCTTATGTATTTCAAGTATGTCTCCCATAGTTATATCTCGTAAACGGTACAACAAAGTAGAATTTATATACTTCATTGCTGCATCTAAGCCTAGAATCTCATTGTGCTCGTCTATACTTTTTCCGGACACTGCTATCCTGGTTTCTAATATGCTTCTAGTTTGTTGCAAAGTCATTGTATTCCCTTCTATGGCAACAGTGTGATATATATGTTGGAAATACGCTTCTTTCTTAGCCCTACATAGAGCGGAGTTGTTGTCCGGTATTGATGATAATGCGTCTCGTTTCTCATCAATTTTCCTTAACATTTCCCTGTCTAAGTTCTCTACGATGCTCGCTGTACGTTGTCGATTTGACAATGCGCCGGTGTGATCAGGATAATTAGTTAACGCTAGCGTATAAAGTTGGTCGGCACGAACAACATCTTTCTTAGTGTCTTCTAAGAACTCTCCGTAGTGGTTTAATATGTCGGCGTGTTTAGGGGACAGTGCAAACGCGTGTTGGAAGAGTTTCAGAGCTTTGTCAGACTTGCCTACCTTCTTCATCTCTAATGCAGCGTTCAGGGATACCACTGCCTCGGCATCTCGAGCTGCGTCGTGGTGTTTGTGAATGGGGACTGCCGTATCATCCGTTACGGGCTCCAAATAGTTGCCGTATAAGCCCGCGGGTATTGGAGAGAATGGCTTTGTGAACTTAACATCGTAACTCAATCTATGCAGAGATATCACGACAGCAATCGTACATACCGCACTGGACAATATTAATACAGTTTTACAACGATCCACTAACATTTTTGTAAATAATTCTTGCTTGTTACACTTCATGGTTTCCACTTCGCTTGTTCTACCTATGAATAGCATGGCTGCTACTTTCACTTAAACATCTATTCAGCGATGAAATCTCTTCAGTAATCACTCGATTAGATTTTGATTGCATTGTGTGTTGCAAAAATATTTCAAAACAAAAATACCAAATCGCGAAAAACCACGTAAGGTCATCGCTTTGACAATGTCAAGCTGACAGCCAGACAGCCAGCTGATTTATGAAACCGTTTCATTTCAAGCAATAAAACAATTTTATAAAATAAATTTTCACATGTGTAATGCTACGGTGTATCGGAACGTTTTTATAGCTGCGTTCAGAATGGTAAAATTAAAAAAAATTTGTGTTCCGTTTCCGGTGGAAGTAAGAAATTCGAAAGTCCCATCCATGTCCCAACTTTATTCCTTCAAAGATAGAATGTGTAAAGGATTATGAATTCTGAGTACACACGGTGACACATCAAGCTACGCAAAACCAAAATAAGCTGACCGCGCTACGTTATACTTTATTTACACTATGCGCGGCCAGCTTACATTGGTTTTGCGTAGCTAGATGTGTCGCCGCGTGTACTAATAATTCAGCAAAATAAAATCGCTAAGGGAGGCTAACCCTTTCATACACCTTAGGACTGCCAAGGGACAATATATCGCGAATACAACCGTGTTGGTGAAGAGATACTTTTTCCACGACCCTAAATCAGTTTAAATCCAAGGTGCTGCGGTATTTGACCACCTACGAATAGTGTGATGGGAACAGACAACGGTCGTAGCAACTAATTCTCTAGCTAGTCTCTTTTATTTAAGTGTTATTCCTGTTTGTTTGTTCGAATTTAAAAAAATTCAATGTTGTAAGTAGTTAGGTATTTATTTATTTATAGTTCTATCGTTTTAAAATAAATTTGACTTCATGTTAAAACTTAATACAAGTCGTAAATATCCGTTATACGCACAGACTCAGGTGTTATTTATACCTATACCTAGCTCTTCTATCATGGTATTTTCTTGAAATAAGGTCTTATAAACGCATGAATAAATAACAAGGTACGAGTTATTAATTAATTTTATTTAATTACTTATTATATTTGTAGTGCTTTCATCATTGTCTCAAATAAATAACAAAAATCTTACAAATACCTTTCAGATCGATTATGAATTAAAAATACTAATGAATAGTTAACACTACTTTATTTACATAAATAATGATTTTAAAAATAGGTAGCTATAGCCTATTATCATTTAGCTATTAAATTAAAATTAATTTCTACTTAATATAAACAAACCCTCGGCCAAAAGGCATAAGCTGCTTGATCGTACAATTTTCTTCCTCATTTATCTTTTATTGAGCGCTTTTTTTTAACAAATACTAAGCGAACATTATATGACCACCCCCCTTTTTTGATTGCAGACTAGACAAATCAGTCACAACAATAACAATGTTCGTTACCAACAAAATGGCGCCAACAAACGCAATAAGGCACTGACAATATTCGAGTTTTTACGAGGACCGGAAGACTTTTTACTAGCCCATGAAAATTATAAACGTATAAACCTTTATTGAATTTAAGTGAAAATAGTCAGTGAAATTATGATTTCTGCGAACGTAGCCAAAAGTTACAGTCGAGAAGTTGGCGCGAAATTTTAAAAAGTTGTCTAGCCTCGAAACTTCCTGCAACCATTCAAAATACTTCGGCAAGAATCTTAATTAATTAAACATATTAAACACTAACCTAGAACTATTCTTATGGCAGTTTTGCAGGAAATTAGAGAGCTAACAACTTGAGTTTCTTGGTTATCAAGCAGCTTGAAGATGGGCTGGCTGCAGTCGCTGAGTCTGACAATATTGAAAGCGACTTGGCAAGATTACAAATGCCATCAATTTAAATGCTACTTACAAACGTAAATTGCTAACACTAATATTGTTAACAAATAATTTACTCCTAAGCTAACAATAATAGATACAGAGCGCTTTGAATAATTAGATTACAATTTGGAACTAAATTCTCACCTAATGTTTCTCATGGAAACGATTCTTGCGACCAGCGCCAAACAGTCCCTAAACCGTCGAAATTTAATAATACTAAATAATTGTCAATAATAATACAATTTGAAAGCAGACTTCACAGCCTAGAGTGAAGCTAGGATAGTACCTATTGCATTAGAAAATTGACCACATGGACACGTTTTTTTATTAAAACTGTAACTACAGAAACTGTCTTATTTACAGTGTGAGAAAGTAGACGGTAATATTTCTGAAACCATGAAAGGCTGATTAGAAGCCTGTGAATAGAACCAAGTACATTTTCACCTCACAAGCTCGGAAAGATTGTTAATCATTCGAAATCTGAGTGCAAAGGTGCATTTTATCCGCTTGCGTGAAAAGAGTTTTTAAAATTAGAATCTTTCTATTCAATATTTTTCCTCAACATCCTTTTTATTCTTGTGTTGTAAGTAAGTACTGTGTTTCGCTCGGCAGCAAAGTAATATTGCTTCTCGCACCTTTGAAACCCTCGCTACGCTCAGGATTCAATGCAAGTACTCGCGCCAAAAGAAACAACTTTGCAGCCTTGCATAACAAATAACTATTAGGTGTGACTGGTGCGCTTCATTCTAAGGACATGACTCATTGGATAGCCAAAACGAGTCGCTGCCCTGAAATAGGGTCTTATGCCCTCAAATTGACGGTCTCTAAAAACATATTATAAGGCCGGTTTCAGAACAGAACTCAACAATTCTACCAACATAATATTGCAGTACTACCAACATAACTCCCGCCAAAAAATTAATAGCACATAGCATCAACGATGATCATGGTGGAGTAAAGTGAGCATCCGAGAGCTATCATAGTTCCCATGGCGATGGTGGAGTGGTAGGAACGGAAGCGGTTCAAAACGCGAAGGTAGCGGGGGCAGTGTGCAAGCTCGCCGAGGATGTGGCGACCGACCTGAGGGCAAAAAAAAATAAATGTTAGCTGAAAAATATAAAGTAAGTACTTACAACGTCGTTTTATAGTGGAATTACAACAGAATAGACAGAAAAACAGACTTGGTTGCATGAGCTGTACCTACCCTTCGCCTTTTCGTAAGGAAATCGGGCAGAAAACCTCTGATTACATAAAAATGTCGATGATTCGAACTTTAATTATAAATTTAAAACAAGACCGCTATAACCAGTCGTACAGATTCAAGATTTCTTTGGATATTGACTAATCACCAAATAGGTACCTCTACCTTCCTATACTTAGTACCCTGTTAGTACCTAACTCGTTGCTTTGGTTGTTTTTTTGTTTCAGCAAAAAATCGAATTTATCGGGTTTTGCTAGTTTGAAACGTTAAGGGTATATTATTCGGAGCGCGCTCCATACAAACGTACTATGGTGATATTTTCAATACTAACCAATTAAAGCCAGTGAAATTTTGCAGAAACAATCTAGAAACAAATTTCTATGCTTGTATGGAGTCAGATTTTCGTTAAAATTTATAGTTTTCAAGTTACAGTGCCTCAAAGA
Source organism: Agonopterix heracliana (assembly GCA_963693445.1). Classification (NCBI taxonomy): domain Eukaryota; kingdom Metazoa; phylum Arthropoda; class Insecta; order Lepidoptera; family Depressariidae; genus Agonopterix; species Agonopterix heracliana. The sequence continues at coordinate 19,907,670 of OY856311.1, forward strand.
TTTCCATACAAATCTTAATTTAATCCTAGCATTGAAACTGTATATTTTAACGAAAATCTGACTCTATAGAAGCATAGAAATTTGTTTCTAGATTGTTTCTGCAAAATTTCATTGACTTTAATTGGTTAGTATTGAAAATATCACCATAGTACGTTTGTATGCAGCGCGCATTTTCGCTCTCGGAATAATATTCTCTTAAATGGCTTAACGAAAAAGCTTCAAGACTTCTATTAATAACACTTCTTGGCAAACAATTTGGTTTTCACCGAGACCTGAATTCTAAAAACGGATGTCAGGGCAACGAACCTATTATTCTGGCCAATAATAATAAAGTTTAAGTAGGTACTATGTTAAATGCATTACATCCTGTTATTCAGTACCTACTAAGAATGTTATTTTAATTACATAAATAAATTCCCTAATCCATTCATTAACTGGCACGTGCCAAAGAACAAACGATGTAAGTAGGTACCTACTTAATTAATTTGGTATTGTTCTAGATTTCTTAGGAGGATTTTATAGTCCTAGTTGAAAATTTTTACACAATCTAGAAAGCAATATCTGTCCTACCTTGTCAGATTGCCGTTAAAATATAGTATACTTAATTAGGTTCAAAGTTATTGTGGCTCAAAGATTTCCATACAAGTCTTAAATTAAGCACTGAGACTACCTACATAATATAAGTATTTACGGAAATCTGACAAGGTACCGACAGCGAGTAAGTATATTGGTTTTTATTTATAGTGTTTAAAAAATTTCAGGACAGAACTTCTTTTGTATGGAGCAGAGTACGCTTAAGTTCAATCTGATTGACAAAGAAAAAGCGACGGTTTATCAATATGGTGAGTTAGTTAGGTAAACTTAGGTATCATTGGGTATCTTAGATCATTTCTCACACTGTTACCTCTTTAATCTGATATCAGTAGGTACCTACAGTACCTAATCTAAGACCAGCGGGGCTAGTACGCCAACCACATTTAACACATCCATGTGTCAAATTTAGTTTTCTGTCTCGTTCTGTCGCGTGCAAATAGAAAGAGAGCGGAAGCGTGATAGCGCTATATCACGCTATCGCGGGTTGGCGTACTAGCCCCGATGATGATGAACGGACGGATAACCTATAAGTCTACGCTTTACGTTACATCTAGTCTACCGTCTGCGGTTCACGCGTTGGGAGTTCAGAAAATATCTGAGTGGAACTTTGTTATGTACACTTACTTCTTGTCCGTTACCAGCAGTTTCTTCCATCTGAGTCTTGATGTGCTTGGCAATCAACATCGGACGCACGAGGTGGAGGCGCACGTACGCTTCTATGCTGAAGACTGCTAACAGTAGAGCTAGCTGTAACAAGCAAAATACACTAGTTGTAGTAAATATGAAGTAAATCTGTAAATAGGTAGGTATGTGCTAGAAGTAAAGCTTCCTATGACTCCATGAGTTGTGTATATTAAGATCCTAGTTGAACCTCTATACTCTACATTTAAACAATAACATAAGTAGGTATATCGCTGGGTGAATTACAATAACGGCACAATTAAAAAAAAGCGATTTCGAGAAAATTGCGTTTAAAGTTTCGTCGAATGTACTACGCGCGAACAGATTTAAGTGACACTAGTGCCATCTATCGGGAAACCCTGTGAAGTAGCAAGTTAAGTCATTATTGCATAAATAGAACAGTTGGCGCAGAGCATGAATCCGCATCTAACTCGAATTTGCCAAATTTTGACTTGTGCCGTTATTGTATTCACCCAGCGATATAACGAAATGAGATTAGCAACCCGATTGTTTATTTATGTCATAACGTCGACAAATGAATTGTATTGTAGCTAATAAAATATAAGCAGTTAAAGGGTACAATATACCTAAGTAGGGTTTAAAATCAATTTAAAAAGAAATAAAGTATTTAAACCTAGCTAGATTAATACAAGATTTATTTTGTATCGGAACAATCGGTAGAATCCAGAAACTTTTAGTTCAATATTTCCGTCATATTGTCGTTTCCTTAATAGTTCAACAAGATTATATCGGACAAGAACAGGAAATATAGGTAGGGGCAAGTGCTGTACCATTGGACACTAACTGGTTTTTTTTACAAAGTAGGTTCTAAATTAAAAAATGCCAATGCTATCTTTAAACAATTTATTATTTTCATTAAACAATGAAATACCTCATAATAATCAATAGCCTTAGTTGGAATATCTAGTGTAGTAATAAAGATATGAACGGGTTTTTAAAAACTATGATTTTGTCCACAGGTAAAACATGTGAATGTACCTATGGACAGCTATGTACCTATGAACATAGCGTTATAAAAACACTATGCTATAGAACTTTTGACTTGAATTGTGGATTAATAACATGAGCACTTACAATTAAGAACAAGAAACCTTAAAACATAAAAAATAAAACATCTAAAACGAAAATAATGACACTTTTGTTTTAGACTAATTAAAACTTTAAAATAGAAGAAATACAACTTTTAAAACACGTAATGGCACTTTACTTACACGATAAATTATTTTTAATTACCCTAAAAACGTCTAGAAATAGTTTCTCATCTGCATCATCTTCAAGAACAAAAGTGTTAGGATTTTCCTGTCCATAGGTACATTTATGGTACTGTCCACAGGTTCAAATCTACCCTAAAAAAGTAAAATGATCACCGGTCTCAAAATTTATTGCAGAATACGCATGAAATGAAGCATAAAATAACAACTAAACTATAAAACATAATAAACCATTTGCAAGTTAACCTGATCGATTAGTGATTTCAAAGAAATTAAAAATGTAATTAGAGAAAAAAAAAGAATGATGATGAAAGCATTGATCGGGGGATTTTTCCAAAAACCTCAACAGCACTCGTAGTATGCTACACGTGATACGGCTGTATCACGTCTTTTATTTCGTTCGTTCGCACGCAAATAGAAAGAGAGCTAAGATGTGATAGCGCTGTATCACTGCGGCATGCTAGCTATGCAGAAAACAACATGACAGCTAATTAGTGTTGCTAACGGACAAAAATACGTTATGAATGCGATCAAATTAAGTCTCTACGATTTATACTTTTTGAGATATTCATACTGTCCACAGGTATAACCGTCCATAGGTTCAGCACTTGCCCCTAAGTACTTATATTTCTTAGGATAAGTGCACTACTCGTATATCCTTTCGACCTTAAAATTATCTTGCATCTCACAACGATAAGATTTTAAGTAGTTATAGGTACCTCAAAATAAATAGGTATACTTGTAAAATACAGGAACGTTTACTACATTAGAAGTTTGCAACAATAAATTGATTCGGATTAAGTCTACTAAGTACAATATCTATTTTAAATTAGACGTAAGTACTTTTGAAAGATTCGATTGTGAAAAGGAATGGCAATTTTTATGTAGAAGGTCAATATGTGTATGTACCTAAGTATTACAAGTAAGAAATCATCTGAGTAAAAATTTCGCAATTTTATTCATAATTCAATATTATTGTATTAACAACGATATTAAAGTCCTTGTAATAATCATTAATCAAAAAATATAATAGGCATATTTTAGCAACTGGCAAGCAAGACCTTAGCGTCAAAAACTTAATTACTTAGTTATGATTAATTATTATAAAGTTATTAGCACCTAATGCTTTTTGTGGATAAAAAATTACCGGATCTAATGTAATTTAGATTGCTTCAGTCTAATGCAAAGGTACCCAAAGTGGTCGATCAATAACATCATGCTAGACGCTGGAATGATTAAATGTGATAGGTATTTATCAGCAGACTATATTGCTTCTGGAGATAGTACCAAAACTCAGAATCTCAAAAAGCCTTTAAATTTTTTAGCTCGTTTCTAAACTAGCAGGATCAGCGGATTTCTAGGTGTTGCGGCTCAAGTAATTAATCAAAAAGACTTTTCAAGCTCACGCCAGATCGCCAGAATAAAGCACTCTTCAAGTTCTCTCCCTGCCTAGCTAGCATGCCGCAGTGATACAGCGCTATCACATCTTAGCTCTCTTTCTATTTGCGTGCGAACGATCGAGATAAAAGACGTGATACAGCCGTATCACGTGTAGCATACTACGAGTGCTGCATAGCTAGCATGCCGCAGTGATACAGCGCTATCACACCTTAGCTCTCTTTCTATTTGCGTGCGAAAGAACGAGATAAAAGACGTGATACAGCCGTATCACGTGTAGCATACTACGAGTGCAGGTGTAGCTAATTAAATTCCGGGTACATTGCTATGCATTAGGTTTGCAGTAGGTAATAAAACATGGCACTCATTCTCAGATAATTTCTTTGATTATCTTGTCTGCCAGTGCCAAAGAAGACGTCATGCACATTTTTAAATTCTATAAATACCTTTTCTTTATTTTTAGGTGCATACCATTGACCAGAAATATTATAGACTCACAGTCTCATACAAAATCTTAGCTAATTTGTGTGTCCGAATTGGTGCATACCTAACTATTTCAGAAACGTTTTCTAGTTAACGACAATAAAAATGCACTGGATGAAAATGATATATTTAACAAAAGTATTTTGGAAGCAGATTCTTTACAAGTTAAAAGCTTTACTTTTTTAATCAAACATATATTATTAAACCTTTTCAGTAGGTTAATGCTAACGATAAGTTCAAAGTATCGAATGGCTTTTAATTTAACCGTTATAGGTAGGTAATTGGCGAGATAATATCGATTAAGGTCAATGTAATAAGAAGTTTTAACAGAATGACTGGCGCGTCGGTGGTGTCGGATTTATGTTAAGCAATGAAAGTTTTATTTGTTTAATTGCATTTGGTATGACCGTGAACTTTTTTGTAGCAGAAGGTTGCAATCTCAGAAGTTACTTTTTTAATTTTATCTGATCGTAGCTCCAAAAATAATGGCTCCTGCCAACATTATTCGACACATCTTTGTAACAAGAACATAATTTGTATAATTACATAATAAATAGAACTTAAATTAAAGAGCACAGAAAATATTGACAAATGTCTATATTTTCAATACTAACCAATTAAAGTCAATGACAGTTTTCAGAAACAATCAAGAAACGAATCTCTATTCTTGACCTACTGTAAAAGTTACAGTGTCTAAAAGATTTCCATGCAAATCTGAAATTAATCCTAACATTGAAACTGTAAGTACCTACATTTAACGAAAGTCTGACAACATACCATACAAGCATAGACATTGGTTTCTAGATTGTTTCTGAAAAAATTTCTTGAGTTAGTACTGAAAATATAACCAGACTTCGTTTGTATGGAGAAGTAAAAATTAAAAACTTTGTATTGTTTAACAAATTGTCTTAACTTTTCGCAAAACTTGACCACACTTGAAGATACTTAATAATGGAACAGACGATGAAAATTCCACTTACCTAAACAATTTTGCAGAAGAGATTTCCAACTAAAGATGAGGCCAAGGAGCTTGCTCTAAACATGAGTCTGTCCTCAGAAAAGCTTAAAACTACAAAGGTTAACATGACTTGGTCAAATCTTACCTGAATCCATGAAGTGTTCTGGAATGAAGTGAGATATTGAGTTCTGCAGTATGCGACCAGAGCCACTAAACTGATGACGGCATTGAACGCATAGTAGACGGGGAACAGCACCGTCTGAACGCGCCCGAACTCGTGGCGAGGGAGCGAGAAGTACAACACTATACCTGAGGGAGAAAGAGATGACATAGATTAATTGAAACTGAATTAAAAAGGAAATAAAATCAAAATAAATCTTTTTCAACGCCATATTTTTTGATCTAACCTAATAAATGATCGAACCTAAAAAAATACCGAATGTATCTAATGAAATGAAATGAAATGAAATTTATTGCGATAAATGTGGTACCTAGATAAATATTGGGTAAGTAGGTGGCACTAATTTACAAATACTTAGATCTGCACAGTCAGATGTCTGACATACAATATTATTAGGTTGAAAGAAAGAAAGAAAGAAAGAAAGAAAGAAATAAAATAGGTAATCTATTGATTGGTTTAACCCTAACCTAACTAGTTACCTAAGTACATAAATACTTAATAATTTGATAAATATAATCGTTGAACCTATGTATTAGAATAGTAGGCTTAGAACGGAGTACGGACCTCATTTCTTCTTATACTCAGTACTTATAGATGTAAACAAGCAGAGCAATGAGCATTGCTACAACTGCATGCTTCAAAAACGGAGTTCTAGGAAACTTACTCGAAAACATACAAAATAATAGGTAGCACATGTAGCTTAAACATTCCTTTTTAAAAATAAAATAGCCCATGTAACTATGGATTGCAGTTTCATTATAGAAATGATAAAACACGTGCCAATACGATATGAATTTCCATGGAAATGATTGATTATCAATTTTCTATGCTGATATTGCCTAATTTACAATTTTTGTTCTTGAAGAAAATTGCTGCCTATATTTATCAGCTAACTTCTGTTATCAAACAATTCCATCATATTTTGTCTTATCTATCGACATCTGCGTATTAAATTAAAAAAAATATACGTCTTGCGTAGGGTTGCCAACTTTTTTAAGCGAACTTAAAGTATATTTCGTTACAGGGATGGTAAATAAAAAGTACAGTTTTATAAAATAAAGTACATTTATTTAAATAATAAAAATTTTTGGAACTGTATTTTTGGAGCTTTTTGCTCATACTTACAAGTAATAAGTAACAAAGATTTATCATTTATAAAGGTTTGTTGGGATGCACTGCATTCAAAATCAAGATTTTAACATATTAAGAGCTCGTTTCTAATTTTAATGATATCCTGTTCTTCTCGTCCCTCCACTTCACATTCTTCACTGAAAACACCCTGAAAGCCGGAGTGGCAGGGACAGACAAAATATAACTTATAATTTTCTTCAAATTATATAGTTCGTTTGGGCGTTCTTTAAAAATTTACTGCCATTTCTCGCCAGTATAACCTAGCTGAAATAAAGTATTTTTGTGTACTTTATTGTTCTTCAAAAATATAAAGTACATTGACTGAAAATAACGTACAATACTTTATATAAAGTACAGTTGGCAACCCTAGTCTTGCGTCAAATGCCTCAGTAAATCCTATTTTTGTTGCATCATTGCCTATAAGGACATTATGTTTTTCTTTTCATAATCGTATATAAAATGATGAAAAGTACATCCTTTGAACGAAATGACATCAAATACGCTTCTTAATGTATGTAAATTAATTATCCCCATGGAAATGACAACCTAATTACCATGCTCATTATTCTGCTACGGAAATGAGAAAATTTTTCGCGCCGTATCTTCGTCACATCACTCGTACGTCAAAAGCGCAATGACTCGTCGTCATTCAACCAACACCTAAAGGTCAAATCAATCAGCACGGAACAGATGAGATGGCCCCCTTTGTAGACAAGTCATTCAATTTGCGAATTGGACTATCGAATTGAACATTTATTGGTGGCTTAGCTATCGTAACGCCTTATCTAGTCCGTACTGGTATTTATCATTTATCCACGTCAAGATAAAATGTTGTTTGTTCCTCCTTCCTTATTATTTTTCTTAGATTAGGCTGATTTTGCTAGATGTTACAAGAGAGGTTGTTTTTGCAATTTTTGTAGATAGGTACTAAGGAAAACATTGTGATAAATAGTTTTACTAATATACCGTATCAGCCGAATTATGTGTCGTAATTAAGTATGTTACTTTCGACGGTGACTTTATCCACTAAAAATAGTTCAGGAGTGCGATTTTTGAATCTCATTCGGTGAGCTCAGCAGATGAAAATGTCAAAATTACTCTGGAGATACGCATCTTTCTGCTGATTTGCCCTTCAAAAATCATACTCAAGGAGAGCGATTTTTGAAAGTCAAAACAACAGTAGAAAGATGCGTATCTCCATAGTAATTTTGACATATTCAACTGCTGAGCTCACCGTATGAGATTCAAAAATCGCACTCCAGGAATAAAATAGTAACCTGTTGTGTGCTGTTGTATTTTTTTTATAGTAAGTAGGTACCTACAGGATACCTCTACATTTGAGGACATTGGTAGTTAATTAGACATGATTTAGTTCTTATTAACTTCGTCAGATCACGATATTATATATTGTAATAAAGTACTTACCTACTTAGAAACATTTTTTTCAAAAGTTAACGCAACATCAAACACTGTCTTAACAAGTTTGCGGATATTTTTAAATCTCGTCAGGTAAGGTCATTATTACCTCATTATCCTTCCCTCGTATTGTAAAAGAATAAGTATCGAATTTTACAGGCAGTTATTAAAGTGTCAAAAACACTGAAGTGGAAATAATCTATATTGAGTTTTATTTCCATTGGAACCTTGTAACCGTTTACAAAGAAATTAAATAAAATAAGTAAGTAACAGTTGATTACTAAACCGTGATAATTATAATTCTCTTCAAGTAGTCATGGATACAGCGTACGTAATAGAATCGACCAACCCAGTTCTTAAAAGGGTGTTGTTTATTGCTTCATGGTGGTGTAGGAGGAGGTTTCTTTTTAATAATTCGACGGCTTAGTGGAATAAAACCGCAATCGACAAATCCTGTTTTTCCAGAAAAAAATAAAACGTGAAATCACTTCATATCTTCAAAAGTACGCAGAGTACGAAAATGATTTATATGTCAAAAGATGTGTTATTTTTTTCCCAAGCAGCCATATAAGTTCGTATTGGTGAATTGTTCACCTGATCTGAAAGAAATCATAAAAACGACATTGCTGTATCTCGTAGTGGTATTACTTTCCGAAAGCGCGCCATTGCGACTTTATTCACGGAACATTTTTTAAAGTTTGTTTCAGCAATAGTCGCATACAATTTTATTCCATGAACAATATTTATAAAATTATTTCAGTAATTGCATATTACTGTAAAAAAAAATTTATGGCAATTTTTTTTTTTTTCAAGTTTGAATTTTAACTCAATTTACTTTTGAAACGTCCTAAAATTAAGTAAAATAATTATTTATTGCGGACTAAAACCCAAAGATTGTTAGTAAGAAGATTAGTGACAGTTTCTACTTAGTTTAAGTAAGTACCATCATAAGTAAAATTAATATAATTTATATGGCTGCCCCAATCGCGTGTCGATGTTTTGTATAAGACAGTCAAACTGAACAGCAATGATTTTCAGGACGCTGATGTTGTCACTGGCAGGTAGTAGGAGAGGGGGGGGGGGGGGGGCTGTAAAAACTTAATTAAAGGGAGTGTCTCCTCTGCGTCTCCGGCCGCGGTAATTTGGTTGCCAGTTCTGGTTATGAATATCAGTGCCGGCGCTGTTTGCCGAGTTAGCTGTCGGCGCCGTCTGCCGAGTTAACCGAGTTAAGTGTCGGCGGCAGCGCCGGTTGCCGAACTAGCTCCCGGCGCCAAACTGTTCTTTAAATGGGCTTAAAGAGTAAAGTTTGGACCACAGATCCGACTCAGTTGGTTAGGTTAGCGAGGAGCAACCGTAGGCAGTGACGAGCATGTTAGGTTACTGTTGACTACAGCCCACGAGCCAAACGAGCGAAGCGAGCGTGCTGTGGAGATTCCGGCAAGTGCTAGAACTGAATTGGTACCTTCGACCTAAAGCGTTTCCGTTTACGAGTTCTACATCATGCGCACATAAAAAGTAGGGGTCAAGTAGGAACCTACAAGTTTTAAAATGTTCGAAGTCTTCGTCCGGTTACCGAGTTAGGTAGGTGCTGGCGGCACCGGTTGCCGCGCTAGCTGCCGGCGCCGACTGTTGCTTTGGATGCTGGCCCTGGCAGAATCCTATAAACCTTCAGCCACAGGCTGCCATTTTTAGTGCCGGCGTAGTTGGCAGCCGTTATTCACAATCTTGGCTGCCTACATTACCTATTATCAACTATCGGTTCCCAATGGCGTTATTTTTGAAATTCCGTAATTAAAAAGCTTGACGCTCCTTTAAGTGCATAGATGATGTCATTAAAAAGTGCGTAGCACCCTCAATCGGCGAAAGTGCATGAAAGATGTAATGAATGTTAATGAGGCTAAAGAGGTGTGTCAGAGTCGTAGCGTGTGGCGGTCCGTGGTAGAGATCGCCTACCATCATGGGACAATGGCGAGAGCTTATGTATGTATGATTAAGATGTTGTTATACTGTAAATTGTAATTTTAATCTAACCGAATGAAATGATGATTCTCTCTTTCAATTTACAATAAATTTCATATTCACCTCCATTACCTATTCAGCCGAAACACGTCCGCTGCTGGAGATAGGCCTCCCACAAGGATCGCAAAAACGACCGATCTTATGCTGCCCTTATCCAACAGGTTCCCGCCACATTCATCAGGTCGTCGGATGACCTTGTGATAGGGCTGTGCCTTCCGGTACGCGGTCGCCACTCTAGAGCTCTTCGGCCCCATCTGTTCTACGCCTATTGCTGCTTGAGTTTAGCAATTCTTCGGGCTACCTTGGTTCTTCTACGAATCTCATTTCTGATTCGATCTAGCAGGGAAACTCCCAGCATAGCCCTCTCTATTGCTCTCTGAGTGTCTTTTAGACCTTTCGGCTAGGCTTAGGCTTTAGGGTATTAGGCTTTCGGGTATTAGGCTTTTAGTGAGCGATTGTGTCGCCTCACCTCGGGGAATATAGTTGTGAGCACATGCTATCCTGATAATATACGAATCCAAAAAAAAACACAAATCATTGACTAATAGGTAGATGAAACAACTCTGTCGAGACCTCCGCTTCTAGATTCCTAGTATACAAAGTTGTATTCATCATCATCATCATCATCTCAGCCGATGGACGTCCACTGCTGGACATAGGCCTCCCCCAAGGATCGCCATAACGACTGGTCCTGCGTTTCCCACCGCCTTCACCAGGTCGTCAGTCCACCGTGTGGGGGTCCTACCCACGCTGCGCTTTCCGGTACGTGGCCGCCACTCGAATGAATTCAATTCAAAGTTGTATAACGTTATGCAATACAACCTGCATAATTTCTACTCTATACGTGTTTCGCACCACCAAAGAGCATCCTCAGGAGTTGGACCGACGAACGTTTGAAACAGAGTTGTTACTCCACCGATCGTCCAGGTCTGGGAGGGCCGGGTCCAACATTGTCACCTACATACATACCTAGGTATTTAGAAGCTGAGGTCTAGACACAGTCGTGTCATCTACCTATTAGTCATGAATTTCCGCAAAGTATCGCCGGATCCAATTAATTATTGCATTGACGTGAATATTTTGTTTTGAGTGTCTCAGTTCCGTATGTCATCACTGGCAGTAAACTCTGGTCAAATATACGGTAAGGTACTTTCGTTTTGAGACAGAGAGTGCGGTATCTACAACGAGAATATATTAAGGATCTTCCCGAACGTGGCCCAGTCGTATTGAATTCTACGTTTGACCCCTTTCTCGATATTGAACCTACCTTACCTACCTACCTGAACAGTTTGTCCCAGTTTTACATGATAGTCAACAACTTCGAACACAGAGTGTCCGATCTTGGCAGGAGTGGATAGAACATGATATTTGACATGATTTTCGTCTTGTCCATGTTGTTTTTAAATCAAATCATTCGGAGGCTCTGCTAAGGCCATGGAGTATTCTACAGAAGACCTAAATAGTCTCAGCTATGGGCAATGAGCTCTATATCGTAGGCAAACCAAAGGTTAGTGATGTTCTCGCCAATAGTGTTGATACCAAGACATTTCCAGTCCTTTAAGGGCTCGTCCGCACAGCGATTTTTATTCACGCGAATGATTTGAATGTGATAACATAGGATGACTTTCGACAGGACACTTATGACAAGACACTAAATACAAAAATTGCTTGTTACACGCGTCTTCCTATGTGAAAGTAGGGTGTGGGTGGTCGTTTTAGCGATAAACAGCATAGGAAGACGCGTGAAAAAAAAAATGTTGGTGCTTAATTTCTTGACATAAGAGTCTTGTCAGAAGTCATCCTATGTTATCACATTCACATCATCCGCTAAATAAAAATCGCTGTGCGGACGAGCCCTAAAACGTCTATCAGTGCAACGTCGATCAGTTTCGGAGAAATTACGTCTCCCTTGCAACACATCCTCAATACAATATTATATGTTTTAAATTCTGATACTGCAGTCGGACTGAAATAGTGGCGTTTTTCACTTCGATGTACCAGTAACCAACTGGACGTTGCTGGAGAGACTGCATTACAGCCCAGGGGGCCTAGATAAAGAATCTTTCGTTTAGCGTTAACGACAGTAGAAACCAATTTTATGGGACTGTAGAAAAAATGAAAGCGAAGAGAAAAAGGCCCAGACAACATGCAGTTTTTGGCAGTCGTTGCTGTCGACAGTGAGTGTTTCGTTTTGAACGCTTCGTGTCGATCGACCAGACCTTGCAGATAACGCTAGAAAATGGTGGGCGGCGAGAATTTGACAGCAATTTCAAATTATAATTTGTTTTTAAATCGAACAGGGTATCATTATTAAAAATAAGAGTGAATGATTTAGTGAATTAAACGCTAACCAAAAAGAGGATTACCTTTTTTTCTCTAATAAGTGATTGTCAATAATTTGTGAAGTTGTCTAGCATTCTGTCATTTTTCTATCTTCAATAACGCTGCGGCGTTGGCGTATGTAGAATCAGAAGCGTGCACTTTGTCTAGGACCCCACGTCTTGTTCAGACTTTCTACAAAGCTTTCAATTTGATCGAGTCCACCAACGCTAAGCAAAGAGGCAGGTTATACTCTTCGGTCCTCAGTAGAAGTTGCTAAAGCCTTTTCGGGAGGCTGGATGTCATCGAACCTGTGCGCAAGACAGTTCGTAATGAATCTCGATAATACCCTTCAATAACCAGCGTATTATCGTTCTTTTTGAAGATTGATTATTGTTTCTCAATAAAGAAAGCCTCAAATAAAAAAGCTTTATTTAATATTGTTAAGAGGGCGCCACGGAACTGTAAAAGGACGATTGATGATTAATTCTATCTTTGCAATTTGATTTCTGGCGTTATTGCTAATAATCGTTATCCGCTAATAATCGAATGGCTTTGAATCGATGCGAAAAAAACGCTGGATCGTATGCTCGAGTCATCATCATCATCATCAGCCTATCATCGTCCACTGCTGGACATAGGCCTCTCCCAAGGCGCGCCACAAAACTCTGTCCTCGGCCTTCCTCATCCAGTCGCTCCCCGCTACTTTTTTTAGGCCGTCTGTCCAGCGGGCAGCAGGGCGTCCCACACTACGCCTACCAGTTCGCGGTCTCCACTCTAGAACTCTGACACCCCATCGGTTGTCAGTTCTTCGACAGATATGACCAGCCCATTGCCACTTCAGCTTGCTAATTTTCTGAGCTATGTCAGCCACTTTAGTTCTGTGACGAATCACTTCATTTCTGATGTGGTCCCTCAGAGAAACACCGAGCATAGCTCTCTCCATAGCTCGCTGAGCGACCTTGAATTTATGAACTAGCCCTATCGTCAGGGTCCACGTTTCCGCACCATAGGTCATCACTGGCAGAACGCACTGATTGAACACCTTCGTTTTGAGGCATTGTGGTAGGGCCGAGGAGAATATATGACGTAGTTTCCCAAAAGCATTAGTATGCTCGAGTAGTGATCAGATTTATGGAAAGATCAGCGCATCCCTAGCTTTAAGTCTTATAAATCGTCAGCGTTTTAATTATCTTTAGTACTTTATTGATGATGATGATGATAATTATTGATTGATTGTTTGAGTTCCTATATACAAATTTCTAAAATCGCAGTAGGTACCTACAATCTTTTAGCCTGCGTTCTGTACGAATCGATATAAATGTTACAGTTGTCGCGGAAAGAAACCCAGCCTGTCTAAGGCTGCTCTACCACCAGAAATGTGCAAGGAAGCAAAACGGTGCGCGAGGAAAAATTCCTAGCCTCGTTTTGCTCTGGTAAAAAAAGGCTAAGCAAAGCGAGGTGAGCGATACCGTGTGCCCAATCAATAGACTGCTATTGATAACCAATTGAGCGATATACGCGAGGGACGTGCAGCCGCCCGCGCCTCTTCTCCCCATCATACCTTCATATCTAAAATGAGTCAGCAACACATGTAGTCAACGTGGCCTACAGGTTTTATATAGCTTCGCTGGAGAGACTTCAGTGGAGTGGACTGTAGGTTTCCTCTGATGGCAGGAGTGTTGGATATAATGGAAAGTCTTGTTTGAGGCACTGGAGGTTTATTTTAGTGAATTTTACACCAAGCTTAGTTACACGCACAAGCACCGTCCCAATCAGGAAGAAGGAAGCGGAAATACAACATTTTTAATTACTACATTTTATGTTGGTGTTGCCAACAACACATCCTCGCACTTTTTCACAGCTTCGCCACACATCCTCGCACAGCTCATCTCTCTACACACATCTCTCTGGTAGAAACGACCAAACCATTTCATAGCTCCAGTGCATATCCTCGCACCACTGATCTTCCTAGCAAAAATCTCTGGTGGAAAAGCAGCCATCTTAATTTGTACCTAGAATGACTTTTGTAATAAAGCTTGACAATTGAGCATTTGCACACATCTGCAATAAGTCTGCAACATTATTGACTGTTATGTTATTTTATTTAACCAAAGTTCTTATTAAGTATAAACTACAGAGTTTCATCCTTTATACATTTGTTAGGTGGTTTTCTTAGCCAGAATGTATTTTATTGGGTCGGAGCTTTAAGATTTTTTTAATCTTGTGGCGAATGTTGAAGATGAACTAACTATGAATTTTGACTATTGGTAGGTATTCAATCATAGGCAACGTAAGTCATAGTTTTAGGCATATTTTTAACCTCGCTCTATATTTTAAATTTTTATTTTATCGGTTAGCATAGCTACAACAAATTTTCAATTAAAATGAGTATTGGTTTGACATATTTTTCTTTTAGTTTTTGAGTGTGTGGCTGTTCATCATCGAGCAAAGAAAACTAAATTCAGTTTTATAAACCATTTTATAGTTATATTTTAAGATGCTACTCATAATACTGACCAGTCCACCGACCTTACAATGGTATTGTGGTATAATCATAGCGCGGAAATTTAGGAAAAGGCCAGGGTCACTATTCGTCGCAAAAATAATTAGTGTAACAAAGATATAAATAGATATCTAGTTGCGTTGGAATATAAGATAGTACGGCAACAAGTCATTGCACGTGAATATTTTAATAATCTTTTGATGGTAATGAACATTGCTGTAGGATTCTTTTGCTGCCATAAAACAGCAATGTCGATAAACGTTATACTATTTCCAAAATAAGTCATACAATATACATTGCCGTAATAACCTAAAATGAAATTTCCCTGGAATAAAACCGCAATATACATTGCCGTAATAACCTAAAATAAAAGTTCCCTGGAATAAAACCGCAATATCCATTGACGAAAAACTCCACTCCACTTTAAAACTAACCACGTAAAGTACAGTGCCTTTAAAACTTTTAGAATGTTTTAATGGAATAAAATTGCAATAGCGTTAACCGTAAAATATTTCTAAAATAAGTCATGCAATATACATTGCCATGATAAACTAAATGAAGTTTCCTTGGAATAAAATCGCAATATCCATTAAGGAAATAAATATTTCAAGACTAATGTAGTAAAATACAATGCCTTCAAGAACTTTTGGATTATTAGATAAATAAGCACCATGTTTTTGTTGTTTCATCGCAATCAATAAACAAAGACCTATCAGTTCACTGCATAACATAGGCCTCCTCTCTATTTTAAGTGCATACCATTTTAAATAGGTACGTAGTATTATTAAACATTGCAATGGGCACATCTAGGATGATTTTGTGGGAACTAAACTGCAATAATTAGGGAGGAAAGACAGAGAATTAAAAAGTCGTGGTGGTCCAGGAACCTGCCTACCTACTGTCCATTATAAGTGGTGGCGGTCACACTGGACAGAGTTTCTCTGAATATCTCTGACTACCCCCTTGGGGAACATAGTCGTGAGCATATGCTTATGCAAACTTCAATAAGGATAACCGTAAAACATTTCTAAAATACTACTTCAACTAGTGAAACCTCGATGTTCTAAGGTTTCAGAATATCTCTGACTACCCCCTCGGGGAACATAGTCGTGAGCATATGCTTTATGCTTATACTATTTCCAACATAAGTCCGAAAATAAACATTGCTGTTTTAAACTAAAATGAAAGTTCCCTGGAATAAGGTCGCAATATACATTAACGATATTAACTTGATAAATATTTTAGCAATGAACATAATGTTTTTATTCCAGAATTTTTTGTCTACG
Organism: Agonopterix heracliana; assembly: GCA_963693445.1. NCBI lineage: Eukaryota > Metazoa > Arthropoda > Insecta > Lepidoptera > Depressariidae > Agonopterix > Agonopterix heracliana. The sequence continues at coordinate 19,923,874 of OY856311.1, forward strand.
ATCGTCCGGGAATAAAGTATCAATATACATTACACGTTTATCTAAGTCAGCGAATATTCGTCAGAATAATCTGAAAAAAATTCACAAGGTGTATTAGGGTCCATAGATACCGAAACAAGCTTAATCGGAAAACAACCACTATGGCGATTGCGGTTTTATTCCACTGAGCCGTCGAATTATTAATTAAAATAAAGTTCATTATTCGAAAGAAAGAAGTAAAAATAACTCCAATAGTGTCTGCATAAGTATTTACGAAACAATTTCTTTATCAGTAAAAAAACCCCGTTCTCCGAATCTTGACAAAGCAATGCACAAAATATGCATACATACAAGTACGGACGGACAGACGTGCAAGAATGACATATAATTAAAATGCAGTTATTGGAAGGTCTTTAACCAGTCAATGCAATTATTTAGTACTTCAATTTCGGCTGAAATTGTTGCATCATACATTGTGTATTGGTCAGTTTGAACTTTCCCATGGGAACCTTTCTCCAAGAGCAACCTAATTCATTATTTGAAGAATATTTGAACTTTGCTTAGCAGGATTCGGTAACTCTTTGAAAAACGTTTTAAGGCTAAATAGAGAACGATGCGGCAAAAAAGGCTTTATCCAAGATTATTAAAACAACATTGAAGATATGTAATAAATCTTAGTTTGGTACACTATCTTAAGAAAGTACACTATCTAAACGGTCATTGAGTGCATAAAAAGCCTAAGTGTAAAACCTCTTTCACATTTTTTTTTTTTTTTTACGCTCACAGGCACATACATTGTAATGATCCCAAACTAGCACTAAAGGCTTTTATTATGGAAACCATTCAACAACGGCACGAACATATAACATCCATGACCGAACCGGGATTCGAACCCAGGACCCTGGTTTGGCAGTCCGGCGTGGTAACCATTACACCAACCGGGTCGTCCACATTACACGTTACACCACATTGTAGCGAGCCTAATCCTATTTTATTTTATTTATGAATGAACATTGTCCCTAAAATTATTGAATCGAGAGAAACATCAAACACTATGGATCTGACAGTGACTCCATCCATCTAGTGTCGCAGAACAATTTTTTATGAACCCTAATTAAACTGAGACTTACCAGAAACAAGTGTCATCCAGACTTGAGCTCCTAAATGTGTGGCGACGGCCCCGACGTACAATGCTCTCCATCCTCGGATGTTGGCTGCGCCAGGTCTGCTCAGCCACACGAGGAGTACTATGATGCCTAGGGCTACTTGGAACGGCTGCGTGGTTTTGGTCGCGACACTGTTGAAGATGGAGAGGATTTCTTTAATAATGTGTTGAAAAATCATAAATCATTTTGGCTTTGCCGTAGTCAGAAATGGTTGAGAATTAGCAAATTTAACAAATACTGTATGTTACTGAATCCTAAAACTAAAATATAACTAGGCTAAACAACGTATCTACTGATATAATTATTTAAAAAATTATCATTACGATAAATGAGCAGTGGGCCTTGCAGATTCTCTTCAATAAAGCTTTTCAAACATGAATTTGTAAACATGTGACGTAATTATTTAGCAACACGTTATTATCACTGTATCACGCCCACTTTTCGACGCGACAAGTGCTAATTTATTGGATTTGATGACGTTTAGTTATCAATACAATAATAAGCAAATAGTGATTAAGTATCCCTGTATCACAATAGTTGAAAAGATAAGAGATAATTAAACTTGGCCATGAATGCCCACTTCAAAAAAAAAAAAATTATACAGGGTGTTAGGGTAAATAGTTGCATTAGGTACTTTAAAGAGATGATTGTACCCATGATAATGAAAAACTTTCCTTCAAAAACCGATAGAAAATTGGCAAAATGTTTTTTTTGAATTTTCTTACTACTTAAATTAAATCGGCTGATCGAACGTTTATTGTATAAATTGTGATTTTTTTTGTTGTGAATTTTCCTTGTTAATGTTGTTCAGTATCATGAGTACAATCACCCATTAAAGTAATGCAACTATCTACCCTGTATAGTTTTTAAAAGGAACTATTATAGGTAGCCGTAAACAAACAGTATGTGTCGCGAGTACCTACCTAAATTTTTAGCAAGGAAATGCAACAAGTGTTGGCTGTGTGCCACACGGCTGCGACCTCAGTCCCTACCGCTATTTCAGTTACACATTACTTACTCAACTCTATTAAAAAAGAAATTCACATTTTTAAGAGTTTGGTGCCATTTTTCTGTTCAGCTCAGTTGTATTTGAAATTCATAAAATCGTAGTATTAGTGATATTTTGTAACTTAACTTTTGCTGATTGTGTACCTACGTCCTGAAAACGAATACAGAACATATAAGTTTGGTTCAAGAGAATTCGTAAATGACGATTTTGGCGGAAACGTAGCGTACATGCTTTCAAGATCTACCTTTTGAACATTAAATAGTACCTACATAAAAGATCACAAAACAAAGAGTTAACTATAAAAGATCAGACTGTACTGCTATGTTCCATTGCCTATCCATATTGGATGAATATGAAATACATCTACAAAAATATGTCGTTGTATGTCGTAGTAAAAGTCATTTTATATCAATATTAATTTGTTACATTTGATTTGTCGACGTGCCTTGACTCACGAGGCAATACTTTCATTTTAAGGAGGCGATTATAATTTTATAGACTTGATAAGAAACGCCACCTAATTACCGTGGCGCGTGTTGAAAAACATTATTTTGGCTCTTCGCAGTGGGTCTAAAATGGGTTGAATGGCATATTGACAGATTCGGGTTAACACTGTTTATTTTCCTTTCAAAGATGAAATTGAAAACGAGGTGAACATTTAGACAGATTAGATGGTAGATGTTAGAGTTGGCAGCTGATCTCGACACCTTTATATTTGAGTAAATAAATCACTACCACAAATGATTAGTTAAAATTTTAATAAAAAAAACAACAATTTAAATGAAAAAAAGAAATTCTTCGTCATGTTGAAATTTTTTTAATCCTTTTTTAAATTGTAGTTCATTGAATTACTTATATCGGAAATTGAAAATTTCCTCTCTATCTCCTTTATTTCTAAAATGTTTTAAATATATGATATTACAATTTAGAATTTGTATTGATAGGGCCCACCCATGTCTCTTGCTTGGGCAAGTAATAAATATAGAAACCTTGTCGAAGTGCAAAGACAATAAAAAATCATAAATAAATCAAAGATAAGGGAAGAGTCTGCAATGAATTATGCATTTAACATCAACGAAAATACAGCGGCAAGTTTTTATCGAATTCAATTTCGTTGGCCCAAGTTTATTTGCAATTCAATTCTGAACTTGAACTTGAATGACGTTGCATTTGAATCTTGTGTTTTGTATTTAAAATCAAACTCAAGAAAATAAGAGGTGAATAAAAAAGATTCAAAACGGCTACGTAAATTACGCTTTTAAATAATTAAAGTACCTATGGGATTGGACAAAATTTGGTTCCGTCAGATAAGCTATTCAGAACTCATACTTACGGACTTTAATGTCTTAAATCTGAAACAATCATGATGATTAACGTAAACATTAAGTCTAAGTGTAAAATAAATCCTATTTATTAAGGTTTATTGTGATCTAAAGAGTAGACTAATATACGCATAACGCATAATTAAATCACACAATGCATCGTGATTAGTATTTATTACTATGATATCAAAGGCTTATATGGATTCGATAATAAATGCAGGCTAAGATTTAATCTTAAAAGAAATCAGTTTATTAGAGTAGGTATTGTTCGTGATATATTTTTATGGCATGACTGTCCAGTTTATGATCAGATAAATTAACAGGAATGGATGCGATATTACGCGCGTACCCCTCTGCTAAAGGTGCATGCTCAGTGAGCATGCCCGTTATATAAAAATAGATGACGCGCGCCCCGCGCCAGTCGCCAAGTTGTATATAAACCTCCCCCCTCACCCCCGCAAAATTGACAGACTTTTTTGCGTAGAAATGTGAGATCATTTCCAATCCATTCCTGTTAATTTATCTGAGAGTTTATGTAACTATCTAGGTACGTAGGAATATTAACGTAGAATAATTCTTATTTTACTTTCATTCTCACTATTTATTAGCTTACGAGATTTTCAAGACTTTTTTACCTTATTTCCAATTTAAGTACCTACGTATATTTCAAAAAAGCCATACTTACAGAAAATACTACCCATTTCTGCCCGTAGATTATAGTATAACCCAATACTGAAACCTTGGTTCCACTTATGTTATAGCAAAGTTACTTACCATCCCGAAAAGATCGTAACTTTATGTTTCTACGTATTTTAATAATTCCGTTAATGTGTTAAAGAAACAGAAGCATAATGTAACGGAAATTATATTTGCGTATCCTTAACACGTTTAATGTGGTAATTCGCACAATTTACGACCAGTAATTATAGATCATTATCCTCAGACGACGAGTTGAAGGCAGTTAAATGGCGCCTCAATTATAAGGTAATAATAAACTACTTTGTCACTACAGTCGTACAAATGTGGCCGGTTTCAGGGCTAGCCAAGTATTGTATTAGCCACTAAGATTGTCAGTTAGTGAACTCTTGCAAATTATTCGTAGTAGTACAGTAGTAGATCTTAAGTAATCTGCTCTTATAGCTTGTGATACTGCGACCATTTACTGACGTGCTACTGGGATACATAATTGATATAAATAACGTTGAAACTAGCACGTTCTTTCTAAAACAAGCAAAATTTCCTTGGACATTGACCATGGTAATGAGAAAAAGTCCTACTATTTATTTTTAGGATCAATTAAATAGAGTAGTACGTTGGTGCGTCAGCTTGTGTATTTATTTACAGCATATTTCGAACCTCATTCGCAGTTAACAACAGTATAATTTGCATTGTATTGTAAACCACTGGTTGTGCCACAGGTGTAGGTATCTGTGACGACGAAATGTAAAAGTCACCTAAGTTAAACGTCAATGACAATACATTATAATGCAAGACAATATATTGATATAATACATTAATCAAAAACTGTCTATTCTGTTTTTGAACCATTGTGAAAGTTCATTTGTTCTTTAAGGTCGCATCTCCTCTACTCCTATAACCATGCAGTGAAAAAAAGGTGAATTTAACTTTAAATAGGTCCCTGTATGATTTCGAAGCTAATAATTCGGTAAGTCAGAGTCTTAAGAGAAAGGAGGGGAAGGGAAGAATTGAGTCAGGAGTGGCGACAGGCTCACTCTCCGTCACACTGGACAGAGTTTCGGTACTACTAGTGAAACGTGGATGTTCTGAGTTTTCAGAATATTACTACTAGGGAATTACTAGGGAAATATTATAGTCGTGAGCATATGCTTGTAAGAGGAGTCTATAAAGGTCCCTTGAAAATTCTCTGACAGCAAGTTGACTACTAACTTGCTTCCACCAACGTGGTGGAGTATGGCCCACTCCCTCTCACCACTATTTGTTTGACTTTGCCATGCAGTGGTTTCTCATATTTTATAATTATTCATTTCCGAACTAGTCATGAATTTCAAATGCGCTTGTAACATTATTTTATTTATTCGTGACCACGTGAACCATATCATCATAACGTTCATAAATTAAGAAAATCTACACGAGCAAACAATAAAATAAAAACATGTTTTCAGCACAGTGATAACATTCATGTTTTTCCAATATAATAAATAAATATATGTCGAGCACTATCAATAAACTACGACATCTTAGCTTGTTTATTGACAAAATATTGGAAAAACAGCAGCTCACGCAGAAGGAAGTTTGCTGAGAAATTATGCGCAAGTAGGTACTACAAATTGTTATTGATTAGGTATAAACGTTTCTGATTTAAATAGAAAAAGGAAGGAAAGGTTAGGTTTTCCTTATTTTCCTTTCAAAACAAGGATATTTATTAGAAATTAGGTACCTGCCTATACAGCGCAATACAATCAGCTGTTCTAAACTGCAATGCCTACTCTACTTAAACGTATAGCTTGGCCAAAAAGTCATGATCGTGGTGGCAGGTGAAACTAAAATTTGAGTATGGTGGTGTTGCAAGGTTATGCGTGATTTAAACGTTCTTGCGTGGAGGCAGCGCCCTCATTTAATTTCTACTCTTTTTGACCAAGCTGCATAGAACAGCAGTTTTTTTGTTTTGACAGGTATGCTTCCATAGTAAAAGTTGTTTAGTTTGATGGGTAGCGAGTAGAGTATGGGGTTTAAAGGTTAATGATACTTTTCGTTACACCCTGTATACGACCTACTGCAGGGCACAGGCTACCCTCATGGTAAGGTGTAAGTACATAAGCGTTAGTCCATCACGCGTGCCAAATGTGGATTGGGAGATTTCAGATATGCATCAAAATTTATTTTTCAGCGTATTCTGAAGGAAACCCTCACCATGTTTCCCTTCACCGCTTGAAAGCAGTCGGTCATAAGTCAGATAAGCTTATCGGTGCATGGCATGTCGTGCTTGCGGATTCCAACCTAGACCCTCATGATTGTATTGAGTATCTATACTTCTTCGCAATACGCCACCGAGCGATGCTTTTGCTATAATAATGGTCTGTACAAAATGTCCACTAAAATGGGTATCTTTTTATTCCTCTATGGCAGTACATTACAACTATTTCATAATATTAAAGGGTCCAGGCGATTTCGATGTTTGTCCTATAGAGAAAGTTGTTCATGGTCATCCCCTTAAAAACTGTCAGCATGTTAAGAAGGATCCTGTATATTATTTACAAGATGACGTTTGTTACCAAGACTATCAATAATCAATCACTGCAAGAGAATAAATGGAAACCTTGTAAGATCGTCATTTGTTTGCGGAAGAGTTGCTTGACCCATGTTCCTATGTGAAAAACAGTTTCTGTCGTACGCTGCTGTTGACATTGATACGTAATGCAGTTTACATAGTGACGATATTTGAATGCGTTGTGAGTCGATTTTGCAGGGTTGTTGAACGTTCTATTTTTGCTTTGTATAAAATGGTACTTACTTCAATTCAAAGCGAGCGTTTTTCTAAAAAAAGGTAAAAAAAAAATGTAGGCTAATTGCTTATCACAAGATTCACAAGCGAAAAATTAAGATTATTTTCAATTATTTGGTTAAACACTGCAGTTTATTGGGGCACAAAATGTCAAGGAACTTAAAAAACTGATTTGAGTATTTACAATGGAGTTACACGTGTTTTTGTTGTTACTATGTAGGTAATTCTATGGGATTTGTAAAGGATCCGCAATGTAACGTTTATGTAGAGAGTCTGAGAATCTCACGTTTTAAAAATTATACTTGGCGACAGGTTGGCGAGACATAGGATATGCACTTTTCGAAATTCGCAAATCTATTGTTTACTTCTCTTAGGTACAGAGATTTTTTTTTTTTGGTTATATTCAAATCTATCTAATCTTAAAGAAGTACCTACATACTAAGGTCATTTTGAATTGGTTTAGTCAAAGACCAAAAAGATTTTGAAATGATTAAGTATTTGAATAACTTTGGGAGCTGTAATTTAGATGATTATGTAGGTACCAAAAAATAAGCGTGATTTTTTTATAACCACTCTTAAGCACATGCTTCGTTTTGGAATAAATTATGCTTATTGGTTAAAATGCTTTAAGTTCTCTAAAAGTTTCATATCTCTCAACAAAAATACTTCAATAATATGGTTGAAAAGATAATTATATATACAAATACCTAGGTACTGCTCGCCATACAATACTACCAAGAAAGTATCAGTTTTTTATTGTAACATCTTAATACAAACCCAGTCTACTGTTGTCTGCGGTAGATTTAATACTTAGAACAAAATATAAATCATATTGTACAATGATGCTATCATCGAATCTATGTCATAACCATAGTATTTAAAAAGCTATAACATAAAACGTAGGTAGACTAAGTGGAATGCTAAGTGACCGCGTCACGCACGGGCTGCCCGTGTGACTATGAAACGATAAATCATATGCACTCCACGTGTGGAACTATGGCTCAATAGTTATCTAATCATTTCATTCACGAGTGTGATGGAAAATTATCACTGGAAATGCACTTCGATTGCAGACTTTGTTTGTGTTTCTAATGATGTCTGTTGTTGGGTCACGTAGGAAAAAGAAAACTTAAGAGAGAAGCAAACAATTTTTGAATGTGTTTTCTATTCAGTGTGTTTTGACTGACATTGAAATAAGCAACTGTTCCCAGGCTTTGCCCAGGCTTATGTTCCCAGGTGGACGTTCTGAGTTTACAGAGTATCTCTGACTACCCCCTCGGGGAATATAGTCGTGAGCATATGCTTACGCTCCCAGGCTTGTTCATAATAATGAAGATGTATGAGTACCTAAATCCAGTATGCACACTCACACGGCGACAGATAAAGATAAACCTTACAATGTTTTTTTTTATCAAGATTATTTATAAGTAGGTATTACAAGTTGCAGGATTGTAGCAATAAATGCTACAGTCGTCCAATGAAATCTTAAATCGCAGGAATCAAGTGCAAATTAAACATTTTATTAATAATGTATACAGGTTGTATCTTACAACTACAAATCATTAATGAATGGCACATAAATACAGTGAGACGATACAGAAATGCCACGGTAGTGAGAAATAGCCGGTTTCCTTACACGGTAATGAGAAAATGATTTCTTGATAAAAATAACTGTAGAAATAAAATAATTCTGCATCTTCAGTCAGACCGATCGCGATGTAACTAATTAAGAGTGAAATTCCTTGTATCTTGTATGGATAAATCCGGGATATACTTACCTACCTATTAGGTATTATGTAACTGTTACTTTTACTACTAACTTTCTCACGCTAACATTTAACTCGAATTTCTGAGTAATGTAGTTAATAAACGAGGGTGTTTTCTTCATCAAATGTCAAGTCATTTTTTTTTATCGCGTCACAATAAATAAACAAAAGACAGCTGGTTATCTTAAATTGCTTTTCTCCCCTCCCCGGACGGAAAGTGTAAATTCTCGTCCCGCTGCGCTAAATGAAGCTACCGCTTTCCACCTCCGTCGAGGAGAAAAATAGTATACTAGTCTCGGGCAGTAAATAAGAAAGCCTCAGTTCACATGTTTGAGGTCATTACCTCCTTTCTTAAGGACCTTTCTTACTTGTCTGCCCTCGGTGTGTAATCTACAATAGCATTCGCATAAGAAAAGCTGGTAGGTACCTACCTACCTTGTAGTAAAAATGTCACCCAAGAAGAAAAGAAGGAATGAACATAATGTCTGAAATAATACTTATCACTGCATAACATTACGTTAAAGCGATTACCATTAAATCCTAAAATTATCATTTATAAAACGCTCATTCAATTTAAATTTACATAATTAAGGAGGTGCTAACTCAATGAATAATTACAAATTATGTTAATCAGATAGTTGTTTAAACGATGTTTTATGTTAATTACTATGTAACTGGTTAAGAAAATGTTAAAAGTACAAAAACATGGATGCCCATTGCTTTACGCGTCTTATTTGAGAAGTGGGACTATAAATTGAGAAAGTTTATCGAGTTATTTAACATAATCTTGCCCACACCTGTCACAAAGTGCCTATTTATTGTATGTTAATAGGTTACCTACATCCATAAGTTCAAAACCGTGTTTTCCTTTCGGTGTGGTCTAAAACATTGCTGTACCTTATTACCTTTTCGCCCCTCCGGACAGAAAACGTCAATTGCCGTCCCGCTCTGCGCTAAACGAAGTTGTCGCTTCCCACCTCCGTCGAGGAGAAAAAATTGTATACTAACCTCGGACAGTAAATAAGAAAGCCTCAGATCACATGTTTGTTGACCTCGGCTTCGCCTCGTCCTTTCTTACTTTCCGTCCTCGGTGTGTAATCTACTATTTTAACGTGTTGATAAGAATGAAAAAACTAGTAGTCTCGTTCCTTCAGAGGTTACAAAGAGATTGCATTAGTGTTAAACGCGCACACTTTTACACTTAAATAGTGTAACCTTTTCTTTCTTTCTTATCTTGTGGGCTAGCCGGTGCCAGTGTTTATACGGCACCTCTGACATGGTTATTATGTAAAGACTACTACTACTAGAGATTAGTAGCCAGACCAACGGCTTAACGTGCCATCCGAAGTACGGTATTATCTTTCTTTTTCAGACAATCAGGTGATTCAGCGTTACTAGCATCGATATACAAAATAATCGACTCGAAGAGTCTCAGAGACTAACCTACACAAACCTAAGTACATGTACAGTAATATAACATTGAAAATGCTGGAATTCTTTTTCATTTTGCTTCCGTAGTTTTTACCCCATCGCGGTACTTCGTCGGCCAGTCAAACAAAGACTATCACGTAGTAGTCCTCTTTATTATATGTTTTAGTTCTCTTTTGGTTCGGACACTTTTGAGCGCGGACCTTACGTCCAGTAGTTGGTAAGTAAATGGTTACAAGGCTTGTTTTCTTGATTTTGGGGCTCTGCCAGATTCCATTTCTCTGTTCTCTCTAATTCATAGGATTACCGACGAAATATAAAATGCAAATCACGTGAGAACATCAAGAATAAAATATAGCTAGGCATCGTAGGTAGGTAATAAATGTATGACGTTCGAATGACCGCCAATTATCAGCTCGACGTCAAGTGTCCTTGGAGCGGTTGGCTTTTAGTGACCCGTAGCCGGATTTCCGCTTACTGGTAATTTACGCTTGTGTGACGGATAATCCGCTAGGTGCATTCCCGCTCTTAAGCTTGATTACGAGTTTTTTAGCGTATCGTCATCGTATCATACATACAGAAACATTATTGTAAAAGTTTCTATCTGGGTGGTAAGAAACACCGCTGCAACTTGCAACTATCTTATAGCGCTTTGTTAACGCTGCAGCAACATGCTGAGATAAGATAAGATAAGATATTTTTAAGCAGCCAGAGCCATTCCTTGTAACAAGAAGGTTTCATATTGTGAATGATTCACTTCTTCTCTTCTATCGAGTCAACGGCAAGTCATTCTAAATTTTTCCAGTCAAGTATTTTTTTTAAAGCCTTGGATAGCACTACCAAAAAAGTCCATAAATGTTCTGTTCGCGTACAGCACTGGAATGCGATTTTTGAATCTCATTCGGTGAGCTCAGCAGTTGGAAAGGTCAAAATTACTATGGAGATATGCATCTTTCTACTGCTGATTGGACTCTCAAAAATCATACTTCCGGAGTGCGATTTTTGAAAGTCAAATCAGCAGTAGAAAGATGCGTATCACCATAGTAATTTTGACATTTTCAACTGCTGAGCTCACAGAATGAAATTCAAAAATCGCACTCCTGCACTCACTGCTAATTTTTGATCTTTTATTGAATTATGTACGGTTTGAAATGAATACACGTGTATTTATCGTAATAAGCGAGAAAATTAAGTCATTCACGAACAAATTTACATAATTTTCAAAGATCTAACGAGTGACAATGCTAAAGAGTACTAAAAATAGACGCAAGAACATATCTCAGTGTACGCACAAACAATGTGGGTACGCAAGTCGCCTTGCCAACAATACTGATTGTCATCTTGCAACAATTTGTAAACGCACTTGTTTATTTTCTATCTTTTGATCTGCATAGTTCACAGACTATGCAGAATGCGTTTGTGGATACATACGAATTCTGCATAGCACACAAATGCATTATCTAAATGCTGGACTATCAATGAAGTAAAATGGGTTTCGATACTCTTAGGGCGTTCACACGCGATGACGCACTGACGGAGCAGCAAACGTCAGTCCGTCATGTGTGAAGCAAGGAGTTGTATGAAACCGCACGTAGAAGCACACACGGTGACGCATTAACGCACCGGGTGTGGTTCTATGGACTGACATCTGCCGCTCCGTCAGTGCGTCATTTTAAAACCCATTTTACTTCATTGATAGTCCAGCATTTAGATAATGCATTTGTGTGCTATGCAGAATTCGTATGTATCCACAAAAGCATTCTGCATAGTCTGTGAACTATATATGCAGAACTTTCCGATCCAGAAGACATCAGTCGATGCTACAGAGGGGAATACAGATTGGATTCAGTAAAGTAGGTGGGACCAGAAGAAGAACTCTAATTTTAATAAAATTTCTTCACAAATCTCACACTGCAGCTATATGATATCACAATATGACTATAAAAAGATTCTAATGTCTTATTATTAGATACTTAATGAAAAAGTCTTTAGTAAGTACTTAAATGATTTTCGAAATGATTTTTAACATTTAAAGTCTATTGGAGGCTTGTGACCCAGTAGTGGGGCATGTTTGTCAAATCAGAATAAGTTTTAACTAAAGAACCAATTTCGGGAAATGAGACAGGGAAGTAGAACCCTGTACGAATCTTGATTCGACACTGTGCGTTTAGAAAACGTAATAAGAGTAAAAATATTCAGTGCTTGTATTGTGCAATCGTGTTTTATTTTTGTTTCTCATGTAAAAACATATAAGTCGGCGTGGATGCATTGCGACTGCGGTCTGGTAGATGCAGTGACAAGAATAGAAAATGGCATTGTTTGAAAAGCCAAGTCTTGTAGGAAACATGAAAGTGCTACGTGCAGCTTTTATCTCTTCCTACGACAAAGTAGCAGACGTGCGTTAATCTTTAATTAATAGGTACCTATGTAAATTTTAACATAGCATTTCGCACTAGAATTAAACTGATTGTAATTTTAAATGAGATGTAATTCAATGCTGACTGAAACTGGGTCAGAATATTCTGAAATTAAATGATTATTAAAGAAGACAAGGTTGAGATGCGAGACATGTAGCGGTCTATGGCCATTTTGAAAGTGACCATAATAGAAATCTGCGTGTTTTGTAAGTTTGTGTTTGCAAATTGTAACTTGAATTTCTACTATGTAGAATGATGAATGATAGAGTAAATTTCATAGGTACCTATAAAATTCATTGTTCTTTTGGGAAGGTACTTTTATCGTATTTCTAGGACTTGACCAATTTAAACTTTAAGTGTAGTAGGTGTGAAAAATGTTTTCCATTATAATAATAATGTAGTATCTAACAATTTTAGCCCTGCGAGCAACTTTTCATGTAAACATTCAATCGTATTAACGCATTCGATACGATAAACTGAGGTCTTTATCCGATTCATATCTGTGTCAAGTCATCATGGTTGTTTTTGGCAGTTTTTTTCATTTCAGACACAAGTAGGTATAATTAAGTAAGTAGGTAGGTACTTACTTGAAAATAGTTCGATCTTGTAAAAGATATAATCTTGAAAATAGTTGGATCTTGTAAAAGATATAATCAAAAAAACTTACTACAATAGTCCTACTGGTTACTTGTGTTACTTATATTATCAGAGGCTCAATTCAGATTAGGTATTGCGATGTCAATCATTTTTCAAGATTGTAATCCGCGAATTGAAAGGAGCGTGAATATAGCTCCTAAAAGCATGAAAATAAAACTTTTCGACAAAAATAGATAAGGCATTTTATCTACGGACTTTACGCACATCGTATATTTTCGAAATCTATATTTTCTTAGTATAGATAAACAAGGCGCTTAGATTACAAACTGAGTTTAACGTCTAACTAATACAAAATGATGATAACGATTGCTATCTATTAATTCTGTCAGTCTGCGTTGTCTCCTACAAATAGCGTATGCTCAGAGAGCTTTTTGGCAAACACCATAATTTTTCTGACAGAGAAATTCTTAGAATTTACATTTATTAAATTATGGTGTCATCTGAGCACGTTTCAGAGAAGGCGATCTCTTTTTTCCATCAAACCGTTTATGTGACTAAAAGAGACCTTGTTTTGACACAGATTGCACGGGTTTTGTTGTCCAGTGAAAAAACATTGAACACGATTTTTCATTTCCTCACACCTTTCTCACGGTCTCGCACGCGCCCCTATTGTACTACCTTTTCATGCGTTACGTACGTCGTTATTCCTATAGTCATAAAGACGATTTTTCTTTGTACCAAAGACAAAAGTGTGTAGTTTACAATAACAAGATCATTGAAGTTATAAACACTAACATTCGGTGAAGTTACGTGCCCTGTGACACGTTTTTTATTTGAGAGCGGTCTTATGACTTGGTTGGGTGCTGTCCAAAATTTTTTTTTAGACAATTTTATTTGTATTAATAATCTCTTTGAAGTATGAATGTTGGGTGCCATGTTATATTTAAATATGCGACTCTACTGTGGCATCCGTCACAAAATATACGGGGTACTTGTAATTTAATTAATTAAATAGGTTTTAGTTTAGTTATTAGTTCAGTATATACAATATACTAATGCAGAACATTAAGAATGTTTTTTAAGGGGATGCTCAGACCATCAAAATGCACAACTTTCTCAATGGGGACAACATCGAAATCGCGAATAAAATCTGCGCCGGTCATTCGCATCGTACGTATCCAAATGATCCGATGATCCCAGAAGTGAAAATTAAGTGAGCCTCCCAGTAGGCCTCGCATGCCACCCCCGAGTAAACGATAAAAATCGAGATTATTTTACGTAAAGAGCGCGCATGAAGTTTTTCTCGTTTAAACGCTTTGTCGTGGGTGGCATGCTAGCCGTGCTGGGCTCACTAGTAATCTTTCTGGGAACCCGCAATGAAGGTAATCAAAGGAAGAGTATAGGAAAAGTCCGAAAACTATTTGAATAGGTAAGTATTAATTATAATTAAAAATTAAATCAGGTGATAACCTGATAACCTGTTCCTTTTTTTAATTGGGTGAACAATATCCTGCTTCTGATAAATAAAGAAACGAAAGAAAAGTGATGATCAATAAGATATGCTTCTATTATTTTATTTTAGTCATCGTCGAAACAAAACAATGATAGCTTCATTTTATTTTATCTGCGGCTTTTTCATGATTGATGGACCTTGATCAGACATTATGATACCTACTCTTCATGAAACAGCATTTATTATGCACCTGACTACGACAGCATTACAAATTGCACATTATTATTCAAAGAGTCTTCCAATCCTCTACCTTTTGATTCGGTTTTATTTGTTTTAATTTATTTATAACAAAAAAGATAGCAGATTTCATAAAATTTTTGCATAGAGCGTGCGTATAACCTTCGATTCTACGTCATTTTTGAACTTCATACTGAACGATTTTTTTAGTGATCGATGTAAAATTTTTTAGTTCATAGAAAACGACAATGGCTGTTAAATACATAAAGAGATAATGTTTTTTTTTCGCGATTTCAATGTTGGTCCCATTGAGAAAAGTTATTCAGTTTTCAGTTTGATGATCTTAATCATCCATAAATACGTATTTATTACGCACTATGTAAAATCTAAGTAGGTAGTTTTATTCTATTCTATTCTATATTTTAAAAAATGGCTGCCATCTTGGGTATGTGATGATTTTGCTAATGTCGAGTTTTTATAGCAAAAGTGCTTGACGTTGTACGGTTATATTGATATTTTGGTGACTTCAAGGGTTGTTCTTATAAAAGAACAATATCCTGAGCCACCACTGGAGTTCCACTGTGGACCGGGGATGGGGCAACCGACGCGCACGTGACCACCCAATAGCAGACCCACAGAGCAACTCCTCGGTAGTTTTATTATATGACTGGATAGACGAGGGCAAATAGAGTGTAAAAAATCGTGTCAGATACGACCTCGTGTCAATTTTATTTGGCTGGTGGTTGTTCTAGATTCTAGATTGGGATGGAGGTGATTCATTTGGTAATTGACAATATCTACATTGATTTGCTACAAATTTGATGGATAAATTGATGTTTTAGATTCCATCAGGACTTCAAATTCATGTTGTTACCGGGTGTAAACTTAAATACGTTACTTTGAGAGATGCTCCAGGCGATCAAACTGAACAACTTTCATTATGGGACCGACATCGAAATCGAGAAAAAAAATCTGCTGTTTCATACAAATGTAGAAATTGATATTTTGTATGGAACAAGGAATTTTTTTTTCGCTATTCCAATAATGGTCCTATAGTTAATGTTGTTCTGGTCTAAAGCAGCCCGTTTAATATGTAACGCATTTAATGTTACACCCTACATTATGATGGGTCCTTCTCAAAACGAATGCACAATATTTTAAGGAGATTATCAGACAATCAAGCTTGCTTGCATGCACAACTAAGCTTGGCTATAACCAGTATAGCTAAGATGGTTGTAGCAAAGGGTCTCACCACCCCGAAAGAAAATAGGGTGGTGAGTTTATGTATGTATATGCATGTAAAATACCACATAAAGAGCATATAATATAATTGAGATGGATGTACGTGGATGTTCTGAGGTTTCAGAATATCTCTGACTACCCCCTCGGGGAATATAGTCGTGAGCATATGCATGCATGCAATATAACTGAGATGACGTCCGAGCGCGCTGCACCTGCATTCAATTCGATATTACTAGTTTCCAGATCGTGTTAAAAAAATGCATTCCCTTTCATAGGTTAACCATGAAAAAAGGACGAATCTTCGATTGGATGCACTACGCTGCTGGGGCTAAATATTATCTTTAGTAAGTAAAATGTATAATAGAAGTGAACAAACAGATTGTCACGTCCAAAGATTAGTTTCGATAAAACGGTCGTTGGGTGCTTATCGGCTGAAACATGAAGTGGAAAACTGCATTTTCCATTCAGTGATCGATTGAAAGTATACGTCATTTCATCTACTTAACAAATAATGGCGTAACAAAAACTAAAATAAAGGATCAAGAGTCTTAAATTGTTATAATATTGTTAAGTATTTCTGACTCTACATAGAGTTTATAGTATTTCAGAAACATTAAATACTTACCTGTAAAGATTAAAATAATAAGTCGGTTAATGGCCTATTTCACCACTTTTGGATAAGTTCATGTTAGCTAATCTGACATGTTTGACATATTTTTGTAAGTATGTTTGTATGAAAAGTACACCCCTAGTTTTTAATTACTAACAAACAAGCAATCAGGAACTTGTGCGTGGTGAAACATACCCTATACAAGCCCCTACCAAAATCCTACTCGTATTATAAATCTGAAAGTTAGTGACGATTTATAGATGTTGTGACCCAATCACAATTATGTAATGGCTGGAAGGCTTCAAAAGAAATTTGGCACCACAGAGTATATCGGGAATCTGGATAACACATCCATTGTCAACGCCGATAAAGTCGCAGGTAGGCAGTAGATAGTAGATATTAACATAATATAACATAACATAAATATTTTTTACATTAACATTGATTAAAACAAAGTTGTGCGATAACTCAAGATTGACAAGATTCCTTCTTTTGGAAGAATTAAGAGATCTGTATTTGCAACCTTTTGGCAGATGCCGTGAAATAAAGAAAAACATCGTCATAACAAATTACGCAAGAAACAATCTCCCATTCAATCCACTCGAATTCCTCAAGAAGAAAAGAAAACAAAAAAAGAAAGTATGTACTTACACGTATGCCTTTGTATCCTGTAACCGCACCAGCCTGGTCTTGACGAAATCATAAACAACCTTCGTCATTTGCGTAGAAACAGAAAGGAGATCGGGTTGGTAAGCGACCTCCTTCTGTTTCTCCTCGTTCGAAGGATCAGTGGTGATGTTATGCTTCTTCTTCATCCTTTCTAAACTTCCATTTCTTTTGGTTTCTTGAGGCGGAGGCGCGTCAACTGCGGGTGCGACGTCACGCGTACACATGTTGCACATTTTATTGTAAACTGTAACTTTTTAATATTCGCGCGGCTAAGGTTTGGAGTGGTTGTGGGCCGGCTGGCGCGCGATCACGAATATAAGTCGGGCAAATCGTATCCCCACCACCGCACCGGCGCGCACGCGTCGACGTGCGTGCTGGCGCCTTTCGTTTCAGAGATAAGGTATTCGATTGATTTTGCGGTTGTAGCTGGAAATAGGATTTGTTGGAGGAAAAGGGAATTTTAATTAGCCCATCTTTGATACCTGAAATCTAGCTTGATGCTGGAGCGTGTTATCTTGGACATTACTTAGGAAATAGTTAGGTTTCCCAGATCTCGGTTGTATTTTCTTGCGATTTACTTTACCTCATAGATTAAAATGTATATTGCTTTACCTGTAGTATTTTGGCTTCCCATATATTTATAAGAAAATACTAGAAATAGTAACTAACACTCAGTTTCAGAAACGCTCATTAGAGTTAATCCTCCATTAAATCTCTTATTAGCTTTTACTATGTCAACGAGACAAAAAGTGACAGCAAGAGATTTAATGGAGGATTAACTTTAATGAGCCTTTCTGCAACTGAGTTGCAGAGCTGTGTGAGTCGTAGTACGCTTTTGTCAAGGATCCATGCTAAAAACAAATGAGAGACCACCGCGAAATGAGTTTCATCACTTGTTCATTACATAATTTTTCTGGGCATTGATGACAATTTCGATAAATTATTTCGGATAACATTCATAATTTAATTGGTGGGTTGATTAGTAACAAAAGTAAACAACGAATACAAAAAAGATGACAAGGAAACGAACTATGAAAATAGGAATGAAAAAAGACGTCACGACCATATTTATTTCCAGGGTGGTCAGAAACATAACTACAGCTATCTACCAACTGAAGCCTACACAGTAGTAGCAAGGGTTACTAAAAAATACTTTTTTCATAATGCTGGGAATTCACCTGTAAAGGTTCCCTAATGGATAAAAAAAGAGCAACAACTTTAACTTTGACGTAAAAGCTAGTGATTCATTTACAGCATCGAGAATTTCACTGCAAGTTTTATTTTTATCCATTTCAGGGTAAGTTTTAGGGAAAACCGCAATTTGATTAGCCAGAATTTAATGTTAGTTTTACAGGTTGCATTCATTAGTATTAATTTTATACTGTACCTAGTTTGTATTTTATTTATAAGTACAATTTTGTTTTTTTTATTATTATTGAAAGAAAGGGAAAGCTTCATAGGAAAGATTTCAACGCGACTATCAATCGAGATAAGACGTTGATGTCTTTTGTATGGGATCGGAATTAGAAAACTTTTAACACCCTATAATGCTTTTTTAAAAATTGTTTTTACAAAACTTTTAGTAAACTAACATGGAGTAGGTAATCGCATAGTAGCATATAGTTTTCTTTCTTTTTGTATTTTTTTGTGACTCTACAATTGCTTCCTTGGATTTTTTGGTTTGTATGAATCTCCCCCTGGAAACTTCATTGTCACTTGATACAAATTGAGTCGCACTCACAAGAAGAGGTGTGATATGTGATATTGACTGAATGCGAGCGAGATAGGACTACACGTTTGCCTACTGTCGTGTTTCACAAGGGGCAGAGTATTGTAACATAGTATCATAAGTTAGCGAGTCTGTTCCCACTGCAGGGAAAAGGACTGTATAGTACCTTATAATCTCTCTTATACCTTCTGTACTCAAACTGAATTCCCTCCCTTGAAAGGTCAATGCCAATGGTTTTATTAGGGGAATAGAGCAGCGATTGCAGATGCAGACGAAAGGGGGGAGACCCCCGCTCGGGTGCCTACTTGGTACAGGTAATTTCCATAGCCAGAGGGGAATGCGGCCAGCAATGTCCAGCATTTTTTGATGACCTTTGAGACGGTGTTATTGGGCAGAGCAGGACCTTTATAGTCAGTGATAGTCTGATGATGACGAGGCAGGCCTGCTTGCGGATTGTATCTTGTGTATCGTCATTAACGAACATTGTAGTTGTAGTAGACACAGATGAATGTGATTATGGTTTGATGAAGCCTGCGTTTTGGATTATATTTTTTGTTATTTTACTAGTATTAGCATTGTTATGTAGTTTTTTTAGATATTGTTCTTTATTTAATCTTTTCTTTCATTACAATTGATTTCTAAAAAGTTACATATCGATTTCTGTTAAGTAAATTCGTTTTTAGTAGGGTTTCATATTTATTTGTTAAAACCTTTTCTAATTACCGAAGTTTTACTAGCAGTACTAGACCTACGTTATTTATCCTACAATTTCGTAATTTCTAAGCCAACCTACAAACCCCATTACTGCAATGCAGATAACCTACTTTTTGCATCTGCGTAAAAGTTTAATGACTGCCATACATGTCTGTCTCGTCTCGACTCATGACGTCAGCTGAGCAAACAAATTAGAGACTCGAAAACATACGGTCACGTATTTTGCACGCACCTGCTTCATGGATATACTAAGCATAAGCATTTTTATGTGCATTTGCACGACCATATTCCCCGAGAGGGTAGTCAGAGATATTCTGAAACCTCAGAACTTCCATGTTTCACTAGTAAGTAGCGAAACTCTGTCCAGTGTAATTGACAGTAGGTACAATGCATACCTAATGGATTTTTCTAATATTATCCTTGAAAACATTATTTATAGTATGTAGTTAGTATGAATATAATCTCTTAAAGTCGCTGGTCTTCCAAAAAGCTGATTAGGTATCTCCACTCACTAAGAAAGTGCTCATAAATCTTATCTTTTGTCCTATTCGCCAAGTTTCCTGAACCCAGTGACTTTGTTTATTCCGTCAGTATACAATTACATAATTCATTGTCAACTGAGTGATCAACTGATTACGATATTGATGTATCGGCGCCGCGCGTACAGTTGGTCACAAAGAAATACGTTATAGTCTCAGATTCTATATGCAAATAGAATAAAACTTGTGTTCTTGATAACTGACCGATAGTAGCGAAGATATCGACCGATATGAGGAAACCTTCGATAGATATTAATGTCTAATACATTAAGTTCTGCTTTTGATTTTAATACTTCTTAGGGTAAAAAGCGACTCAAAGTGCTGCAGGTTTTACAGATAGGAAACGGAAATTCCCCTGCATATTGTCTGTGAATGTGGTCTACTAATATATAAAGGACAACTTGGCAAAGGTTACTCCAGATGAGATACACAACCTTCCTGTTAAAAACCTGCGATTCTTAACAGTAGAAGGCGCGATCACAAAAGATCTGCGATGATCGCAGTGGCACAGGTGCAAGTCTGTCAAGGCTCACATAATAATAATAATAGAGTAAATATTTCTTTTTGGATTGAATTGGAGTTACGTTGAGCTTATGTAGGGTATAAAGTAAAGTGCAGGCGTCTAAACAGACTCTTAAATAAATAAGTACAAGGGTATATGAATCGAGGACGATCGTAAAGGTTCAGCTAGCAATTCATAGATCGTTAAAGTTATGCGAAGCTTTTTATTGATAATGAATGCAATATAAGGGTTAATAATAAAATAAACAGGATTTTGAACTTGAGAGCTAGGAATATTAATAGAGAAAAATCGATGAGGATAAAGACAAACCAAACAGGATAAAACAGGAAAATAAAATAGAGATAAGATTAAATAAAATTTCGATCCCTTTTAAAAATAACTTTCTGATAAAACCCTGCATATAAGGTAAATGCTAACACTAACGACCTAATAGAAAATTGATAAGAAAGGAATCTTCTAAGAGTTTTTTCTGGTTCTCAACTCAAAGGAGCGGAATGGTCTCACTGCTATAACCAAGAGTGAATAGGGATTTTCTGGATAAACGTGTTCCATGCGATGATAAAGCAAAGAATGGAACATGCCAGGTAACATGCTGAGACGTCAGTAACGAAGAAACACTTACATGCCTAACTAATTAAACAGTTTGTTTCTCGTTGTGCAAACCTCACCTAAACATAGAGTTCTGGAATAATTAACAGCGCTGCAGCTTTTGCTTCAGCATAAATGCTGAGGCAGAACCTTTTTCATCGGTGCAATACGGGTCGCACGGTGGTGTCATAACATTTATTCATAGGTACTAAAGCCCGAACGGAAAAATTAAAAATCTCGCCATGTTGCGGAAAATCATTGGAACAAATGTTTGTACTTGGAACACTGACATTAAAGGTTATAGTCGATTGCAACGCCCCCAAACCAGGTTTTTTATATTTCTGGTCAGGCTTTACATCGTATTTGTTTTTAAATCCTGCCTGGGAGCCTGTTATTGTTTTGCTCTAAGGAACATGCTACCTTTGTCAGTCACTGTTTCTGTTAGTGGCGTGCACTCAGAGTAAACACAAATACTTACAGTAAAATCCTAATTATTTCTAAACTAAAAGCATTTTGTTCACTAAATGACTTTTAATTGTTTATCTACCTGTATCAAATCAAAGTCATTTAGTAAACAAAATGCTTTCTAGTTTAGATATTATTATGGTTTCTCTGTCTTTTGCCTGTCGTGTGCAAAACTACAAAAAATGACTTTGATTTGTAGTTAAGTAAACAATTAAAATACATTTAATAAACAAAATGCTTTTAGTTTAGACACAGAATAATAACTAGTAACTAGCGTTACAGAAGCTTTACTTCGCAATGGTTTTCAAAGAAATATGTACTCAATCTGATAAACAATATGATTTAATTTAGCTCGCGTTCCAGCCGAGCACGTGTTCATTTACATACCTACCAAATTTTTTTGAGGGAATATGGGCCTTAATTCACTGGACTACGGTTCATAATAAGTTATACGTGGTTATACGTATTGAAAGAGTTTATTGCGGCAGCCTACTAGATTGGCCCTTGCGCAATGGCCGCCGCCTGTAGGTATGTTTTTTTAATACCTACACGCGGAGTGACACAGGCCTGGTTTAGAAATAATTAGGGTTTTACTGTGCGTCTACCCGACTCTATCCTGATTCCTGAGTGCATATGCAACCGTTGTATTGTTGTGATGAAATAAACCGAGTTATCTATCTATCTATCTTATGACCCCGGTTTGGGTTAGGGTTTATAAGCCGGACATCTCACAGTATACTAATAATGCGATCAGGGTATCGGTAGCTATTAATTAGTTATACAACCGGATGAATAAAAATGGATGATAAAATTGGTAGCAATGATATCATTCCCTTCCTACCAATATAGCAAAATATGCCTATTTTAATAATTAATTAAGTGTGTGATGTAAAAAGCGTGTCGGGCACGTCACCAAAATGCTCACGTATGTTTCCATTCGGTAGCAATGTTCATTACCTTCGCTCCTGCACGTAGGTTCAAAAATAACTAGAATTTTAACCATTGGACAAAGTTGGTCGATTGTCTAATGAATTGTTTGCCCATTATTTGGCGCCCGACGGACTTATCATAAGTTTTAATAGTTTTAGATAAGGCAAGTCTTATTTGTCATGCTAGAAAAAGAACGTGATATTTTGTCAGTTCATTTGTTTCTTTCCAGTTACTTTTATAATCTAAGATTTATACATGCACGAGTCGGTGCCTTCGACTTACACTACTAGCACAGAATAAATACTAGCTACCGTCTATTTTAAGCTACACTCGTTTTAGTAAATGTTGTTCAGTTTGATGGTCTGAAAGCACCTGTTAAATATTATGTTACGCAATTAAATTTACACCCTGTATGTCAAAAAGAGGAAATCTCAAGGAAGCAACTAAGGTGCACGGTTTGTTTTTTAGACATTTCCTCAGTCGAGTCGCGGACGTTTTTGACATTTTTGTCATACAAATTGTGCCAAAATCGACCTCGACTCGACTAGGACATATTATCTTACAGATAACCCTCAATATTTTCTTTGGTCTTCATCTTCTCATATGTCCATTTATAATTTGTTTGACACTCATATTTTCTCTGAATCACATCACATGGCCAATCTAACAAGTAAGCATCTGTCCTCAGAATTAGAATTTGTTAAATGTAATTGTTACAAATTTCAAGTGAAAACTAGGTTATTCTGTTTGTGGCTTCCAGATAGTTCCAGGCATTCTTTGATATCAAATTGCACTGTAATTTTAACCAACATTTATACAGACTAGTCTAGACAGGGTTCTAAATGGTTCTAGTTAGAATTTTAGTTCTCGGATCATATTACGATGAGCTTTAGGTGAATCGTCAATGAATGGGGTTTTTGGACTTTTAACATTATAACTGGGCTGACATGACAAAGATATAGTTAAAAGCCCAAAAAAAAATACACAAAATAAAAATAAACAATAGTGAACCATCTTAAAAAGTTATGTTGTCTGTGTAAATTATATCTGATTTGAATACAATCTTATAGTATATGGTATATTTGGTTTATTATTTTTGATTGATTTATCTACAAATATCCATAGACTTACGACCATAATCCCTTTCGGATGAGAAACTTTGTTCCAACTACCGACTGCCTTATATTTCAAGAATGTGTAGGTAATTGTAGCGACGAGGTCCAAAGCAAAAAAAGTTAAAAAATTGCCTCTTCCTTCCACTCTTCATTTCGTTCTTTCTATAAAAAAGGACATGTCAGTTTTCATCTCAAATTCCACGCAGATGATGCCGCGGCTAGCATGAAAAGCTACAATGTTTCTAACTATGAAATGCATTCACGGAAACAAGTCATCATAAACTATTGGAATTTCAATAAGTATTCATGAATAAATGTGAAAATTAATAGATTTGTTGTGTTCAGCACAACACAAAGTTTAAAACGGCACGTTCTAAGTGTAACTTAGATTGTAATATGAGGTTTATTATTATTTTGCTGTAAATTGCTGTGAAATGGTGTACTTAGGTTTCTATTGTGGTAGGTAGGGGCATGGGAATTTTATTTGCATCGAAAAATGTTAGTAGGAAATAAAGTCTGGCTTGCATTAAAAAGTGTATTTTAGACTTGCGTATTTAGAGAACGCTCTGTTTCTCACACTGTTCATACCAAGGATAGTGACAGCATCATATTTAAAAATGTTTAAGCCAAGAACATATACCTATATCCTGTTTAAGCCTAAATAAAAACCACGTCAGAGGCCGTAAGGCGGTCTGAAAAAACTCTGACACCAGGGCTTGCCCACACGATAAGAAGAAGGAGCCTAAATATAAATACTTTTTATTTGACTTTATTTTCATTAGCCTCTATCTCATCCCGCTGCTGGGAAAATGCCTCCCTTTTCATCCCCCTTACCTTGTCTTGGGCCAGCTCAATCCACTTATAATATAGATCAAGTATTATCCGCTTTGCAGGACAGATTGTCCTGGCGCCGCATGATTAGAAGAGCGGACCCTGCGTAAAGTTAAGTGCAAAGAAGAAGAAGAAGTATTGTCCGCTTTAGATGAAAAGACAAACTTTAATATATTTTACTTGGGTAGTATTGAAAATAGGTTCTCAGTTCGTTCGAATGTAGCGCGCTCGGCCGCTCTTCAAATACTCTTGAATTCTTGAAGTCGTGGAATTTTATTCCGAGAGCGAAAATGGTCGTTGCATACAAACGTACTATGGTGATATTTTCAATACTAACCAATTAAAGTCAATGAAATTTTGCAGAAACAATCTAGAAACAAATATCTATGTTTGTATGGAGTCAGATTTTCGTTAAAATATACTGTTTCAATGCTAGGATTAATTTAAGATTTGTATGGAAATCTTTGAGGCACTGTAACTTGAAAACTATACATTTAAACGAAAATCTGACTCCATACAAGCATAGAAATTTGTTTCTAGATTGTTTCTGCAAAATTTCATTGACTTAAATTGGTTAGTATTGAAAATATCACCATACTACGTTTGTATGGAGCGCGCTTCGAATAATATAAGTACCCTTAATTAAAATGTATCATGGGAACGTTTTCACATGAAAACTTATACTCGTAGGTTACGTTTACTTCCCCACGAGACACTATGCCTATAGTAAACACCGTGACTTCGTTCATCGGCCGCTAATCATATGACTATGTTTTGAATGTTTCGCCGGCCAGGTGGAGTTTATTTGCTTCCACAATGGAAGCACGTGAGCCCACGTGACTGACCACGAGGTTGTGACATACAGGCAGACTTATTAATAGCTATGTAGATGTCGAGGTTAAAACTGGAGACGGTTAATTGCTTTTTTACGCCGGATGCGCGGTATTTTTATGACAAACCGTTCTGCATAGGTAGCATGACACTGCATGACACCGTGATAAAGCGCTATCACACCTTCGCTCTCTTTCTATTTGCCTGTGAACGAACGAGATAAAAGACGTGATACAGCCGTATCACGTGTAGCATGCTACCAGTGCTGGATTCTTTCAATTACCTATTGAATTATATAGATGTACTTAACAGGTAGACAGAAAGATTTTCAAATTAATAGGTATACCTAATTTACATACATAAAGTCACTACCATCCCATATTATTCGGGGTGGTTAGAAACATTGCTAAACAATTGGATGTCCTGCATTGTTATGGAGACTCACTGTATTAGCTTAATAAACACTAAGTTGCATTGCAGAAACGCTCATTAACGTTAATCCTCCATTAAATCTCTTGCTGTCACTTTTTGACGTAGTAAAAGCTAGCAAGAGATTTTATGGAGGATAACTTTGATGAGCGTTTCTGCAACTGAGTGTTAAAGTGTCTAGATTAAATGCGGTGCACTTATCACTACCTTAGTGCGTTCGTACGATGACGCACTGACGGAGCGGCAAATGTCAGTCCATAGAACCACACCCGGTGCGTCAATGCATCACCGTGTGTGCTTCTACGTGCGGTTTCATACAACTCCTTATGTCCGTATGCCCAGCGGGGCCCTCGGCCCTAGGGCTTTGAAACCTAGCTAACCTTGCTTCACAAATGACGGACTGACGTTTGCTGCTCCGTCAGTGCGTCATCGTGTGTGAACGCACTTACACCGCATTTTAATCTGGGACGGGACTTGAACCCGCAACCTTGAATTGAAAGAAACAGCACAACATGGCTTTACAAAACATTTGGAAGCTGTAATTTGCCTTCCAATAGGTAATTCTATTTTGTCTTAATAAGTTGGTATAGGCAGACCTAGGAGAACGTACCCATTCCAGATCAAGGATTTCATTTGCCAGGGTAAAAGCAGCAGAAATCGACGGGATTGTATGACAAGATGTATGGACCTAGAGGAAGCAAGAGAGGTGTGTCAGAGCCGCCAAAAATGAAGATCCATTGTCTCTGCCTACCCCTCTGGGAAAAAGGCGTGAGTTTATTAGTTTATGCTAGCTACTAGTTCAAAAGATACAGCCCATGGTAGGACAGACGGACCGTTGGCACCCTTTGTGTATCAAAACCTAAAAAAAAAAAGTTCTTGTTTTCTTAAAATACTTTACAAATTATCGAAAACCTTTAATTTCGTGTTACGTAATTCTCGTGCTGATAAGTACGTAGGTACTTGTTACTGGCTTTACAACTCAAAAACTTGTATTTCACATGTGAAGTCCAAAAAGATTCCCTTTAGACCCCCGCCGGCGCCGGCGCTTGCGTGGACGAATCAAATTATGTATAATTAGCCAACCGCAAACTTGAAAATGATAGTGAGAACATTATGTTAATGTATGTATAATAAAACACCAACATTTAATTTTAAACTCTAGCTATAAAGTTACATAAACTATTATTTAACTTGAATTAACCGGGTTTACTACAAGAATTTATAACTATTATTATAATGGTTTATTAAAAAGGTAAAAGAAAAAACACTACAGCAAACAAAACTTAACCTAAACTTAAATCATTTTAGACAGAGCCACTACGCCAGGGGGCTAAGTTCCTTAATTGAAAAGCCCGCCTCTGGTCATACCTGGCCCGAAGGTGCCCATAATACTGGCTGCGTTTCCGCGTTGAATCGCTATTGATATGCGTTGGGCCAGATATGACCCAGCACGAGGACCGTTACCCGCATCCCGTAATCGTTTGCCCAGGTCCCTCACGAAAGTCTTTGCTTCGTGACCCCACGGGCCTGCCGTCTCCACAGCAAAGGGCACGAAAAGGTAGTTCTCCTCCAGAAATGCGTACCATTGGTGTTTACGTACTGCTGCCCTTTCCGCCGCCGACCCTGCTACTCGGATGGAACCACTCAAGTAAGATGCAGCGTACGTACATACGCATGTTGCATCCCACAGAAGACATTTGCCCTTTTTCCACGGCACAAGGGTCAATCCGTCCGGTCTCTTCCCATCCGTACGGCTCAAACCAGGTGGCTCGGTTGTACAGGGAATATTGGCGGACACCAAAGCTCGACGGATAATATCATTAAGCGTGTGGTGCCGCGGAGACCTTCCTGCACATTTGACGCAGCTCAGACCATGGAAGCCGTCTGCCTCCACTGGTGCACCGCAGACGCAGGTGTGTGGAACGCATACGCTGCATCCTAATCTTAGGGCCGCTGCCATTCTGAGGGAGTCGTTATCTAGATGTGTGCCCAAATGGGGTGATGGAAGTGCGTGAAGCCATGCGCCAGATTCCACTTGTGATGCGGCTCTTAAACGAGCAAGATTCGAGCCGGACGAGTTAGACATCAGGTCTTGAAGGATAATGTTACACCTAATCTCATCCCACTCCCGCTGAACTGTAGGTGTGGACGGTGCTTGCATATTGGGGCACAGCCTACACCAAGCCTCAAAGGCTTCGTCCGCGAAAGGAATGAAGACGCTGGCACCATCAGCTGGAAGTAATCGAGTTACCAGACTCACCACACCATTTGCAGACGCCAAGAAGGCTGGAAGGCTTGTATCCTGAACGCGTCGCACTCCTAAACCCCCGTGGCGGATAGGGAGAGACGCTTGACTCAAATTTGCATTATTTAGGCGCACGTTGAGAACCTTCTCTAAACTGGCTTTTAAGGATTGATCTAAGCGATCGACTTCAGACGGAAAACGCCAAGTAGGTGAAGTTCTCAAAGTGTATGTTAACTTCGGCAAGCCAAAACAATTGCGAAGCAAAATTAGCGAAATATGGGATGATAAGTTGGCAAAATGGTTCTGCAATAACAAAAGGGAGTCATTTTTTGCTCGTAATGCCGCGGGGACTGCTTCTGAAAATATTGGGGCACCGAGGAGAGTCAAGGTATCCTTGTCCATTCTTCTTAAACCTGGCAATTCTGCTTCAAAGTTGTTAAGTGACGATAAGCCAACCTGGTCACATGCAAAGAACTCGCATTTGTTGGTGTTGATTTCGAGTCCAATGGCCTTTAGCCCCGGAATTAAGAGCTGGACATCTTTAAGCACCACCTGCGGGTCACCTCCTAGAGTACAGTCGTCCAGATAATGAATTTATAACTATTTAATAACGGAGTGTTAATATCTAGCAGGGTGCTACAGACTACAGACCATCAAACTGAACAACTTTCTCTATTTATTTATCGGATGGCTGATTCTATTTACACAAATTCAAACACTGAATACAAATAAAGCTAAAATTGTATGTAATTTGCTGATTATTTATCGCGATTTCAAAGTTTATCCCATAGTAAAATAAAAGTTGTTCTGTTGATGGTCTGAAACACCCCATAAAGTATGTAACGCATTGAAGTTTATACCGAAATTTTGAATAGCTATGATACAACAATTTGGCGATCCAAAATGTACCCATGTCAGCTACTCTTGCGGATCTCTACATTTCTGATTCGATCTCGCAGGGAAACTTGAGGCAAGTAGGTATAGTATCAATTCATATCAATTTTTCGTTAATTTATCGATACTTTCTTATCATTTTGTATCAGGTTTTCCTTATATTCATTATCCATACTATAAATATGGACCAAAACAAATGATTGCATTGTGACCTGAGTTTTTGTAGAATAATAAAATCAATCAAAACAACGATACATAAAAATATTGACAATGACTAAATTAATATTGTTTCTGACAATAATATTAGATAACGTTCTCTGATTCAGATCTATAAATTATGAAGTAAGTACGCTTATGGTTTATGAATCATAAATACATTTCTCTAAAAATAGCAAATGAATAAGATACCTACGTAACTAGAAGCAGAAACATGTAAAACATAATAATACCTATATAGTAGCGTAGGTGACATTCATTCAAGTTTACATGACGACATGATGCAATATGGTCAAAGAAAATATAATATGGTTATGCTATTATGTAAAACGCGTATACATCTATTACATATTATATATGTATACGCGATGTACGTAATATGGTTATGCTATTATGTACATCTAGGGTTGGCAGGCGTTCGGCTTTAGCCGGACATTGGCTGTCAAGTCAAGACGCAAGTCCGGCCTGTCGAACTTTTCTTATAGGGTTTGACCATATTGACCAATAAAAAATATACTCTTACCTAAGCCTAGCGAATAGGCTTTCACGTTGCGGATAGGAGCTACCCATAGGCGAAGTATTTTTCGCTTACGCTGATAGACGTAACATCAGTGTAACCGCGTATGAGACAGCGATAGTCATAAAATCCTATACAATTTATATGAAAATAGATGTCTGACTCCGGAGTCAGACAGCCGTCGTAGAACAAAAAAGTGGCTACGTCGATAAGGACAGCAATAAGTAACGATCTCCTTTTTTAACTAGAGCGAATTTGCTTTGTGCATCTCTTACTGAGTGATATGACAAGACATGTGCTTTCTTCTAGTTCCTTCTCTTTCTACGGAGCTACCTACCCATTTTGGGCTGTAACTTTTGAACCTTAATAGCTAGACAGTTGAAATTTTCACAGAATATGCGTTATTACGGCGAATTTGTTATCAAATAATAAAAATTATCCAAAAGTTAAAAATTAAGGGGGTGTGTCTTCATACAAGAAATTACTTTTTATCAACGTTTTTTCTTCTCGCTCTATGGTAAAAACGGTGATACATGCAAGCATCAAACTGTGATTATACAGATGGATGACCGTGTGATTATAGAGTAAACTCTACAGTATATGTATAACAAATGATAAAAACTGGCCAAGTATAAGTCGATCTCGTGATAAAGGTCCAGGAGATTTTTTATTTATAATATGTTATGTGGTGGAGTGGTACGGATCTCTCGTTGCGCGAGTAGCCCGACTCGCGCCTGACCGGTTTTTTATAATATTCAATGTCTGGTGTATTGAAGTGTGTGATGATCTGATAATAGTTCAAATGATACTGCAATCAGCAGTATAAAGACAGATAACGAAAGCTACAAAAATATATAAAATAATGCGACATCATAATGATATAACGAAAGTTGTCACATGTTTCAACACATGTTTATAAAAATGTGACTATCTTTTTGATCCCGCTACTGTCTTTTTTTAAATCACTATGACTTTGAAATCTGATTATATAAAAGAAACAGATAAAAGAGGAGGACGTATAAATAGATAAACAAAAACATTACCCTCGTCGATTTTACGCATTTCGTCTTTAAACTGAATCCCCATAAGGTTTTATATCGGGAGCGTGTTGGATGAGGTCAGCGCAGGCCCAGTCGTTGTGGCGATCCTTGGGAGAGGCCTATTTCCAGCAGTGGACTTCCATCGGCTGAGTTGATGATGATGATCCTGAGAGCAATCGCGCTAAATAAATCGCAACTGAACCATCACTGGACCGCGTGCGAACCACAACTTCGCTATTCAATTGACAGCCGTTATAGAGCCGTTATAACAGATTGCTCAGGCTGCCAGGCTGAGGCTAAAGGCTGTCAGTCACATAGTGAATAAGTCAAGTTTAACGCGATACGGAATTGAGCGCAGTTGAATAGTAATTGTATTGCAATGCGATCAGAACTGAAATTGGATTGGGATTGAACTTGGATGTTTTAAATTAGCGCAATCGCCCTCCTGTATGTTGGTGAAACTGAAACCTAATAAATTGGCAAACATCCTCTTAAAAGGTTTCAATTCATACACACGACACGCACAATCAGAAGCTTTACTTCGCAATGGTTTTCAAAGAAATATGTACTCAATCTGATAAACAATATGATTTAATTTAGCTCGCGTTCCAGCCGAGCACGTGTTCATTTACATACCTACCACATTTTTTTGAGGGAATATGGGCCTTAATTCACTGGACTACGGTTCATAATAAGTTATACGTGGTTATACGTATTGAAAGAGTTTATTGCGGCAGCCTACTAGATTGGCCCTTGCGCAGTGGCCGCCGCCTGTAGGCTTCGATCAAAATAAAATGAATGGATAGGCCTTAAGCGAACATTTCAAACCAGAAAAATGAGGCAAAACAAATGAAATTTTTACTTGTCACTTGTATGAAAGTGCCCTAGATTTGACAGATAATGGCGCTAGTTTGTATGTACCAAGTGCACAGTAGTTTGCTTCAACTTACCGCGCTTTAGGCCTATCCATTCATTTTATTTTGATCGAAGCCTGTAGGTACCTACACGCGGAGTGACACAGGCCTGTACTAGAGTAACAGTGTATTTTTGGAATTTTCTGTTACGAACGTTCTGTTACCAAAAACGAACTTTCAAAATAAAAGTACAACGAACGATCGTAATTATTAGGGGTGGTCTGATACTCTGTTACAACTACTGAACCTTTAATTTAAAGTTATTATTGTAGTAAGGAAATTTTTTAGCATTAAGTGCGTTCACACACGATGACGCATTGACGCAGCGGCAGAGGTCAGTCCATCGTTTGTGAAGCAAGGAGTTGTATGAAACCGCGCGTAGAAGCACACACGGTGACGTATTGACGTACCGGGTGTGGTTCTATGGACTGACATCTGCCGCTCCGTCAGTGCGTCATCGTGTGTGAACGCACTTATACGTTTTCTGAATGGGATACTGCATGTGGCGATAAGTATGATGTTTTGAAAATTAAAAGAAAATCAAAAATAATCTTTTAAATGTTATCTTAACTTATCTTTAT
Source organism: Agonopterix heracliana (assembly GCA_963693445.1). Classification (NCBI taxonomy): domain Eukaryota; kingdom Metazoa; phylum Arthropoda; class Insecta; order Lepidoptera; family Depressariidae; genus Agonopterix; species Agonopterix heracliana. Next base: position 19,956,354 of record OY856311.1, read on the forward strand.
AAAAATTAGTTGTAGCAGACGATCAGATATGAAGTAAGTAAAAGTGTTCCTTTTTTGCTCTTTTACGGGACTTTAACAAATAATTAAGAAGGTATTCAAGTAAAATGGGTGAAAACAAAGAAAGTGTTGGCAAGGAGAATGTGGGAAACCCGTAGATAAGGAAACAATAGAAATACGTCAGTTATTTATGATCGTGTATTCAGAGATAAGTTCCGATCGGTGCATCCTATTGCACTAGATAAAACTGTCTCAAAGGATTATTTCTACATTACGTGTGCATTGTTCACAGAGTATTGTTAGCAGGGATGTATTTACAAATATTGCGCCCCTGGGCAAATAAATTTTTCCACGAAACGATTTGGCCATGATTGTAACTCTGTTGGTCTAATGCATGCAGTACCTAAAAAAAGATAAACCATAGCGAGCGAAGCTAGCTCGAAATTTGTTCACACTGGTGGCTGGCTAATACTGTATTTCTTTTGGCAACAATTTACTTCCCATGTGTATCATACGGCCGCCCCCCTTGACCCGGCCGCCCTTCGCACTTGCCCATTTTGCCCTTTAGGAGAATACGCCACTGATTGTTAGCCAACAATATCCGTAAGTACCTACATTGTCGACAATGTACTATCCCGGAATTTCCGCCTGACCACCACTAGGCTCATTTTTGCTTGCATTCTGAAAAATAAAAGCGCTGTCTAGCCTCGCCCTATTGATGAATAGACCAATGAATGAATTGTTTCCAAACAATAAATTATGCGCGAAAAATCTGTTTGTTTGTTCGCGCATCACGCGAAAACTACTGAACCTATTTCGATGACTCTTTTTTTGTTTGAAAGCTTTTGCTTGAGCTTATTAGACTTTAAGGATGAAAAATGGTGAAACAGGCACTACTTCCGAATAAGTTCTTGTTAGCTTATCCAAAAGTGGTGAAACAGGCCCTAAATCTATGGTAAGTATATCATTTATCGCTACGATGACGGGAACCCACGGGCGAAATGGCGGGCAAACTCTAGTAGGTAAATAATAAATGCCCTACCTTGAACATTGTCACACAAATTGTTAAATCATGTCAAACAAGAACTTACTAAGGAAAGTACCAGAATCTAGCCTGGACTTGTATTATGTATTTGACCTTAGTCTCATCTGATGATCTGATCGTAAGCAATGACGAGGTCGAGGACGTCACATACTTTCCTAGAAGATGCCTTGCCATGCCTTGAAAATGGATATCACCGAGGCTCGATGTACCTATTCGCTTTTGCCTTGAAAACATCGAGGTTTTATTGACATCAGAGCAATGTGCCTATAACAATATTGGCAAAAGCCATGCGCAATGTTATTCATAACGGCAAATAACTGACGTAAATAGATAAATGAAAGCAGATGTTATGATTGCGATTGTCATGCGTCAGTCAGGGATGGCTCGTGTGCGTACGCGCCTGCGCTAGTTCTAATCTAAATAACTTTACTATCACTGTAAAAAGCTTAAAAATTTGTAGTGGCAATCTTATCTAAACAGATAGGAATACCTAATGATTTATTTATATACTTAACCAATAAGGGTGTGTTAAAATTTTTTGGGTCATGTTTCAGGGGAAGTTTTTTATTTTCATAAACTAAACGACTTTCGCTAAGGAAGGAACATGGCATGGACACGGACCAGAAAAAAAACCGGACGTAATCTCGTCTAATCACGAGTGAAGCACCCATTTATTTTTGTGTGCGTGCTGAGACGCACTGTCGCGCGGTACAAAATGGTGGCGGGTCGTAGGACCTAAGCCTAGAGCTGGTGCATCTGTGAATGTAGGTCCCTTGTAGAACAAACGAATATGTAGGACCTTGCATGCTTCACTTCTTTTTAGTGTCACATTCCGTCCGCCTTTTTTTCAAGTACGTGGGCATGGCAGTGGGCCGTGGGGCATGGATCGAAAAACGAGACAATTTTGGAGCTCCTTATTCAGTTTCAGTAAATTCCGTATCCCGCTAAACTTGACTTAACTACTACGTGATTGACAGCCTTTAATGTTTGAGCGATATGTCACAATAATTAGCGCGATACCGATTGATTTGTGGTTCGCACTCGTTCCAATCACGGTTCTGTGGAGATTTATTTAGCGTGATTGGTCTCCAGGCGTAGGAAATGTAGCAATAGCGTGTCAAGTGATAGTAGATATCATAACACCGACAAAGATTATTAAAAATAACATTCGATCCCCACTCTCTCTCTCTCTCTCTCTCTCTCTCTCCCTCTTAGTCGTCTCTCCACAGGTACTTTGAAAGGACAAGTATGGTTGTGAAAATTATTTAGAAAAACAAAAAACCCGACTGCATAAAAAACTATTAACTGAAAAGATAAAAACAAGCTCCTTAAATCAGCTATAATAACTTTGCTTGGGCATTTAATACAATTTGAATGTTATTACTTATTAGGTAGGTACCGCAAACGGGGACAAAGAAAAATGACCTATTTGTTGGTTATTGGTTTGTCCCCGCCTGCAATACCTATCTAATAAGTAATAACATTCAAATTGTATAAATTTGCCCAAGCAAAGTTATTATAGCTTATTTAAGGAGCTTGTTTTTATCTTTTCAGTTAATAGTTTTTTATGCAGTCGGGTTTTTTGTTTTTCTAAATACTTAATTTAGTTTATTTCATACTTTTTAGTCTTGTGTCAAAATGGTTGCATAAAAATACTATAATATATATATAATTGGAATCTGCTCTTCACCAGCTTTCATTTGATACCCATATTGTATTTTTTTACGAAAAAAATTTGATTCTCCCCCCTCTCTTTTTTAATTCGCATACGCCATATTAAAATAATGTACCCTATGTCACTCTCACGATTTTTACGAATCTAACGACACCTCATATGTTAAAATCCATCAAGCCGTTTAGGCTGTAGGGCGTGCCAAAGAAATAGACATACAAACATACATACATACATACATACTTACATACATACATACATACATACATACGCTCGAAAAACATAACCCTCCTTCTGTCGCAGTCGGGTAATAATAAGGAAACGTTGTTTTTCTTGTTTCTTAAGACGCTGCTATGATCTTGGATGGGGCAGCGCAGAACCAGTGGTTATGGCGATCCTTGGGGGAGGCCTATGTCCAGCATTGGACGTCCATCGGCTGAGATGATGATGATGATGATGATAACCAAAGAGGCTTTGATCGTTGGTGCCCTCTCGTATAGGACTGTACAGCCATAGGAGAAAGATCTTCTCCTATTACTCATATAACAGTTTAAATCATCTCTAACAGATATGTTGGGTAAAGAGTAGGTATTAAATTGTTTATTTTAGAAGAAATGATGATAATGATTTAAAGAAACCAGGAAGCTGGCATAGCTTTTGTCTAAAAAAAGCGATAGGTATCATGTTTTTGGAAGATGTTCTGTTTTCTTTTTTTTTCTGGAAAAGGTTTGTAGGTTTAGTGCCATTTGTAGATAAAGGAATGCCGCCATTGCTGGATTGTATTTCTTTGCGTAAGTATATTAAAATTAACCTAAGTTAACCTTCACCACGTTAAAACATAAATAAATTCATATTCCATTCATTAACACAACACAAATTAACACAACCGGCTGTTAGAGCATCATAAGTTATGACATAAAATCTCCTTAGTTGCGACATTACAATCGAATGACATACGAGAAGGGGCGAAGCGGGAAGGCACCAATTACAGGAACGCGAAACCTCTGCTGCAAAACAGGAATGTTTCATCTCAATCATAATTTCAATCCACTTTCAACCCTATTTCAAACGCATTTACAGTTCACTTTTATGTGTAGTTCGGAGATGATATAGGATGTTCAGAATTGAAGAGAGGCATTGATATTTGCAGTGGGTGCAGCGACCTGTGCTCGCAGATCACGTAGGCACCAAACATAACTACACCCTGTGTATATGAATGAAAAGGCCATTGAAGGCTGAGCTTCGATTTTTGTTGATAGTTTGGGTAAATAGAATACCCCTACATTTTTATGATGATGAGGTGTACTCTCGTCTATATGGATACTAGTTTCTATATTCTGTCCTATCTATATAGATAGGAGACCATATGGTCACACCTCATTGCCAGCACCATACCTTACATTAAGAGCGTCGGTGGTGCGTTGCGGAGAGCTATGGAAACTCAATCTTGAGGTCCAGTTTCGAATCCGCACGGACGACATGCCATGTAGGTACCAATAAGTCTTCTTAATTACGTACGTAATACCGACTGCTCTTTAACTGTGAAGAAAACCTGCATACTCTGAAAAAGCAATTCCGATGTGAAGTCTACCAATCCGCATTGGGCACGCGTGGTGGACGGAGGCTGTGCCCTGCAACGGTAAGCTGTGATGATTATGATGATACTTAATATCTCTTTCGCGTTCTTCATATTCCATGACATCTTCTCGGTAATTTAATATTAATACTTAATATCTTACGACATTATTATTATATCTATAAAGTACTAGAATCTAGTCCAGATTTGTATAATGATGGCTATGGTCGCTATGATAGATAACAGTGTAGGAACAACCAATTTAGTTTACTTTGAAACGAAGTTAGGATTCAGGATAAAATAACAAGTGGTGATAGGTTGGCCATCGCCCCCAAAACCACTCCCAAAACCGAATCTCACTGTGGCCTCCTGTCGCGGAATGGTCCATTCTACATTGGAAATCACACGGCAACCACGTATCCAGAGGGTGGAAAGGTGGGATTTATCCCCCACAAAATTGATTTTCTCAGGGATGAAACCTATCTAGATTAACTTGGAAGATGCTGGGCAAAGCACGCTCTCCCAGGTAGGTAGAAAAGTTGCAACGAGATTTTGAAATAATACGAAATAATGCAAATATTGTGATACATTTCAGCGCATTCATTATCTGCAGTGCCGTGCCGTCAATCCTCTGAATGTTTGCTTGTTTGTATTTGTAGTGATAACATTTATTGATGTTTGTGTTATTCGTTTCGGAGAATGCGTGTCATCTGCCTGGTTTCGTGATCTCTAAACATTCAATATCAGATAGGTATTGGTATCATGAAGTGACTACAACAAGTGTGTAACACCTTTAACAGACGGAAATATACAGGGTGTAAGGAAAAATATCATTAGCCTCTAAACCACATTCTCTACCCATCCAACTGAACAACTTTTACTATGGGAGCAAACAGGTCACAGCAAAAAAAATCTGATGTCCCATATTAAAGTGCAAATACCTACTCGACTAAATTTTATGAGACAGCAGATTTTTTTTGCTCTGACATGTTTGCTCCCATAGTAAAAGTTAGGAATTCGCGCTACGGCTACTTCGCGCTACTTCGTTTTTATGGAGCACGATAAAGATATCCTCTTAAGCTTATAACGCGTTTACCTTTTCCCCTATCCTATCTTTTTAAGGGTGGTGTTGTATATTTAAGGTTTCAGGGCGGAAGTTTCAAGTAGTAATATGACCAACCTGACCTTTCACCTAGAACGAGTGGTTAAATCGTTCTAGCCTTTCACCCACAAAAAACAATGCAAAAGAAAAAAAAATTAAATGATAAGAAAGAAGAAGAAGAAGGAAGAAGTAGAAGAAGAAGAGGAAGAAGAAGAAGAAGAAGTCTTATCCCTTAGTCCTTTCGTACGGCACCCACGGAAAGAAATGGGGTGGTCCATTCTACCTCTTAGAATTCTACCTCTATTGTTGAGGCAATGTTTCGGTCGTTAATGTAAGTACATGATTCAACAACTTAATTAACCAGTAGTTAGTACTAATTAAACATAAACTGCAAACTGCATCTTAAACAAGCTATTAACTTAATCGCCTACATATTTAAACTGAGACGCGTTGAAGTCTTTCCTTAGCGACTAGACATCTAGACCAAGGCTAAGCTGGATTAAACACAGGATACCTAAACAGCCTGTTACCATGAGATTATAATAAGCCTAAATGAATAATTGAAATCCTGCAAAAAAAGACAATTTTCTTATACTAAACGCAACTTATACTAAAATTAGGACCTAACCACTTTTGAACACAATGCAAAATAAAGTAACAAAAACGAATTGTTAAATTAAATAGTGACAACCTAAATTCGACCTTGCCAATCGTAGTTAAGACTTAAAATAGCGAGTATTGAATGTCTAATGTAATGATGCAAAGTGCAATGCTGTAGCCAAGTAGCGGTGTCGTTCGCGAATGAGAACGGCCCAGTTCGAACTTTATACGAGACGAAACTGCGTTTCCATTGTTTCTAAACGTTACATCGCGTCTGGATACATTTATTTTTAGTATGATTATAATATGGTCATTCTACGACTTTAAAAATCGACCAAGTTCGTTTAGGACTCGCGTTTGATAGGGTTCTTACTATTTTTGCACTGTCCTTGTTATGTATTTAAAATATTCCCCAACAAGCTTTGTTAAGAATACAGGGGACTTCTAATTAGGCCTATTCAACGACACCTCACTCGATGGGGTAGGTAAAACTTGTTTCTCTTCCTAATGAGCGTTTTTCTTTTCTTTTTTAAATTTAGTTCCTAAAAATCTCGACAGATGACATGTTTATCGCCCCATAGAGCCGTAAGCGAGATCCTGTCAAAATCTGGTCAAGTCTGTGCCTGCCTTTTTTTTTTAATGCCAAGGGATCGAGCCCATACAGCCATGTCAGGCGTAAAAGTTTAGAATTTTGGATTAAAATGATTAGTAAATAATGAAATATGTCATTAAAAGATGCGTTGGCATCTTCTTGATCATCTTTTCACTCTTTAATATTTTAAAGAAACACTTTTTCAAATGTTGACGTTTCTTCGCACAGACCGTAGCGCCATCGATCGATCCCCTAGAAAACAAAAAGAAAAACGCTCATTACCATTTATAGGATGCTGCGTTCAGAGAAGGGGTCGGTCAGATGCAGTGAACTAGGCACACCCTGTCACTACATACAAATGGGCTCGTACTGACAAGAAGAGCACGTATGATTCTGAGTGAAAGAAGACTACACCATCATTGTACTGTCGTCTTCCACGACGGCGTAAGGTAAAAAATGCTATGGGGCAGGGAGTGTCCGTACTTATCTAATGCAATGGTTAGGGCATCCAACTTTTTACGATAAGTAAGAAACTACGAACGTAAGTAGGTATATGGCTCGCTTTTCGCACACAAAAACACTGTAGAAGAAATCCTTTTTCTTATGACCCTAACCATAACCACAGTATGAGAAAGAGTATCTAGCCATTAGGTACCCTACTACCATGTACCCATTGGCTAGAAGAAATGGGATAGCCACCTTGCTTTAATAAGGCACTCTGCACATAATCTGACTACCCTGAAAGGTTATTCAGTTGTGAGTCGATATATGTATGTGGAATTAACTATTTCTCGTGGTACAATGCACACGGAGGACGCAGGGTGGCGTACGTGCGCCCGCGCACGTCTAGCCGCTCCGTAGCGACAGGGACAGCTAAGCGCCATGCCTTGCCCACGAGCCTACGAGTTAAGGCTTATCTATCTAATTACCTGTTCATTTATTAAGATCATTGGTTACGTATAGGCGTCCTTATTTTGTACTCAATACGGTTCAATAAAGCTTTGAGTCGGCGCTTGCGTTGTTGTTTTTATTTTTGGTTGGCGTCAAAGGCCTGGCGAATTCTCTGTTGCTATCCGTAGCTTGTACAATAAAATCAAAACAGGTTTTCTCCAATCACAGCGGTAGGATGCAGTAGCTCTGCCGGTAGCCACGCGGCATCAGAGATGTTGATGACGTCAAAAGTGATTAAGTAATCGACTTACTACATATCTGCGTTGGTGTTGGTGCTATTCTGTTGGACATCCTACAACAAGGACCCACGGTGCCTAGGATAGGTTTTGCTCAGAACAGAGAGCAAACAAGAAACAAATAATAGTTTTTAGTACCCAGAAACAGCATAATAATTTTCGTTATACATATATTATACCTTGCATTGTTTCCAAAAACTAGGAGAACTCTCTGTACCTTCCACCGGCAACATTTTGCTAAAACGCAAACCTTTCCTTTTTTAGCCTACTCTACTCTACGTCGAACTCAGGTCGGCGGGAGTAAAGATTACCTGTTCAATTTGGGTTAAATCGACGTATTTGACCACAGGTGGGAATGCGGTATTGCTCCACAGACCTATCTTATATACACAGGCCTATCTTGATCCTGCCCTTCCTGCCCTGACGCCTGCTCGCCTTTGGCTTTCCCATCTGAAGAAGAAATTCCGATGCGAATGTGAAGTCTAGGTACCAATCCGCATTGGGCACGCGTGGTGGACTAACGACCATACACCCTCCCTAAGGGGTAGGCCCTGTGCCCTGCAGAGGGACGATATATTATGGGCTATGTAATAATGGAAATTAAAAAAAAAAGAGTTTTATTGGCCAAACATGAGATCAGTCGGTATTACGTAGGTACATAAAGAAAAACTTATTGGTACGTGGCATGTCATCCGTGCGGAATCGGACCCGGACCCCCAAGATTTAGTGTCCATGCCTGTCCGCGACACTACACCGACGCTCCTTTATGTAAAATAATAAATATGCATATGCTCACGACTATATTCCCCGAGGGGGTAGTCAGAGATATTCTGAAACCTCAGAACATCCACGTTTTACCTGTAGTACCGAAACTGTCCAGTGTGACGGGGGGTGAGCCCGTCGCCACTTATAATGGACAGTGGGTACAATGCATGCCTCCAAATTGAAGTATGCAGGTTTCCTCACGATCGAACCATCACCTCCTGCACGGCAGGCAAGGTTACTCGCCACTGGACCACCACGGCAGTATTATAGTTTTAGTTGTAGTTTATTATTCGTTGCGAGCTCAATCGAGAGAGCAAAACTCGAGGTTGATCCATGGCATCCAATGTTCGGATACTCCACAGTACCCCAAAAGGCTCAAGAGCCGCAAAAACTTTCTGATAGTGTCGACCCTATACAAGATATCGGTGAGGGTCCCCGAGCTAGATGTGATCTCTGGCGAGAAAAGAGAACGCTACCCGACCCGTTTGTCCCTAGCTCGGAAAGCCTTCCCCCAGGACATAAACTGCCCAGGCCGATTTGGAGGTCTTTAAATAGGCTCCGAACTCAAGTCGGTCGGAGTAAGGAGAACCTGTCCAAATGGGGTTTTATCGATGGATCGGACCTAAGGTGTGAATGTGGTGTTGCTCCTCAGACTATGGCCCATCTCACATCTTGCCCTTCCTGACCGCAAACTTGCACGCGAATGGAGCTTATGAACGCGGCCGGTGGTGCTGTCCGTGTGGCAGAATACTGGGCTGGAAAATTTTGAAACGACATGCCATCGACTCGATAGTACCTAAGTAGTACAATAATACATATCATGACAAGAAATTATAAGGTAATCTCAAAACATCTCCTTAACTTGGAAATAAGTATAACGCGGTAACATAAAAGTCAAGTATCATCGTCATAATAAATACCTATAACCACGACCGCAAACGTATTACTCGACTCATTTATCTCCGCTGCTAATATCGTAATCGAATTGCAAATCTACTAGGTTTCATTTAAGGAAATTAATGTCGTTTACTATCCTCCTTGATGTTAATAACTATAATCTGGGTATAGATAGGGATTTAATTAAACTAAAGATTAGAGGGTGATTTAAAATTTTGGATAGACCCTTTGCATACAAGGTGAGATTGTTTGTTTTTTTGGAGATCCAAATAAATGATTTTTCTTTTTTTCCGAGAAAAGTCTACAATTAAAATAATGAGCTCGCTTTTCTGCACTGAACGACGTAGGATCATGCATAGGTACGCTGATTTTATTCAAAAGTAAAGTCAAACAAAAGAACAAGTAAGCAGGTTAGGTAGGTACCTACTAGGTACATAAAAAATGTTTGTCTCGCAGGATCAATCTGATGGTGTTGTTCTTTGAAATGGTCATAAGTACCTATCTTCCACAATTTTAATTTAATCAAAGAACTAAAATATTAAAGAATACCTAATTTATTTGTTCTGTATTAAAATAATTATAATTTCAAAGATTAAATTTGATTAAGAAATTAGTCGAAATTGTCAAGGTAATGCTGACTTCGATTAAAAGGCTAGACGTTTTGTAATTTGCAAGTGAAACCAGCTGCCATATCTATAGAGTTTATGCTAATGCTTATTTACTGGTAAGACCAGATCTAGGTTTATTTCTGGAATTAATTTAATTCAAAAATATGTGAATCTAATTTAACAACCATTTTCTTACAGGAGCAATAATTTTTGAATTTAATTATAAATTCGTTGCATAAATGTCTACTGGTCACAACAGTTTGGTTCTGTATATTTTGCATTTAAAAACGGTGTATTTAAGTACATACTTTATTACGTAAGCAAGAGTGTCGGAAGGGTCTGTTATTTATTAGTAATTGTCAAATGAATTTCTATCGAATCCGAACATTTAGACGTTGAATGTATTTAGGAAAATCCTTTAAATAATAATGATCGCTGTACGAGTAACAGTTTTTGTAAATAAAAAAGACTGGATACCTACCTAATGTTTCGCCATTCTCCTTTTTATTACGTCACAAACATGTCATCAATCAGCACGTCAGAGTTGGCCATGAAGAGACCGCGTTATAGCAAAATGTGAACGACCTCTGCGTTACTAAGTCAGGGGCACGGCACTGACTTGCTTTATTATCAATATTACATAATGACTTATGTTATATATGACTCATTCATTATCAATGTGTATAAGTGAACACCACTACATATAACTGTCGTATAAAATAAGTCGACAGAACGTCTGTAAGACATCTTTCTGTTTGACACTCTGTGATTTGGTGGTCTAAACAACCCCTAGAAATAACTATAACCACACCTTTCTTTTAAACCCTCCTGTTTACAGGGCGTAGAATTAAATGCATTGCATACTTTATGGGGTGTTTTAGACCATCAAACTTAACTTTACTTTGGGTTTGGGACCAACATTGAAATCACGACAAAAAATCTGCCGTTTATTTTGGTCGAGTTGCTATTTACATTTTCTATCGAACAGCAGATTGTTTATTTTTTTTGCTTTTTAAATGTTGACTGTTGTTGTTGCGATTTTTGAATCTCATTCGGTGAGCTCAGCAGTTGAAAATGTCAAAATAACTATGGAGATATGCATCTTTCTGCTGCTGAGTTGACTTTCAAAAATCATACTACAGGAGAGCCATTTTTTAAAGTCAAATCAGCAGTAAAAAGATGCGTATCTCCATAGTAATTTTGACATTTTTAACTGCTGAGCTCACCGAATGAGATTAAAAAATCGCACTCCAGACCATCAAACTGAGCAAGTTATTATTGGACCATAGTAAAAGTTGTTGAGTTTGATGAATTTCTGAACTGAGGCACACTGTTCGATAAAGTAAAGCATTTATACAGTCTGTCTATAATTATAAAGTCTTGGCAAAAAATGAGGGCGCTGTCTCCACGCAAGAACGTCAAAATCAAGAATAACCTGGCAACACCATCATACTAAAATGATAAGTTTCTCAAACATTCATGCCACGACTTTATAGTCAGACTATAAGTTTATACCCTGTACCTATAATTAATAGACGGCCGCTATAATATGTTGCTGTACTCTTCTAACGCACGCAAGTTGCTAATCGCTTCCTCTCACTTGCAGAAAAGAGCTGTTGTGAGATGGAACTGCTGTTTTTTTCTATTTGGTTTGGCCAAGTGTGAGTCGGTCTCGCGCTAAACGTCCCGAAGAAAACAAAACTCTTTTATAGTAGATTACACACCGCGGGCAGGAAAGTAAGAAAGGTCTCAGATCCCATGTAATTGTTGATGTGATCTGAGGCTTTCCTATTTACTGCCCGAGGTTACTATACTATTTTTCTCCTCGACGGAGGTGGAAAGCGGCAACTTCGTTTAGCGCAGAGGGACGAAAATTGAAGCTTTCCGTCCGGAGGGGAGAAAAAGTGAAATTACCGTGTTGTGTGGTGGTGTAATACGGAACCCTTGGTGCGCGAGTAGTTCAACTCGCACTTGACAGGTTTTATTTAATTATTTGAGCTACCTATACATCTTCTATCTATGCATATTACTACAATAAAATAGTAAACTTGGTGTGGAACTGTGGACGTACATTAAAGATACCGTAAAACGAGGTAACTTTGATTAGTTTTGAAATTCAAATGGATGTATCTTTCATAATTTTGATTTTAAAAATTAGAAAAAAATAGAGTAGTGACGATTAGCATTATGATTTTATTTAAAATAAAAATAAAAATGATGTTTGTTTAATTTCGGAGAATAAAAAAGAAGAACCAGCGAAACAATGCCAGTCGTTTTTTCATTGCTTTCGAAAGTCACCCCTAACATGTTGCCATTTGGAGTTATCATCAAAGTCGCCCCAAGTCTCAAAGTCACCTCGTTTGACCGGTATGTAATGTATTCGCAAAAATATTAATTGTTCCTAATGGAAAGCATTAACAGTTCGGATTAACATTTAGGATTTATTTCATTGGAATCGGTTTATTTAATCAAAAGTTATGTTGTTAATCGGTGTTCTGCGTGAGTTACATGTGAGTTATAATTAATTAACAAACTTACTTGTTTCATGTTAACAAAGCAACCGATGACCAAAGAGATTTTAAACGCTATGATTCAAGCTCCATGACTACGATCTAAGTACGATCCATTGACGAATGACAAGTATAGTTCGGTTGACATCAAAGAGTACATTATGTTGACATTTTATGGCAATCAACATGAGTTTTTGTAGGGCTGTTTATTATTACAGAACCGATTATTCTACATCCAAATAAAATATCAAAATCTCACTAAATGGTACAGTTATTCGAAAAATCTTACAGACCTAGAAAGGATCCTATAAAGGCAGACATCATAATCCTAGGATGCAGTCTTCCAGGCATCGTCACAGCGCACAAACTGAAGAAACGATTCGGCAACACCATGGACATAGTAGTCCTCGATTTAGCTACTAATACCCAACATGCCTCGAAGTGCAACGTCGCATTTCACGAAGAGGGATCAGATTCTTCTGAAACTGAATCCGATAAAGTAGACGATGAAGTTAGAAAGGTTCCTGATGGCGTAGCCAGACGGTATCTAGCTAGATACGCAAAAGAATTCGAACTACCTCTACCTGACGCTATAATAGCGCCTGAGAAAGAAGATAAGTCACAATTCAGCAAGCTCTTCCAGCATCAGAATGGAAGCGCTGTTCATTGCCCTCACGACTACCATGACTTTGACTACCTTAGTTTTATTGAGAAATTCGAACTGGATCAATATCATTCATTACTTGAAAGGTGCATGAACGGTCTGTTTCGAATAAACACAGTAAATTTTGCAGTTGAAAAGAAAAGGTTGTTGTATTACGATCAGACACCAATGGAAATTCATATTTGTAATTCGTTGATCTTCCCGACTAGCAGAGAAATTATGAGGACTACTGTCCGGTTGGTCTGCGGCGCACCGGCTAGTATTGTCTCCGTCTTGTTCTACCTCCACCAGTGTTACAGAACCAGCGGTGCAAGGAACCACTTAGACGGAAACAACACGAGGTTTCGCGAGAAGCTACTTGGTTACTGTCGGAAACGTCTCTCGAACAAACTGCAGAAAAGCATTGCAGATATCACTAAGAAAGCTAAATCCATAAACAAGATCAGAATGTACTCCGACGAGCAAGTTATATTGGAAAGTACTATGAGAGGAGATAGTAATTATGTATGTAACCTTTTAGCGATGGCGTTGAGACCAGATGAACTTCACAATATTAGAGTTGAAGATCATTTGTTATCTGAAGAAGAAGCTGCTAGAGCGAGTAGAATGCATCCGGGCCGAGCGAAGAAATTCTCTATCCAATACGAAGAATACTTCTGGAGACGAGACGGTTACAGTGGAGACATCGTTAGCATACAGGGCCCCATAATCTGGGCAATGGAACGCCCAAAAATGTCGACAACTGGCAGCATGGAAAAATATGCAGGTCTTATTGGCTATTTGAAAGTTCACGACGATAGTGTAGACTCAAAAGAAGCTGTCGTTGACCAACTGGTGAAATTGTTTGGAGACGAAGCAGCAACCCCAGTCAGTTATACCGAGAAACCTATAACTGGCTCGTTCATTCCACGATGTGGGGATTACGTTGCACTAAGTATGATGATAGGGAACGAGAGTCCAAAGTATTTAGAGTGGGGTGCATTTGATATCTTTGCTGATGGAGACGTTGCTGCAGCTTTAGAGGCCGGTCATACAGCGTATCTGCATTTGCTAAGTTGTTTGAGACCGCAAGCGCAGACCTATGAAGACATGACGATGACAGACTTTCCGACAGATCTAGAGAGTCCTTTACAGCAGTGGCTGGCGAACCATCAGGTTATGGGAAGCATACGATTAATTGCGTGCGCGACAGCGGTTGTAGTCGGCTTCAGTCTCATAAGGACTTACTTGCGAAGATGAGAAAGTTGAAAGCAGTTTTCAAATGCCTTCTAATCGCGGGTCGTTTTAATTGTTTCTGCGTATTTTAGTTATAATTAACTAGAAAGAGATCTATAAAAATTTCGAGTGACGTTGCGGTGCTTTAAAAATGTTGTTTCTATTATCAATTTTTTTTTTATTGTTCAGCAATAAATTGTTTGAAGTGTATATCTACCTAATCTATTAATTCGTGAACCTATTAAGAGGTTTTCCTGACCGAACGACCTTGACTCTAAGGGTTGAACTACACATGGCCGCACGCGATCGCACTTTTTCCGTCGCTCCATCCTTTTCTGTCACTCAGGAACGTCATTTGCTAGAGCATATTATAAGATAGACGGAACGCGATCGCCTGACAGAAAAGGATGGAGCGACGGAAAAGTGCGATCGCGTGCGGCCATGTGTAGTTCAAACCTAACAGAGCCGCCTCACCTCTACTAAACTACGTCATTTTAGTAGGTATATCGCAAGTAAGGGTTGAAACTCATTTAATAGCACCGCATCGCATTTTCCCGTCGCTCCATCTTATTAAGATGAACGCGATCGCGCGCGATAGCACGGCCGCGTGCGATTGCGTTCCATCTTATATGCTCTAGCAAAATGACGTTCCTGAGTGACAGAAAAGGATATAGCGACGGAAAAATGCGCGATGCGGTGCTGTGTGATGTAGTTCAACCCTAAAAGTGACTTCTACGTGCTTCAACTTATAAAGTAGATCTAGGTAGATGCACATAATACATATTTTTTTCCCAACATTTAGGCTTTTCTTTGAACACAGGTTTCATATGTATTTTATAGACATAGAAGAAATATTCTTCATAGCAAATGAAGCCGAGATGTTGAAGATCATTGCCATATTTTCTATTTATATTTGTATGTCTTTCAAATAACGAGAAGATAGCTTCTAAAAACCAGCAAAATATGACCCGGACCTGCGTTTACCTATGGGAAACGCCTTAAAGATATTCTAAGCACATTTTACTGATAGCCGAATAGAGATGTCCTTTACTCTGATATGCATGGCGAAGATCGACCTTCGACAATGTCACTTCGAGGCAACATTGACCAATCGGGTCAAGTTCGTATGATTACGACTAAATAGGTAATGAGGAAAGACAATTGATGTTTTTAACTAGGCTATCGCTTTTTAGTTTGAGGTTTTATGGAGTTTGTGACCTCGAAAAATCCGTTTTGTTCTGTACTTCAGAACAATGTAACTGGAAATGAAAGTTTTGATTTCTTTATAATGTGTGGTTTGATCTAAATTGTGTTTATCTACTTAGGTAACTACTGTTTTGATTAAATCACCTCTTTAAATACAACATAAATATTTAATCATGTGATTTAAGTATCTCTATTCATGGTAATTTTATTCTGAATTGAAGTTCAGTACTTTAAATAAAATTATAGGTCACTAACACAATCTCAGATCACAGCAACTGTGATGTGATCTGTGCTTTGATCTGAGAACACAATGCATAACCTAAATGAATTTATTTTAATATCAACTAACTGGGTGGAGATAAGCTAACCTATTAACCTCCTAGAAAAGATGTAGGTAAGTATTAGAGCTTTTTTTAAATTTCAAGTAGTACCTATAATGTAAGTAATTCGTACGCACACGGAGTGCATAAATGCATAAATATTCAATTTAAAATTACTCACATAATCAAAAATGCTTCGACAAAATGCGTCGTCAAAATTGCTTACAAAAAAAAGGTAGGTACCTACTACTTCAGCAACAGGCGTCGTCAAAAAGCCAAGCAAGCTCAATTATATAATAAATATAAAGCATATTGACATATTATTACCTATGTTTCAGGAGAAGATACTATACAGCAGCTGCAGCTAGGGTTGCCAGGTCCGATTTGTTTTAAATCGGGGCAGAAGGTAACACAAATCGGGATTTAGGGTTGTAGATCGGGACACAAAAAACAAGGTATTTTTAAATTAACTGCGTTTCGCAATTTATATTACTATAGTGCATATATTTGAATTTAATCCTACAAATAAAAAAATAGGTTTTACAATAAATTCAAGCACTCACTTACATTCATATTATTATCAATAAACCAACGAAAACCAACTCACAAACATAACCTAAAATCTTAAACTTAATCTTAATTGTCTAAAAAATAACGGTGCGAGCGAAGTGACAAGTTTGCACGTCTTTTCGCGTTGTGGTTAGACATCATTTTGTTTATCCATGCAAAAAATAGAAACGTAGAGCGAGCGAAGCGAGCTCGACTTTTCCTCCTAATACGAATCGGTTAGATCCAGAGCTGTTTACGTATAGGTACAAACGTGTGCAAAGTAACCTAAGTAAAAGCTAACGATTGAGGGACGCATGCTCGAAATTTTCACACTTGATTTATCGGGACATATAGTGTCCCGATCAGGTGCAAATCGGGACGCGTCCCCAGACCCTGAAAATCGGGACGTCCCGCGCAAATCGGGACACCTGGCAACTCTAGCTGCAGCTATGGCTAGCACTGACAAAACGTATTTGTAACCATCTCGAAAGGGATTTTTACCTATCGAGTTGGTGTGATAATATTAACGCCTTATAAGATATGATTAGCAAATATCACCCTGTAAAATTGCTTGTAGCTTTTATGTAAAAGATTTTCTATCGTGGTTCAATAGATGCCTTCCTCATCCTGATCATCATCATCTTATTTAAGACCTACGCTCTTTTCGGTGGAGTATTCGCCTCATCTGATCATCGCCTTAAAAACCATCAGCGTATTAAGTTCGACTCTGTATACAGAATGTAAGGGACAGCCCTCCATCCACAGACTGAAACGGTGAACTCTGACCATCAAACTGAACAACTTTCACTATGGAGCCTACCTCGGGAAATGCGAAAAAAAATCAGCTGTTTCATACAACACACTGCTGCAAGGAGCGTGTAATTTCTCTATCGCTGCAATCGACCCGACTTATTTTTTATTATAGTAACAGCTTATTTTGTTCGCGTTTCCTGAGGTAGGTTCCATAGTGAAACTTGTTCAGTTTGATGATCAGGAGTGCGATTTTTGAATCTCATTCGCTGAGCTCAGCAGTTGAAAATGTCAAAATTACTATGGAGATATGCATCTTTCTACCGCTGATATGACTTTCAAAAAGAATTAAAGAATTAATCATAATTTTCCTGAATTATGATTTTTGAAAGTCAAATCAGCATTAGAAAGATGCATATCTCCATAGTAATTTTGACATTTTCAACTGCTGAGCTCAGCGAATGAGATTCAAAAATCGCACTCTTGACTGCGCCGGTGGGCACGAAGTCGCGAACAAAAGTAAGTAATTTAATATTCTAAGTAAATAATCCTAATGAATCCAATGACACTTTTTGTACTTATTGAAAACAAGAAGGCAGGTGCGGAAGTTTCTTCTTTTAACAAAAAGCCACTAATAGCGACTATAGGAAGAGGAAATAGATAATATTGATTTCTTTTTCACCGCGGTCTTTGTGATGAAGAAAAAAGAAATGGATATTTCTTGTTAGAAACATAGAATAAGTACCAGGAGAGTGATTTTTGAATCTCTTTTGGTGATAGAGCTCAGCAGTTGTTGAATGTCAAAATTACTATGGAGATACGCATCTTTCTACTGCGGATTTGACTCAAAAATCTCTCTCCTGTAGTATGATTTTTGAATGGACTCCTGGAACACTGATACTGGGTAAGGAGTATGTGCCCGATAGCCTTTTAGGCTAGCTTTTAGGTAGGTAGTAAACACATAGTAAACATAATGAAAATGCTTCCTCTGAGTAGTACCTAGGTACCTGCCAAGTTGTGGGTTACCTCCGGCCGCTTTCTACCATCTTTTCTACTATACCTTTAATTAATACCTACTCGTACCTGCTACCACAGCTAGTAGTTACTAGTTACTCTAAAATATTTGGAATGACGATTTTTTTTTAATTTTATTCATCTTGGTGTTATAGTGAAAGTTGTTCAGTTTCGTCTAAACCACCTGTATAGGGTTTGACATAAAAAGTCAATGATGATGACGAAAGTACCTATTCAACTATAATATACCAAACCTATTCTGTGTTTTAGGGTAGAGTTAAGAGGATAGACGAGTACAGTTTTCTCCATACAAACGTATTCCCCTGTTTTCTCCCTGGATAATAACACTAGAGCAAATATTTTTTACCATACAATCTATGTCACCTCTGCCATGTCCCTATGTTTTGATTTTTTGCATTTATTAATTACTGTAAGAACTACGGACCTTCGAAAATGACTCATTTTAGCGCCCGTTTTCAGACATCCGGTAAACAAATTTGACGAATATAAACAAAAAAAAGCAAAACCTACGGACATAGCCAAAGTCTTTTGTCATATTATTTTTGAAAGAATTATTACAATCGGTTTAGCTTTGGAGGAGAAAACAGGGGAACACGAAATGCTGATTTCGTCGATTTTTTGTATATAAAATCGGCCCGAGCTGCAGTTGTCTCTTTCGCAATCTAGTCGGCGGGGTGTATGTGTGGGACGGATCTGATAAATACGTCATACAGTCGGAAAAGTGACCTATTCTCCAAATTAGCATTTCAGCTCGCCTATCCTCTTAAGGGGAGATATTTGTCCAGCAGTGGGGTGTTTCTACAGGGTGATAGGGTAAACAGTTCCAGTTACTTAGTAGACTTTAGAGCTGTTCACCTTCTTCTGTAAACTGTAGGATTTTTATATAGAGTTACCTAAGTAGGTAGGTATATTCTATTTTGATAACCGTCTCCAACCATCCAAACATCTGAGTATGAATAAGGGAGCAGTACCTATATGGTAGTTAGTATTCCTTATGATATTGATAATCGTAGGTTCATTTTATTTTGATCGAAGATCGTAGGTACCTACTGTACCTACCCACTTTTATTGCTATGATAATAAGTACCAGAGGTCTTAAACTTTCGTAGCCAACCGAACTACCAAAAAATAAATTAAAGTAAACAGGGCCCAATTAAGGTGCGCTCTCTAAAGTTTGCGTAATTATTATTAAAACAATGCATACAAAGCAGTCACATGTTCCGTTTACGAAAGGCAAAATTAGTTTTATTAGTAGGTACGCGATAAATTACTTTTTTACAATGCCTTTAAAAATAACTTGGTAACAATTAACGTTTTCAACAAGACTATCGATATTGTCTCGATACTTCTCGCTTTATGTTTATAAAATTTTTTGTCATTTGTTTATTCTTATAAACAAAAATATATGAGATGAACGCTGTTTCTAGAGATGATCTAAGTTTGTACCTACACAAACAAAATAATGCTACGAAATAAACATTATTTCAAAGACATAAGTTTTATACAGTGCGACATAAAAGAGTAGAAAACGGTGACAGCAGGAACTAAATATTTTAGTACAAATTCAGGTCTTGCCAGCTTATGCGTGATTTTGACGTTCTTGCGTGGAGGCAGCGCCCTCATTTATTTTCTACTCTTTTATGTTGCACTGTAACTAGCTATATCAAGAAGCGCTAAGAACCTGTTAAATTTTAAGACAGGTCATTGAAACTTCTGAATTGAACTCGCTTTTCGAAATAGGTAGGCCTAGTCTAATGTTGTTCATATAGAAAATCAGCTGTTACATACAAAAGTGCTATAGCCTACTCGAGCCAAATGAATGGGACAGCTGATTTTTTTTCACCATTTCAATGTTGGTCCTTAGAGAAAGTAGTTCAGTTTGATGGTCTGATCATCCTCTTAAAAACTATCAGCATATTAAGTTGGACCCTGTAGATATTGAAGAAAGGTTTCAAGATGTTTCATGTGTTGCATTTAGTCATTCCTATAGAGAACTAAACATATAAAATCCATCAAATAATCCCCAAATTAATAACCCAAACAAAATATAACACAAACTTTCTAACTTTTTCAATATTACTGACACAGAATCACAGATTTCTGGGTCACTATCAAGACACACGCACTGCCACAGATTGTATGAAGCATAACAATTAGATATACATAATACATAAACTGAATTACACAATAATAATTATTCTTACTTTCCATTCCACGTGTGTGATTGAGTAATATTGGGTAGTACCTAACTACTATGCCTAAGTACTCTAATCATTTCAAAATAAAGATTGAAAAATTAAGTCTCGGGATTTGAACCTGCAAACAGGGGCTTCGAACGAGCCAACTACGCCAGAGAACGAAATTCTTCAACCGTCAACCCATTCCATCTGAACTGAAGGGACGTCGCTTCATCTACTGGCGTTCATAATTATGATCATCAGCCTGTTTTCGTCACAAAACTGTATCCTCGGTCTAACTCATCCAGCTAGCGGGCCATTATTATCTGCTGAACAACTGACAGTAGATGGGGAGTTAGAGTTCTAGAATAGGTACAAAGAGACCACGAACTAGCAGGTGTGGTGCAGGACGCCGGACCTCGCTGGACCTTGGAGTTACCTCATATTTAATAAAAAGAAAAAAAAAGAGTAAATTCAGATGTCGCCTGATCATAAATAACGTTGCATAGTTTGTAGTAGGTATGGATTCTATGGATCCAGGAATATTATTTTATAGGCGAATTCATCCGCACGGGTTCCCGTCAACGTAGCAGACTAGCTATCAAACACAAAAAGTTTCATCAATATCGGTCCTGTAGGTCTACCATGAGTTTTCACTGTACTCGCCGAGTTTGTATGACAGAATTAGTTCTCAACGTAACCACTAGGGGCGCTGTACGAAATTCAAAACAAAAACTGTAGTTTACTACAGTAGTTTTACTGTAGTTTACTACAGTGTAAACTCGTGGTAGGCCTACTGTAATTTTTGTTGACAAACAAACAAACAGACAAACAGACTGGTCAAAAACATTGTACCTATAGAGTCAGGAGACACCTAAAAACCATATCGTAACTTTTTTTGTAAATATCTTAATGTACACCTACCTACAGAACAGACACACTAATAGTAGAGATGCGCCATTTACCTACTAATATATATTTTTTTAATTAAGGGCCATCTTTTAAGAGTATATTCTCAGGGTTGTATTCAGCTGAAAAAAATTAACTTTATTTACAAAAATTTATGCTACTAATAGTATGGGGATAGTAAGGCTGAAATATCGCTCGATAATAGGTACTTCATAATATTTCACAAACTCTGCTCACTGATAATGATAAATTCCCGCAACCATGACTGTTTAGTGTCAGATGTTTTTGAAACCGAAATGCGTAAAGGCTTTATTATCCCATTGTTGGCGCATTTCCCTGAATTTTACTGTGAACGGTGAAATGACCAACTGTTTATTATGTCAGTTGAATTAAGTACTCGCATTCTACTAAGGCTCTTGTGTATAGAAACAGTTTGTATCAAATAACTCAGTTACTTTAAACTTAACACGGGATAGTTACTGCGCATCTCACCAGCATAATTCTTTTTGTATAAATACTAGATTTACTAAAAGTGCAATGCTAGAAATGTACAAATGCACGATTAAAAATATATTTTAAATAAATAAAGATATTAATACTTAACCTGCAATGCCAAAGAAGATATTCTGATGCGTATGTGAAGTCGACCAACCCACATTGGGCACGCGTGGTGGACTGACGCCCATAGACCCTCGTGGGTAGGCTGGTGCCCTGCAAAGGGATGTATATAGGCTGATGATGATGATGATGATTCGTACATAACGTAGAATCATAACTTTAACTATAAGTACTATTTATTTTGTATCCTAAAGTTCCTCCAATGTCACATAAAAAGAAGGTTTATTGTATTGTTATTTCAGGATCTTACAGGCTAGAGCTAATGTATATTTTTAAACGTGGTTTAATAATACGTTCTAGAAAAAAAATACAGTACCAGTACCTAACGCGAACAATCTTAATAAGCAGTCTGCTGTGCAGTATGCAAAATTATGTACCTACTATTAAGTACCCATGTAGGTATTCAGTGAATTTCTCATTGTTGTGGTCTACGTGCTAATCGTTTTGTGTTGGAACGTAGTAGATTAAACCGATATAAAGCATAACATTATTTGTTTACGTCATTGTTATGAACATGTTTTAGAGCTGTCATCGTCTCCTCTACAATAATACCTGTAAGTATCTAATATTTCATTGTAGGGTCAAGGTCCAGTGTGTGTTGGGGAAGGAAAATCTGACTGCTGTCAGGGTAGAAAATCCTAAGTATGCCCCCAGGGTATTTTCAAGCTATCAAAAAGGTATCTAAAAAGGGTTGACGAATCTTCTTCTTCTCATCGAGTGGGCTGCAAGCCCTGGTGTCAGAGTTTATTCAAACCGGCCTCTGACGTGATTTTTATGTAACGACTACTACCACCAGAGATAGTAGCCGGGACCAACGTGTCATCCGAAGCACGGAATCATCTTACTTTTCAGACAATCAGGTGACTCAGCCTGCAATGTCCTAACCAACTGGGGAAAAACGCACAAAGTTACATTTCACTAGGTGCCCCCCGTGGGAATCGAACCCATGACCTCCGTGTCAAGAGCCCATGCTCTTAACCATTAGACCACGGATAGAAGTAGGTAAGTAGCTTCTAATAAAAACGTAAAACAGAGCACCAGAGACGCTCGACTTGAAGAAGGTACTACCGAAACGGTCTCCGATCCTCTTCAAATATTTTTATAACCATTTGTTTACTGTTGCAGAACGTTGATACAGTTTAATCTTAGTTTCCGACCCTTTTTGCTCTTCAAATCCAGCCAGATACGGCTAGCACGACCACTAGTTCCAACTCTAGATTTACAACTTGATTTTAAAATATTCTTATCTATTAAGTGAGCGGTGTTCTCTCTATGTTTTGATGCTAATGTGTGACAGTATAATAGCTTCTGGGGTAGACATAATTCTATATACACAGTTCTGCTGTCAGTTTTTCTTCGCAAAATACTGTTATTAATACGATAAGTTATGTATGTAATTACCGACAGTAGGTTATGCAATATGCCATATCCATTAGTGAGAAAAACTTCTTTTCGACTTTGACAATACATTATTTCTAAAGGGTCCATAATTTAGTAATGTACCTAACTACTGGAATCTATTATTTTAAACCCATGGTTGCTATAAATAATTTGTATTTGTATTGAATGCTTTGATACCTAGGTAAAATTGTCATGTAAAAAGTTCCCTTGGTGGCAAATCGACCATGGTTTTTATCTCTTTTAGTTTGCGGTTAAATTACAAAGAGTGGTCAGATTCGAACTTCCGTCGTTGTTATCTTTGAGGGAATGTAAGGAACGTCACTTTCCCTCCAGTGTCAGGCAAATTAGACCTAAAAGAGGAAATGGAAGGACTGTACAATGAGTACCGTCGAATTTGGGGGTCTAGGGATGGGTGGGAGGGATAGGGGGGGACCCCCCCTTTTGATCAGACGTGCTTCCTTGAATGTTTTTAAGTCGAAAGTCTATGATCATATTTTGTCCTTTGAATTCTTTTCAACTACACTTTTATCTTCTTTTCTCCGCTTACTGTTGCTTCCGTGTTGTATGTAGCACTCACTTAAGTATGTAGTTAAAGAGATATGTATGTATACAGGGTGTCATGGTGGTGGTGCTTATTAGCGATAAGACCACCTTATTTCTACTTATTAATTATAATTCTTTATCTTTATTCAAATGTATGTTCTGTTTTGGTGTGCAATAAAGTATATTTTAATTGAATGCCTCTAGGTAGTTTTTTAATGTTACTCACACTTTTGACATCAGGTTTGTGGTTGGCTACCGCCACAAATACAGATAAGCAGATAAAACTTTATGTAGTTACACGTCTACGTAATATTATTAAGCAAACGTAACGAATAAACAGAGGTATTGATGTGACCGATATTATACGCTTCAACTATTTCGATGGGGTGTCTGTTTTAGGAACATTTTATCTAAGACAGAGCACCTTCGTACACCAAAAGCTAGAAAGGCATCAGAACTAGGAGGTAACAGAACCGTAATTCCATAAATTATTGTTCAAGCAATCCGCACTAGACCGTTTTAGTTAGTTAGGAGGTTGGCTGTTGCTATACAGAACGGACGTATGAAGAAGATGACGTAGAGAACTTATTTTACAGCGGAATCCGCGTCACCATTACAATATTTCTATATGCCTACTACTTTTCAAAATTTATTTAATTTTCAACACTTCTCAGCTAGTTTACATAAAAATATATGTTTTTAAGTGAATATTGGCCATATTATTGTGTGCATTACTAATTTGTTGTCACACTGTTTTAACCATGTTAATGTAGTCAGGTGGTGTTTTAACAATGGTTATTATAATATTAGACTATAGGTACGAACTAACTGATGGGTAGGTACCTAACATGTGTATATTGTTAACTGGAATCCCGCATAATTCTCGTCCAATGTTAATCTACTTATAGGTTTAATATTATAAATCTGAAATCCTGGTCTAATGTTCTGAGTATACACTGATATTACATAAACAAATAGGTAAGGTACCTTATTATGGGTCCAATCGATCTCCGTTGCATACAGTTATTTTTCATAATCATGCGATTCGTGCAAATTGTAAATCGATTAACTCGCACGGTCACCATAAAATTTAACTATCACGCCATTGTTAGACGGGTTTTCTGTTAAACGAGTAGGTACGGAAATATTTATATTAAACTAAAATATTTTTTTAGGAATATTTTCCTATATTAGGTCAACGTTCACATATTTACTAAACATATCTCTAGCTAGGTAGGTACTACCTATTTAACCCTAATAACTGTATGTATAGGTACCTAGTTAATAGCCTCACATAAATAAGGCAAGTCATTAACTTCGGTTCTTCTTTTGAGTCGCAAAAGTGCGTTTAATACCTACTTTAATTCATATTAAGACTAAAATATACAAAAAGAGGCAATGTACAGAAATGACATACCTACCTACTGTTGGAGTAAGTAATTTAAAATCAATGATGGAGACATTTACGATTTATACCTATTACTATTAGTCGATTCGAAAAGCTGATCACGTATTTACGTGTGAGGTCAAGTGTCCAGCCTCGGAATAGTATGTTAAAGCATTTCAATGAGCGTTTTTTTTTTCGTTTCATAGTAGATCGATAGATGACGCTACGGTCTATACGAATCTATGTCAAACACTGAAAAATTATCTTTCCCGAAATGAGGGTAAAAGTGAAGTGAAAAAAAAACAAAAATCTTTTGGAACATATTTTTTTTATTATATTTAACTATATTTCTTATGCTAATTTACTCTTTAAGGTGATACAAGACTACAATTTGACTAAAATAAATATAAAAACTCTTTGATCATAAGGCAAAATCTGAAATTGAACTGGCAATAAGAAAACTTGAGCTGTCAAATGTCATTGTTAATCAAACTCGTATCGTAGCATTTACTTTGTCGTGTTTGTTAGTTTACTTCAGAGAGTCACGTTGCAGGGTTTGCCTTGAACACTTGTCTCTCGCGTGGTGTTCGCGTGGTTCGCGTCTCAGCCTGCCACGAGGCTCCAAAATCCTTCTCAGTTGTTCTTACTCAAAAACAATCCTCGAGATTGGATAGACACTCCCTCAAACTACTTGACACTGGCGAAATCTAACAAGGAAACGCCAATAAATAAAAATAGAATAGAATAGTTTACTTCAAACTGCTTTTCTGAAAAACAACGAAAAAGGACTGTATTTTTGGCTAAGAAAGAAATCGAAAATAATTTCAATTTTTTTTTATGACGTCTTCCAAATCCGAACCAAAGAGAATGAAATCTCTACGTTTTTTAGTCTATAGGTGACATTGCAGAGGAAGTTTTTGCTTGACAGTTTGTCGTACAGACACTACTGCCATCTATTGAGTTATAAGAAAACGGCATTAAAAAAAAAAAAGAAAAACGCTCATTCCCTCGTCAGTTACAATACTATCTTAATTATTCGTGTCGATTTGTTGCAAATTGCAAACATACCTAGGAGTTTCGAAAATTTTGCGTAACGCCCAAATTCGGCCCTGCCTAAATTTTTTGACAAAAAACGTTTCTTTTCACGAATTTACTTCTTATAATTTAAGAATTACCTGCTTCCTTCCTTCCTCTTTTTATATGTGGAATACTTATTTCCTCACCTTTTGTTTGTTTATCACTATTGTTTTCAAACTGCACCTATTTATATCAAACAATAACTTTGTTCACTTCATTGACAAGAAAAACAGTCCAATTTTTTCAGCACAAAAATCTACCTGCTATTATAATACGACCAGTTCAAATATTCGATACTCAGCTCCAAATTTAAAGCGAACAGTGGCATTGTAAATTGGGTCGCGTTCTATTGTTTTGTTCGTCGGCCGGCCGCTGGCAAAACGTTTCGTTTCTGCCTCCGGACGTCAGTTACCCAGCTGCTGAGATTGACATCTGTCGTGACGCGAATCGCGATATTTGTTTGCCTCGAGATGTCATCTAATAAAATTAGCGATAAATATCAAAACGATGGAAAACTGAATGGTTTGAGTGCGTTTTCTGATAAAAGTTTAGCTCCTATAAACGGCAGGTACAGATCAAAAAGTTTATCCAGTGATAAGTTGAATCAAACGAACGCAGATCGTGCCGCTATTTTGGAAGATGTTGAAGACCAGCATATAACGGACAAGTCTGAAACTCCTGGGTGTTTGGTGAACGGAAACATGGATAAAAGTGTTCAGGTTGTGAACGGGTAAGTTTGAAAAGTTTACCTTTGCTTTGATTGTGAAAAAAAAAAGTTCTTTGGTTTGTTATCGTATTCGTTATCACACAATTCGAGACCATAAGGGTAATTGATTTAGGTTCAAAATTTAACTGGACTATTGCCGTGCTAAGCCAAAGTGGCCTATGTCCGAAAATTACCAAAATCTGCTCTTTTTTTATTTGGATTCAAGGAAGCAGAATAGGTATGTAAACATAAAAATTATGTACTTATTTACTAGAAGTGCCTGAAAAACGACTACCTAACCAAGTAGATGTAAAGTTGTTTTTCTCACCAATGAGCGTTTTTCTTTTCTCTTTTAATTTTAGTTCCTAAAAAGCTCGACAGATGTCATGTTTATTGCTCCATAGAGCCGTTCACAAGATCCTATTAAAATCTTGTCAAGACTGTGCCTGCCTTTTTTTTGGAACGCCAAGGGATCGAGCCCATACAACCAAGTCAAGTGTAAAAGTTTCGAATTTTCGATTAAAATGATTAGTAAGTAAATAATGAAATATGCCATCAAAAGATGCGTTGGCATCTTCTTGATCATCTTTTCCATCTTTATTATTTTAAAGAAACACTTTTTGAAATTTTGACATTTATTCGCACAGATCGTAGCGCCATCTATCGATCCCCTAGAAAACCAAAAGAAAAACGCTCATTCCTACAGATATTAGACGTACGTCTGAAATACTAAGGGAAAAAGTCATATGATTCACTTACCTTAGTACTATAAGACGTAAACTATAGCAAAAATTTTGATGGATGTTATAATTTTAACCGCTAATTATAACAACAATCCTAAGTGGTTTGGACGTATTTCTTACTGGGATCTAATAAAATACAAAAACATGTTTTTCTCGAAATTGCTAAAACGGGCATATCCCCTTTTGGCTTAGCACTGCAGAATAGTTCACGGTTGATAATTTTATAGAAAAAAGATATGTAAATTATAGTTTTATCTGTTACTAATTTAACAATGCTTTAACTAATTTAAAAATGCAATCTAACTGGAAACCTTCTGGCAGCGTTAGGTATAACTATGTACCTTCCTACTTAAGTAAGTAAGTACCTACTTATACTTTAGGCTAGTTACCTAAAAAAAGTTTACAATCAGAAAGCCTTAAGGGTGGTATAAGGATTTTATTTTGTTACACCCACTGGATTTTATCACAATAGGTATTTCATTTTATTTCAAAAATATGTTACGTAAGGTTTAAAAATTTTTTTTTTTCGGGATTTGGTGTCTGTTTTCGAGATGGGCCTGTTTAATCACTTTTTGATAAGTTAATTTTTCATAATAATATGTCAAACAATCTGTCAGATAAGAACTTATCCAAAAGTGGTATAGGTCCAAGGAGAATTTCATTTACTTTCTATTTTGTTTGATGATAATTAATTACTTATGTACCTCTATGTTCTTTTTAATTCTTGTACCATATTAAACATAAGTACCTACCAAATTCTTCAAAATTAGAAAATAAAAATAGGTAATTAAGTACCTACTTATTATAAAAGTATGCTCCCAAAATTTACAAATGAGTAGGTAGTAGGTAGGTACAAATTATTTTAATTATTTCTCACCACAAAAATTAAATAAAGTGCTTCAGGTTCAGACCATCAAACTGGACAACATTATTCATTATGGGACCAACCATTGAAATCGGGAAAAAAATCTGCCGTTCCATACATTTATACAGTGTGTTAATTGTGTAGTATAGATAGGGTATAATACACAAATAAGTGTTTAAAATTGTTATTGATGATTAACAAAATTATTATTATCGTGCGTAAGGTACGCGCAGTGTGTGCAGTACGTGGGCGCGGGCGGATATTGACCTCAGAATCATAATATGTTCGAGCGGCGGGTCATTACCACGCAATTGTACTTAGTAACAGAAAGCAAATGCGTTTCTGAAGTTTCGCTAACTAATTAGATTTAACCTTAGAGGACCAAGTTTGAAATACCTTCTACTAATTTAAATAGAGTCCTTAGTTTCGACCATCCAATTGAACAACTTTCGCTATTATGGACCAATATTGAAATTGCAAAAAAGAAATCAGCTGTTTTTTTCATACATTTTGGTCGAGATTTCAATGTTGATCCATAATATTGAAAGTTACTCAGTTGGATGGTCTAAAGCAAGTTCATTTTACACCTTGTATAATTTCAGCAGATCTCACTTGTATAAAAACACAAATTCAATGTTAAATTAGGACTAGATACACAAAAACATACAACATACCATTAAACCTAACAAATGCAATTCGTAATAATGTAAATAATGTTATTCTGTGTTTATGAATCTACTGACTGCTAGAGAAATGTGCATAAGTACAGCCTATGCAGGGTGACATTTATATCATTAGCATGAGTCTATCCAAACTGATCCAAACTGAACAATGGGAGCAATCCTGTCAGAACAAAAGAAATCTGCTGTTCCATACTAAACTGCAGCGCCAACTCGACTCAAATGTATGAGACAGCTGTTTTTTTTTATTCTGACAGGTTTGCTCCCATAGAAACAGTTGTCCAGTTTGATGGGTAGAGTATGTGGTGTGGTTTAAAGATTAATTATACTTTTCCTTACGCCCTGTATATACTGCAACTTGCAAGGGCCTACCCTTTAGGAGAGGAAGGGATGGGTGTTAGGAGGTGTTAGTCCACCACGCGTGCCCAATGCGGATTGGTAGACTTTATACAAAATAGAATTTAAGCTTTTTTGACTACATTTTTATCCATTGCTATAACTGTGCTAAGTTTCAGCTTCCTATGTCTTACGGTCTCTAAGAAAAATGCACGCGAATATGACAGACGAATGAACAATATGAACATACACCGATGTGATTCCATAATTGTTCCGTTTTGTCAATTTTGGTGCGGATCAAAATGGACTCCCATGGTCAAAGGTGGACTTCCGTGGGTCATGCATGACCGATGCGATAGAAGGCTGACAATAATAGATACTGTGAAAATGTATGGTGCCGCTTCCGAGCCCCTCGATAGACGCGCGCGGGCGTCGCGACGTCTATCGTGGTCATACATTTTCATCGGCCGCGCGCGTCTCGGTCGCCCGCATCGGCCGTGATCCATGGAATTCCTCCGTAAAGTTCAGTCCACACACTGGCGCGGCGGTACCGGAGGCGGGATTTTTTGTAATGTACGAGTTTATATGGACCCTGCCACACAGAAATCCGGGCTGGGAGCGGCGCGGCGCGACGCGGTACCGGGCAGAACGCTATGACAAACAGGCGGCCGCGCTGTCATTTTGTATTTTATGGATGGCCATGTTTTTTCGATGCCACACCGGCCGCCTCCGCGCCGCGCGGACCCTGTATGGCAGGCC
This sequence comes from Agonopterix heracliana, assembly GCA_963693445.1. Classification (NCBI taxonomy): domain Eukaryota; kingdom Metazoa; phylum Arthropoda; class Insecta; order Lepidoptera; family Depressariidae; genus Agonopterix; species Agonopterix heracliana. Next base: position 19,986,845 of record OY856311.1, read on the forward strand.
CCGGAACGCTTTCGCTTCTCGCAGGACCGCCGCCGGCCCGCTTTTCCGCAGGACCGCCTCTGTGTGGCCTGAGCTTAGGCCCGCCACATACCTACATGCGCAATTATTCTGGACTTACGATTCCATATGGATTTGAAATTCCGAGCGGAATTCTGGAGAGGGCATATCCATACGAAATCCTAATTCTGATTCGGAATTCCGAATGTGTGTGGCAGGCTTTAGTTTTCAGTTTCAATATATTGCAAAAACGGAACAATTATAAAACCATCAAACCAATCAGTCCGCATGTCTGTAAAAGGCTCTAGCAAAGTCACTGACCACACCAAAAGAGACAATAATCATGGCTATATGATATTATGCGTACGTGTGTTGTAACTTACCCACTTGTCTGACGCATCATTGAAACACAGATAATATAGGTAATGTAAATGAATACAAGTAAACCTAATTACCTAGTTATCCAGCAGTTCTAGAACTCAAAATAATGTCAAGACCGCACGTGTTTGATTATAAAAGCTACTTGTTTATCTTACAACGATTTCGATTGGTCAAACAAGTCCTCGTGTATGTAATATTGCGCATTTGTTATGTGCCCGGGTGAACTACTTAATGCAGTTTGAAAAAGATCCCTAGCACGATGTTTTGTTGTTCTATGTCGCGATAAAGGAAGAACATAATATTATAATCCATCCATACCAAAATTTTGCTCAAACGTAACAAACACTGATAGTCACGTTGCAGGTTCTGAGTTCTGACCCGAGCACACGTCTCGCGTGGTTTTCGCACGTCGCGTTTTTGCCTGCCACGAGGCTCCGCAATCCTCAATGTCTTCTTGTTCTTGACCAAAAACAATGCCTGAGATTGGGATTGATACTCCCATAAACTACTTGCCACTGGCGGAAATGCAGTGCTAACACTGCTAACGCACACGCAAGAGTCCATTAATTATAAATGAAAATAAAAGTGATAAAAAATGAACATCTAAGTAACTGCTAGAAAAAAAAATTATTTTTGGAGGACTAATCGATCCGATCAGGGTTATTGAAAGAAAAGAAGCGAGTCTTTTTACACCTAGCTAGGCTAAGGGTAGACGTGGGACATTTTCGCCCGCGATCCTCAACCTCAACCTCGTCATCATCAAATTTATACATAACATCGTAAGACATACGTTTAACTAAAACAAAAGACATTATTAACAAAAAATCAAAACTTTAGTTTTCAAGTATATGAGTTGTTGATTGCAAGAGTGGACTAGACACAATTGCACAACCAATACCACTTTGGCAGTGGCCTTCTGTATTGTATTGTTAGATAATATTTGACACTGAAGATAGTTTCACAAGTGGGGTCGACAGCCAACTATCAGTGAAGTTTACTCAATATTTTGAACTTACCTACCTTTTGAGAGGTTGCTGTGCATTTTTCGATTGTTGCCACAGAGGCAAAGCTTCATAGAATCGCGCTACTATAGGTACACTACTACAAGACTCAGCGGTGTGTGCGAGACCTTTCACTGACGAGACGGGTTATTGAAAGAAAAGAAGCGAGTCTTTTTACACCTAGCTAGGCTAAGGGTAGACGTGGGACATTTTCGCCCGCGATCCTCAACCTCAACCTCGTCATCATCAAATTTATACATAACATCGTAAGACATACGTTTAACTAAAACAAAAGACATTATTAACAAAAAATCAAAACTTTAGTTTTCAAGTATATGAGTTGTTGATTGCAAGAGTGGACTAGACACAATTGCACAACCAATACCACTTTGGCAGTGGCCTTCTGTATTGTATTGTTAGATAATATTTGACACTGAAGATAGTTTCACAAGTGGGGTCGACAGCCAACTATCAGTGAAGTTTACTCAATATTTTGAACTTACCTACCTTTTGAGAGGTTGCTGTGCATTTTTCGATTGTTGCCACAGAGGCAAAGCTTCATAGAATCGCGCTACTATAGGTACACTACTACAAGACTCAGCGGTGTGTGCGAGACCTTTCACTGACGAGTTCACCTATATGTCGCTATGGAAGAACCAGCTCCGCCAGTGACAAATTATCAATCTATGGGGGAGCTTGTTACGGGATAATTTTGTGTTTTCCTTAGCTTTGTTTCTTTGTTTACTCATGTACTCGCGTCCACGAAACAAATATTATTTTCACCTCACAAGCTCGGAAAGATTCTGTTTATCATTCGAAATCTGAGTGCATTTTATCCGCTAGCGTGGAAAGAGTTTTTGAAATTCGAATCTGTCTATTCAATATTTTTCTATACCGCCAATTCACTGAAAATGCTTAATAACTATTTCATGTTACTGGCCAGCACGAAAAAAAAACTTTTTAGCAATTCACTTTTTTTCCTCGCTGTTGTGACGTGAAAAGTTGTGTGTTTCGCTCGGCTGCAAAGTTATTCTGCGTCTCGTACCATTGAAACCTTCGCTTAGCTCAGGATTCTATTACTTGAATCACTCGCGAATCAATTCAATTCAATTCAATTATACTTTATTGCACACCAAAACAGGACATACATTTGAATACAGATAAAGAATCAATACAAGTACTCGCGCCAAAAAGAAACTGCAGCCTAGCATAACAAATAACTATTTAGGCTTCTTTATTGAGACAACCACTACCCCTCTACCACCAACCATAATAGTTACCCTCAAAATGTTACTTATACATGTTCAGTTACGGATTCTGTAAATCCATTTTCTTGTGGAGAAAGATCCCAAACTCACTCCTTTCTCATTCTCACCACCTGCTGGTGGACACATTGACACATTGGTGCTCACATTGATTCTAAGACATTGTGAGGTTAAGAGAATATTATTCCGAGAGCGAAAATGCGCGCTGCATACAAACGTACTATGGTGATATTTTCAATACTAACCAATTAAAGTCAATGAAATTTTGCAGAAATAATCTAGAAACAAATCTCTATGCTTCTATAGAGTCAGATTTTCGATAAAATATACAGTTTCAATGCTAGGATTAATTTAAGATTTGTATGGAAATCTTTGAGGCACTGTAACTTGAAAACTATACATTTTAACGAAAATCTGACTCCATACGAGCATAGAAATTTGTTTTTAGATTGTTTCTGCAAAATTTCATTGACTTTAATTGGTTAGTATTGAAAATATCACCATAGTACGTTTGTATGGAGCGCGCTCCGAATAATATACCCTTAAGGGGTTCGCATTGGATCAGATTAGAACAGGATCGTGAGGAAAGGTGCAATAAAAAGGAAAGAGTACGAGTGAATAGACTTCTTCTGGGTAAGCTCGCTACATCTTTGACCCCATCTTAGGCTTGAGGACTGGATTGAGGTCAAGAGTAAACCCATCCGTGATTAAAAAAAGGGAGTGATTTAATGAGGGCTGATTTGATTGATTGACTCTTTATCGTCTTTGACCCAATCCACTTTCCGTCCACTATCCATCTTTTCTTTTGTCTTTCTCTCTTAATATAGTCATCCATATGAATACTTAACACTATTGTATCTAATATGAGAAGCAATTCTGTTCAGTGTACATTATAGTGGGAATAGATGGCATGCCATTGAGTTTGACAACGTGTTCGTCAGGGCCGTGTCCAGGACGTGGCTGGGCAAGGTTAAGGTGGTTTCCGTCCATACAAAACGTTGTCGTAGAACACTCGTAGACGGTATTAATAAATGTAATGTTTTATATATGAAAAAATTGCTTAGAAAACCTAGATAGCAATCAAATAACATTTACAATTTGTAATATAATTACGAAGATATCAAGCTTTGAAATTATTCATACAAAATTTCAATTTGTAATTATGTTATAAATTGTAAATTTTATTTGAGACGCGCGATCTAGATTTTCTAAGCTATTTTTCCATATATGTATAAAACCTTTGATAAAGTATATGTCAAGATTGACAGTCGAAGATACGAAAGCGTCGAAAAAAATTGGAACCAGGACTGGTTCCTAAACCCTATACATATACACGCACACATACAGAATTTGTATGGCGCCTCACGCACACCAACCTATAAAACTTAGCCCCTTTTGTTTTATACGGTAAAACAGTGAGGCTCATTCTAGACATATACTTTTTCTAAGTATAAAACATTACTTTTCACCTCACAAGCTCGGAAAGATTCTGTTTATCATTCGAAATCTGAGTGCAAAAGTGCATTTTATCCGCTAGCGTGCAAAGAGTTTTTAAAATTCGAATCCATTCGAGTCCAGATAAAAAGATAGTAAAACCATACGTGCGAGAAAGACAAAAAGATTATGTTGCTAACATAACGAACTATGTATATATTCGTGCATATTATTGTCTTCTCTTTTTCGCGTATAAGTTTGTCCTTCACTATAATTTATTTGAGTGTCAACAAAGAGATTACTTATAACTAAATATAATCCTTTTGAGTAGCAATATCTCTTGTCTTCTCTTTTTCACGTATAGATTTGTCCTTATTTGCATTTGCATATAATTATTTTTCCAGTGTGGGATAAAAACATAATTTAAAATAATACTTATTTAAAATGCATTTTAATAATTAATTCATCTTGTTTACCTATGAGAAGTTATTCCTTTACATTTCCTTACATTTCCTGAATTATTTGCGCAGTGTCTCAGTACACACTACACACCAGGACATTTTTTATGCTGATCAATTGGTTTTCAATCAAACTGCTACACGTGACCGCAGTGAGACAGTGACTAAATGCAAGAGTAATATAGCCGCAATAGAATGGGACAACGTCATAAAGCGCGATGTTCGCTCTATACATCTAAACTCAGTGCTTGCACCTAACATTTTCCTCGCTGTTGTGAGGTGAAAAGTTGTGTGTTTCGCTCGGCTGCAAAATTATTCCGCATCTCGTACCTTTGAAACCTTCGCTACGCTCCGGATTCTATATTTGAACCACTCGCTTCGCTCGTGGTTCAATCCTAGAATCCTTCGCTTGCTCAGGTTTCAATATAAGTACTCGCGGCAAAAAACAACTTTGCAGCCTAGCATAACAAATAACTATTTATTAATACCGTCTACGAGTGTTCTACGACAACGTTTTGTATGAAATTGACAACTCTAGAACCACCTTAATTTGCACGAAGTTTTGGTAGTGTTTTTAAGTACCTCTTCGTGCACTCCTTCCTTAATCAAATCAACTTATTTATTCTTCTAAATTAAACATGGCGACACTACTAAAACGCCTGTTTTTGTTATCATGGTCTTGCGACGGTTGATAGAGTTTCCGATGTAGTACCAATAATTAAATTGCCTACTGATATTGTTGTTTTAATGATACTATTACCGATTAGATAACACTTTTATACAGTCTGGGATATTATAATGTCGTATCTAGACCTACGCGCTTCTACGAGCACAGATTGTTTTTGCATTAGTCTGGTATATAGGTAATCAGTAATCAGCGTATTCGCTAAATCTTTGTCGTCTGATAATGCAATTGCAAGTCCATGTATCATATTCATAACTATAAATCAAACAGTCCAGTGTGATATCATGTCCCTTCGCCACTTTTGATGACTTCGTGAATTTTGCAAAGAGGTAGTAAAGCCCTATTTTAACCTAAGACGCAAAGAATTCTTCGCGTGCAGAAGCTATATATGTATCTCAGAATATAACAATGATCATGGGCTTAGTAGTCGGTATCCGTTTCAAAAATGAGAACCAAGTGCGTTAGTCCTACATTATTTGTATAGTTTTAGTTTTTATTATATTTTATTGTTTAAAACCAGTTTAGTGACACTAAACGTCGTAGCAGCACGAATATGGATCAAAATCCAAGACGAAATCGAAGAAGAGATGTTTAGTCCATTCCGAAAAATCGTTTAGTTGCTAGTCGAATGCTCGCGCAAATGTGTATGCGTCTTTATTTTTGATACTTGTACAGGAAACCGGATAACTAAACTAATATTTGTCAAAGATAGAAATCCATTGGCGCGAAACACTATCACATTTCTTGATAACTACCTACATGGCTACTTGAAAATCTTGAAATATTATGACAGTTATAATTAATCTTGAGTAATAAACATTTTAGGCATTGATGAGTTTCACTGTGTCTGGTATTTCCATTCGATAACAGTTTCGAACCGAATGCTTTATTTTAATTGAAAACAAATCCCTGGTATATAACCCATTATTTGAAATAACAATGAGGTGTTTTCCAAGACTAAGTTAATCGGAAAGTCAGTAGATAGCAAAATTAAAATTACTTTTAAAGGCTTCCGCACATTGCAGCGATATTATCGAGCGATATTATCGACAGCGATATCGCGACACCTTACACACTGCAGCGATTCCGCGATTCGCGTCACGGATGCGCCCTTCACTGAATGTAGTAGAAAAAGATTGCGTCAGGTTGCGATAATATCGCGGCAGTGTGTGGGATCGAGCGCGTCCCAATACAAAATGTACTGAGAACAATTATCGCAAAATCGCAGCGATGTTATCGCTCGATAATATCGCGGCAGTGTGTAGGATCGCGCGCGTCCCCATACAAAATGTACTGAGAACAATTATCGCAAAATCGCTGCGATAATATCGCTGCAATGAGCGGAGGCCTTAAACCTGTCATTGCTCCGTACCATTAGGGAATCGATAAATACACGGAATACTTTCGATCTGCAGTGCGATTTTTGAACATACGATCAACTCAGCAGTAGAAAGTGGCTAATGATGATGATGAAGAGCCGAGTCTCCAGTCCTCGTATTTTTTTGTTTCTTAACATTATTTAAACAAAAAGTCCTGAATAAAAAAAAAAATGTCACATTGTAGTCATTGCTGGTTTTCGGTTTAAACCATTGACGTAGAATACTATGGACGCTGGGCCTTGTACAAAATTCTTTAAAAAAGTGTCCGAGACTAAACTACACAAACCTAAGTACCTACATGTACTAACATACTTAAACCAACTAAAAGCATTGAAAATGCTGAAATTCTTTTCCATCCCACTTCCCCATCGGGGCACGCGTAGTCGGCCGATCAAACGAAAACTGTAGCGTAATTGGTTCTGTTTTTACGTTTTGGTGCTCATTTGGTTCGGATACTTTTGAGCGTAGACCCTACGTCCAGTAGTTGGTAATGATAAAAATCTTCAATTTACACATGATTTCTAAATGCAGGTAGGTCGATAATTAAGCATGATTTTAGCTTACCTATTACAGTTTCCTTTCGTATTCTACTCTCAGTTTAATTATTTATCGTGTAGTAGTATTTATTATTTGCACTCGGTATCAGAGAGGGCGCACCCGTCGAGATACGTTTAATACGAAAGATAAGGGAAGTAATCGACCATTCAAATTAGTTCCCATTAGTTCCTTGCGAGACGTGAAGCCATTGGCGTTTTGTCGAAAGAAAAACTGTGAAAAAGATTTGTGATTTTGTGAAGATAAAAATTGTGAACATTTGTGACGAACTAGTGTTGTGATTTTAGGAAAATGACAGAAGATACTAAGGCGTTGCTGTTGTAAGTTTTAAGTAAATTTTTGATTTCAAATTATTGAACATGCTAATATACCTACTTATAATTTTTAGTTTTGGGTACAATAATTATCAACATTCAGTAGGTAGGTTCTTAGTTAAATAAGAAAGTAATCTAGTACTCTGAAAACAGTTATATCTAACCGCATGAAGTTCCTATCACATTCAGAAATTTGAGGTACACTGACTGAAGTTATTATATCGGATCGTTACTATCTTGAATTAGATCATTACATTAGAGATAATATGCATATAATTTAACAATCAACAAGCTCCAAATCCTTAATCCAATTCATAGAATTGAAACGTCTACTATCTTGAAAAAGGTTTTAAAAATATAGTGTAACTGATAAACATACGCTCGAAAAATATAACCCTGCTTCTGGTGCAGTCGGGTAAAAACAAAACATGCGCCAAGGTATTGGTAGAAAAAATACTCTAAACCGCGACTTTATACGTTTTTCTCTGCAATCTACATTATCACCGAGAACAGACGAGAAGAGCCGAGAACGAGAGTGTGGATGCCCTTTATCGTACTCGTAGCTTGTCCTTTGGAAGTTCTTGCCGACAATTTTCGCCGAGAAGTTCTCGCGAGAGTGCCTGCATAAGGTCATCACACACACGGAGTATAATTTATAATTTTTACCCTCACCTGCGGGCTAGGTATACTGTACCCTTTCTTTGATCGTATCGGTTCTGTCTGTCAGATTTAGTAGGGTTGTGACGAGTGAGTGCATCTATGAAATCAATTGATTGATTTAGACAGATGCTGCACTCACGATGGTCAACCATTCAATGTGATACCTACGCGGAAATACTATAATTACTAGCCTAGAAGTAATTCAATAACAACCGTTTAATAGATAAGATATAATAAATGATATAATTAATATAATCTCAAGCGAGCATTATACCGACACGTGCTTCGTTTTGCATTTAGATGAGTTGTTATTGGTTGTGAGATGGCTCTCGTAACGAAGTGTTTACACTAGGACAGTTTATCAACTAGTTCGGCGCATTGCCGCGGCAAGTAACATGGCTCTGCAGACGTGTTCTTAGTGTTCATGTTCCTTTCTCTGCCTTTAGACCCGGTATACAACAAAGTTGAACGGAGTGCAGCAAAATCAACCAATCGAATTGCTTAATTTTCCTCGGTGACAGAATCAAGCTATTTTATTGTTAGATTTTATACATCTCCGCTCTGGGCTTTGGTGGATTCCTGGCCAAGCTCATGGATCCCTGCGACACACAGGCAATCCTTCGGGAAGTTCTACCAATATGCTCTATGTCGAGATCTGAACCCCTGCTGGGTGCTTTTGAGCCGGTTGCTTAAGTTCTATCACTGGTACGGTTGACCTATCAGCGCGCTTTGACGTCACGGTGGTGGTACCTTTTTTGCCGGCAGTAATAGGCAGCCGATGCTGAGCAGAACTGTTGTAACTAAAAAAAAAAGAAAAATCCTTTAAGTCGGTGATAGATTAATTGTGACAAGAGCGACTACTTAGTTACAAAAGCAGTCAGGTGTGCAGGATGTAGACAAAAATATGCTCTCTCTTGTCCCTGCCCTTCTGCACCAGATGGAACTCTTAACCCGTGGCTATATCAGAGAAGAGGTCGGACGCAACGACCCCAACCGGTATTTACAGGCATGAGAAAGTGACGATGTGATTATTCGCCTCATATTGAATTTACATATTGTATGTGTTATCTTCAAAAGGGGACCAGATTTTCTTCTGTCTTTTCTCCTGTCTTTCATTTTTTCTATCTATGTGAATAAGTAGATAAAGGTGCTATTTTGTATGTCGCACGTCAATGCCATTATTATTGACGTCTTAGAAATTATCTAGGCTAAAACGGTGATGGAAGGATGCATCTAAATGCTCTTTGTTGTCTATATTTGTAGTACAATAATCGGTTCTGTTAACTATTATGCTCATCATCAACACATTAGAGTCTCTCCCTAGCATAAGGCGCGCTAGAGGGTTACCTCGTATCTCACTTGGATAAGCGCCAAGAAACAGAGAGGAAAGATGAGACCGCATACGCGTCAAGTGACAGAGAGCTAAGATGTGACTTTGCTATTTAGCGTAAGCCTATTGCTGAACATAAGTCGCTCCCAAGAAGAAAAAAAAAAGAAAGCTATCCTCGGCCTTCCTCATCCAGTCGCTCTCCGCTACTTGTCTCAGGTCACGGTCTAGCACACACTACGCCAGTTGTGGTCTCCATTTTAGAATTCGCCTGTTACGTCTAGGGTTGCCAGATGGTCGGGATTCGTCGGGATTGTCCCGACATTTCGTATGATGTCCAGAGTCCCGAAAAAATACAAAATGTCCCGACAAACGGGCCACCCCAAAATCCCTCCCTTCGCTCACTCCAGGATTTAAATCTTAATACACTGGTCTCAATATATTACAGTAAAATGTCGAGCTCGCTTCGCTCGCTCCTGGCTACGATTGAGTCATAAGGACCTATACACAATGCGGTAAGATTTCGAGCTCACTTAGCTTCGCACGCTTCAGAATTAAGTGAAATCTCGAGCTCGTTTCGCTCGCTCTAGGTTTTGGATCCTATAAGTTTTCATAGTGAAGCGAAATCTCGAGCTTGCTTTGCCCGTTCCGGAATTTCGGTCGTACAAAACTCGTACTCGCTAGGTCCAGGTTTTAGATTTTACTGCAACGACCTAACCTGGGCCTGGCCTCCCCTGGGAAAAAATCAATGCTACGCTCATACAAATAGCTCTGAGTAAGAGTATTTATATTTCGTAATATTTATTTGTCCCGACCATAATCCCAAAATCCCGACTTTTTGACATTTTGCCCAGACATTTTAGTCTTCCCATCTGGTAACCCTATAGTTACGTCTGCCTTCTTTTTATATAAGCTTCGACTATCTTTCGGACTATGAACTGCTAGAAAAGTCCAAAATGTGTTGGCTCTATATCCAATAATTCTTTATGAAGGTCGAAACTGGGTCAATAAACTCTGTCTCAAACGACGCTGCCCTGATAAAATGTTTTAATACAATTTTATTTAACGATTAGATAAGGAACTGGCCAGGTAGCAGGTATTTGTTGAAGTTTGGTCTAGAGTAAATATTTTTACTTTGATTGTAAGATTATTATTAAACCGAAGTCTTAAATGCGGTTTGCAAAATAAAACTCAGTCCTTGATATTCTAGATATAAAATAGAATATGATTCAGAATATCCACATCTATAAAAGAGAGGTGATAGGCCATACCGAACGCCATCACGCACGAGGCGGTTCGATTCTTGGCCTGTACTTCAACTTAAATTTATTGTACGGTTGTATTTGTCATTGTCACTAGCTCGGCGATGAAGAAAAACATGAGGAAACCTGCATACCGAGAACGTAAAGAAATTACCATAAGTTCGGAGGTACGTGTAAAAATATGGGTGAGCCCGGGGCAAACATAATACTAGCAATAAATTACTATATTTAATACTAAAATTTGATCAATAAATTTTTGGCTTTCTGATATGGTAACCGATTCGTCTAGTCCGTCTATTACCTTCTTTGCAAATGACCACACCGCTGGTTTTCTCGTTTTGCTGCTTTGTCGTGCATGTCATGCTAGCCGTACAGTAGGCCAAGCATGCTGCCCCCAAGAAAACGAGATAGATCGAGTCGTGCCTCCGTCTGTTGCCACATTTGTTGGATAGTGGACACAATCCATGCTTTGTTATTGAACGCGTAGGATTCCCGTTATGAAGTTTTCCTTCACCGAAAACCCATTGGTGTTATAAATCGTACATAAAGGAATTTAGTGAGATGACACACCTGCCGAATTTACGCGTCTACCTGGAAAAATGACTGGTACTGGTCTGGTGTGTCGCTCTGGTTACGCTGGTATAGGTAAAAGCATTGCACGCATAATTTACGTGGCGTAAATTCGGCAGATATGTCATTCATTAGTTATCATATCACACTAAATTCCTAAATCAAATTACCAAATTAGCACTGAGTCTGATCCGGACTGGAATAAGAAATTATCCTGATAGGTAGGTACCACAAATTAATTAAACCTGCATATTGTGATGTCCTTGCTGAAACGTTTAAAACGGCAGTTGCGCATTTATAGTCATCGCAAATCTGAATACCGGTATTGAGTTTATGTATGAATGCATAACCTAAAAATGACCTCTGCTTATCGTTATTTGATAAATTTTCTGATCCTTTGACAAATTATGGAAGAACACCCTTTAATATTTGCTTCCAATGTCAGTTATAATTTACAACGGCTTAATATCAAGGCGGTTACAATGTCGTCGAGATAGCGATAAAACTAATTATTCAATGACACATTTAATGAATATTACCTGTAACTATGCTAAGGAAATCACTCCGAAATCTGTAAGATGCTCCCCATAATCTTGTCTTGAAAACCAAAACCTTGGGTCAAGACAGGCAGTCAGTAATAAAACAATGTATAGAAGACAATGCAGGACCTGCAGGAGTTAAGACACCTTATAGCCATGATTTTCCTATTGCCAAGACAGATTATTATAGATATAAGCGTCGATGGCGCGTTGCGGAGAAGTATCGATACTCAATCACAAGGGTCCAGGATTGAATCTGCTGCACGCAGACACGCCATGTACCAATGAGTTTTTATTATGTACGAATTACGTACTGCTCTTAAACGGTGAGGAAACCTGCATACGCTGAAGATGACATTCTGATTATTTCTGATGCGTATGTGAAGTCTACCAATCCAAAATGGGCACGTGTGGCGGACTGTGAGTCTGTGACCCCATACACATACACCCTCCTTGATTTCTTAAAATTAGAGTTCAGGAGAATTTGTCGCAGACCGTTCAAAATGAAATTATTACAACGAAATTTAAAAAATTAATGACGTTCTACTACACAAATCACTAAATAATAGGTGGAAATGCCATGTGAGCGGTTTTCGCGCACCACTTGCGCGCAAATAACCATAAATAGGGGAGACAAAACTTGCGACACCACTGCGCCACTGTGTTGTTTTACCTAGTACCTAATAATAACGATTCAAAACGCTGGTTCACTGGTTTTTATACTAGCAGTGTCTTAGGCCACTTCTAGCTGTTTTTTAACGTTCTGTGTTCTGCTCTATCTAAGTAGTATAAGTAACTTTACTATCGAAATGACGTAAGTAATAGAAAAGGTAATGAATTCGATCATTATTTGCGGTCATATTTTATCGTATCGGTCTATTGAGATGAGAGCTGTATAGATGACATCCAACGATATCAATGTACTAAAGTACTGACATCACAGAAGTTATGCAAGGAATTACAAGTACCTACGTAACAAACATCCAGGACCACAGAGCGCGCATTCAAACAATAGACGTGAGTCGACCTCTCTGTACCTACTAACACTAGACTAAGGCTGCGTTTCCACCAGAGATGTGCGAGGTAGCGAGGCGGTGAGCGAGGAAACAATCCGCCAATAGCGCGCTCGCTCGATCACGTCATTGGGAAATTGATGCACTCCCATTGGCCGATTTTTTCCTCGCTCACCGCCTTGCTACCTCGCTCGCACATCTCTGGTGCAAAAGCAGCCTTACACTGATACTGACCTGCAGGATAACATTTCGAAAGATATACAACATTGTCACTAGTAGTACCGAAACTCTGTCTAGCTAGTGTGACGGGAAGTGAACCCGTCGCCACTTGTAATGGACAGTTACAATACATGCGTGGACTGTCCATTACAAGTGGCGATGTGCGAGCGAGGTAGCAAGGCGGTGAGCGAGGAAAAAATCGGCCAATGGGAGTGCATCAATTTCCCAATGACGTGATCGAGCGAGCGCGCTATTGGCGGATTGTTTCCTCGCTCACCGCCTCGCTACCTCGCACATCTCTGGTGGTTTTGTTCGTTTTCAGTAAACATGCACTGAAATTATCATTAGTGGTTTTGAAACGGTCTATTGTTTTGGTGTGCAATAGAGTATAATTGAATTGAATGTTTAGGATGTCCATCAATACAATATAAGAACAGTCCGTGAGCAGGGTAAAATCGGTAATAGTCTAATCATTTTAGAGTTTCCTTGTATGGACACCCTAACAATAATTCATCTATCGCTGAAACTTTGCAGTGTGATAAAGTAAAGTATGCTGATTACGGTTGACAAATAATCTAGAACCGGAAAAAATTAAACCTAGATTATTTGTAAACCGTAATCTGTATTACTTTATTTTATCACACTGCAAAGTTTCAGCGATAGATGAATTATTGTTAGGGTCACACCCTAAAATGATTGGACTATAATTTAATGACAATAGTTGTAATAGTTCTCCAATAATTGTAAAAACTGTATGCAGGGGAAGAGTGCGATTTTTGAAACTCATTCAGTGAGCTCAGCAGTTGAAAATGTCTATGGAGATATGCATCTTTCTACTGCGGATTTGACTTTCAAAAATCGCACTCCTGAAGTAAGATTTTTGAAAGTCAAATCAGCAGATACATAATATGTATGTGTACCAGTGCCGGACTGGGACCTGAAATCGACCCGGGCATTTTAGAGACAGTCGGCCCTCCCGACGGTACAGTAGTTTTGTATGGGACAGCTGTTTTTTTTCGCGATTTCGATGTTGGCTCCATAGTTAAAGTTGTTTAGTTTCATGGTCTGAAGCACCCATGTGATGACAGCAGTACTATCTAAGACCAAGAGCGAGCGAAGCGAGCTCGAGATTTCACTGCAATATAATGTGATGACAGCAATACGATCTAAGACCAAGAGCGAGCGAAGCGAGCTCGAGATTTCACTGCAATATAATGTGATGACAGAAATACTATCTAAGACCAAGAGCGAGCGAAGCGAGCTCGAGATTTCACTGCAATATAATGTGATGACAGCAATACGATCTAAGACCAAGAGCGAGCGAAGCGAGCTCGAGATTTCACTGCAATATAATGTGATGACAGCAGTACTATCTAAGACGAATTGCGAGCGAAGCGAGCTCGAGATTTCACTGCAATATAATGTGATGACAGCAATACGATCTAAGACCAAGAGCGAGCGAAGCGAGCTCGAGATTTCACTGCAATATAATGTGATGACAGCAATACGATCTAAGACCAAGAGCGAGCGAAGCGAGCTCGAGATTTCACTGCAATATAATGTGATGACAGAAATACTATCTAAGACCAAGAGCGAGCGAAGCGAGCTCGAGATTTCACTGCAATATAATGTGATGACAGCAATACGATCTAAGACCAAGAGCGAGCGAAGCGAGCTCGAGATTTCACTGCAATATAATGTGATGACAGCAGTACTATCTAAGACGAATTGCGAGCGAAGCGAGCTCGAGATTTCACTGCAATATAATGTGATGACAGCAATACGATCTAAGACCAAGAGCGAGCGAAGCTAGCTCGAGATTTCACTGCAATATAATTGTGATGACAGCAATACGATCTAAGACCAAGAGCGAGCGAAGCGAACTCGAGATTTCACTGCAATATAATGTGATGACAGCAATACGATGTAAGACCAAGAGCGAGAACGAGATTTTTTGCAATATTGTGAATTTGTTGTAATACTTTTATTTCAAACACTTGATTTTGGCGCCCCGTTTACCTGCCGCTCTTGGGCGTGGACCGGTATCCAAAGGCGATGGGCCGGCCGTCCAGAGCGGCGACCGGCCCACCAGAGCCGCGGCCCACCGGGCATTTGCCCGGTACGCCCTAGGGCCAGTCCGGGCCTGATGTGTACTATGGAGATATTATCTCCATAGTAATTTTGACATTTTCAACTGCTGCGCTCACCGAATGAGTTTCTAAAATCGCAATCCAGTAGAGTAATATTATATTCGCGTGCCAACGGGCCAACGGCAATAACCCAAGCCTACTTCCGACCCGAATCCTATTCTCAGTGCTTATACCTACTACGCGCGGACTGTAGTCAAAACGCGATGGTTTGGAGAGAGAGAGGGATCTATATTTGATAGCGGTTGTCTAAAGAATCAATTAAACTATCTATCTTAGAACTACTACGTCCCGGAGACCTGGCGCCGATTGATAAGAATTCTCATGAATTTGCTGACAAAGCGTCTAGCCAAGTACACTGTCCATGTTAGATACATAGGGTCGGATGTATAACTAAAATACCTACAAATATTGTTTATTTGTTAACTACCTAGCCACGGACCTGAAAAAAAGACGGACGTAATGTCACACTAAAAAGATGTGAAGCATGCAAGGTCCTACATTTTCGTTTGTTCTACAAGGGACCTACACTCATACAGATGCGCTAGCTCTAGGCGCAGGTCCGACACCCGTCACCATTATGCACCGCGTGACAGCACGTACACAAAAGAAATGGGTGCTTCACTCGTGATTATAAGAGATTACGTCCGTCTTTTTTTCAGGTCCGTGTTCCTAGCTAGGTATAGCTACTATATTAGCTAAGATAGTCTTTAAAAATACAGGAAGATTCCCTTACCTTGACCAGACTGACTGAATTAATTTATAAATCGTCCTTCTATTTTGGCATAATTCATCCGTGACCCGGATAAACTAAAAAAAAAAGACAGTGGATTCCAATTTATTGAAACATAAAATCAATGGCAGGCAACAAAGGCAGGTTACAAAGTAAATAACATTGCAGTTGTAGCTAATCGTTGCATTTGAGCTGCATTATGACAATTTGAGCACTTTGCTATAGTTATGGGAAATAGGATAATGACGAATGTTCATTTGCTGGGGCTTACGTTGCAGACAAGAATGAAGCGCATTTTATATACAGAACAACGTCTTATTTTTATGTGACATTGATAACTCATCTATACTTCTATACTAATATTATAAAGAGGAAATATTTGATTTTTTGTTTGTTTGTTTGTAATGAATAGGCTCCGAAACTACTGGACCGATCAAAATAATTCTTTCAACATTGACTTTGACTTTGCTATAAAAAACGGCCAAGTGTGTGTCGGGAAGATTTAAAAGCGGTACGAAGTTCGCCGCGGTCCTCTAGTCTCTAATATAGCTATTTTATGTAAAGGTGGTTTTGATTGAAACCTCGTATCCACTTGTTCGGCAACTTTGCAAAACAACGCGCGACGTTGTTTCTTTTGCAAAAAGAAGAAACTTTGAAAGAAGCAACGTTGCGCTTTGTTTTACAACGTTGCCGAACATGTTGAGCGTCACGTGTGGCCTAGTGGATACGAGGCTTGGCAACAGATCGTAAATAACCAGTGTTTTCTGTGTACTTTTCATTGAAAAGTACCACCGCCTACGATCTTAACTTATTTGACCCGCCAGGAAAAGCACACACTAAAATCATCTTTCCAAAAATCCCGAATCTTCAGTTTACAACCCATTAAAAATATTACCTTCTCTTTTCCGCAGATTCAAAGATGGTAAAGCCTCGTATGGTACAGACACCCCACCGAAGGGACGCCGGGTGATATTCTGTGTACACGGGAACCCGTCCACAGGATGCTGTGCTGTCATAGAGACCAATGCTGATGGGACTGACGGAGGACACAATGGCAGCATTACTGAGATTGAAAGTTAGTTGACTTAACATTTTATTCGGTGTTATTACTGCGATTTGCGGGGCCGCCCGCCGTGGTGGTCGAGTGGCGAGTAACCCTGCTTGCTGCAGTAGGCGATGGTTCGATCCCCTTCCAGGCCGACTCGCATTTTCGGGGAAGGAAAATATCGTGAGGAAACCTGCATGCCTCAATTATGAGGCATGTATTGTACCCACTGTCCATTACAAGTGGCGATGGGCTCACTCCCCGTCGTCACACTGGAAAGAGTTGTGGACGTTCTAAGTTTTCATAATATCTCTGTTTAACCCCTCGGGGAATACAATCGTGAGCATAATTATGCTGCTGCTGTAATTCGTATGCATAGAATATGTGTGCTCATGTCCGTCTTCAGGATGCAAGCTCCCTACCAACATACAGACATTTGATTGCCAGTTGAGGCGATTGTTCACATTATAGTTTGTAAAATTTAGCTTGATCGATGACGTTTGCCACATACATACGTACATTTTCAAAGTAAGTCTCTGTCGCTCTTATTTTTTACGCATCGCTCCTACCTGCTGGACCCTACAGCAAAACCACCAGTTAGAATAAAAGGAGGAATCTAACCAATAGTATACTAACCTATACTTCCAGAATTGTATGGCAAAACAATACGTCTAAACACAATAAAATATGTAGGTATATTAATTATTATACACATGTCACTGACGTGTATGACACATTGCTTGCTGGCTGCTAAAATGTCCGCCCTGAAGGCGGGTGGCCTATCCACTTTATTCTCATCACAATGGTCTTGTCATACGTAATGGACAACCGTACATATTTCGAATATTTTCCATACGGTATCTTGTAAAATATGTATGTCACGTCTCGCTACACGTTTGTCGATTATTAGAAATAATTAGTACGGTTTCGCGGTACAAATTAATGTCGAGACCGGAACGTCAAGGACTGGCCATTGTTTTGAGCAACATGTATTTAATATGGAAACAGATTGAGATTTGATGGTTTATTTAGTTATTATTATTTCGTTGTAAGGGCTTGGTCAATGACCAATTGCTACTGCGTCCTGGACAGATCAACTGTAGCTGTACCTAAAGCACAGAATAAATAATAGCCTAAAGATAATTTCCTAGGCCCACGGACTTCATGAACCGTGTTATGCTTTTGGATGGGAGGTCCCTAATGTCAGTAGGTGTTACCACGTACCTATCCAGGTGGTGACTCCTGCTATGAATGAGCACTTCGCATGCGCAGAGGAGGCAAATGGGCGTTTCCTCTGCTTCACAGCAGTTTTCATTAGTTGGTAGGTACTTAGATCTTTGTGCTTGAAACATAATAATACAGCACCACAATACAAAAGACAATTATCTTTCTGAGCTTAACAAATGTGACTGGCAATAAGCAGCACTATGTCGAAAATTGAGATTTCTACTAATTAAAGTGAAAATTAGTTATAATTTATGTTTCTTTTTTTCAGGGCATTGTCACAGATCAAGAAACGAAGAAATAGATAAGAGGGCGCGAAGAAAACTCATTATAGCTAGTATATTATGTGTTGTATTTATGATAGGTGAAATTGTAGGTGAGTACCATCTGAATATTATATTGTTTAAATTTTAACGTACCTATAGGGTCCTTCTTAATTTGCTGACACTTTTTTAAGGGGATTATCAGGCAATAAAACTAAACAACTTCTTTACTTATAGATTATTTCCAAGATCAAAATAGCAAAAAAATAAATACAGCTGTGCGATACAAAACTGCAAACCTACTCGAGCCAAATGACAGCTGATTTGTTTTTTTTCGCGATTTCGATGTTGGTCCCATAGAGAAAGTTGTTCAGTTTGATGGTCTGATCATCCCCTTCAGTGTCAGCATATTAAGAAGGACTCTGTATACCTACACCACTAGTTTTCTACGAAACTTTAAGGGTGCATTCGGACCGTGAATCTGAATAATTTTCCTGAAGAACATGGGAACACGAGAAATTGTTTTGGACCTCTCATAGAAAATCGATCGGCCGACCCGCACTTTTGTATGGGAGGTCCAAAATTTTTTTTTCGTTTTTCGACTCGGGTTCCTCAGGGAAAGTTGTTCAGATTCACTGTCTGAATACACCCTTAAAGTTTCGTTACTAATTAAAAACAGTGGTGTATTTATGTATCACATGCTAGAACGATTTAACCACTTGCAATGTCCGCAAAGTCCCGTTGTCAGCGATTATCTGTACGTTTTAGCGTTTTGTACGGAGACTGGTGGCTTAGTAATTATCTCAATCAGCATAGGTAGCATGGCACCGTGATATAGCGCTATCACACCTTCGCTCTCTTTCTATTTGCACGTGAACGAACGAGATAAAAGGGGTGATACGGCCGTATCACGTGTAGCATGCTACCAGTGCAGGTTTATATTCGTTAAAACACTGGCTTATCAAATGTTAGCTCTAATGTCTAATACTATTTTGATACCAAGCAACAAAACAATTGTTGTAAAGCATGACCAGTAAAATAAAAAACCTCGCCATATTGCGGAAATTCAATGGAACTAATTTTTGTACGTGGAACACTGTCATTAAAGGTTATAGTCGATTGCAGCACCCCCAAACCAGGTTTTTTATATTTCTGGTCAGGCTTTAATATGAACAATGTGTACTTTTCCAGGTGGTTACTTGTCAAACAGTTTAGCTATAGCAACGGATGCGGCGCATCTGTTGACAGACTTCGCTAGCTTCATGATATCTCTGTTCTCACTGTGGGTGGCTAGCAGGCCAGCTACAAGACGGTTAGTACTTATACATACATACGTCTAGTTTAGTTTGCTTAACACACTCTAACGTTTTACTAGAGTGTTAACTCTAAAGGTACAGGTACATAATTAGTGTATTCTTGTTTATGTCTACACAAGTAAATCTCGCGACAAGGTTTTATATAATATAAATTGTGTAATATATGGGTTTGATCTAATTTAAAGTTTATTTTCTTCTTTTTAGAGCATTTAAATAAAAGCTTGTTTTAAAATGTTTTTTCTGTATATGAGTACATACATTTTTTTAATTCGTATTCGTATATAGTCCGCCATCTTGGGCCGTCCGTCCGTCATATTGGATTTAAAATGACGTCATCATTCATTATCATCCAAACTAAACATTGTATGCATAATTTCATTTCAATCGGTCGAGGAGATAACTTCTTTAAAATTCAGTTGCAAGATTTGGCCCGAACACACATAGGTAAAGCCTGACCAGGAATATAAAAAACCTGGTTTGGGGGCGCTGCAATCGACTATAACCTGCAATGACAGAGTTCAAAGTACAAAAATTAGTTTCAATGATTTTCCGCAACATGGCGAGGTTTTTTATTTCCCTGGTCGAGCTTTACAAACAAACATTGCAAGTTAAATAAGAGCTTGTAAAAAAAGGTTGATTATTATGTCCCCCACCCCAGATTTTCTTTTGGACCACCTTAACTCGACCCCCTTGTATAATTTTCATACGATATAACTACTATTCCAACACGCGCGATTGAATGTACATGTATACATCTTAATCTAAAGGCACCTATTGTATGATTTCCACAGAATGCCGTTCGGGTGGTACAGAGCGGAAGTGATAGGAGCTCTGACGTCAGTCCTGCTGATCTGGGTGGTGACGGGGATCCTGGTCTACATGGCGGTGCAGAGGGTTATCTACAGGGACTTCGATATTAACGCTACCGTCATGTTGATCACTTCTGCTGTAGGCGTTGCGGTCAATCTTGTGTAAGTCAACCTAGGAAAGGTATCTTATATGTTTCCTGTCCTTTTTCAAGGTTCTAGCTTCGTCTGTCGAGTGGAGGTTAGCTATTTATACATTAAAATCGGTGCAGCTTTTTAGCAAAGTATCAGACAGAGAGACGGACACTTTCGCTTTTATAACAATTAGTTTAGAAGTATGAATGTCTTTACGCTAAAACTATCTAATAGATTTGATTTTAAAAAGCCAGAAATATTTTTCATAGTAACTATGTGAAAGGAAAATATCTTGTAATATTTTTATTTGATTCACATGTAAGTATTTATTTAAAGTTGATATTTTTTACTTCAGTTTAGTAAAAATGTTAGAAGTAGGTATGGAAAAATGTAATTCGGAGCTGACAACATAAGGTTGCCCTTAAGAGAGGCTTCTTCTAACCCCCCCCCAGGGGTATAATTAGGGGCGTGCACTAAAACATAAACTACAACTAATATTTAAGACCTGACAGATCTCGATAGTATAGAAGTACAAGTTCACTTAACCGTGTTACAGTATGGGGCTGACCTTGCACCAGCACGGCCACAGTCACGGCGGCGGCGGCCACGGCCACTCGCATGGCAGCAGCAATCCTGTGCTCAACAATAAGGTTATTCATTTTACTATTCATACATCTGTCTTTACAATGTTTACATTTTCACACATGTTTTCTCTCCTTACCTCCCTCCGTGGTCTAATGGTTTTGTGAGCATTGGTCTCCTGAAACGGAGGTCGTGGGTTCGATTCCCACGGGGGACACCTAGTGATATGTCACTTTGTGCGTTTTTCCCCAGTTGGTTAGGATATTTTTGGCTGAATCACCTGGGTTGACCAATTCTGGCAAGGTACAATTTAGCGACTTTGTTCAGAATTTGAAATCGACACGAAAAGAAGAAGAATCACCAGATTGTCTGAAAAGCAAGATGATTCCATGCTTCGGATGGTACGTTAAGCCGTTGGTTCCGGCTACTATCTCTGGTGGTAGTAGTCGTTACATAAAAACCACGTCAGATGCCGTAAGGCGGTCTATAAAGCATATCATAATAATCTGCACTCATCACACATACATCACACTCAGTCATCTCACACACACATTACACCTCTACATCTTTTAAACCCATGGTTACGCTACGATACGCACAACACAATGTGCGCATACGTTACGTACGTTATTTCATAAATGATTTGTATTTGTATCTTTTGAGGGAGTGAGCCGTTGGGGTTGGAGTGTATATTTATATAACAAATCTTTGAATGCCACCAGACGGAGGACATGGAGAGTTCGTCGTCGCACCACGAGCACGGCGAGAACATCAACGTGCGCGCCGCCTTCATACACGTGCTCGGCGACTTCCTGCAGAGCTTCGGCGTTCTAGTGGCCGCCATCGTCATTTATTATAAGGTACAGTTTACTTTAAGATTTGTAGCGGATTAAAGGTAAGTGTATATTACCAGGGACCGCATGGGTGCGGATCAAGCCCCATCGCAGTGGAATATGCGTACTTCGCACACTAGAGCGTGCCGCGTCGCAACGCATTGACGGATTTTTAGTTTGACGTAATACTGCAGACTTAAAAACTTCCGGTTGTAAAGCCTCCACACACTGGGACGGTCGGCGGTGGCAGGCACCTGTGTTATATTCTATGAAAGACTCAGTCTACACCGTGACAGGCCGCTCTAGCTTAATAAAAGGATAGAGCTACCGGAAAATACGGTTTCGTTCAGACGAGTCAGGTTGGTTGGACCTGCCACGATAATCCATTTCTCATAGAAAGTCGGGAAAACAATCAATTTTCGCTCTTATTTATGTGTATGAAAAGGTCTAAGGCTCAGCGCAGATCGGGCGGAGGTTCCGCCATTGATATTTTTCAATTAGAAAATGCTGTCTGAGCAAAACTTGAGGAGTTATCAGCCTGATTTAAACTGGCTTGTATGGTGCAAGGGTGTAAATTGGGTAAAAAGGGTGTGATCAAAGATAATCAGCAGTAAGTAAGCTTGAAGTTAAATAAATTAAAAAAAAAAAAAAAAAAATATTTGTCCGGCAGCCGGAGTGGGACCTGGTGGACCCGATCTGCACGTTCATGTTCTCGGTGCTGGTGCTCATCACCACCTTCAATATCATCAAGGACACTCTGCTGGTGCTCATGGAGGGCTCTCCTAGGGGGCTGGACTTCCAGGTGAGTTGGTCATTCTTCAGATATACAGGCTCCAACTGAATATGCTGAGAGCGATGATAGTCCACACGGAAGAGAGCTAGCGACTCAATTATGAAGCGGCGGTTCGATTCTTGGCCTGTACCACTAAGTTCTACGGAATTTATGTACGGTTGTATTTATCATCGATGGACGAAGGTCGAGGGACACACGGAGACACATCATGTTACGCACCCTATATACCCATTACTACACTACGTACAAAACACAAAATAGTGCGGTAGGCTGCATAGACGCAGCTTCCGGCGCGGGCGCAGCGTGCCGTGAGACGAAACAACAACAACATACCGCACCCTCTCGCACGATTCGCAGCGTTCAACTTCTAATAGTTCAAAGTCCAAAAAAGGTAACCTGACCTGTCGCCGTGAGTACATTCCATCAGAGACAGAATTATGACTGTGACTGTCGAAGTCCATCAAAATCCATACTTTTTTTGACGATTAGTTTTTTGTCGGATTCGGATAGACGTAGTGCGAAACCGCTCTAAATAATTATGCCAATATTTTTGGATAAGAAATATTAAAATGGCATTAATTTTAATGTTTTCAGGATGTAGCAAACACGTTCCTATCGATACCTGGTGTGGTCAGGGTTCACAACTTGCGCATGTGGGCGCTGTCGCTCGACAAGACTGCGCTGTCGGCTCATCTAGCTATTGGTAAGTTTACTTGCATCTCGTAGAATGTTTTACAAAAAGAGGATGTTTTGAACTAATGATAATGGACTGGGACATACGAGTACTACTCGTCTACTCGACGATATATCGTCTTCTATACGCATAGCAGTAAAAAGCTTCATACTCATTTCTTTAGTTTTATGTTATTTTAACATAGAATAACAATCTTTAAGGCCAGGTTATCCGAGTGCAAGCGTCTCTTTCTTTGTTTGTAAGTTTGCAATTAGCCAGCCGTAAAACGTAATTTTCATCAATATCTCTTCTCTTGGGTGTTTCTAAGCTCAAAATTCAGCGAATTTGTCTAGAAATATTTAATGTATTTAGTTAAGTACAAAAAAAAAGTGATATAAGTTATATGAGTTTAATCATGATATTGAAAAAACATAACGAAAAGGGATAACTTTGGGATGTTTTTCTATCTAGTGTTATTGAGAGCGATCGCCTATCCGCCAGATTTGTTTTCAGACTTTAAAACACTGTTTTTCATGTTTCGTTCGTGTTCGAAAAATTAGTGAGGGCCGCCTCGACTGAATCATACCGCCTTATCATGTACAAATAATTCACGGGTCCGTAATGCGCTAAATGGCGCTAGTGCCATGCACATTTGTAGATCTATTCTGACGATAGTTTTCTCTCTTCATCACAGGTAGAAGCGTATCCCCACAGAAGGTCCTCGAGCAGGCGACCCGTAAGGTCCACGAGAAGTACAACTTCTTCGAGATGACGCTTCAGATCGAGGAGTTCAACGACGGCATGGAGGACTGCAGTCAGTGTAAGATGCCCCAGTCGTGAGCTTAGTCTGTAGTGTCGATGTAGTTTGTTCTGATGTTTGATAGAAGTCGCATGTAACGGTATCTTTAGCAATACAGCATTTTGAAATCGAATTCTCTACAAGGTGTAATAAAATACCCTAGTAATATTTAAAGGGGTCTCCAAACTTTTCAGCGTAAGGGCCACATTGACTTCTCCACTAGGTCTCAAGGGCCAAGACCTAGCCCATCGGTCCTGGGCTCATCGTACCAACATAATTTTATTTCACTACTAGTGTTTACCCGCGACTTCGTCCGCACAAATTATATATACCAGATTTTAAGTCAGATCATAAGCTATCAAACAAAAAAGTTTCATCAAAATCGGTTCAGTAGTTTTTGCTTGATGCGCGAACAAACAAACAAACTAACAATTTTGTCAATAGATGGCGCTGCACGTTTTTAAATCGCGCTATCGAATGTTGTTTGAATTTATATGAAGAGAACCGCTACTTTTTTACACCTCATGATTTTACGGTTTTATAATAGTTTACCGCCCCGGCTTCGCACGGGTGCAATGCACATACTAAACCTTCCTCTTGAATCACTCTATCTATTTTAATTAAAAACCGCATCAAAATCCGTTGCGTAGTTTTAAAGATCTAAGCATAACTACATAGGGACAGACAGACAGCGGGAAGCGACTTTGTTTTATACTTTGTAGTGATAGTGATGGTAATCATTATATTTATTGCTTAGGTATAGCAGTTATACACAAGTTCAACATTGGACATACAAAATATTCTATGATTTTTTTACTTAAATAAGCTATGGCGGGCCGGATATAGGGGATAGCCGAACCGATGCCGCAGGCCGGATTGGTGGACCTTGCGGGCCGCACATGGCCCGCGGGCCGTAGTTTAGAGACCCCTGGTTTAGACCATCAAACTAAACAACTTTCACTGAGCAGAAAACGCTGAAAAAAAATCTGCTCTTATACATTGGAGTTGAGAAGGATCTGCAGTTTTGTATCAATCTGTATTTTTTCTCGATGTTTGCTCCATACTGAAAGTTGTTTGATTTGTTTGTCTTAAGTTTAGACCTACGAATAAGAGAATGTATAGAAGTATAAATGAAGCTCAAAAAGTGGCACCAAAAAAATTGTAACGCGTTCTAAATTTGTTCTTTAAAAATTGTAACTCGCCGCCAAAACTCGTACAAAATGTCATTTTTCATGGGGTGCCAAAAATGATTTCGATTTTGTTTGGAGTTACTCTTCCATATTTATTCTCTTATTCGTAGGTTTAGACCAAGGTTTAGACTCTAAATCGCCCCTTTATATATTACTAAGGTATTTTATTACTTCCTGTATAACATCACGTTTCTTTCCCGGTGATGTTGGCTACGATTAAGGCTTTTACTACGATTTTTGATATGGAATCCAATTCAGTGTCTCCTCGCTTTGCTATAATAAACATATTATTATATAATTAGCAAGCATATACTATAATAAGCATAACTGTTCATAAAGACGTGCGATTTCTATTAAATTTTTATAGTTGTGTGAAGTCATTCACAGCATTTTGTGTTCTGTAACATTCTTATCGAACGCTTAATTTGATGTTTCTATGGAATTAAGCAAATTTAGAACATTTCCTATTTAGTTTTAGTTTTAATTTTAGAAGTATATTTATTTATCAAATAAGTACCTACTTTGTACATCAGTAGATTGATAAAGTCTATAGTAACTACATTTAAGAATGCATTTTGATGGTTTCATCAAGTTCCATTATTTTTACAACATGTATGTTGTTTCTATTTCATTTTTGGTTCATTATTCTTCAAAAAACAGCAGTATAGATGTAAATAACTAAGTATTTTTTTTTGGCATGAAATCAAGTAGATATTGATAGATAAAATTTTTGGAAACTTTAATATAATCCGAATTTATCCCAAGGACCTATGTAGATTATAATCAAATTATAAAAGATATTATATACATAACATTCGTATGTAGAGTAAATGTATATTTGTTTACATTGTTTATATTATGTACTTGTTATGTCAGGCTATGTGAAAATGGATGCTATCTATCGCCGCTAGACTTAACTGAGTCTATTCTAAGTTGGGTCTGAAACCTAACGTCACACCGTTTTCAACTTTAAATTAAATTGTTCTAAAGCACATTCTCGAGTAGCTGAAAAAACTGCCTTATAAAGAACTAATAATATTGTTTATAGGTAAACAATTAGGTGATCTAACAAAAAGATATTATGGTGAAAATACAAACGAAAGTGGCTCTTATGAACATGAAGATAAGGCATCTTCTTCTAAATATTTACCGCTCGAAGAAAATAGAGAAAGAATTTTGAAAGTTCGACAAAACTTTGAACCACCTAAAAGTGCCTTAGAAAATATCCGAGATAAATTGCCTTGCTCTATAACATAAGGCTAACAGGAAATACCTCGAAATAGCATTAAAAGTTTTTAAAAACGTAGGTTTTTATTTACTTTTGTAAGTAGGAAGGATGCTTGTAGTGGTTCTATTAGGGTTAAACTACATCAAACAGCACCGCATCGCATTTTTCCGTCGCTCCATCCTTTTCTGTCACTCGCAAATTACTTGCTCTAGCTCTAGCTCTACTTGCTCTAGCAAATGACTTTCCTGAGTGACAGAAAAGGATGGAGCGACGGAAAAATGCGATGCCGTGCTATTAAATGAGGTTCAACCCTTAAAGACCAAAGTCCATTGCAAACACAAAATTTGGTACAGGATATTAAGAAGCATTTGTACCAAAGTAAACTTTATTGCAGGTGTATAAGATGCAATTAAAACTTTTGTTTATAATTATTTTGATTATAAAATGTAGTATAAAAATCAATTTAGTGAATTTGATTTAGGCTTCAATTATTGCTAGTTTAGCATACAGGGTGTAAAAAGACATTTCCCGAAAATACATAGAGGTAAAAGTACACATCAATATAAACAATCTGCTATTTCATATTAAAATTAAATACCTACCGCGCGAGATTTTTTTGAAATGTTGTATATGGTCAAACTATGAAACTTGTGACCCATATTCATGGGTCATCCCATCTTTCATCCCTTTGAGTTTTCGGAAGATATTTTTACACCCGATATATTTAAAAAGCAATAATTTAATTGTGAAATAGATTAAGGTAGTATAGGAACGTGGAATATAAATACAGTCAGGAAAAAACTTGGGAAATTCATGTTAGAAATAAACCAAGTATAGTGCAATTTCTCACATGTATGAATATATTGTTAACGATACATGGTTTGTAAAAAATTCGTAAATAAGGGACCAAGATATGTTTGCCTACAAATGTTTTTTTCTTTTCTCATTTTAATTGAGCAGAGCGCATCGCAGTGAATTTTACGATCGATAACACATCGATAACGGAAATTCAAGTACTTATATGTACAGTAATTAAAGATCAAATTTTCATGGAACTTCTACTATCTTGGAATCCGGTCGCAAGCGCGCGGAGCCATCCGTTTCGGTGTGTTTCGGAATGATCGCGTATACGCGAGGATTCATAAATAAATAAATAAATGTAAAGCCGAACCAGAAATATAAAAAACCTGGTTTGGAGGCGCTGCGATCGACTATAACCTTTAATGTCAGTGTTCCTAGTACAAAAATTAGTTCCAATGATTTTCATGCAACATGGCGAGGTTTTATATATATTTCTGGTCGGGCATTACATTAATTTATCCGGTCCGTTACCGACGCATGTGCGCGTTTGCGCTTCGATGCACTCTGCTCGGTGTAAATTGTAATGTGGGGGCTAGCACTAAAAATTATTATGTTGGTTTAGACGTAGTTAAAGTCGGGCCAATTTAATAGATCATATTTGTCATCTATTGCTACTTCATCAAACGTAACCTTGTAACGGCGGGCATATAATAATATTAATTTTCTCGAAGTTAAAACTGCACAATTGCTTTACTTTAAAGAAAATACGAATAGGTAGGATATTTATTGGGATAATGACTAAAGAAGGTAATTTTACTATTTACTTTCACTAATAAACCATACTAAACATAATTAACAATTTCTGTTCTGAAGAATTATTGAACGTCGTTACAATGTTGCGTCAGTGAACCCCTTTTCTTTTTTAACACTAGGGATGTGACCCAAAAAAATCTACGTAAAACGTAGTTCCAACAAACCACGATATTCACACATAATTCAATTCACATATGTTTGAAATCCGTATCGATTCATTCACTTTAATCGATTTTTTTAAGCAGGTTACCTCACTACGAAGCTAAAACTGACAGATGTCAAATGTGATGTATAAAATTGGCCCGACCAGTTTAAGTTAAATATGATGCTAATATTTCCATCAGTATGAGTAGTTTGAGAGACAGAGCATCACTAAATACGTTTCGGCGCACGAACCACCCCAAAAAACATATTTATTGACTTCCTATCCTTTACATTTCTCATATTGATGACAGTGACAACATCATATTCAAACGGTGTACGCCAAATGCGTTCAAATGAGGCTTGTTGCAAGATGACCTAAATATGGCAGTAGTTATATAAAACTTGTTGAACACAGAAATATAAAGCACAAGGCGAAACAATTAGAAATGTTTCAGAAAACAGTAAAAACAAAAATCGCATGTATTTTATAATATGATTGTGTAATGTTGTTAAATATAGTTAAGTGTCCTTGAGAAGTCTTCCATTCCAAATATTTAGAAGTTTAAGAAGATTGTCTGAATGTATTTTCTGTAGAAAATATATTTATTT
The DNA here is from genome assembly GCA_963693445.1 of Agonopterix heracliana. Lineage (NCBI taxonomy): Eukaryota > Metazoa > Arthropoda > Insecta > Lepidoptera > Depressariidae > Agonopterix > Agonopterix heracliana. The sequence goes on from OY856311.1 coordinate 20,016,038, forward strand.
GATTGTTAATATTTTTTGACTTTTTCTTTCGCAAATCTACGGATATACCTTAGTTACGCAAAAACTTTTCTTCACTGCGTCTAAATAATTATATCGGGGTTACGCCGTCTGCCTTTGTTCTTGTCTATTTTTCCTACTAGTATATGTAGGTACTTACCTAAAACCTAAAATAAAATTCCGTTCTCAAATGAAACAGCCAGAAATAAATTAAATTTTTAGAACACATCGTTACGACGAAGAACAAATACCTTCTATCTTAAATTTTCAGGGCACCTAATTGACTGTTTTAAACCTTAGATACAAAGTTTTTTTACTTCTATGTTCTAAGTCATAGAACTCATAGAATTGTTCACGTGGTAAAAAAGTTTAGTTCATATAAGTATTTACAAAAACACTGTTTTCGTGTTGCTTAGGGTTGATACACATTGACCGACGGCGAACGACGGTGGATCCATACAAAAATCACTTTTTAGCACATTCGTGTGAGAAACTTTCCGCATCCTCCGCCGTAGACGCGGCGAACGGCACCAAACGCGTTCCACATACTAATCGTGGTTTTTTGAATGGGCCCGCCGTCGTTCGCCGTCGGTCAATGTGTCTCAACCCTTACTGGTCAGTGCACTCAGTAAATCACACAGTCAAATTGACTTCATCGTCTTCAGTCTGGTCGGGAATGCAGCCGGTGCTTATTATTTTAGCGTAGTATTTAGCAGAGTCGCGTGGCGTGCGCGTGCGCTGGGGTGATTGGTAGTTCACTTCGAACAGCCCAAAACGCTCACTGGAAACAGAAAAGATAATTCTTTATTCATTTAGTTCGTCCGTGTCAGCATGAGATGGATTGCATGGCAATTATATGCAGTAGGGGAAAGAAGTCAGCGATGGTCGTATCGATCGAGGCTGATTGCCTAAGCACGGTGCGCCAGATGAACTCAGATAAACATTACGTTCAAGCCATTTATATTATACTAGTGTTTACCCGCGACTTCGTCCGCACAAATTATATACCAGATTTTAAGTCTGATCATAAGCTATCAAACAAAAAAAGTTTCATCAAAATCGGTTCAGTAGTTTTTGCGTGATGCGTGAACAAACAAACAAACAAAAACAAACAAACAGACAGACAAAATTTCTAAATAAAAAAGGTTGATTTCGATACAGGGATACCTAAAAACCATATCGTTATCTTTTTTTGTAAATATCTTCAATGTACAGACATACGAGTACACTTCAGTTACAGTTTTATAATAGTTATATTATATTATACAATGTTCTTTGTATTTAACAATTATACCATTGATCAGATACAGTACAGATACAGGTACTATCGCGGACTTTTCCGCCTGGTAACTTAAAAAAAAAAAAAATGTTTGGAAACTATTCATTCATTGGTCTATTCATCAATAGGGCGGGGATAGACAGCGCTTTTAATTTTTTAGTATGCAAGCGTAAATGAGCCTAGTGGTGGTCAGGCGGAATAGTCCGCGATAGTACCTACATACACAAGTAGGTTTGTAGCTTCCTACATACTTGGGTTGAGACTACCTATACACAAGTAGGTTCGTAGCTTCGTATACAGTCATTGGTTGAGACCCATTGACCTACGGCGAACGAAGGCGGACCCATACAAAAAGCACGTTTAGTATGGGAATTTGATGCGAAATCACCGTACGGGCGCTTGTTTGTTTGTTTGGCTCGTATCTTTGAAGCTGGCCTTATGTACTTTTATCTTTTGTGCTAGAGGCACATGGATAAATATGTCTACAGAACGAAAGCTTCATACAAGCGGCCGCTGTCGGTGCAGTCTTGGTGCAGTTACACATAGCGCGCGTTAGGCCCGTCACAGACACGCGCTATAATATGTTGCTGTACTCTTCTTACGCACGAAAAATTACATAATCACGTCTCTTTCCTGCGTGCGGGTGAGAGGAAGCGATTAGCAACTTGCATGCGTTAGAAGAGTACAGCAACATATTATAGCGGCCGTGTGTTGCGCGCTTTAGTGAGGTCGTACGAACAGGTGCACACACTCAGCCGGGTTATGTGTGCATCTGTTCGTATACGTTCAGTGCAGCGTCAACTTTACTGCACTTCATAACGCCATAATTACTAATTCAATAATGCGCTTATCTAATAATATACATGGTCTTTGTTTTGTTTATAACAATAAATTCATTTTGTCCTTAGTCCCGTTTGTCTATCTATGAGTCAATGATCAATGTTATAATATTGTTATAAATAGAATTTGAAATTGTTGATAAATATTGTTGCACAATGGGTCAGAGGACTTTATAGATAAGCGTACTTTCATATCAACATCATCATCCTGTATACGTCCCACTGCAGAGCACAGTCGGTCTTACCCTCAGGATGGGTACGTATGAGCTAATGCTCATACAACGCCACCACGCGGATTGGTAGACTTCACATACACATCGGAATTTCTTCAGCGTATTCAGTTTTCCTGACGATGTTTTCCTTCACCGTTTGAGAGCAATCGGTGACCTAGCCAGTGTATCACGTAAATTCACGTAGCATCATCATGGAAAGTAAACGTAAACGTAAATCCACAAGTTGCTTTGTAAGACAAAACTGTGCGCTTGCAAAAATTCTATGAGAATGGCATGCACCAGCAAAGCCAGCAGCAATCGCCGAAGCCGTATCGGCATGGAAGACATCACAAATCGTTCTAGCATCACAATCATGAAAGAAATACTTACGAAAATCCCCTCATCCACTCAAAGTTATCCAGCAAACTCCAATGCGTATATGCAGCAACGTTACACTTGTCCTTCATAACAGCTGCATGCAAAGACCTCAGGTAACCGTCTATGTAGTTCACGCGTCTTGAATCTTGGAGACCGGGTTGTAGGGATATACCGTTCTCTGTGATGACCACTATTGGATTGTTGTAGGTGTTTTTAATCCAGTTCAAGGTTTTTCTAAAGCCCCATGGTACAACCTGGCGAACGAATGTTATGTAAAGTAGATTAAATAACAAATACAGATACAACAGCAAAGACAAAAGACAAAGTGTGATCTCATCCTGTGTAGGCATCTAATTGAAGGTATATTGTTTTTATATTTAGTAAAAATCACAGTGTGAAATTCAAAGCTGTACCACTGAAATCGGTGCCTAATACAAAATTGAGAGGAGATTTTCTGGTTTGAAGGCATTGCCAATAGGTATGTCTTTAGCAATTCTATAGCATCTAATTTAGTGGTTCAGACTAGAATCGAATCACAGTCATAGCACTAAAATAAAAATCTTGCTGGCTGGCTTGCTTGCTGGTGCTTTTAGCACGCTTTAACCATAAAACTTGCAAATTCAAAAAATAGTTCAATAGTCCAAAAACCATAACTGGTCCTAAAAGGTTTAGGCATATGGAGTATACTTACTCTTAACCAAGTAGAATTAGACCTTGGCCACTCAGCTTTCTGAGTGATCACCACACCCATATCCTCATTGTAAGAAGGCTGCACACTGATCCTTCCTTTGCCTTTGGACACCAAGTACGTCGTATAATGATTCAAACCCAAGAAGTCAGCAGAATGCTTGAGATATTCTACTTCTTCTTCAGTGAAGTGAGGGAGACGGGAGCGAGGGAAACCTTGACGTCTTGAGATCTCATCGATACGTTTCCGCATGATTGGGGGATAGTCGCCTTCGTTTGTGAAGATTGCGTGGGCGAACCAGCCGAACTAGAAAAATGTAAAGTTCATCATTTTATGGGGCAAAGAGAAGAGGACGTAGGTACGTATTTAAGGGACCTCTATGCCGAAAGAGCTCAATTGTATATTATCTCGGAATACCGGAAGAATAAATGTGAGCTCACCATAAATTGCCTAGCAGTTTCAGCGGCTCTCTGATCATCCTCAGCCGTGGTGGCTGGCTCCATCCAAGCCAAGTCTAACGTAATTCCGACTCCAGCTAAAATTGGTATCAAATAATAAATAAAAATTGTCCATATGAATTTATTTATTTAATCGTTTCGTAGTGGCTTTCAAAATAGTCAAATTGTCAGAATGATATTATGAGGTTTGGGACACTCAGTGCCCATGTCAGGCGCCGGGATGCACTGCTAAAGCGAGAATTTGGAGGGCTTTCTGGAGCTCGGTTGAATAACGACCCGGTTCTAGCCATGCAGCGCTGTGCCGGTTCAGGCTTCGATGCCCCTTAGGACCCAGAGTACTGGTAAGCCTCTTTCCCCAGAATCCTTTCTGACTCACTCGAAGAAATGGGGAACTGATTGAAATTCGTCCCCACAAAATCGAGAGCCAGGTTCACCAGTTAAGAAATAACTTCTTTCCACACCTAAAAGAAACGTCTCCAGTAGGAACCCTGAGCTTCTCAGGATACCTACTTAAATTATGCTATCGATCATTTATTTAATTCAGCTATACAAACCAGGGTGTTTCTTCTTGAACTCCTTCTGGTGCATTCTATAGACCATTCCATGGGCTCTAAGAACGTTGTGACCACACATGTAGTCCTCGAAGCCACTGGCTCTTCCACCAGGGGCGTCGTCACCCCCATAGCCTTCGTGACAAAACGTATAGGGCTCATTGAAAGTGATCCACGCTATTACCTTGTGCCCGAAGTTTTCGAATAAGACCTGGGAACAGAATGGGAAGGTCTGCTTGAAATTACGTCATAGATTTTCGGGAAGTTCTTGTGTTCTGATTGTAATTTTGCACATCTTATAAACGGGAAATGTCATACGTAAAGGGAAAGGTTCTTTATGTGCCTTCTTATAACTCTTCAGTAGCTTTCCCCAGAAATGACTTTCTTGGCAGTTTTAATAATGTTTTCGGACAATAGTCCGAATCAATTGACCTATCAACGCGCAATGGTTTTTAAGATTATGAAAGCAGTTTCATAGTTTACAAAAACTTTTCTAAGGAGTAAAGGGTTTAAAGGATGAGGAGTTTAAAACTTGGTGCTTACCCTGGCATAATCTACGAAGTAATCAGCAACGATAGGATTGGTCCAGCCACCCAGGTCCTGCAGGCTCTGCGGCAGGTCCCAATGGTACATAGTAATAACTGGCTGGATACCGTTCCGTAGGAGACTGTCGATCACCTCGTTGTAGTATCTGATGCCGTCTTCGTTTACTTCACTGGTTTAGAAAAGATTATGGTGTTAATAGCATTTGGCACTTAGCGAATACTCCCTCTCCACTCATTTATGTGTAACCAGGGTCTTGGCCGACTGTCAGTGGGTCACGCCAGGTATCGCAGGAATGACGTAGTGGAGGCTGACTTGTGTGAGTTTCAAGCTAGCTACTGGCGATTGGTTGAGCAGTATCGTTAAATGAAGCGTCCTGTCGGCCAAAACCCACTTTTGATCGCTGACCCAGCATAGTTAGTTAGGGTAGGTTAGGGTCCATATCGGCAACCATTGACAATTTCAGCGAGCTTATGCACAATTAAGCATGCGTTTCTTAAAATATAAACTGCAAGCGAACCTAGTCATTTTCATTTTATGACAATCCAGATGGCAATTAGTACGAATAAACTTGTAGCAAGTTTGTATCAAACTTTCTAGTTACCCTCCGACAAACTTGTTGTTTGCTAATGCAAACCTGTGTAATCTTTATCATCTTGGAAGGAGTTGTTAACCAATAGTAGGCAGGTTTGCTTACGTCTACATCGGAGTACTCCTTCTATACTGGCCTCCATGTGTAATGATGATAAAGATTACACAAGTTTGTATTGGCAAACATTGTACAAGTTTGTCGGAGGGTGATTGGAAAGTTTGATATAAACTTGCCACAAGTTCTCCTCCTACTAATTCCTATCTGGGAAGAAAAAACTATTACCACAACCAGAAAAAATCTTTGTCTAACCTACGACGTTACTTCATTCAGGACCTGTTTACAGGTACCTACACTTACTTGCTAAACCCACTAGGTAAAATCCTAGTCCAGGATATAGAGAACCGGTAGAAGTTGACTCCCAGATACTTGAGGATCTTGATGTCCTCCTGGAGCTGGTGATAGGAGTCATCAGCGACATCTCCATTGGATCCATCGAAGACACGCTCCGGGTACGTGTGAGTGTATCTGTCCCAAATGTTTTCACCCTTTCCTGCCAAACGGTATAATAAAGAGTACTAGGTATTGATTATTGTAGGTCCTACTTACCCTTACCTACAGAGCCTACTAAACCTACCCATCATGGATCAGCAATCGTAGCATTCTACACGTGATACTATATTCCCCGGAAGGGGTAGTCAGAGATATTCTGAAACCTCAGAACATCTACTTTTCATAAGTACCGAAACTCTGTCCAGTGTTGACGGGGCGTGAGCCCGTCGCCACTTGTAATGGACAGTAGGTACAATACATGCCTCGAAATTGAAGCATGCAGGTTTCTTCACGATGTTTTCCTTCACCGAAAAGCCAGTGGTGTTACAAATCGTACATAAGTACCTTTTTTTTTTTTTTTTTTTTTTTTTTATCCTATTGCGTCCCACTCCTGGGCAAAGGTCTTCGCTTCACATAGGTACCTAAATTTCGAAAAACTTTTGCGTGTCGGCCTGGACGGGGATCGAACCATCGCCCCCTGCACGGCAGGCAAGGTTACTCGCCACTGGACCACCACGGCTTTTTTGCCAAACAGCTGATAAATCCGTTAAAATTAATACAAACCCGATACGTTCCAAGCTCCTTCGATCTGGTACGAGGCGGTAGCGACCCCGAACAAGAATCCTTTTGGGAAGCATAACTTGGAAGACGCTTGGGGGATGGCTTCCGAGCTGCAACATTAAAAATCGTAAATAAAATGATTTGAAACAAAAAATACAACCATTTACATTCACATTTACAGTAGCTAATTATTATATTATTATTGGCACCCACATAAACAAAAATCGTAAGATTAATTTTTTTTTAAATGCCTATTATTGGGGAATCGGAGTCGTGAGAGGAGGCGAAATTTATTTAAGTTTTTATTTATTTATTAATATACGATGTTATGATATTTTTTTTACTCGTTTAAAAAATCATCAATTTCCCTTAGATTATCAAGATAGACAGTCAAAGCTACGAAAGCGTCGAAAAAAATAGGAACCAGTACTGGTTCCAAAACCCTATACATATACACGCACACATACCTACATATTTTGTATGGCGCCTCACGCACACCAACCTAAGAAAGTTAGCCCCTTTTGTTTTATACGGAACAAGTGTGAGGCTCATTCTAGACATATCCTTTTTCTAAGCAATTTCCTTTTAAAAATATTCAGAGGGAACAACAAAATATTTTACTTATTTATTTACTTAAGTATTATTATTTATTTATTTTGTAACATAACCTACACTTTGCTTACAACTAATTCATGCCATTAAACCATTTTTATTTACCTTAATTAAATTGCTTAGAATAAAGGACAATAAAGTCTGAATTAAAATTAAACAATCGGTGAAGATAAAAACCACTTATAAAATAATTTAAAATCTTAGATTTCAATCTCTTTTGTAAATATTCAATTTCCTTTGTCATTTTATTTGTAATAAGTAACACTGGCAAATTTACCTCAAAAAATTTGATAGAAACGCCACTAAAGATTTAAAAACTTATTTTTTTCTATGTGTTAATGGCATTTCGAATATTTCAGTAGGTAGGTATAAAAGAGGTAAAATTACCAAGAACAAACCTTTATTTAAGACTTTTGAAATTAACAAAACAAAAAGATTTGATTTCAACGTTATTTTTTAATATTTATAATTTAATTAGTACCTATTTTGGTTGGTATAATGATAATGTAAGAACTATTATTAATGTCGCCAATACGATAATGGCAACGGCAAAGGTTATTAGCATTAGGTACATTAGTTATCTTGGCATTTAGTTATCAACAACTATATTGTTTACTATTTTAGACCTTAGAGACAACATTCAATAATTTGCTTATTCGTTTTGTCTGTTGTTGATTCGCAAGAATATTATGAATAGTGGATTATTATTATGACGGTGATACCTTATACGGGGAGTTTCCTGAAAAACGTATCAGGTATCGGGTACCGGTATCATGAAATCTCCTCGCTCCTCGTGACCACTTCATAAATCTTCCTTCAGTGTGCTTAAAATTAAAAGTTACCTAGTTTTTTTTTTTAACTTTTTATCATTATAACTTATAGGTGCACGTTAAAGAAGACAGTTGCGGGTATAAGTTGTGGCAACCTGTCTGACCACCCGAAAAGGGATTATGGTTGTGAGCGCATGTTGTACCTATCTGTGTATACAGGGTGTCAACTTAAATGCGTTATACAAGGTGTTAGGGTAAACGTTGCTTTACATTAAGAGAAGTTTATTCCGAGAGCGCAAATGCGCGCTGCATACAAACGTAGTCTGGTGATGTTTTTAATAATATCCAATTAAAGTCAATGAAATTTTTCAGAAACAATCTAGTAACAAATGTATATTATGTTCGTATGAAGTCAGATTTTCGTTAAAATATATAGTTTTAATGCTAGGATTAATTTAAGATTTGTATGGAAATCTTTAAGGCCTGTAAATTTGCCTTGTTGTAAATTTACATTTTTCTTGTCATTGTCTTTAATTGGTTAGTATTGAAAATATAACCAGACTACGTTTGTATGGAACGCGCCGCTCGTTGGCGTAGTGGAGCTTCGGTATTGGAAACGATCACCGAAGTTAAACAACGTCAGGTCCGGTCAGTCTTTGGATGGGTGACCGTTTAGTGGTATTTCATCTCGAGCGTTTCCGTGCTTCAGAAGGCACGTTAAGCAGTTGGTCTCTCTCCCAATCCCTCTCACCCTTATTCGTGAGAGGAGGCCTTTGCCCTGCAGTGGGATTCTATATATAGGCTATAACTTACTAACTTACTAGGTACTTATTTTTTTCGACTTTTATACAAACGTTCGATGCAATCAGCTGATTGCATTTAGTATGGAAAGTCCGAAAGTTGCATTTGTGAATTTCCTATAGGTTTCTTAGGGAAAGTTTTTAAGTATCATTGGTGCAATCACCCCTTAAAGTAATGCAACTGTTTACCCTAACACCATGTATACTTAACTTTACTTGATTCAGACCATCAAACTGAACAACTATCACTATGGGATCAACATTGAAATCGCAATGAAAAATGTTCTATTGATAATATACCGATTCCATAGAATAATATTTTTTAATGTGCGTATGGATTGAGGAGCCACATGTGATATTGAAAAAAGGATTCCATGGCCATTTTGTAGGAAATTTGTAGATTTTGTAGGCCCAATCCTGGAATTTGTAGCAAAAGTATAGAGAAGTTACATGAACATAAAGGTGGCTCCTCAATCCATAACGTCAGGATTGAGGAGCCACCCTGGAGGAGGCACCCTGTATCTCTAAAAGTACTTGATGAATCTTTTTATTTCAATATTTGAATGTCCTATAGTAAAAGTTGTTCAGTTTGATGGCCTGTAGCACCCCTAGAGTTGAAACCATGTAAATTTACTCACCTATACACAAAAACGGCAAAACCAACAAGAAATTTCCAACTCATATTTGAAAACTCAACAATTCGTCTGTCTTTCACAACGACATAGTGCACAGTGAGTCAATTAGATAGCCCCTAGCCCCAGCCCGTGATGATACCGATATAAACATACAAAGTAAGTATAGAGCTGGGGAAACAATTAGAGGACAATGTTACGATTATCTTATCTAAAATTCTTTTAAGTATAGGTACTTTTTATTCAATGAATTTATGAATCCATCATTAATTTTGTTTCAAGAGACATTGACTCATTTTGTTAGTATAACATTACGGTAGTAAACCGTGGTTTAACTAACTAAAATAATATCTGCACGCCTCTTTCCCAGTGGGGTAGGCAGAGACCAGGGCGCGTCATATACTACGATCCTATATACATACCTCTATTTATATATATATACCTCGATATTTTACATACCTCTTTTGCCTCATTCACATCCATACATCTCTTCATACATGCCCGTCCTATTCGAGTACACCGCACCTACCCTTTTTGTAGGACGCAACCGATTTGATCAAAATACGTCCTATGAGGGCGTCACCTACCGACACTTCCACTCACATTAGCACCTTAATATACCTAATTATCTCCTTCGTAGGTACATCTGCTGTCCTCATCCTCTTCACATGACCAAACGAAGCATATCTGTCTCTATTCTCGTCACAACATCTTCTTTCAATTTACATCGATCTCTAATCACACAATTTCTCACTCTATCTCTCAGCGTAACACCACAAATACTTCGCAAGGAAAACTTACGTTAGAGATACAATGATAGGATCTGCAGAAATCTAATTTAATTATTGATAATATAAGCCGATGGGAGGGTGTATGGGCGTTAGTCCACCAAGCGTGCCCAATGCGGATTGGTAGACTTAGTCCTGTGCCCTACAATGGGACGTATTATAGGCTGTGATGATGATGATGAATATCAGCTGCAGGGAACATGTAGGTAGGTAGTCCGCAGCAGTGAATCATAAGAGTTGCTTTTTGGTAACCTTTAATCTGTAAAAAAATTACTATGGAGATACCTACGCATGCAGTTGAAAATGTCAAAATTACTATGGAGATATCCATCTTTCTACTGCTGATTAGACTCTCAAAAATCATACTTCGGGAGTGCAATTTTTTAAAGTCAAATCAGCATTAGAAAGATGAATGAGAAGGCTTTTGTATGAGATGTAAAAACCGTTCATGCTTACCGAACAGTTTGAACGGTTCTTAAATCTCATACAAAAGCGTTCTCATGCATCTTTCTACTGTTTATTTGACTCTCAAAAATCATACTTCAGGAGTGCGATTTTTTAAAGTCAAATCAGCAGTAGAAAGATGCGTATCTCATTAGTAATTTTGACATTTTCAACAGCTGAACTCACCCAATGAGATTCAAAAATCGCACTCCAGACCCCTTAGCTTACCTTACCTACTTAAATAAACGAAAACTGGGAGAATTTTTTTCCCAGTTCCAAATAGGTATTTCAATTAGGTAATGTTTATAAAAATTACCTGGGAAGGTACCTACTGGATGAAATACGAAAAAGACAGTGAAATCATGACATCCTAGAATCATCATCAACTGCCTATAATATAGGTATGTGACCTGTATGGTGGGTGGGTGGATGTACCTACCATGGGCGTTAGTCCACCACGAACCTAGAATGTAGGTAGTAGTAGGTAATTATAATTTCAATTGTCTCCAAACCATTGATAAATTTTTTATCTGAGATGTTTATTAGGGAATAACTACACTGAACAAACAAATCTTAAGGTAAGCAGGTAGTTAAGTTTCACAAAATGTTTCTAGAAACGCCCAACATAAATTTACTTTTTCTTAAAAGTCTAGTGTGAATGAAACCATCTATCGTGGAACTCCTAGTAATTTCTCTTCAAGAGTATTCTAGAACCGTTATGATTGAAGTACCGCTACTCGACGCTAGATGGCGCGCTAACCATATTATCCGACTGACTTGTGACGACATCATTCTAGAAGCGCCGCGGTGCATTTTACGACCATGTTTACATCCGACGTGTGTATTCTGGAACGAGGCAAAGTTCGGCCTTGTTCTTGAATATTCCCGGTGCTCAAACTTCAGAGCGCAGATGCTAGGTGGCGTTGTGCCTTCTACTATATAAGCCGCGTTGAGAGCGCGAAGTGCATCAATTGTTCAAATAATAACGCGCAATACTACAATTCGAAGACTCGAAGTACAAAATATAAAAAAAAACAATGTCTCTGATTCCACATTTCTACGACTTCGAAAGGCCATTCCGCATGTTGGAACGCGATTTCTTCAGACCGGACGATTTCCTCTTCAATCAGCTAATGCCTCGGGATTTTTACATGCCACAGTTCTTCAAACCATGGGACAACACCTTCAGACCCTGGGAAAGCTTCGTTAAACCAATGGAAGAATTGTCAACAGCGATGAACCAGCTTGCTTTATCGGGATCGAATATCACTAGTGACGACGAAAAATTCCAGGTGAACGTAGATGTCCAGCATTTTGCTCCAGAAGAAATAAATGTCAAAGTAGTGAACGGTCAAGTTATAGTTGAAGGAAACCACGAAGAGAAGCGAGACCAGCATGGATACGTGTCGAGGCAATTTGTGAGGAAGTATTCGCTTCCTCAAGGATGCCTGCCGGACACTGTGGAATCGAAATTGTCATCAGATGGTGTCTTAACAGTGACTGCGCCGAAAGTCTTGGCGCTTCCATCGCCTGGTGAACGCATTGTACCAATTTCTCAGACTGGACCTGTGAAGAAACAGTTGGGATCTCCAGAGCCGACCAAAGAGTTGAAAGACGTAGAAAATAAGTGATTGTGTTTTTTTTTAAATTGTAAGACTGAATGATTGGGTGATTGGTATTTTCTTTGTAAGACTGAATTTCTGTGCTATTAATGAATACTTATTAATAATTTAGTTTATTTATAAAACTTAAGTACCTGTACATTGTTTTGCTTCAATTATTTGTAGGGAATGTTAATCATTTTCAATTGGATCTGTATTTATTGTTCGATACCTAGTCAAACAAATTTATGCTGTCTGTAAGATTTGGTTGAGAGTGTTGAGACATTGAAATAATTGTAGTAAAACAAAAGTTAAAGTATTAATACATTACAAATTAAAGTATCTAATCGTTTTGTTTTATTTTTAAGATCCTCTTAATGCTATTTTTTGCATCGCGTTTCGATTGGATTAAATAATGTGGGCAGGTACTAAAAGATTGTTATTTCCATAAGAAATTGTTGTTTCAAATAATTAGTAGGTACCTACTTACCTACTTATACCGGGTGTCAAATTAAGGGTATATTACCGTTGGCACGCTCCATACAAACGAAGTCTGGTTATATTTTCCATACTAACCAATTACAGTCAATGAAATTTTTCAGAAACAATCTAGAAATTAATCTCTATGTTTATATGAAGTTAGATTTTCGTTAAAATGTATAGTTTTAAAGTTACAGTGCCTCAAAGATTTCCATACAAATCTTAAATTAATCCTAGCATTAAAACTGTATATTTTAACGAAAATCTGACTTCATGAGAACATAGAGATTAGTTTCTAGATTGTTTCTGAAAAATGTAATTGACTTTAATTGGATAGGTAGTATTGAAAATATCACTAGACTACGTTTGTATGCAGCGATCATTTACGCTTGGAAAGTAAATAACAGGGTTGCTTCAGATTATCAAACAGAAAAAATTTCACTATGAAGCCAAAATCTAAATTTATAAAAATAATCTACTGTTTCATACATTTGTGTCGAGTAGCCATTGACATACATTCTATGGAACAGCAGATTTTTTTCGAGATTTTTAAGTTTGCTCCATAGTGAAAGGTATTCAGTTTGATGGTTCAACTAAAGCATACCCAAATTATCAATAGGTACGATAGCACGGACTTGAAAGAAATACGGACCGAATATTGCACTAAAAAGATGTGAAGCATGCAAGGTAAAACAATCTCGTTTGTTCTACAAGGGACCTAGACTCACACGGATGCACGAGCTCTAGGCGCTGGGGTGCGATTTTTGAATGTCATCGGTGAGCTTGAACGGTTTTTAAATCTCATACAAAAGCGTTCTCATGCATCTTTCTACTGCTTATTCGACTTTAAAAAATCGCACTCCTGAATTATGATTTTTGGAAGTCAAATCAGCAGTATGAAGTATGATTGTTGAGAGTCAAATCAGCAGTAGAAAGATGCATATCTCCATAGTAATTTAGACATTTACAACTGCTGAGCTCACCGAATGAGATTCAAAAATCGCACTCCAGGAGTGAGAGAATTACTGTGGAGATATGCATCTTTCTACTGCTGATTTGACTTTCAAAAATCATACTCCATGAGTGCAATTTTTGAAAGTCAAATCAGCACTAGAAAGATGCATATTATCTCCATAGTAATTTTGATCTTTTCTACTGCTGAGCTCAGCCAATGAGATTCAATAATCGCACTCCTGGTCCTACAATCCGTCACCTTATTTATGTACCGCGTGACAGCACGCACACAAAAGAAATGGGTACATCACTCACCACCGAATGAGATTCAAAAATCCACTCATGATTAGACGAGATTACGTCTGGTTCTTCTTTTAAGTCTGTGTACGATAGGTAGGTAATTATAGGCTTAGGCACAATTCTATCACCAGTGCATTGCTTGCCACACGGAAATTTTATTAAATAAACTCACGCACGCGCACGACCATAATCTCTTTGGGGGTGGGCTGGTCAAAAACCACAATACTATAAAAAAATAATAAGCGTGCTGTGTTGTAACCAGCAATCAGAGCGCTTTCGCACTAGGTACGTCCGATCCGTCAAAAAAAGTATGAATTTTGATGGATTTTGACATCACATTCATAATTCAAGGATGGAATATACCTACATACCTATGTCCATACATAAATAAATATGGCCATGTGACCAAAATCCATCAAAATCCATACTTTTTTGGACGGATCGGATTCGGATCGGGCGTAGTGCGAAACCGCTGTGGTTCATTAATTTCCTTCTATTAGCTATTTAAGAGGAAATGCGGTCTGCAAGAAAAAACAATAGGTTTTTAACAGATCTATTGCTGTCGCGCTGTTCCCGAGCAACCGACCGAGCTACCAGTGCGAAAGTGCTTTTACCTACTTACATAAAATGCAATCTCGTATTTCCCCTATTTCATTCAATATACAAAACAGGAGGAATATCATACTTCCCAGTGAAATGGAAATTATCCTTTTCTACAGTGGGATTTCTTATAAAATTCAAATTCATTCATTACTAGTTTTGTATGCGAAACGGGATTGGGCAATGTCTTTTTACCCGAATCTGAAAATCTTATAACAAAATAAGCATTATGCTCACGACTATATTCCCCGAGGTGGTAGTCAGAAATATTCTGGCTTACGGGGAGGTGGTATTCGGTGTTGCACTTTTAGAAGTCAGGTAACACACTCCCTCAGAATATCCACGTTTCACTAGCAGTACCTAAACTCTGTCCAGTGTGACGGGGAGTGTTCCCGTCGCCTCTTGTAATCGACAGTGTGTACAATACATGCCTCTAAATTGGAACATGCAGGTTTCCTCACGATGTTTTCCTTCACCGAAAAACCAGTAGTGGTGTTAAAAGTCGTACCTACATAAATTCCGAAAACTTATAGGTACGAGTCGGGCGGGCTGGACGGGATCGAACCATCGCCTCCTGCAGGGCAGGCACCCACTACACCACCACGGCTTTTTTTTTTTAAAACAAAATACTTATCCCTAAAATAACTTCTGTGGCATCTGGAAGAAACCTGATAAGTCTATTTTTGGCTAAATTTTGTAAGATTTTTGGTATTCTGATATACATTATGGTATAGCCACCCATATAGCCTCCAATAAGACAAAAAAAAAAATGTGGTGATTAATAAACTAACGACCATAATCTATTTAGGGGTGGACAGAAGTTTATCTACAACTACCAAAGCTATTTTATCCTAGAATACTGTTGTAGCAACGATTATGTTATCACAAATTCCAGTTTCACTAAAACAATGGGTAGTTAATGTGAAAAATCGTCTTGACATTGAAATAATATATTGCAATTTGTTCAGTTGTCCTTTATTGCTATAGTATAACAATTTATGAGAAGCGAACAATATGGTAATAGCATAACACAAAATGAGCAGTCACAATCAGTTGCATGACTCACATGCTTGAGAGCCAAAAACAACATAAGCGTTTTGTTTATTTCTATAACAAATTCATCGCCTAAAATTTTACTACCTCCTAAAAATAGAATATTATTCAAATACAACGCATTTGTAACCATCAACAGATGCAGTTGCTAACAATAGCTTGGCAGGATGCCTGTCTAGCCATGCAACTGTCCATTTTCAGTAACTGGTTCCTTTGCTTCTCCGTCTCCAATCTCGACTCTATCTGATTGAGTCTTCACAGGGCCAGTTTGCATGATTGGTACAATTCGTTCGTTAGCCTGGGCTCTTTCTAAAGGCGCAGTGACAGTCAGAACACCATCAGAAGACAACTGTGATTGTACAGCATCAATATTGCAGCCTTCAGGTAGTTTGTAGCGCCGAGTGAACTTCCTGGACACCCAGCCATGCTCGTCTTTCTTCTCGTTATGCTGACCCTCGATTACCAGGAAACCGTCTGAAGTTTTAACACTTACTTCTTCGGGAGAAAAGTGCTGGACGTCGAGATTGATTTGGAATTTTTCTTTGTTAGTTCTAATTGAAGATCCGTAGTCGTTGACGAAGTTAGAAAGTTGGGTCCAAGGGCGGTAGTAGTCTCGCATCGGTTGTGCTGGGATGGTGAGGATATCTTCGGGAGTCAGGGCTAGAGCGAAATGCTGATCTTGGAGACGCCTTGGGCGCTCACGCTCCATAAGATACGCCAATAAAGACATTCTTCGAAATATTTCGTTATTTTTTAATCAAGATAGATTGAGAACACCGACTTAAAATTGACAAACAAATTTTATTTTTCCTCACTCGATGCTCAACGCAAAATGACAAAGAAAAGTTTAATGACAGAAGATAAAGAAACAGTTTTGACCAGTATTTCTATAAACTAAAAAGGTTTTACCATTTAACAATTTAGTTAACAATCGTCAGGAAATGCCTTGAACATTTATGGTAAGCTGTGATGGTAAGACCATGGAGTAAGAGGAGATGGCATATCGGCTTGTTTCTATAGAAAATTATGTCGCCGACAAAGGGGGTGAGGGACGGGTGAGGGGAGACAAAAAGCTTAGGGGAGCGTGTAATTTCTCTATGGTCGCAGTACAAACTAGTGCCCAGTTGGTGGTTACTGTGCACACTTTGTTACACCATCTCTACCAAGGGGAGCGTGTAATTTCTCTATGGGTAAGACACGTAGAATCCTTAAAATCCGTAGAAAGAGAAGGTAACTACCAAGGGGAGCGTGTAATTTCTCTATGGGTAAGACACGTAGAATCCTTAAAATCCGTAGAAAGAGAAGGTAATAGAAGGAAGCACGTGTCTTGTCATATTCACTCAGTAAGAGATGCACATAGCAAATTCACTCTGGTTAAAAAAGGAGATCGCTACTTATTGCTCTCCTTATCGACGTAACCACTTTTTTGTTCTACGACGGCTGTCTGACTCCGGAGTTAGACATCTTTCTTCATACAAATTGTATAGAATTTTATGACTATCGCTGTCTCATACGCGGTTACACTGATGTTACGTCTACCAGCGTAAGCGAACAATTTTTCGTCTATGTTAAAATCATATTTTTAATATTAGGTAAGTACTTTAATTGTACGAAGCACGTACATCAATTTTATTATCAGATTCAATCTGTAGACGTTTTATTTCGCAGCAAGTGCTGCTAAGTACCTATATAGCGACAATATTGGAACAACGAATTCAAGTGAACTCAACAAAAGGGCGTCGTAGCCAATGAGAACATTTATTTTATTATCATTGTTTGAATATACCTACCTTTTCCTTCATTCCTTTCGGCAGAATCTGACTTCAACACTCGAGAACAAACGATCAAATCATACGCACTAAAATGTAAATTACTTCACACTAAAATAGCTTATTAATAATATAGTTACATATATTAGTCGAATATTTAGGTAGGTAACCTAACTTCTATAATTATTAATTTTACGCTTACGTTATCACATCTGTACTAAGTATACTACTATCTTATACTTACTCTAGAACGATTTAACCACTTACTGTATTGTAATACAGAAAGTTGAAGAATGCACCGGCGCGCATTAGATAGGTAACGTAATGTCACTGTATAACTAAACTAACTATACTAGCTTACGGTAGTATATGTATACAGGGTCCAACTTAATATTCAGACCCTCAAACTGAACAACTTTCTCTATGGGACCAACATCGAAGTCGCGAAAAAACAATCTGCTGTCCCATTCATTTGGCTCGAGTATTTGGCTCCCATACATTTGGCTCGAGAAAAAAAGTGACAGCAAGAGATTTAATAGAGAATTAACTTTAATGAGCGTTTCCGCAACTACAGTGTAAAACAATAAAACCAAATAAAGCTTTGTATAAAAATAACGTTTATTTATCTTTGGGAAATATTATAAGTATAACAATTTATAAACTAGGTTTTGCTTGAAAATAAAGACTGCATAATATGAGCATGAAGAACAATATACGCTGACGGTTTTTTAAGTGGATGATCCGACTAACAAACTGAACAACTTTCTCTGCTATACAGGGTGTAAGGGGGTAGTAGTAGTAAAGGTGTAAGAACAAAAAATAATCACCGTCTCAAGGCCTCCGCTCATTGCAGCGATATTATCGAGCGATAATATCGCTGCGATTTTGCGATAATTGTTCTCAGTACATTTTGTATGGGGACGCGCGCGATCCTACACACTGCCGCGATATTATCGAGCGATAATATCGCTGCGATTTTGCGATAATTGTTCTCAGTACATTTTGTATAGGGACGCGCTCGATCCCACACACTGCCGCGATATTATCGCAACCTGACGCAATCTCTTTCTACTACATTCAGTTAAGGGCGCATGCGTGACGCGAATCGCGGAATCGCTGCAGTGTGTAAGGTGTCGCGTTATCGCTGTCGATAATATCGCTGCAATGTGCGGAAGCCTTTATACGTCATTTGAGTCGAGTAGGCGCTAGTTTAGTATGGAACAGCTGATTTATTTTGCACTGACAGGTTTGTTGCCATAGTAAAAGTTGTTCAGTTTGATGGGTAGAATCTTAGATCAAAATAAAATTCATGGATAGGTCCATACAAACTAGCGCCATTATGTGTCAAATCTAGGACACTTGCATACGAAGTAAACCTTTCATTTGTTTTGCCTCATTTTTCTGATTTGAAATGTTCGCGTAATTAATTAATTTTATTTTGATCTAAGGGTAGAATATGTGGTTTAAAATGATACTTTTCCTTACACCCTGTATACTACAGGTAGGTACTTTTGCAGAGGTGTTTTGCATTTACATTTTATTGGAAAGCATATGCTCACGACTATATTCCCCGAGGGGGTAGTCAGAGATATTCTGAAACCTCAGAACATCCACGTTTCACCAGTTCGTTTCGTTTTATTGGAAGATAACTAGAATACTAGATTTCAAAATTGTCAAATGAAATAGAGGTACTAAATTAAAAAGATACCTACACTTTACAATTGGACGCAGTTTTGCAAAAAAGATCCAACCCACTATGAAATGTTGTGGGTTGGATCTGGTTTGCAAAACTATGTCCAATTCCATTTGGAATTTCAGAACATACAGATTGTAGAAATTATTATACTGTAGTGTACCAATTTAAATACTCTGTTAAAACTTTGATGATGTCTTATTTTTATTCCGAACTTACGCAATTAGTTAAGTAATTAATAACATAAACCCATCGTGATTATAAACCTTTTGTCGGAAATTGATTGGAATAGGGTTGAAATTATTTAAACGAAAACATTCACGATAAAATTATAATGTAAAGTCCAATTCGATCCCGACATGGGAAGGAATCGACAACACTCCACCACGTCGTTGGCCCACTGCGGATTTTTAAAACATAATAATATTAAACTAAGCATATACTTTTAGAATATAACAGTTAAACATAAACAACCACAAAAGAAAAAAAAAGTACTATAAACCTATAACTATAGACAAAAGCTTGCTGTAATTTTGCCAAATATCTAACGGTATTTCATTGGTAAGTATGTTAAATTTGTGAAGGAATTAAGATTTGCAGTGCCTAACTTTTTGTTTACATCTTAAAACTATCTTATTAGAATAGACTTTCCTCTTAATAATATATTTTTAAGTTCCTTAATCTATTTATAGGCACAAAATGAGAGTTGTTTTAAAAACAAATCATCTGAGATATATCCTACGTTATATAACATAGTTATGAAATCTTTGGCATGCTACGACTTTTGACTATTAATCACTATCCATAGAATCCTGGTCTGACCCATTGTCATCATCCGCGTCACTATCACTCGAACCGTCCTCGACATTTGTAAACATCAGTTCTGTTATCTCGTCTATCACCTTATCTGTAGCTTTCAAACTATTTTCTTCCGCCTCAGTCGTCCTACACGCTTCATTCCAATCCTCTGGACTTAATGACGTCACTTTGTCCAAGGAAATCTTCATAACAGTCTCCAAACTTAAACAATCGTTTTCAAAATAACTTTTCACTGAGGAGAGAACGTTTTTGATCGGATTCAAATCTGGATGGAAAGGTGGTATCCTTAACACTGAATGTCCGTTCTCTTTCAGAAGCAAATCCGTTTTGTAAACATAATGTTTATCCCTATGTAATAGCACCAGTTGATAAAGCTGTGGTTTGTACATATCTGTAGAATAAGGCACGTGGCGTTCTGTCAAATAATCAATCATTTCTTTTTTACTTGAATTGGCGTGAGGTGGGGGATTCGATAGGCGATTGTGGAAGGGAATACCACCGTCAACTATAACAACACTGTTCGGTTTTAAATTAGGCGTCAATTGGAACTTAAACCACTTCTCGTAACGCTCAAAATTATCTCTTCTACTTTCGTTTTCTTCTTTCACTTCTTTTTTCGAAGAGTCGTATGAGAAATACGTGTTTATTAATATTTCGTTTTGGTCGCCGGCTAATAAAACAATCAGTCTGGATTTAGCTGGTTGTTTAAGTATAGTCGAACTCCCATCTGCTTTGGGTTTTGTTGCCACACGGTTCGTTTCTATAGCCACCTCCCCTGTGTAAACAATGTTGCGACCTTGGCACCTGTACCCTTCGATTTGACTCAAATACTGCACTCTAGCGAATCTCACATTGTGTTTCTCTATCAATATACTGTTACTGTCTTCATTTTCCATCCATTTGAAGCCCATTCTGGCTACATGTCTTCTCAATGTGCTTATAGATCCTTGGTAATCTATATCGGCTTTTAAAAGCATGAACAAATCTTTCATAATAGGGAATTCTTCGTCTTTGTTATAAAAACCGTGGATGAATCTCCTAATAGCTTGCGCGTCGAAGTCGTCAGAAGTCAAATTCTTTTTACATTTCCGTCTGTTAGATTTGCATTCTTTCTTTATTGTTGTATTGTTCTTGTATTCGAGGATAACTCTTTTGATAGCGTTTAATGATATCCCAGTGGAATGGGTCACTAACTGCGCTGCTGTGACCGTAGAGTGTGGGTCTCTTTCTATTTCGGTCTCAAAATACATATAAATCTTGTGCAGGAGTTCTTTAGTTTGATTTTTCAATGGCTTACCTCGTCCCAGTTTTGACGCTGGTGCCATTTTTGAAACACAAACACTTTTAGGTTAAAAACTGATAGAAACACAACATGGTAGTGAAATGCAAGGCGAATGACTGACTCCGACGAGGGGAGAGCGCGGTACGGGGAGCTGGCTAATTCAAGAGAGATAGATAGATATCGGAACGGGTGTGAAAGAGAGAGAAAGAAAACAGACGCCGCGCCGGCCGGCAAAACTGTTGCATGTGTTTACTTGTTGTATCTTTATGTTTAAAGGTAAATTAATGCCACTGGAATTTATGAACTAACACCGCCGTGGTAACAAATATTAAAAAAACATTAGGAAGATGAATAGAGATTTACAGTATGTCATGGTCAGTATCAAATGACGTAAGAATAACCTCGAAATACAAATTGAATAACACTATTGTCTGAATACTTGTAAGTACATAGTACATCTAAGATTACATAAAAGTGCCACATATAATAAATTGCTGAAACATGTTTCTATGGCTATAATTTATTGATCAAACCTAGGTACCTAATTTGTTTACATAATGATGAGCTATATATTATATTGCATCGTATAACTTATCTACCTAGCCCCAATTCTAGTAGAGGAACAAGAGTTAAGATTCTTTACTACTATCGCCATCTAGTGTCGAGTAGCAAACACCAGTCTCAATTTATATCAAGGCTCGCGAACATTCCACATGGCTGACGCAAAATTCTTTCTCGCATGCGCTATCCAAGTTTCTAGAAATTTCCTTCTATTGCTAGATGGCGCTGTTTCGTATAAATACAAGGCGCATGTTCGTAACATCATCAGTCTATCGACAAAGCGAGAACCTGAAACGACTAATCTAGAAACCGGCAATTTCAAGAAGATAATATTCCTGATTCTTTATAAGTTTTAGCAACCACTCTATTAAAAACCAGCGAGAATGTCGATGTATCCATTCTACATTGGATGCGAACAGCCGAGACGCCCTCAGCGATTATTCGACCAGCACTTCGGTATGGGATTGACTCCACAAGATCAATTAACTATAATTGCTGTACCACGGAGAGAATTCTACAACAGACCGTGGAGAAACCTTCAAGCTCAAGCTCAGGAGTCCGGCTCATCAATCAAAGAGGACAAAGACAAGTATCAGATCAATTTGGACGTCCAACATTTCGCCCCTGAAGAAATATCTGTTAAAACTGGCGACGGGTTCCTAATAGTCGAGGCAAAGCATGAAGAAAGAGAGGATGAACACGGATTCATTTCTAGGAGCTTCGTGAGGAAATATCCGATACCAGAAGGCATCGAACCAGATTCTATGATCTCTAAGTTGTCTTCGGATGGCGTATTGTCTATCACCGCACCTCTGAAATCACCGAAGAGTGCTAATGAAAGAATTGTGCCAATAATTCAAACGGGACCTGTAAAGAAGCAAGAAGGTTCGGAAGAGAAGGAGTAAAAGGCTTAGCTGTGACGACTTAGACATTCCTTTGTTATAAAATTATTACTTTGTAAGGGTTTAATTTAATAAAACTTTCTAGTCATAAGAAAATTATTTTGTTTGTTTGAATTCCTAAGTTAGGAAAAATACAAAGACAAACAAAACATAAAAATTCACCCATTCTTATTTTTTTTTTTTAAATGACAAAATGTCAGTAGGTACGTAATATCTCGTTGAGTAACAAATTATAAGTAGGTACCTACTTGCTTAGAAACCGAACCACGATAAACAGCGACTACATTACCCTCATGCAGGGGCGATTTCGGCATACATTGTCTGATTTGTTTTCTCTATTTTAAAGTGTAACGATCAAAGCCAGAAATCGGCCCTGCAAGTAGGGTAATGTAATCGCTGCTTTATACACCTATCATAGATTCACAGGGATCCCCGGGGGATCGGGCTAGGGGATCCCGGTGGTCGAACCTCAGCGTTGATCATTTATTTTAGGTGTTAAGTATAGAAAATGTTAAAATTCAATCTCTCTCACTCTATAAATTGTACATAGATAAAGAAAGACAAAACAAAAAATAAAAAATGTAGCACCTGTGGTAGCACAGTAACCCAAAAAAAAACACGTTAAAAAGTTACAATGTTCTTATTTTACTAACATGTCAAAAATTTTGAAGCTGTACCTACTAAACTGATGACGTCAATGAGGCGAATGCTTGAGGTGAAAGTTTTGATTTTATTTAGATTATTAAATATTTTGATAGTGACAAACCGAGAGTTGTTCACGAACCGACCGACCGACACAACAAACCCAGGAGAGCGATTTTTGAATCTCATTCGGTGAGCTCAGCAGTTGTAAATGTCAAAATTACTATGGAGATATGCATCTTTCTACTGCTGATTTGACTCTCAAAAATCATGCTTCAGGAGTGCGATTTTAGTTGAAAATGTCAAAATTACTACGGAGATACGCATCTTTCTACTGTAAATTTGACATTAAAAAATCGCACTCCTGAAGTATGATTTTTGAGAGTCAAATCAGCAGTAAAAAGACGCATATCTCCAAAGTAATGTTGACATTTTCAACTGCTGAGCTCACCGAATGAGATTCAAAAATCGCTCTCCAGGACAATAAAAATGTTTCCGCTGATATAGGCAGGACCTTTGATTAATGAAGGGTCAGGGACCAGGGTTCAACTTAATATGCTGACACTTTTTAAGGGGATGATCAGACCATCAAACTGAACAACTTTCTATATGGGACCAACTTCGAAAACACGATAAAAAAAACTGCTGTCCCATACATTTGGCTCGAGTAGGTAGGTTTTCAGTTTTGTATACTTATGGAAGAGATGATTTTTTTCGCGATTTCGATGTTAGTCCCATAAAGAAAAAAAGTGTCAGCATATTAAGTTAGACCCCATATAATATCAACTCAAGCTGACGTTAGGTACTACTGAAACTAGACTGAAACAAACGGGCCAACGTTCTTATTTTAGTATGCGTGAGGCGTCATAACAACTTATCTCTATGGATATGGTTTAGCGCTAAGAACAAGAACATTTTTTTTTGACGCGTTTGTAGCTTAGACTGTCTGTGTTACTTATTCACACATATTACTTTTTTTATTTATAAATAATCAATGATATCAATGTACTTACTAAAGTTGTCTATGTAATTAATGGACTTTTGCTTGTGCGCTACCCAAGAACATTGTATATTTGGTGCTACCGCTGCATTGTGTCTGTCACCGCCAGTGTCAAGTAGTTTGTGGCAGTGTCTACTGTCTAATTGTCTATCCCAATCTCAGGGATTGTTTGTTTTTGATGAGATTGAGGATTGCGGAGCATCGTGGCAGGAAAAAAAACAATTTTTGTCGACTTTGCTAGCGATTTTTTTTTCTGTGTACTGAGTATAATACAATAAAGTGTGACTATAATTTTGATTATAGGTATGCGTATGCAGCGGAATTGGGACACGTGATTCAGTGAGAAACGGCGAGGGATGCAGAAAAAGAGGGCAGAGAATGCGGTTGTCCCCTTTGCCTTGGGCTGTCCCCGTTAGCAGGTTGACGATAGACGACACTAAAGCCTAGTTTGGACTACGCGAGTATTTTAGTCGAGTAGGGAGTGTTTTAGTAGTTAAACATGTCTGAACCATAACAATTTAGTCGAGTAGTTTAGCGAGTGCTTTAATTTTGTTACTAAATCACTCGCACTCGACTAAAATACTCGCGTAGTCCGAACTGGGCTTAACAGATAAATGGAAACGCATAGAATACCCAATTAACCACAAAGTTTATTTACAAATAAATAAAATATAAGTATGTACCTACTACCTAGACAATGAATATTGGTTCTAATCATTGTTATTCATAAACATTATGAGTAGTATAATTAGATATTATCATGTACTTTGTACACAAATCATTACTCACGTATTTCCGCAAAAAGAGAAGATAATATCTAAAGCGCAATACACTAAGCGAGCAGTATCGATATGAAATCCAAATGTATTGTAACCTCTTTCTTTTTTGAAGTCAGCTAAAAAGGGTTGCAATTGGCTTCAGTGCTCTTATACCTTTAAATCCTTTAATGCCCATTATTATGTGAATATGTACAACTTTGTAAAGATTTCAGTTAGATAACGTGTAAGTGCACACCTTTGTATCCTTTTTGTATAAATATAAATATTATTATGTATGTATTTTCCTTATCTCAGGACACAAGTGTAAAGGATGCGTGCGTGGGCGTGGGGCCGAAGCCAACACGTAGAGGCCCGTCAGACTATTTGATCTTAATTGTAATTTTACATTAAACTGCAAATATACCAATATGTATACACTACAGAAGTGCACCCAAAACAGCCCCCGGCCAGTGTAAGACTATTGCAAGGAGTGGAAAGAAAGAAATCTGAGCATTTGGGTTAGGGTGTTATACGATCGGTTTGCTCCCATAGTAAAAGTTGTTCAGTTTGATGGGTATACTCTTAGTTTAAAAGGATGCCAATGATACCAATTTCACCCTGTACCAATCCCATCAAAAACATTTCATGTATAAAGTATTAGCCAAAACTCACAACCCAAAGAGGCTCTTTAA
Organism: Agonopterix heracliana; assembly: GCA_963693445.1. Lineage (NCBI taxonomy): Eukaryota > Metazoa > Arthropoda > Insecta > Lepidoptera > Depressariidae > Agonopterix > Agonopterix heracliana. The sequence goes on from OY856311.1 coordinate 20,041,837, forward strand.
AAGTTTTGAGATCTCATTTTAAGCCAAGTCTTGCTTGAGTAAGTGTTCAGCTCTGTCTAATAAAGATAGGGCTTGGCCCACATCCTGATCCCATGTAGAGCCAATGCTCACCTTGGTCCTTATTCTGTCATTTAGAAAATAAGAAGAAAAATAAATTGGAATTGAAATACCTACTCAACAAAATATTAAAAAATTATCACTAAAATAAAAGAAATCTACAGAAGTTGGAAAACGTTTTAGATTTTTGTATGAAGACTGCTGTTGGCTCGACAGCCATAACTTGTATGTGAGATCTCATCTCATATACCTACATAAAATGTGATGATGATTTAATACCCATCCAGGATGAGTGCAATCCAAGATGCAATCTTAGCCAATTATCCATAATTAATTCGCAGGTGTTTAGTGCATGACTGAGTGTCATTTCATTACATCACTCTCCTCCAAGTAGGTTATGTCCAGGCGTTTGACTTTTGTCCTGGGATATTTTTAACTGATAAGTAGTAAATACCCACATTGTTATGTAACAAAGTGTTGGTACTTGTAGTTTCCGAGAATTCTTCATTCTAAGTAAACAAGTAGGTGAAGTAGGTATATAGGTACTTAAGGCGTATCTGCCCTGGACCACGACTTTCCATACTAATCGATGCGAACGAGCGCGTGGCTCCGGTCAGAATTTAGCTGTTTTCTTTGATAAATTAGATGATTTCTTATTACCTAATTTCTAAAAAGTAAGAAAACCACATCATTCTAAATTGTATTGTGAACAATATTGTAAATTTTCATTTTCTTCCGATTCAAAATGTAAGAGTAAAATGGTTACAACTGGAAAAAAAGGGGTGACTTTAGAGTCCCTGTTCTTCGGTTTTATTCATTGCAATCGATTTCTAGAAAAACCACATCCCTTCTCATATCCTGTAGATGGTTCAGTTTATTTTTCAGCTCAAAAAGTGCCATAGTTAATGAATAAAATGGTTACAAAGTTACCCAAAACCGGCAGGGGTCTCGAAATTATATGTTTTAGGGTTCCGTACGCAAAGAGTGCAAACTGAACCCTATTAAGCTAAAGTTAATCATTATAACGGGCGTAACTCTCAAAAATTGTGAACTCTATTACTAAGAGTACGCAGTCCGTCCTTCTAGCCCAGTAAAGTTACGGTGCGCTTGTATGGCGAACGTAAATTTAATAACCGCCGTTTTTTCTTTTACTTATACTTCAGGTTATAATTCTAGTTATCGTTTACATTTAAAATCCAACAAAATTTTTCTTAAATAATTATAAAGTACAAAAAACATGGTACTTAAGTACCTATGTAAAATTGGCAAAAATTTTTATAGGTACACACAATTTATTTATGTCATTTGTTAAATACATTTCTATTCTTTTATACTATTAGATGTATACCTATCCAAAAAAATCACCACGTGTCCTTTGTTTTTAAACAAGTAGAAAGAAACTACGATGAGTATATCGTATTTTAGTACAAACTTTACACAGTGTATGTAAACTCATAACCTAAAATGTACAGTAAAAATAAAAAAATAAAGAAATCTGACACTATAAAATAATAAAAAATTACATTTTAGGACCTATCAAAAACTAAAAATATGAAATTTAGTTGGATTCGTTAATAGAGGTATCTAAATATAATTTGTAAAAACGATCTAGCAAAAAAATTATTTATTAGAAATTATTTCATTTCAACCCGTATTTTTACTGGGCTATTCCGACCGTTTCCTAACTCTATGATGTATTTTTGAACCGTAGCGAGTTAAAATGTTCACAGAATATTTGCTAATAATAAAAATGAAACATAATAATACCGAAATATCTTATCCCGTATAAGTAACATGTTTTTTCTTTAACGTTTTTTAGTTTTTACTCTAGGTATCGTAAAAACGGCTATACGGAGTATTACAAAAGTAAAAATAAAAATTTTAAACTTTTAAGGGGGTTGTTTAGACCAAAAAACTGAACAATTTTCACTATGGGACCAACACCGAAATCGCGAAAAAAATATCAGCTTCCCCATTTAGCTCGAGTAGATTTTTAGTTTAGTATGGAACATGCGATTTTTTTTTCGCGATTTCGATATTGGTCCCTTAGTGAAACTTGTTCAGTTTCATGGATTACGCATGTGTCAAACTTGGTATGATTAGATTATATATAATATAACATAGGTACTCTAAAGTAAATGTGTGGATGAATAAAGTTCTTATTATTTTATTTATTTTTAAAACAACATAATAACAAATAACAACGGCCAAGTGTGTATCGGGTTCGCGCTAAGGATCCCAGAGATAATTATTTTTTGTTAGTAGATATGGTGGTACGGAATCCTCGGTGCCCGAGTCCGACTTGCACTTGACCAGTTTTTAAGTAAATAGGAAATAAGTTTCTACGTTTTTTGGTAAGTAGGAGAGTAGAGCCCCAGGCAGACACAGGACATTGCATACTATGGACTGACACTAATATGAAGAGGTTAGCACATTTGTATGCTGAATGAGTGCGAGTGAGAGAGGAATACACCACTGCTAACCGTTGCTAACCGTAGAAAATCGTACCGTGTTGTCGAAATTGATGGTAGTAGAAATCTAAGGAGACCCGATATGTAAATATCGTCATCATCATCAGCCTGTTATCATCCACTTCCATTCGAGGAAGTTATCGAGGCCTAATGCCTCTTAAATCTATTAATTTGCTTATGTGTTTGTGGTGTGACATTTCATTTGTTTTATGGCGTTATGACTGTACGATTATGATTTATAATCAAGTCACGTCGATTGCACGAGAACTTTTTACCATTCAGTAAAAGGGCTTTATATTGTTTGATGATAAAATTGCGACATGAACATCAAAATTACAATACTAAGCGAATACACATACACATACCCCAAATCATGAATAACGAACAACGCAAAAATGACACAAAACATTCCTACAAAAAGTCCAATGTTCTAAGAAAATCTATGACCTCTTGTTCACAACTGAGTCAACTGTTTACTTATTCTAGAATTCACAGATAAGGATAACCTATGACCGACCGCCCGCCTTATAAATGAGCCAGATCGTCCCGTCAGCGTCAGTTAAGCATCAAGTTTACTCTCAAAATGATCGCGATATTCCTAAGTCTTGTGGCTTTGGCTGCAGCAGCACCACAATACAATCACCGCTCACATTTCCATCGCCAACGTGACTTCGACTTAGGCGAATCTCTTTTTGACGTTGACAAATTCTGGAAAGAACTAGAATCTGAATTACGGCAAGTGGATGAGGCAATTAAGGAGTTGACAGAGAATTTTCCTGTAACATCATCTTGCGACGAAGGAGTTGAAGGTAACGAATACAAACTGACTATTAGACTAACTGGATTTGAAGAAAAAGACATAACAGTCAAGGCTAAAGAAGGCGTTCTGATGATTCAAGCTGTGCACAATACAGATGAAGGAAACCAGAAGAGTTATATAGATATGAGGACATTGCCATCGAATGTAAACGTTGCTGGATCTTGGACCTATGAAAACAATGAATTGAAGATTGTATTCCCGTTGAACAAGAAAACAGATGAAGAAGTAACCACAGAGGTGCAACAGGAAGAGCATACCAAAAATCCAGGTAGTCGGGAAGAAATGGAAGAGCATGGAAAGGAGAATGTCGACGCAGATGTCGGTGTGACAGAAGATAGGAACAGAGAAGTTGAAACAAACGAAATATCGAACAATGATATAGAAGCTACTACTTATGCAGTAGATCTGAAAAACGAAGTTGAGTTTGTGCCAATGAAATATAAGAAATAAAAATATATGAATTAATATATTATTATCATTATTGTGTTTGATACTATCTTTGTTAACCTTTAGGTAATAATGACGAATGCTTGTCAGAAAGTAAGATTTTACCTCGAAGCAAAAATAGGGGTGATTTCATTCTGATATCTAGCTAGCTTGTTTAGGTATAGTATACCTACTGTGATATAAAATAAAATATTTAAAATAACAAAGTGTACCTACAAATGTGTCCGTAGTCGAACGTATCTGCGTAGAACTTACTTGATAACCTCTCTTGACGTCTTGATAATTTTAATTTTGCACGTTCTCAATTTTAATTTCAAGTAGCTACCTACTTACTTAGGTGTGGCTCCTGCTTAGAATGGACCATCCTTAGATCAGTGTTTTTCAAACAATAGTGCGCGACCCCCAAGGGGATGGATGAGCAGTTTCAGGGGGGTCGATTTTGTAACTTAATTTCGAAGTGAAAAATATAATAGAATAGAAAACTTTATTTACGACCAACTGAGATCACAATGTTGTTAGTAACACACTTACGCTCGAATACTGGAACGCTGATTAAAGATAATACTCAATTAAATCTCTTGCTGTCACTTTTTGTCTTGTTGCCGTACCTAGTAAAAGCTAGCAAGAGATTTAATGGAGGATTAACTTTAATTAGCGTGCCAGTATTCAAGCGTTAGTCTAAAAATTTCCTCGTTCCAGGTTTTCGAGCACTTTTTTAAGGGGATGATCAGACCGTCAAACTGACTTTCTCTATGGCACCAACATGCAGCGAAAAAAAACAGTACTGTTCCATAGATTTGGCTCGAGTAGGTTTGCAGTTTTGTATGGAAGAGATGATTTTTTTCGCGATTTCGATGTTGGTGCAATAGAGAAAGTTGTTCAGTTTGATGGTCTGATCATCCTCTTAAAAACGTGTCATCATATTAAGAAGGATCCTGTATATCCCTTTCGAAACGGCTTTTGATGATAATACGGCGGCCATATTGCATTGTTTGTGTTGCCGGACTGCTTGACCTGATAGGCGGTAACACAGGCATTATGCGGTTTGGGTTCCCTTACTTAGAGTTCAAACTCGAACGAATGACTTCAATAAAGTGTAATTTATAAATAAGAATATCTGAGCGTAATTAGCAACATTAACTAGGTATAACTAAACATTACTTATCTAACACGTAATGAGTCGACTTCATTAAAAACATAGTTCATTGTCACTTAGGTAGAGATTCAGAAACGTTTTTTTTAAGTCTTAGTTAGAACTCCCGTCAAAAACAAAAGATTCTAGTAAGACTAAGCTAGCTCACGCTCAAAAGTTGTCATAGAATCTTGGAATTTACCTGTCAAGTTCTATTCTATTTTTATTTAATGGCGTTTCCTTGTTAGATTTCGCCAGTGTCAAGAAGTTTGAGGGAGTGTCTATCCAATTTCGAGGATTGTTTTTGAGTAAGAACAATTGAGAAGGATTTGAGCCTCGTGGCAGGCTGAGACGCGAACCGCGCGAACACCACGCGAGAGACAAGTGTTCGAGGCAAACCCTGCAACGTGACTCCTGTCAGGTTCATAGTTGTCAGAATTATTTCTATTCCCCGTATAGTTCTGTAGCTACGGGACATTTTAATTACCTACCAAAAATATTACCGATTGCCATTACGATATTATTGTAAGAATATGAAAACCAGAGTCTTACAAATCACAAAACGTTGTAACAAAAAAAAATTTATTGAAATTTTTCAATTTCGGGGTTACCCTTTTTTTTCTATACTGCCAAGTTCTTCACCTTAGTTCAATAACCATACGTAATAGTAAGACAATCTAAAGTTGCCATGCAAATGCAAAGGTAGGTAAACTCGAAATTTTAAAATTTCATAAAAAAAATATATTTTATTTGTTAATGCTTTTTGGTTGTGATCTGTAAGACTCCGGTTTTTATATTAGTCATTTTGTACCTTATAAAAATATCTAAACGGCAATCGGTAATCTTTTTGGTAAAATTATAAAATGTCCCATGGCTACAATACTAGTAATTTTGGGAAAAAATTCCATAAATAATAATAGTTAGAAGCATAAGCATATGCTCACGACTATATTCCCCGAGGGGGTAGTCAGAGATATTCTGAAACCTCAGAAAATCCACGTTTCACCAGTAGTACCGAGACTCTGTCCAGTGTGACGGGGGGTGAGCCCGTCGCCACTTATAATGGACAGTGGTACAATACATGCCTCGAAATTGAAGTATGCAGGTTTCCTCACGATGTTTTCCTTCACCGAAAAGCCAGTGGTGTTACAAACTGAACAACCGTCACTATGGAGCCTACCTCAGGAAACACGAAAAAAAATCAGCTGTCCCATACATTTTAGTCGGGTAGGTACGGCAGTTTTGTATGGGACAGCAGTTTTTTTTTCGTGTTTCCTGAGGTAGGCTCCATAGTGAAAATTGTTCAGTTTGATAGTCTGAGTTCACCATTTCAGTTTGCGGAGGGCTGTCCCTTACACCCTGTATAATCATTGTGTTCAAATCGGTTGCGTCCTACGAAAAGGAGAGGTGCAGAGTACTCGAAACCAACGGGCATCTATGAAGAGATGTATGAATGTGAATGAGGCAAAAGAGGTATGCAAGGATCATTAGTAGTTGGCGCGCCCTGGTCTCTCCCTACTCCACTGGGATAGAGGCGTGACGTTATATAGATAAAAAAACCCACACAAATTCATGGATAAAACGCAAAAATATTATCTCAAAAAATCCAACAAAAATTTCAATGTTCCAAGAAAATCGATGACCTATAATTCACAACTGAGTCAACTGTTTACACTCATTCTTAAATTCACACATAATGATAACCTTTGACCGACCAACCGCCTTATAAATGAACCTGATTGTGCCGCCGGCGGCGTCAGTTAAGCATTAGTTATACCCTCAAAATGATCGCGATAATCCTGAGCCTTGTGGCTGTAGCTGCAGCAGCACCACACCACGATCACCGCTCACATTTCCGCAACTTACTAGAACGACCAATGCCAACGTTGCCGCCGCCTATCGTCGTACCCCATTTTGACAATGACAAATTCAGGAAAGAAATAGAATCTGAATTACGTCAAGTGGATGAAGCAATGAAGGAACCAACAGGGCTGTTACCCGTAAAAACGTCTTTTAACGAAGGAGCCGAAAGCAATGAATACAAATTGACTATGGAACTAACAGGATTTGAAGAAAAAGACATAAAAGTTAAGGCTATGGAAGGTGTTCTGATTATTCAAGCTGTGCACTTTACAAATAAAGGAAACCAGAAAAGTTACACTGGTACGAGGCAATTGCCATCGAATATCAACGTCGCTGGATCTTGGACCTACAAAAACAATGAATTGAAGATTGTATTCCCCTTGAACAAGAATACAGATGAAGAAGTAACTACAGAGGTGCATCAGGAAGAGCATACCTTATATCCAGGTAGTCTGGAAGAAATGAAAGAGCATGGGAACGACAATGTCGATGCAGATGTCGGTTCAAACAGAAGATAGGAACGGAAGAGAATTTGAAGCAAACGAAATATCAAACAATGATTTAGAAGCTAATAGATGCCGTAGATTTCAAAAACGATGCTGAGTTTGTGCCCATTGAAATATACAAAAATAAAAGTATAATTTGAATTAATATTGTGTGTGTCTGATACTATCTTCGTTAACCTTTAGATAGTATATGTTAATTAAATAGACGATGTCATTACTGTAATGTAATAACTGCCTCCGTGGTCTAATCGTGGTCTAAGAGTATTGGGCTCTTGACACGGAGGTCGTGGGTTCGATTCCTAGGGTACACCTATTGATATTTCACTTTGTGCATTTTTCCCCAGCTGGTTAGGACATTGCAGGCTGAATACACTGATTGTCTGAAAATAACAATGATTCCGTGCTTCGGCTGGCACGTTAAGCCGTTGGTCCCAGCTACTATCTCTAGTGATAGTAGTCTTTAAATAAAAAAACTTGTAAGTAACTAATGCTTGTCAGAATGTGATATAAGTGGGGCTGTTAATAAATATTCAGTTGGAATGCTACGTTTTACTCTTAAAGTAAAAAGAGTAGATTAGTGCTATACTCTACCTATGTTTTAAGTATAATTCTAAGACTATGTTGATTGCGATATCTAGCTATAACAGCTACTGTGATTTTAAATAAAATAGTTATAAAATAGTTAAAATAACAAGGTGTACCTACAAATGTGTGAGTACGTATCTGCGTAGAACATACCTACCTACTTGATAAAGTTTCTGACGTCCGCCTTGATAAGTTTATTTTGCAATGTCTATTATTAGTTTGCCCAAAACAGGAACGAGTGGAAGAGCAGAATCTAAGAGAGGCCTTTGCCCAGCAGTGGGATGAAATAGGCTAATAAAAAAATTAGAAATAAATTTTATATGTCAAAAGAAGATTTTAGGTACGTACTTACTGTGGTTCCTGCTTAGAATGGACCATCCCTTAGGTCAGTGTTTTTCAAACTATAAACTCAAACTAAAACTCAAAATAATTTATTCAATATGGAGCCTGAAGCACACTGTTTTTTTCGCCGATTTTGATATTGGTCCCATAGTGAAAGTTGTTCAGTTTGATTTGTATTTTAGTAACACCTTGTAAATCGTCATAAACTTTCATCCGCTGCACATCGAGTCGTCTATAAAGTTACTTTATAGAATAGTCGAAGTACATCGGGCTGGCCTAAGCTCGCGCGAGCGTGTGAACGTTGTATAATTATGATGGTTTAAAAAGTATCCTAGAAGAAAGAAAAGAAAAGAAAAATAATAGTCAAAAATAACATACTCGTACATTTTGCAGTCTGCAATCATTTAAGTACACAGATTTTGCTATTGGATTGTAAATTAATGAATTCCCGATTATTACAAAATAAATAAACTCTAATTAATTACCGAACGGCAAGTGGTAGGGGCCATGCGATTGCTGATTAGTTAGTAACATAATTAACTGCACTAATCAACATTAGCCACATTAGTGGATGTCAGATGCATTACCGTAACGCGGTTCCGGTTTAATATTGATGCCATTGTGACATGCACAGTCAAATTATGGGATGTACATAAATTAAATGCATGGCACACTGAAGTTCAAGTTTCTGAACCGTTTCAGTTTTGTTTTCATTCGCAAATGTTTTAAAAATTTCGTTGTTTTCCGACTTCGAATATCTAATGTTTACAAGTACTCGTATATTACTATTTTTGCCTTTTTTGCCGTTGTTGCCGCCATTCCCGTTGTTACCGTTGTTGTGTAGAAATTGACGAAAAATTAAAAATAAAACAGACTTATGAAGTTTGAACTGCAATGAAAAGTACAGTAATGCATATTAAATTCTACAAAGTCAACTAAGCGAAAAACCTAAATACATTTCAAATTGGTTGACTGTACATACGTACATGTATAAAAATAAAATCAACATTGTAATTTGAATTAAATTATTTATTGTGAAACACAGGTCGATATTACATAGTATCATGGTTAGGATCGTATGCTAGATCGTATTGCATAGTTTTTCTTCAAAAAAAATTTGGCTTAAGCAGCTTCGACACTTGTAGATAAGTACTCTTAAATATTCACAATTGTAGATAAGTACTCTTAAATATTCTGTGCTGAAGGTCAAAAAGATGTAAACACTTTTTAAGACCGACCGTACTTTTAAGCTATACCCACCTATATAAGTCATCGACAAAATTAAGACTAGAGAAATTATGCCTCTTTTTGCGTTTTATGAAGAATTAATGCCTTTTTTGACTCTGACACTTTAGCGCAGACGCGATTTCTATTACTTCGTACGTCAATATGTACCAACCAGTCAATTATACTAGTAACGTGGATTTTCTGAGGTTTCAGAATATCTCTGATTACCCCCTCGGGGATTATAGTTGTGAGCATATGCTATGCTATGCTATTCTATGCTATGCAGTCAATTATTGAGTGCTCGATCTACAAAACCAAAAATAAATTGTTGATTCGGATTTGGTTCTTTATTAGTCTAAATATCCTCTAAACCCCTGCTTATTCAAATTTCAATGTACCTAGATCATTTTCGGCCTAAGTACCTCTCATCAATATTACCCTCAATTCCAGGTGATTTTGGTACACGTTTTTCATCCTTATTTACATTTTTGTCACAATTCATTAAAGTTTCCTTGCCCCACTGTACTTTATATGGCACATTAAATATTATAAATCCATTCTCTAGATGCCATTCCGTTTCTTCATGTTTCACTATTTCTGGCAATACTCTTACGTCAGTAAAGATTTTAGGATCGGTCTCTTTTACAGCATAGATGTCTAATACTCTATATTTCCTCTTGACATCTACATTCTTCTCTGTAAAACCTCTCAGAGGAATGATTAGCTTATAGAAATCTAGCCCATAGATCTCTCTAACACCCTTATTGGAAGACTGTTCACAATATTCCTGGTATTTCTTGTCGTTTTTCGTTACTTCGTCTACCATTTTTTCAAACAGAGATCTTTCGTCTTTCCCATCTTTGCCGCTGTTACCGCCATTCCCGTTGTTACCGCCATTCCCGTTATTCCCGTTGTTGCCACCATTGCCGTTGTTGCCACTATTCCCGTTGTTACCGCCATTCCCGTTATTCCCGTTGTTGCCACTATTCCCGTTGTTACCGCCATTCTCGTTGTTGCCGCCATTCCCATTGTTACCTCCATTCCCATTGTTACCTCCATTCCCATTGTTACCTCCATTCCCATTGTTTCCGCTATTCCCGTTGTTTCCGTTATTCCAGTTGTTACAGCCATTCCCGGTGTTACAGTTGTTCCAGTTGTTGCCGCAATTGCCACGGCCGTATCCGCCGCAATATTTGTAACAGTCAAATTTGTCGTAACCTCGTTTGTAACACGCTGGGCCTCCGGATCCAGAACATCCATTGTACTGAGAAGAAGCTATTTGCAGAAGAACAACAAAGATTAATAACCGATACATCTTTATAAGATGTCGATAAACAACTGAAGTGGAAACAGGCGATGCTCTTTTATTTCTTATAGCGTTATCGCTATCATTTTAAGTTAATTATATAATAATGACCGTAATATTTTTGTGGATTGGAATGAATTAGTTTGTCTGTTTATTGAAGAATGGAAAACCGTAGCGGTTATGTTCACTAAATTAGTTTAGTTTAGGGCTGCCATCTGTGAAATTTCAAGGAGTTCAAAATATTCGGTTATTGGGTTTTAAAGCCAGATATTTTTATCAGAAAGTAACATTAGCCTACTAATAAATCGTAGTCCCGTTGCGCTACGGTACGTCCAGACCGTCTAGCATGATTTCTCGACTTACGCGCGACTCGGCCTATTTCTACTCTTCGCGACAAGCACGACTGAAAAGCTCGGAAGCTGGGCTAATTTACTATGCAGCAAAGGCGCGTCGCGCTAGAGTAGAAAAATTATTCAAGGGGCGCAGGCCGGGGTGCGCACTTGTCGCGCCGCAAACGCTCCTACAGCGCGAGCCAATAAGATGTTGAATTTAGTTTTGATAATAGTCCTCATTTTTTTATAGTTTGCAATATATGTCATCAATAATTTATAAGTTATCTATTTTCTTCTGATCTCATTAGTAAGTAGGTACTTACCTATGTATTTTTAGCATGAAAGTGTTTTGGCACGTGAAACGTAATTATTAGATAATGAGTTGCTATACTATGAGCATCTAAAACATCACAATATGGTGAGTGAGCGCATTAAAGTTACTGTTTGTTACGGATCCTATAACAAGAAAAAGTAGTAGCTTTACAACAGACCAACTGGTAGATAACTATAACGTTGGAGTATAATCTGCTGTAGGTAATGTTTATTTTAAAAAGAATGATCTTTTTTAAGTTTTAAAGACCAGATTATGAACTCCGCCTGGTTGAACCCCGGTCGACGCGATCGAAACTGAAAGGACTACGGTTATTTCTGATGGATGGCAGCCCTACCAATAATTTAATTTAACATCATTTATAGATAACTTGTATGAAAGACAATGAAAAAACAATTAAATTTCAATTTGTGGGGTGTTAGCTGAATTGATATGTTCATTAATGACCATTTGTGTTGATAGGAAAGATAAGGTTGTTTCATTGGAACAAACTCACATACCAATGATATTCTATACACATAGACTCACCACGTCATACATTAACAAACCAAAAAATGGCACATGTCTCTAATGTCACGTTTGTATGCATCAGTTATGCTCGGCTGTCATACATTGCCTCTGACATTCAAGTCATTTCAAATCTTTCAAATGTATTCGGTCAGGTGGGAAAGAATTGTCATGCCTTGGATTCCAGAAAACGGTCGAGACCGTCCGGGTCGCCCTAGGAAGAGGTGGCGGGACGATCTGGATGCTTTCGACCACGCGTGGCCGGAGCATGCCCAGGACAGAGATGGTTGGAGAATGAAAGGGGAGGCCTTTGCCCAGCAGTTTCATGAAATGGGCTAGTAAAAAAAATCATGTAAAACTAAGGAACATGGGTCGAAAAAAAGAAATTTTTGGACTCCCATAGAAAATCTATCGGCTGATCGGCACTTTTGTATGGAAGGCCCAAAAATTTTTCTTTAGATGCCCCGTGCATCAAACACGGTCGCCCTTCGGTAATTTGCCGGCGATCTCGTATTATTATCATATCAGCCGTTGCTTTCCCATTGTTGGCCCCGGTTTTGCGCTTAATTGGGCCATCGATTTCGTCCGGCCACCTTCGTCTAGGTCTGCTTTGACGCCGATATCGTTTTGCTGGGGACCAGTTGGAAGTGGTTTTGGCCCATAGGTCGGTCGGTCGATTAGGCCCTGTTAAATTTAATTAGGTACTACGTTAAGTGTATTTTAATTTGATTGTTTTGTAGTTACGACGATACGGTTCAAAACGTCCACAAGCAAGCTATCATACTTAGTGAGATTACTTACCTACTTGCAACGCTATTATCTTTTCTCAGTTTCTTATCAATTATATTTAACCTTAAACATGACTTTTTACTTGGGTTTCCAGTGTTATTTAAAGGAAACAAAGACAAAAACAAGGCGCGCAATATTTAATAGGTACCTACTTACTAGTTACTAAGTATTAAATTCGTAAAGAACAAATAAATTATACAAAGCGGCTTTTAAAGGGATGATCAGACTCAGAAAATCAAATTGAACAACTTTCTCTATGGAACAGACTAAAAAGTTCCATATATTTGTGGTGTGATGTGATCATCGCCTTAAAAAACTGTCACTATACTATTTACTTGTGGGAATAAAATTTCCAAGGATTAGAATAATTTTGATGACGTGAATTTTTAACGTAGATGTTCTGAGGTTTCAGAATATCTCTGACTACCCCCTCGGGGAATATAGTCGTGAGCATATGCTTATGCTTAGAATAATTTTGAGAAAGTAGGATTAATCGATTTTCTTGTAGAATTTTTGCGAGATGTTTGTTGTTAGATGAAGGAAGATGAAATCTATCTGATGGGAATAGCGTTATGAACATTATCTACAGAGTGTTAGGGTAAACAGTTGATTATACCCATGATACTGAACAACTTTATATAAGAAAAACCAATTTATAGAAATCTCGCAAAAAAATGTTGGTCTTTCCGTACTAAATGCAATCTGCTGTTCAAACGATGTATAAAAGGTCGAAAAAAAAATCTGCGAATTGACAACATTTCATTTTAAGAAAGGTACCAAAATAAGAAAACCATTTGGAGATTATGTGATTCAAAGCTTATATCAAAATTATATTAAGATTTATCGTGGATTTATCTATCCATTATTTCTCGAGTTATTTGAAAAATATAATATAGGTTGAATGAGATTTTATTCCTTTGCCTGCTTGGCTTTTCTACAAGCTTTTCTATTGGATTTGACAGTTTTTATTTTTAATGTCATTGAGGCCAAGGTATCTTGGCCATAAAGCCTACGTTTTTCAGAAATTATAAAATTAAATTGAAAAAATACGTATCTCTTATTTTTTACCTATTTTTATATTTTTCATTAAAAACTGGTGGTTAAAAAATTAAATGTTGTCAATTTGCTATAGGTTTCTTAGGGAAAGTTGTTCAGTATCCTGGGTACAATAGCCCCTTAAAGTAATGCAACTGTTTACCCTAACACCCTGTCTGTAGGATTAGTAGATTACACACCGAGGACAGGAAAGTAAGAAAGGTCTCATATCTCATACGTAACATTTCAACAAACATTTGATCTGAGTCTTTCTTATTTACTGTCCGAGGTTAGTGTACTATTTTTCTTCTCGACGGAGGTGGAAAGCGACAACTTCATTTAGCGCAGCGGGACGAGAATTGACGCTTTCCGTCCGGAGGGAAGAAAACGTACATTATGCACCTACTGTTAAAAACTCAGAGTAAAGTAGATATCTACTTACATTTGACTTACATAGATGTGTTTCTGTAAAACTTCGAACGTACCTAACGTTAGGAGTTTATTCAAGTTGTATCTCGTATATTATGCCTAGTAACTAGGGTTGCCAACTTTTTTAAGCGAACTTAAAGTATATTTCGTTACAGGGATGGTAAATAAAAAGTACCTTCTTAAAAAAAAGTACATTTCTTTAAATAATTAGAATTTTTGGAACTGTCTTTTTGGAGCTTTTTGCTCATACTTACAAGTAATAAGTAACAAAGATTTATCATTTATAAAGGTTTGGTGGGATGCACTGCATTCAAAATCAAGATTTTAACATATTAAGAGCTCGTTTCTAACTTTAATGATATCCTGTTCTTCTTGTCCCTCCACTTTTTTTTTTAATTTATTTATTTGTTTATCAAATACATAAACAGACATCTTATGAACTAAAAACATTGATAAACCCGATATCATGTTTGTCACATTCTTCACTGAAAACACCCTGAAAGCCGAAGTGGCAGGGACAGACAAAATATAACTTATAATTTTCTTCAAATTATAGAATTCGTTTGGGCATTCTTTAAAAATTTACTGCCATTTCTCGCCAGTATTTTTTGTAGACCTAGCTGAAATAAAGTATTTTTGCGTACTTTATTGCGTTCTTCAAAAATATAAAGTACATTGACTGAAAATAACGTACAATACTTTATATAAAGTACAGTTGGCAACCCTGCTTGTAACAACCAGAAACATAAGCCGGTAATGCCGATTGGGTAAGCCGTGGTGGTCCAGTGGCGAGTAACCTTGCCTGCCGTGCAGGAGGCGATGGTTCGATCCCCGTCCAGGCCGACTCGTACCAATGAGTTTTTCGTAATTTATGTACGGTTTGTAACACCACTGGCTTTTCGGTGAAGGAAAACATCGTGAGGAAACCTGCATGCTTCAATTTCGAGGCATGTATTTGTACCCACTGTCCAATACAAGTGGCGACGGGCTCACTCCCCGTCACACTGGACAGAGTTTCGGTACTACTGGTGAAACGTGAATGTTCTGAGGTTTCAGAATATCTCTGACTACCCCCTCAGGGAATATAGTAGTCGTGAGCATATGCTATGTAACATCCAGAAATATTGTTGTCAGCAAATATGAAAGCCAATTTTAAACTTTGTGACACTGGAACATAGTTTTGAATTTGCAACAAAAGCGAAGGGAGCATCTGCCAAACTTTTTTCAGTTTGCTACCCACGTTAAACTTTTGAGTATTCCTTTGTTTTAGACAGTTTTGAAAAAGCCGCCTTTTGTATGCCTTTTGTTAACTTTATTTCAGAAAAGCTAACGAATTTCCTAGTTGACAAATTTCCAGCATCCTGCTGTAAAAAATTGGCAAGGCCTTGATTGAGCAAAAATAAATATTGATAAGTTTTAAAGCGATTTATTCGACACTAGCACACTATTGCTCGCGATTTCATCTGCGTTTACTTTAAACAAATATTATACGTGTCATCATCATCACAGCCTATAGGCCACGGACGTGAATAAAGAGGTCTTTTTTTCAGGTCCGTGCTATAGGCGTCCATTGTTGGACAAAGGGCGCCCTCCAAGGATCCCGCGCTGTCCTCATCGGGTTCCTGCTTCCTTCACCAGGTCATCGGTCCACCTTGTGGGGGTCTACCCACGCTGAGCTTCCCGTTATGCGGTCGCCACTCGAGAACTCTCCGGCCTCATCGGCCATCTATTATAAGAGATAAGTGTACTTTTTGCAACCATCAGTAACAAGGCTGATTCAGTGTTTATGGGGTGTAGAGCATGTCTGTGATGGGGATGGACCAGGTCTGCCATCATAACGTCAGTCGGTTTAGGAGTTACAGACGTTTGAAGTTTGAATTTTTAACTGACCTTTAAACGTCTGTAACTTCTAAACCGACTGAATTTATGCAGGCAGACCTGGTCCATCTCCATCACAGCGATGCTCTACACCCCATAATCAAATACTGAATCAGCCTCGCTGCTGATGGTTGCAAAAAGTACACTTATCTCTTATACTAATCGGTTCTACGAGCAATGTGCCCTGCCCGTTGCCCATTTTTGGGCTATGTCAGCTAGTCTGGTTCTTCTATGAATCTCTTCATTTCTGATTCGATCCTTAAATTATATTTTTTCAGTTTCTTTTTGGCCTTGGCGTGCAAGTGTCTACTACATCGATACTATCTCTTTTTATTATTATCGTGGCGGTCAATAGGTTAAATTTTCACCTTTTGACCGCCACGATAATAAAACAGTTCTTATTTTTTAAAAAAGATTTTTGTCTTCTCGAGCATATAGTTGTGTGCGTACCTACGTTCATACTGTAGCTATACCTAATGGATGCTTGTATGCTGATCCTAGCAGTCAGACGAAAATGGTACGTAGTGCCTTGAACGTAAGTTCAGCTATTTAAACTCAGGTTCAAGCTACGTACCGGCAATTATAGTGTGATCATTTGTGGCAGATTTCTTCTTATCTTGTAGTGATATTTTTCTAAAGTCACTCAGATGCTAATTAGAATACGAAGGTGATGTCATGGAATTTTATGCGATTTAAAACGATTTTAAGATGTGTAACTTTAAAAAATATCAATCGATAATGGCAAGAAATCTAGACCAAAATGGTCACAATGAACTATACCATGTTTTGCAATAAATCGCACGTCAAGGCACGTCCTTTAGATGGCGGTTTACCTATGCAATAAGTCAGGTCCGATGCCTATCAAGGTGGCTTAACTCTCTGACAGTATGTTTAACCGCTAACTTTGGTCCCAACAATCAGCACCCTGTGTGATGGATTTTGACCCAAAATCTCATCCTTATTCATGAGAGGAGACCTTTGCCCTGCAGTGGGATTCTAGAGGCCATATATAACTTCCTTAGTACCATGACGACCCGGTTGGTGTAATGGTTACCACGCCGGACTGCCAAACCAGGGTCCTGGGTTCGAATCCCGGTTCGGTCATGGATGTTATATGTTCGTGCCGTTGTTGTATGGTTTCCATAATAAAAGCCTTTAGTGCTAGTTTGGGATCATTACAATGTATGTGCCTGTGAGCGTTATTTATTTATGCACATTTTAGAACTTGGCCTTTTTCACAAAGAGAGTATACAGCTTAAATATCTGGGACATTCTAAAATGCAAGCAATCTAGCAAAGAGTCGCAGCGAGCATGCTATACAATGCTGTTTGTGTATGTTCACTGAGAAATTATCCAATTTACTATTACCGACACTTTTCCTTTATGACATGATACAAGGTGTCGTGGTACATGTGTATCCTAGTACTCCCTACAATTTAAAACATCATAAATCACCCTGTCATTGTCGCAGTTGTCAGTTCTACGGCAGATACGACGAAAACATTGCCACTTCAGTACACACAGCATACATAGCTCTTTCCATAGCTCGTTGCACTACTTTGAATCGATGGAACCGTCCTATCGTACGTAATAAAGGCAGGACGCAGGAGAATTGCTGTTGAGGAAATAAATATTGCTTAAAATATTATATTGCTCATTCCCTCAGCTGATTTTTACAAGTGCGCAGGACAAAATCAACAAATACCTAGGTTATAGGTGTTCCCAGTTTGTTTTAGTTTTAGATCAGCTTGAAATATTTGTTTATTTTTTTTAATACTTTACACTGGGCCGAAAACGTTTCAATACAACACTGGCAGTCCACCAGAGTTAGTTGAGTTAGTTAATGTTAAGTTTGTGGCTGTTTTATACAAAACTGTGTTTTGTTACACCCACCTTATAAAAAACATCAAAGTCAACCGACAATAGTACATTACACACCGAGGACAGGAAAGTAAGAAAGGTCTCAGATCTCATGTAATTGTTGACCAACAAACATGTGATCTGAGGCTTTCCTATTTACTGTCCGAGGTTAGTATACTATTTTTCTCCTCGACGGAAGTGGAAAGCGACAACTTCGTTTAGCGCAGCGCAGCGGGACGACAATTGGCGCTTTACGTCCGGAGGTGAGAAAAAATCTTTACCTTAATGCATTATTATCCTCAAACTCATTATTAAACAAATATTTTTTATGTAGATACCTACAAGACACGTCTGTTTACAATTTGTATTATTAATATAAATAGATATAATACAGGTAAAAAAATCGATATGCTAAATTCAGTTCAGCGCGATAAAATGAAGATAAAAATGAGATTCCAAGAACATATTGGATAAAACAATATATTTCTTATTTAGCCTGCGGCTGCGGCAGAAACAAAAGTTCTTAAATCTTATCTCTCACACGTGAAACCTAAATCACAGTTTAGATCCGTCTCGGATATACCAAAGTTATTGTACTTTGAACAAAGTTGCTAAAGCTTTAAGAACATTTTGTGGATTCCTGAGTTACCTACTTATTATCAAGATTGTTGTTGGGCCTTGGGGTTATTCTTAGTATTGGAGAATTTATGTTCTGTAAGTTAGTGATTCCATTCTTTTTGGCGTAAGCGTGAAATAGTCCCAATAGTTCAGCGAAACTTAGGTATGGGAAAAAATCTCACTATAATAGTATAAAGAGATAAACAGGTATCTAACCTATTTATGAAAAAAGATTTCAATAACAATCGATTTCTTTTTCTTTTTACTTTTAAATCTGGCCGCTTTTCCTATAAAAATGTGAGGCCATAAAAATTTAGAAAAAACTTTTTTTTTTCTGTACAATAATGGCTTTGATGTTTTTTTTACTAAATCTGGCTAGTGTTAAAAATATATACCTAAGGAAATAAAATCTCTTTAGTTAATGTTTTTAATTTTGAAGAGTCGAAAGGGAAGAAGGAGTCCACTAGAGAAGAGAAGTCCTTTTTAATCAAATCCAAAATATGTTCAGTATGTAAGAGGCGGTTGGGAGTTGGAGGCCTCACACATAGTTAAAGAAAGTCAGAAATAGAGTCAAAAATATTGCGAATATACGGGCTCGCTTCGCTCGCTCAATCTTTTAGGTACTTAATTGTTTTGTTCGGTGCTCTGAAACTAAGCTAGCTCGCTCCAGGTTTTGTCCCACACACAAATCTACCTGAGCTACCAAATCATGTTATTACTTAATATGTAGTTAGTATAATAATGAGCTCGGTTCATTCGCTCCAGCTTTTTGTTTCATAGAAGAATAGCCATAATTTCGGCAGGAAATTGAGTTATAATTATAATAAATGAAAATCTCTAAATCATATTGCAATGATCTCATTAGTCATTATATTTCAGTAAATTCTCGAGCTTACTTCGCTCGCTCCTCGTTTTAACAGTATTTGCTATTCACTAAGGTAACATCAAGATGTTTGGAATCCTCTATAGGGTAACTAACATCCTTCTTTGCATCCTTCAGATCGTAGAAGTTGTCATACCAACGCATACCGAATTGACAGCTCGCGGCTCGCTCGACGAAATTTTTTCCGCTAGTTACTTACTCTTTCTACGCAGCTCACCGATGTTTCATCCGATGTTTGCGCTTAGTGAATTGCACTGTCTCATTGTAGTAAAATCTCGATCTTGCTACTCTCGCTCCGAGTTTTCGACCTAATCGTATTGCAGTAAAAACTCGATGTTGCGGGGTTTGCACTAAGGTTTTCAAACCGGTTTGCGTTCTAGACATTGTAGTAAAATATTGAGCTCGCTTCACTCGCTCTAGATTTCAAATCATATCAATCTCGAGCTTGCTCACTCGCTCATGGTTTTAGATCTTATTGCAAAGACCTAATCTGGGCCTGCAACTTCCTAGGAAATGTCTATAGGTCTTTGAAGAAACTATTTGAAAAGACGAAAAATTTTCTGGTCTACGATAAAGATGTGGGGACTTGCCATAGATGTCAACAGTAACACCCACAAGTAATAGCAAAGAAGCTAACAGATGGCGATACCGTCGCCCTCATATGCTCCATACAAAGACAACTTTCACCGTAAATACGTATCTCGTAACCTACTACAAATAAGGTTCACAATCGAATGCGAGACATAAATCGCGCAAGAGAAATAATCACAGAGATTCGATCGATATAATTATATAAGGTATTTAATTAGTTGGCGAAACTTGACAAACGCATTTGGTATCTGTTACTGAGTACAATTACGTGGTGGAAGATCTTCCCTTTTCAATGGAGGAACATTCCCAAGTAGCACCTCCATATTGGTGACCCTTGACAAAGAACATCGCAACCTGAACATCGCAGAGCAGCACAACACAGAGCAGCAACCAGTTCAACCAACCCTTCACACCCCTCGACCGGGTCAAACAAGCAGCAGTCACACGTCGTCAACCCGAAGCTGACCAGGTCCATCGCAGCTATCTTCACACCGCTTCCTGGGCCTGCAGCTTCCTCAACGACAGACAGCGTCTGCATAGAAGGATCTCCCGCAGCCCACGTGTCTGAGCTCACCTCCACGTGGCAGTTCTGCTCGCCTTCTCCACGCCTGTCACTCACCCGCATCACACCAGGACTGGTCTCCCTGACAGATGCAAACACTCTCAGCTCATCGCTCGTAAGACTCACTTGACTGGAGCCCTGCACCTAGATGGATACAGACTGCACACTTCGAACAACTCAATGACCTCCGGTCTGGCTCTGAGGAGTACTGTGGGGACGTGCCATAGTCAACACCCACAAGTTATAGTAAAGAAGCTAACAGATGGCGATACCGTCACTCTCAGAAATATGCTCCATACGTTAACGTTCGTAACGTTCACCGTAAATACGTAACTAGGATAAGGTTCACAATCGAATGCGAGACATAAATCGCGCAAGAGAAATAATCACAGAGATTCGATATATATTCAAGGTCCAACTAAGAACTGTTGGACCACGGCCGGACCCCAGGCTTCACACTTAGCCTGGCGGAAGATGGAGGAACATTCCCAAATAGCACCTCCATAAAGACAAAAATATTTGAATTTAGCTGATCCGTCGCGCATTTTGTTTTCTGTCCAGATTGGATAGATCAATAGATGGGTATTTCATTCAGATCAATCTATGATCAATCATATTTATATGCATATTGGAGTCCTTGAATTTACATAAAGACAAATTGTGGTCCTTTGCCTTCGAAAGGGTTAAGGTTATGCGGTCGTCATTTGTCTTCAGTTGGTAAATTGTGTTTTGTGGCTGGTTTGACGTTTTTAACCGACTTTAAATGCAGGGAGGTTCTCTGTTTGAACAGAATATAAACTACTGATGCGAATCCGAAAAAAACCAGTAACATAAATAAATGTAATTTCTAATGCAAGCAATGACGTTTTACAAATAGACGCGTCATTCGCTAACATCACTGAACTTTAAAATCGCGCGATATAGTGACGTGTCGCCCGTACACTAGGAGGCGCGCGACTATGCGATCGCCCGGCAATTACCTTGCTTTTTTGTTGCCATTTTGGAGCGCGTGAAACGCATCTACATATAAAAACATCTTAGAATGCAAGAAATTAAATCGCGCTATCAGTAGGTTCAAAATTTTCTTTTAGGTAAGAGAATCGACATTAGTACTGTTTTCTTATTCTACTAATGAAATGGCTACGGAACCGTATCATGGGCGAGTCCGTGAAAGGCTAGCCAATCACTACACGATATGTCATTTCATGAAACCTTGTATGCTGTGAGGCTTGCATATTTTGAGAAAAATAGTTACAAAGCTTGAAATTCAATGAACGTCACTGTTCCAAGTATTATCATTGGACTGAACACAAAGATAACTGAATAAGTATGATGATCACGATCCGAGTAAGAAATTTTAGATGGATTTTGTTTGAAAATTAATTTTGTTCAAATTGACTACCTATCCCTGCAATGGCAGAAGTTTGCATTCGGACGTGGATTCCATTATTGATGGGTAGGGAAATGAGGTTATTCAAAGTAATGTTAGGCAAAAGGTATATTATTGCATATATCACAATAGCTCAGAATAGCTCGTATATAGGCAATAGTTCGCCAGCTATAGTGACTTCATTCGACTCAACAATATTGTCTTTGATCTTTACCGGTTTCTTGTTTCATCACTCAGATTCAGGAAGATACCTACAGATTCAGGACCAAAAGAGTACATTAGGTATGATACAAGTGAGCAAAGTTGGTCATTACAGACGAGGCGGGATTGCAGCACGAGTCGCAGACGACTGCTGCAATTTAAGAGCCGAGTCTGTAATGACCAATGCTCACGCGTTTCATACGACGTTTTTCAACATACTTGCCATGAAAAAGTACTAAAATTTCGTAAAATACAACAATTTTAGACAAATGTTTGAGGAAAATGGCCATAGAAAAAATTGTACTTGAAAATGGAGCTAGACTATTTTTTTTACACAGAGTTGATGACTGTAGCCGCCATTCAACCAACGACATTTTGTTGCAAACAACCAGATATGAGAAACGTAGTTAACTTAATATTAACGGATTCATAACACAAATTAATGTTAATTTTAATTTGTAATTATAATTAATTGTTTGATGAAATGAAGCGTTTGTTTATCATATTTTAACTAAAACCGATTAGTTAATTCAGTAAAAAAAAAATTTTTTTAATATAAAAACTCTTTGCTGAGATTTAAAAACAAACAATAGAAAAAAAAAGTTACATTACCGCACTAGTGCTGCAGGTTCTGACCCGAGCACTTGTCTCGCTTGGTGGTCGCGTGTCGCGTTTTTGCCTGCCACGAGGCTGCGCAATCCTCAATCTCTTCTTACCTATCTTGACCTAAAACAACTCCTGAGATTGACATAGATACCATAAACTACTTGACACCGGCGGAAATGCATTTCACAAGCAAGAGTCATTTCATTTTAAATAAAAAACAGTTATTAGGAAGTGGTGAGGCAGGCCCTTAATCTATACAAACATAATAATATTGATATATTTTTTAACGTGCACTGTAACCAACTGTAACTCCTGTAAACCACGATCAACAGCGGTTATGCTCACAACAATATAATTTTGATATAAACACATGACACAAGATTAATGAAAGCGATGCAGCGGAGCTTAGCTTTGAACATAACAATTTATTTTATAATTCATTGGCAATTTCATTCGAAAATCCTTCGTTGTCACAAACGGACAGCTTTTTGAGTATTTGTGCATAATATCCGGTCCACGGAAATGATTGTCCATTCATCGTTTTCACCGGATATTCTGTTTAATATTTCATTATTTGTGACGAGGTAATTTATATTTGCGTGCAGATTAGAGTAGCCGAGATAAAATTAGGTAAGGACCTACCTCTATTCTATTCTATGTACCGATGATGATGATGATGGATTCTTAGAGATAGCGCGCATGCGCAACTTTTGTCTCCGCAACTAATCTGTCACTCACGTCAAGTCTATGGGCTATCGCATCGTTACATGCGCGCACTTTCATACAAGCCCATAGACTTGATGTAAGAGACAAATTAGTTGCTCGTGCGCGCTACCCCTTAGCCGATTTCAACTACGGCGGCGGCGACTGCTCATCTTTATAGAAAAGTGCATAGTGTACGCGCTAAACACAGATGAACTCTCTCGTCCTTACCCTCCTTATGTCTGATGGAACGGGAGACCGATACGATCAGAGGTGGGGTCAGATGCAGTGGCTATAACCGACAGCCACACGGTTCGGGCGTCGAAGATGTGTGAGACGCCTGAAGAAATTATTCGCCCTTAGGTACAACACTCGACTGGGTTAGTGGTATTAGAATGCGGCGAAGTGTGGGACACACTGCTGCCCGCTGGAGAGACGACTTAAAAAAAGTAGCGGGGAGCGACTGGATGAGGAAGGCCGATGACCGAGTTTTCTGGCGCGCCTTGGGGAGGCCCATGTTCAGAAGTGGACAATGATAGGCTGATGATGTTGAAGGCGGACACCACAAGGCATGTACCTAAAATATAAATGTGATTGTGAAATTGATCCAGAGGGGTGTCGTAAAAAGTTGCTAACCTTATCATGTATCGTCGACATTTCTGATGGTAAGTAGGTAATAAATTACTATCCATAGACATGGTGTAAGGGTAAAGAGTTGCATTACTTTAATGGGTGATAGTAGGTACCCATGATACTGAACAACTTTCCCAAAAAAAAACTAAACAATAAAAATTTGGCCAAACAGCGGAACAAACGTTTGTATGAAAAGTATGATTATTTTTGCGAATTTCCCTTATGTTCCTTTGTGAAAGTTGTTCAGTACCATGAGTACCTACAATCAGCCATATGCAACTGTTTACCCTAACATCCTGTATTATAAAATATGTAAAAGTTTGGATATTTGTGACTCAATTTTATTGCATTTTTTATTTTGGCTGATTTGGATGAAATTTGGCACAGAGATAGAATAATTTTTATTTTCTGGATGAACTCATCGGATACTTTTTTAGAATCAGCGCAGATTTAGACTAATAAGAAGTCTCGTTTTACGTACATTATTACGTATATGGAGCACAAATAACAATAATAACCAACTCAATTACATGACAATTACAGTCCCAAACAACGATAAATCATTTCAGTGCCCGCGGAATATAAAACGGTTTTAAGGTACGGCGAAGCAACAGTTGCGAGGCCACATAAGGGACCTAGGGACCGCTGCGGGGTCGTGAGTGGAATAAAACTTTTGCTTTTCAGAAAGCTTTGTTTTGCTGTATTAGAGAAACATAAAGAGTATTGTTTTGTTTGTTTTCATTGTGATGTAATGACAAATTAAACAACATACTTTTACACTTGAAGTGGGGGAGATTATTCAAAAACAGATTTGGATCTTCTCGTAGTACCGTCGGTACCGTCCACATGCTCGATGAGATGTGCCCCCATCCTTAATATTTGACGTATGCCAGAAAGAGCGCGCATGACGTTTTTCTCGTTTAAACGCTTTGTCTTGGGTGGCATACTAGCCGTGCTGTACTACCCCACCTTCTCTCCTCTACTCTAGGTTATATCTGCTTATGTAATAATTAACTACTCTACGTGCTTGTCAACTACGCTACGCTATGCTTAATACTATCTTATAGCAATAACTTATCTATCTTTTACATCCTATCAATTATCATTATCTCTACATACCTACGTACGTATACAGGTACAGGTACGTATTTCATAAGTAACAATACATATTTAAAACTCTTAAGGGGGTTGTTAAGACCGTCAAACTGAACAACTTTTTCTATGGGACCAACATCGAAATCGCAAAAAAAAAAGTCATAGCCCAATCTACTAGAGCTAAAATATAGATAGATTTGTAGAGTATGGAAATGGAACATAAATTTTTTGTTTCGCGATTTCGATGTCTACACCACCCCCTTAAAGGTTTATTTGTATTTTTGTAACACCTTGTATACGTGTTCATTATCCCACACCACACGAGTTTACAACACTGGGTGATTTTATAAATACTTTCCAAATTATTAGGTGCGGTTCTGACCACAAAGAAAGATCGGAAGGACCGGAAATCGTAAAAATCTGCTATTGCACACATTTTTTTTGTCAATTTCCGGTTTCTCAAATAGTAGAAGTTGTTCATTATTAAGTCTGCACTGACGAAAAGAGGGAAACTAGAGAGGCATCGAATTCCGGCGAGGTGATATATTGTTTTTGTAATGTGTTTTTTTAAAGACAAATGAAGAAATTCTATTCAAAGTTAATTTGTCCGGGTTGTACTTAGAAACAAATTGTTACTAAGCATCCGACACGGTCAGTGCAACCAGAGCAGCCAGTTGGTCGGATAACAATTATGTTGAGTAGCCGGCAAACAGTGGATGAGACTAGCGTGGGACCGTTCTGGTTGGCGTGATAACATTAAATTACAAATTTAAAAAACCCCCAACGCATGAAACGAACATTTAAAAAGTAAATAATGTAATTTAATGTTATTTCATAATTTTTAAAGTTACATGAAAACTACTGAACCGATTTTCATAAAACAAAACTAAGAACACTCTCGCATAAATTAACTTTCTACTTAAAAAAACCGCATCGAAATCGGTCCACCCGTTTGGGAGCTACAAAACCACGAACGGACAGAAACTTATAACACCCGTCTTATTTTGTCGCAATTTTTAAAGTTACTTCAAAACTGCTAAACCGATTTTCATGAAACAAAGCTAAGAACATTTTTGCATAAATTAGCTTTTTATTAAAAAAAAACGCATCGAAATCGGTCTACCCGTTTGGGAGCTACTATGCCACAGACAGACAAAAACTTTTAACACCCCTCTTTTCTTTTGTCGCAATTTTGAAAGTTACTTCAAAACTGTTGAACCGATTTTCATGAAACAAAGCTAAGAACACTTTCGCAAAAATTAGCTTTCTACTTGAAAAAACCGCATCGAAATCGGTCCACCCGTTTGGGAGCTACGATGCCACAGACAGACAGACAAACTTATAACACCCCTCTTTTTGCGTCGGGCGTTAAAAATGAAGAGGCCTGTACCCAGCAATAGGGTTTACCGGCAGGCACGGGGGGGGGGGGGGGGGGGGGGGGGATTTACGGATGCCACATTTATTATTAAATGAACTAGAAAGAAAACTATAACTTAACTTCGTAGACAAGACAGAACAAATAAAAGAGTTCCTACTACCACACCGTACAAACGGTTGTAAAGCACTTGCGGTGGAGTTTCAACTACCAAGCCAAGTAGGTACTTAGATAACTTCTTTATTCGTAACAAATCGTCGAAGGAAACGTTTAGAGAAAATAAAACACGGCTAAGTAAGATTCAGACTCGCGTACCGAGGGTTCCGTATCACCACCACGGACCTGAAAAAAAGTCGGACGTAATGTGACACTAAAGAGATATGAAGTATGCAAAGTCCTAGATTTTCGTTTGTTCTACAAGGGACCTACACTCACACAGATGCACTAGCTCTAGGCGCAGGTCCTAAAACCCGTCGTCACCATTATGTACTGCGTGACAGCACGCACACAAAAGAAATGGGTGCTTCACTCGTGATTAGACGAGATTACGTCCGTCTTTTTTTCAAGTCCGTGATCACCACACAATATTACCAAAAAAACGAGTTTTCGCCGGGATCCGTAGCGCAAGCCCGACACACACTTGACCGGTTTTCATTATTTATTGTTATACCTTAGAGTATGCACTATATTATAATTATATCAAGTTTGACGCCTGTAGGTATGTATTATCGTTTTTACTATATAGCAAAAACAAGAAACGATTAAACAATAATTATACAATTGGCTAGCTCAGTATGCTTTCTACTCCGTGCATTCTTGAACTATGATCAACTGGACTAAGTCTGCGTCAAGATATATTCATAGTCTGAAGAGTCCAAACTAAATGCATTTAATTGTATTACTACAATTAAAAGGAAAGTGTAAGATAGGCACATTTTTTTTAAATTATATAAAGAGTATTTTAAAATAAATCACTTATAATCTCTTCTGTATTTACAGAAGATTTTCATGCCTTTGTTAATGGCTGAATCAGGAGATCTTGTATTAATTGTTACGAATATCCTACAATATTGTAGGTACCCTGTTCAAAAGCAAATAAATGATGTCTGATTCTGATTCTGAAAAAAATACGTTTCTTGTATTCGTCCGGACCCCTTTACTTTTTGTTACTTTTGATTATTTTTTAGCAAATCGGCCATAATAAAGCAATTCTTTCAAAATTTCAACCGTCTCGCTATACTGTTTAAAAGGTACAGCTCTTTATAGGTAGGACAGCAGACAGTCAGACAGACGGACGGACACCCTAGGCTTACGAATAGGGTCCCGTTGGCACCCTTTGGACACCGAACCCTAAAACAGTAAGTAGCCTGACCTTTGGGCTTGTAGCAACCCATCCCACTGTCTTGCATTCTGACACAAAACAAACTAAATTATAAAACAAGTGACAACAAATATTAGTGTAGATTTTATTTGGCAATGGTCCAGAAGTTATTCTTTTTTTTAGGGTTCCGTACCCAAAGGGTGAAAACGGGACCCTATTACTAAACCTACGTTGTCCGTCCGTCCGTCCCTGCTACCTATAAAAATGCCAATAAGTTACAATTAAGGGGAATTCTCATACAAGAAACATTTTTTCTTCTCGCTCTATCGTAAAAACGGTAATACATACAAACGTCAAACTTGGTGTGATTAAAGACCAAACTCTACATTATAACAACAAATAATAAAATCGGCCAAGTGTGAGTCGCTCTCGTGCTAAAGGTCCCGAGATTTTTTTTTTGTAATTAAATATGTAGTGGTATGGTACGGAACCCTCGGTGCGCGAGTAGCCCGACTGGCACTTGACCAGCTTTTATGGTAAACTCGTGCTTCTTTTAAAATTGTTCGTGCTTTTAAACACCAGCCCCAAGTGCCCTCGGACCGTTTTCAATTTACTATCACGCCGCAGTATTTGCCTCACTCCGTGAAGTTATTTATTAGACTTCCCTTGCGCTCTATTTAACCTGAGAAATCGATCGCTTTCATAAATATCGTGCCTATTATAGAGAGAGGGCTTTTGTAATTCGGCCTAAATTAAATTGATGCAGTTCGCCAAATATAGTAGATTACACACCGAGGAAAGGAAAGTAAGAAAGGTATCAGATCTCATCGTTCGTCGTAATCGTTGCAACAAACATGTGATCTGAGGCTTTCTTATTTACTGTCCGAGGTTAGTATACTATTTTTCTCCTCGACGGAGGTTAATAGCGACAACTTCGTTTAGCGCAGCGGGACGATAATTGACGCTTTCCGTCTGAAGGGGAGAAAAATTTCTAATAAGCCGTGGCGGTCCAGTGGTGAGTGACTATGCCTGCCATGCTGGAAGCGATGGATGGTTCGATCCCCTTTCAGGCCAACTCGTACCCAATGAGTTTTTTTTTGTATTTATATACGATTTGTAGCACCACTGGCTTTTCGGTGAAGGAAAACATCGTGAGGAAACTTGCTTGCTTCAATTTCGATGCATGTATTGTACGTACTGTCCATTATAAGTGGTGACGGGCTCCCTCCAGCATACAATCTCACGGTAGCCGCAGTGGGTGCACTCCATATAAGGGTAGATATTAGGGTATTACAGACCAGCGACACTTTGCGGTCGCTGAGGGTCGCACGACCGTAAAGTCTATGAGTGCAACTGTCGCGACGCGACGTCGCGCGACCCTCTGCGACCGCAAAGTGTCGCTGGTCTGTAAGAGCGCTTTTTGTCTATAATATGAAATGCACGTTACTGTTAGGAAGCAGTGTGAATGGTTCGATATGGACTCCACCTCACTGTTTAGGGCAGTGGCCGTTACATCCCTACAAGCACAGCGTACGGCAATACGTGAACGTTCACGTACCAGAATAAGCGTCAGTTTGGTAGAAAAGTTGTCGCTGCGCATGTAGGGGCGCACACACGGAACTCTCTGAACTCTATGTCCATGAACATAGAGGTCAACTATGCGTAGGTTGATCTCTAGCCGTGTGTACCAGTCACCGAGCGAGAGCTTGTACGAAGCTGTTTTTATGGTTAGTTGGTTTCTAATTAAACCTAATTCAGCTTATAATAAAGATCATAAATCATTAACAACTTCTCGTATTAATATTTCTTCCACGAAAAAAGGGTGAAACACAAAAAAGGATTACTAACTTGGGTAACGTTACAAAGGAAATTCGCAGGCACTCATCGGCTAAAAAAGGTAACTTTTTTCATTTATTCGTTTCTGTACATTTAATAATTTTAACGAAACGCTGCTAGCTTCATTTTTTCGCGGACAAAAGTGGAATTAACCAAGTGTTATGATTTTATTCGACGGTTTGGAGGTGCTGTTTAGGTGATAGGCTGAGCGTTTATTTTTCCTTGAAAGACCAACAGCTGTTGTGTCGTTACGTTACAAGTTTAGATAGACATCAAAAAGCCACTTATATGTTTACACTGGAATAAATAATTTAAAAAAAGCAACGCAGGTCAACCAGGTGGGTTGACAACATCTGGAAAAGTATCGGCAAGACCTGCATGCGACTGGCACAGGACCGAGAATAATGGCAAAATAGGGAGGAGGCCTATGTCCTGCAGTGGGTAGATACAGGCTGAAAATGATGAAGATGATGAACGTAGATCTACAGAGTGGATAACAAAAATATAACGATCGAAATTAGATCGTTTAATTGTCTTTTTTGGGTTCTGTAGCCAAAGAAGGAACCCTTATTATTTCGTCTCATTCTGTCTGTCTATATGCCTCGCCTCAATTACTCGCTTATTATTGCTTTTTTTTTTGACCTCTCCCAAACATCGAAAAGGGGGTCGGAAAAACATATTTTTTTACTAGGTAAATCAAGTGAGATATCTTTGTATAGGTCTTGTAAAATTCAATAAAAACCCTTATTCAAACTAATTTGTTATAATGATTCTGTCTCGAGATATATGCGCTCAAACTAAAAATGTCTCGATTTTAGGGTCCTTAGTGAATGATGTTCAGTTTCATGGTCTAAACCACCCCTTTTAATGTATATATTTCGCTTATTTATAGTTTAGTTCCACAAAACGGCACTTATGTGAGACGACATCGAAACATTGCGTCCACTGTACGCCACGCAGACGCCATCGCCATAGCTCGTCCATTCGACATGTTTTGTAGTTGTTTTAACTATAGGATTCAATTGATTTTAATTGATTGATTGACGGGCTCACTCCCCGTCACACTAGACAGAGTTTCGGTACTACTAGTGAAACTTGGATGTTCTGAGGTTTCAGAATATCTCTGGTTACCTGGTTACCCCTCGGGGAATACAGGATAAATTTTATATCACTGCGGATAACTTTAGCATATTGTATTCTACTCATCAAACTGAACAACTTTTACTATGGAGCCAACTTTGAAATCGCGGAAAAAAATTAGCTGTCTGTCCTATACAAAACTGCAGTATCTATTCGACTCAAATGTATGGGACGGCTGTTTTTTTTCGCGATTTCGATGTTGGCTCCATAGTCCATAGTAAAAGTGTATGAGTAGAATGCATGCTGAATAGTTATCCGCAGTGATATAAAATTTACCCTGTATATCGTCGTGAGTAAGTAGTGTTTATGCTTATGCTCAATTGTTTTTTTAAATAGCAACCGCTTACGCTAGCCACTAAAGTAATACCCACAAATTACACGTCAGGCGTTTGTTACAGAATTCGCTGAGCTAAATTCCGCAACGCGATCCGCCGCAGCTTTCCTTTTTCGAAATGAATTCCGCAGCTAAACGTTCCACGAGGAATCCTCTTTAAGGAGCACCCTTACCGGGCTCATTTGAACAGAGCGAGTGAATATTCGACTTGAAACAAAGATGGCGCGACGACCTGGATGCCCACGAAGCAGAATGGCAACAGATGGCACGGGATAGAGAAGGCTGGAAAAGTTTGGGGGAGACCTTTGCCCAACAATGGGACGAAATAGGTTAATAAAAAAAAAAAAAGGAACATAACATGGATTGTTTCTTATTCTTCTTTGGTGGGAATTTTGAGGACAGCATCTCGGCAGCCATTGATATTAATTATTAATTTTTAGTTACTAACATAACTTTAAGGGTGTATTCAGACCATGAATCTAAAAAACTTTCCCAAGGAACATGGGTCGAAAAACGAGATTTTTTTTTGGATTTTCCATACAAAAGTGCGGATCGGCCGATCGATTTTATATGGGAGGTCCAAAAAAAATAGTTTTTCGACCCATGTTCCTCAGGGAAAGTTGTTTAGATTCATGGTCTGAATACACCCTTAAAAATTAGTGGCGTACCTAAATTTTATAAAACAGAACTAGATGTAAAAGCTAAGACTCTAAGCTCGATCCGTAGCTTTTACTTATAATAGGTTACTTTGCACATGTTTTGTATAAAAAGATCTGGCTCCAATCGATTCGTATTGAATAGAAAAGTCTAGCTCACTTTGCTCGCTCCAAGTTTATATTTTCTGCATGGATTGTATAAACCAAAAAATGTCTGACCACAACCAAGAATAGGAATTGCTAAAAAAATTAGTAGTCACTTAGCTCGCTCCGTTGTTTTTGTTTAGGTCTTCGTATAAAGATAAGGGGGAAATAACGTGGGGGAATCCACGCTACGCCACTGGGCCCCTTTGTCCCGAACATGGAACCTGGCGCTGAGGTGACGGCATCGATGTACACTGGAGCCGTCAGCGTGACTGTTTAGATGCAGGAAGCAGCCGGTGCGGTACCGCGCTATGTTGTGGCTTCGACTGTTACAATTTTGGCACCTAGTGAAATGACACTTTATGCGTTTTCCCCAGTCGGTTAGGACATTGCAGGCTGAGTCACCTGGTTGTCTGAAAAGAAAAATGATTCCGTGCTTCG
Source organism: Agonopterix heracliana (assembly GCA_963693445.1). NCBI lineage: Eukaryota > Metazoa > Arthropoda > Insecta > Lepidoptera > Depressariidae > Agonopterix > Agonopterix heracliana. The sequence continues at coordinate 20,074,282 of OY856311.1, forward strand.
GATGGCACGTTAAGCTGTTGGTCCCGGCTACTATCTCTGGTGGTAGTAGTCGTTACAGAAAAACCACGTCAGAGGTCGTAAGGCGGTTTGAATAAACTCTGACACTAGGGCTTGCAGCCCACTCGATAAAGAAGAACTTTATATTCTGAATATAGCTTATTTAGAACTTAGTCCTGCCAAAGTCCTGCATGACAGATAGGTACTAACCCTTGACGGTGTGACAAATGCAAATACAAATTCTTCTGATGAGAACTTGCTTTTAGCGTCTCCGCATTTTGTGGTTATATCGAAATAATCCATTTGAAAAGTTAATGCATTTGAAAAAGTCAGATTTCCTCTGGCTTTGATCGTCAAAGCAAGAATTTTTCTCTCTTAATTCTTCTGATTGCAGCACGTTTTTATTATTTTCGGATTTATGTCGTTTAACATAAGGTTTCTTTTACAGTGATTTGTGACCGAAAGGCTAGCTATTATTTGATACGTATTTCCATCTGGAAACCCTTCATGTCCAACCATGCTGCAACTGGACGCTTAAAAATAGTAGTTGGTAGTTGTCACAACATTTCTGGTCGCCTCGAAAGGGATCGCAGTCATGTGTTCCGAAATCCTTTCTTGGAAACAATATCTGTCACAAAACAATCAGTTATTTTTTTTAATTGTTGTAAATCCTAATTTGTGATTTTCTGCTGTTGATGGACAAGCTGTTCGACTCAGTCAACGGCAGCAGCAGCAAAATAGAAGGAGGAAAAATTTATCGGACGGCAGTGACGCCTACGTCGCCTCACCATAAACTCTGGCGTGAAAGTATAGAAATAATTAAAACAATGCGATATGTAGATCCAAGTGGAAAGTCTTGTGTCGTCCCATCGCTCTCCAGTTGGATTGTGACCATTGAAGGATTTAAATCTATTTTGATAGAACTACACAAATTTGGTTTAAATTCAATTTTATTGAGACATTTCAACCAGGACCCGCTTGAAAACTTTTTTGGGGCCATTCGTATTCAAGGCCAGCAAAATATTATGCCCAACGCTGCAGCATTTCAATCTGCATATAAAACATTATTAATAAATAATTTCACAACACCTCATTCGATTGGGTCGAATTGTGAAAAAGATCAAAATGATTGTTTGCAGACATTGCGATACTTTTTCAAAAATGATATTCACACGATAAAAGAAAACCCAGACCACCAAATTTTAGAACAACATTTAGTAATTGATGATATAAATACAGAAGACCTATTGAAAAGTACCTCTGCAATAGACGTTGAAAGGTGTGCAGCGTTGGGATACTGCAGTGGCTGGCTAGTTTTAAAAGCTAAAAAGGGTATCTGGGTCATTATTTGAAACCTCGAAAATGGTGGTCACACGGCTATAAATCCTAAGATATGAAAGATACAGCATTCAAACAAATTTTATACGTTTCATCATTTATTATTCTATCTGGAACACTAATTATTTCATCAAAATAAATAAAACTAATAACTTAAAACTTCGTCCGAACATTGAAAACGGGGTGAATTTGGCTATTCTTCGAGTGTCCCACGCTCCTCTCGCGTAAAACAATCGCATATAACTTTTTAGTTTATTGTGTTACATATATGTTTTGCATATCAAAATAATTGTCAAGAGTTATTTTATTCATTTCTTATTTCTATTTGTAGATTTAAAAGATTGTTTAAGATTTAGAAGCCAATATGTGTTGGTCACACGATTTCATGATTTCTGGGAGCGCAGGTTTAAACGCTTCGTATGTATACAAATTACAACCTATTAGTAAGTTTATTGTTTTAACAGACACGGAAATCTATCCCAAAATTTAATATTTAATACAATTTGAGGCTATATACAATGTGTATTAAGATATAAAAGCTTATCTCCGGAATCAACTTTTTTTTCACCTATTTAGGTAAGTTTCGTGGACACTGTATTAAATAGAAAGGATGCATTGTTTTTTATTATTGTTAACTTTTAGAAGTGCTAATATAGGCGAGATTTGCCTAAGGTATTGATCCTTTGAAATTAAATGATAAATAAGGAGTAAATTGTAAAAATAGTCAAACATCGTAATTTGCGTGGCGTAATTTTCGTGGAATGCTGTCCACGAAACTTACTATTCATTCCACGAAAATTATTACCCACCTGTTTTGAGTGAATTTAATCATGAAATATAGAATTTCTTTGTGAATTTGGGTAATTGATCGATTGTTTAAATGTCTATTATGCTTTATTTGTCGAAACGGTAGTTTAAAATTGAAATCTGTCTCTTCAAAGTACCATATAATGATTATCAAACTGACATGGCATTTTACTTATCATGCTTGTCTTATAAAAGAGTTCCGTGACTAACTGACTGACTAAAGAAAAGTTTATTTGATGACGGAGTAGTAAGAGTAATCATCATAGCGCATTTTGATCCGCTGAATCTTAGCTTAGTGCGTATACGTGGGATATAAACAAAGAAGGGGTGGTATCCCGCGGTGCGTCTGGAAGTCCGATAGTAGAAAGGAGACGGCGGGATGAGCTCATGCAGCTCTTGTGCACACTCACGGATGTACAATCTGTAGAAGACCGACAAGCAGGCTACTCTGCGGCGGTGGGCTAGGCTATGAAGCTTGGTTTCTACCAGCTTACTGTCACCAATGAGCCTCCTGACTCTGCGTTCAACCGAGTCGAGCGAGAGCGTCTAGTTGATTTTTAGCTGAGCCATCCCACATGTGGCAGCAATACTCCATACACGATCGGACCTGAGCTTTATACAACATTAAGAGCTGTCCAGGAGTGAAGTACCGCTTCACCTTGTTTAAGATGCCCAGCTTTTTGGCTGCAGTTTGAGCCTTAGACTCGATATCAGCGCCAAAGTTGAGTTTCGTAGTCAACCTCATGCCTAGAAGCTCAAGACTGTCGGAAACAGAGACAGATGTACCCCAGAAAGGAGGAGTCCGATTAAACGCTCCTTTTGGCGGTGAACAGACAAGCCTGAGTTTTGGTGGCATTGAAGTTGACTAGATTATTGTGACCTCACTGCGAGACAAGACTTTAAGTGAAGTTGGTCCGCTCCACCATGGCCTCCCTCTACGAACGTATTTCATCCCCGCTGGCCCCAACGCCGGATAGATATCTCTCTGTGACAGTACTGTCATCTGCATACCCAACAATACCTGACACAAGGAGGTCATTGATGTGTAGCAGGAAAAGTGTCGCAGAGAGAACAGACCCCTGAGGAACCCCAGCATCATTTGCCATGAAGTCAGAAGAGCAGCTGTCAATGACAACTCTAACTGCCTCCGTGGTCTAATGGTTAAGAGCATTGGGCTCTTGACACGGAGGTCGTGGGTTCGATTCCCACGGGGGGCACCTAGTAAAATGTCACTTTGTGCGTTTTTCCCCAGTTGGTTAGGACATTGCAGGCTGAGTCACCTGATTGTCTCAAAAGAAAGATGATTCCGTGCTTCGGATGGCACGTTAAGCTGTTGGTCCCGGCTACTACCCTGGAGGTAGTAGTAGTTACATAAAAAAACACGTCAGAAGCCGTAAGGCGGTTTGAATAAACTCTGACACCAGGGCTTGCAACCCACTCGATAAGAAGAAGAGAAGAATGGCAACTCTAATCTACCGTTCACTCAAGAAATCAGATATCCAGCTGCTGAGATCAGCGGAAATGCCATAAGCAGGAAGCTTGCTCAGCAAACTACGTGCCATACCCTGTCAAACGCCTTCGAGATGTCAAGTGACACAGCTAGTGCTAAACCGTGTTTCTCGATGGCCTCGCCCCAGCAATGCGTGACATACAAAAGAAGATCCCCAGTCGAGTGCCCCCGGCAAAAGCCATATTGACGATCACTGAGTAGATCATTATCTTCTAGGTATGTCAGCAACTTACTGTAAAGTACTCTTTCCATGACTTTACAGAGAATGGAAGTGATGGCTAGTCGGTAGTTGCAGGGGTCGGCACGACTGCCCTTCTTGGGAACCGGTTGCACATTTGCAAGCTTCAAGGATTTTGGCACCGTTCTTGTTCTGAGAGAGAGGCGATACAGGCGTGTTAAAACAGGAGACAAGTCAGGCGCACAATATCACAGCACTCTTGCAGGTATGCCATCAGGACGACTTGCCTTATTGACATCCAGACTACGCAATGCTCTGCGGACCTCTTTCGTGTGTATTGTGATCCGGCATCGAAGAATCACAACGAGGGATGGTTGGTGGCTGTTTGGCACCAGCTTCCAGACGTGAATTGCTCGCAAACAGAAAAGCACATAAATTCTCTTCCTCAGTTGCGGAGTGAGCCAGCGACCCATCATGTTTCTGCATGGGAGGTAAAGTGGGACGGCAGAAATTGATTTCGACCGATTTTGAAAGCGACCAGAACTGTTTACTACCAGAGGGGTAGAATGCCAGTCTGGCTCCAATGTGACTGACATGATCGAATCGAGCCTTCCGGATCACCCGTTTGCAGGACTTGGCGGCAGAATTAAAGGCCCTCTTCTTCGCGCGGACCCTTCGTGCTCTAACTTTGCGGTCGCGAGCTTGGACCCATTGCTGGTAGGCGGATTCCTTTCGAGCCTCAGCGCGAGCACAATCCGCATTGTACCATCGTTGGGCTTTGTGACCGAGTGCGATGTCGGAGAATGGAATATAATATTCCATTCCCTGCCGAATCACATCCGCAACCGCATTAGCAGAACAGGCTGGGTCACCCAATTTGCCGATCCGTATAGCCAGACTCGCCTCGTGCCCATAGGGCTGTCATCAGAAGGAGAGCAGATCGACACGGATTTTCGCTTTTTGAACTTATGATCCAACGAGTATCCTGGGTAGTTGAGGTGCGCCGTATCAGACGGGGTTGCTATCTGCGTCTCCGTTAAAAAGAATAGGTGTGGCCTTTCAGTCTCAAGGTGGTGGTGGACCGGATCGATATTTGAGTGCAAACCTCGTATGTTACTGAGGTGCACTTTGAGTGGGAGAAGTGCAGCCGTTGTGTAACCTTTTTCTTCTTTTTCATTTTTCGATTCATAATTTTGTAGTGAATGGTGGAGACGTGGGAAGAAAGTCAAGACGCTCCTCAGATACCCTGATGGACCTCTTGGGCTCGACTGACTGATGGGAAACTCACTTGGAGACTGCGGGGACGCCCGAACCCCCCCGCAAAGGCCACCGGGCCCTCCCTTCCAGTCGCCAACTGGCACGGTGGGGCATTGCGGGATTTTTCGCTAGTTGTGTGGGGCAGCCTTTCAAACGTAGCTAACGCACTACTTGGGCCTCCGACTAACTTCGGTCGGCCAACGAATGTCACCGTTCTTCAGATCCCGCTACCCTCCAGAATGAGTTTCCCGGTACAGTGTTGCTCAGAGGCCAAGACCGGTTCCAAACAGCGCAAATGATATTCTCCCATTCCACAATAGCACTGGCACTCCTGTACACCGACGGAACGCAGCAAGCAGCTTGGCGTCAGACTCCAGCAGGAGGGTGGGCGCAAACCAAGCGGCTCCTTGCGGAGCCTACCACCGCTGTGGGGGATCGTTCAGCCGTCACTACAAACTTGGTAGTCTGTGTCTGCGTCTGCGTCTGCATCTTGGGCGTTGCCCGGGGTGGAACGCTAGGAGGTAGATTCCCAACCACCCCCCAAAGCTTTAAGGGAAAACTCTTATATTTTTAAAGTAAAGGTACACATCGACGGTCCCTACGTACATATTCCTAAGTGGTAGATACGTGATTTGCCTTTTATTGTTCCATGTCCTTCAGGTCACTCTATACTATCGATTAGTCAAAAAAAAATTAAACATTTTATGCAAATTGAACCTTAAATCCACACACACATTTCCCGTAACTACAAAATTAAGAAAAATTTCCAAAGTAAACTAACATCAGTGGTAGTTCAGTAATTCTACATTGGAACGCAATCCACGCCTGCCACGTAACTGCTACGCACTATGTTAGTTACGTTGTTTTACGTGGACAACTTTACATGTCTAAGCCAGGCCATGCCATGCAAGTGGTAGATAAGTTTTCTTACGACGGAAAATAAAAGTACTTTTTATCAATAACTACCATTTAAGGCTTTTTATGTCGGAAATATTTTGTAAATATGATAAGAAAGTTGTATTTATGTTATTAAACTTCTGTAACTTCGTCTGGTTTTGGAAAAAAATATTGATTAGTCAGCCAAATTAACATCTTACAACCATCATGTCAATTACAAATTGACATATTAGGTGAAAGTTGTTTATGACCAGGAAGCTGGCATACGTTACAGTCATAAGACTGTGCGCGTTTGTCATTATTTATAATAATTATAATGTTTTATGCAGAAAATAGTTTAAAAAAATTATGCGATGTAAAGAGGACTATCAAAACCTCTTTATTTATTTCATTAATTGTACAAATTAAAACCATTTACCATGAGTTAACTAACGTGGCAATGTTTTTTAAGGCAATATGAACTAGAAAATTGGTTACGCCGATCACATGAGCGCTGATGTTTGTCGTGAAAGAGAGTAACAGTAGCTATAAGTAATATATGGGATGTTCAGATGGGAAGATGAATACCCCTCCATAATAGCCCTCTCCATTGCCCTTTGTGTGACTTTCAGGCTTTTTATGAGGCCAGGAGTGAGCTACTACGTCTCAATTTCGTATGTCAAGTACTTAATATTCTATCCTATTCTGTGTCGTCACTGGCAACACACACTGGTCAATGACTTTCGTTTTGAGACACTGTTTCGTTTTGAGGCAGTGTTTGGCCGAGAAGATACTACGCAGTCCATACGTCCTGAACGATGTCCAGCCCAGTTAGATTCGTCTATTGACCTCTATCTCGAAGTGGGACCATCCTAACTGGATGGTTTGTCCCTGGTTAACATAATCGTAGTAACTTCGAACTCAGAGTCTACAATCTTTACAGGAATGGGTAGAACATGGACATTTGACATGATCTTCGTCTTGTCCATGGTAATTTTCAAACCAACTCGTTCGAAGGCTCTGCTAAGGTCATCAAGCATTCTACTGAGGTCCTCCATGCTCACCGTCATAATCACTATAATTATCTCACCCTGAGAGACTCAGCCCTTTCCAATCAAAAACCTTGAAAACATCTTCCAGTGCCACGGTGAACAGTTTCAGAGAAATTACGTCTCCATGCCTCACACCTCGCTGCGGTAGGATAGGTATCTATTCTGGTCATGTAATCGGACTGACATAGTGGCAGTAGCATTTGAGCACTTCCAAGTACCTACCAGTAGTCAACTTTTCATCGCTGGAGAGACTGCAGTACAGCACATGTCCCATTCAAATGAAAAGCTTTTTCGTAGTCCACGAACGCCAAGCAACGAGGCAGAGCGTATGTATGTGGTGCTAAAGTTTGTTCGGAACCCAGGTTACTCGGGAGGTTGGAATTCGTCCAAATGAGCGCGACACGGTTCGTATCAACTCTCGAAAACAGCTTATAGACATGGCTAAGAAGTGAGATGGGCTTATAGTTCTTCAGTAGGGCATTATCGTCCTTTTTAAAGAAGAGAACCATCAAATTTCTGTTCCATGTCTGCGGCGATTTCCCCTCAAGTATGACGAAGTCAAACAGCTTCTGAAGGGCTTAAAGACCGGTGTCAATAGTGACACCCACCACACCAATTATTTGTTTTGAATTAGATTGGTACTCATATCGTATGGTCTAACAAGTCGCCTTATAATATTGTCAGTTTATCAAAATAGTAAAGCCTACTACTAGAGCACCGCCATAGCATTTATGGCTCTATTCCATCAAATTAATTTCTGGAAAAATAGCTTTACGAGATAAGGCCGCCTTTGATACCGTTCTCGTCTATGTTGTAAATTGTATTTGTCTGTTTCTGACGAGTAAATATATAACAATAATTATTTTATGTTATCAATATTGCTAAGTCTCAAATTAGTTACTTTGCTATTAACAATATACTAAAACAATATAACAAAACAAACAATATACTACACATACTAAAGTATATGTAATTTTTTAAACCTTCGTACGTCCACGTTTCACTAGAAGTACCGAAACTCTGTCCAGTGTGACAGGTACACACGAGGTATGTGGGGACGGGGTTAAAATTTATTAATAATACTAAAAAAGTTTACTTTTTGTTGTAACAATACACTTCGTCCTTACCTACAAACCCCGTATCTCCATAATGTTTCCCATGTACAATGATCTATGTGACAGTTAAGATTTTGATCGATCTTGATACTACCGCGTAATAATCAATATGTACCACATACGTTATTTGTAATTGGAGAGTTTCCGATGTAGAACTAAGTAAGTGACTAATAACACACTTCCAATCAACTTTTTGAGTTTTTTCTTTATTTTTCATATAGTTTACCGTATATTAAACCTATGTTCCAAATTTCGTCACTGTGTTACAAATAGGACGTGAAATACACATGTTTGAAACTTAAAAGTGCTCTCCTGTAAAATTTGACTTTTGCACTTACGGGAATGTACGTAGGGACCGTCGACATAAAGGTGACCCGATGCATATTGACCTTCTTATTATTATATATAGCACATAGGCAATTGAACCCTTTGGACGTTCAGACATGTGAACAGCCATGTCCCAGAACCCGATTTAGAACAGACCGCCCATCATATTCAATGGGAATGTGAACTTTGTCACGGCGACTGCCAGACCATGCTTGACTCAATATAATCGTTTTCTGGTGTCCCTTATTACATGGATCTTGACGCAATTAGGGATTACTTCGGCTTCGGTGCGCAGGTCATAATATTTAATAAGGTTTATTTTCTTCTTTTGGTTTTATTATGGTGTTTCATTGGTGCTATTGCGAAAGGGCCTTCAACTCTGCCATAAAATTATCTCTGGAGCTGGCTTAATAATAGCCATGATTTTGTTATTGATGTTTCCTGTTTGTAATGCAGGGAAGTCCGATACTTATTTTTCCTACTTCTGTAGCTAACTAAATTAATTGCGGGTCGCAAGCTAAAGAGTCATCCCCTGGGCTCGCTGGAATTCAGTGTCTAGTGTTATGAGTGGTCGCCGCTGTTGATCCTGATTTACAGAGTTACAGTGGTGGAATATGTGGTGGTCTTACGGGTAAAAACAAAGCCGGTTCCCTAACGGTGTGATAGAAAATAATTCTATCTATGACCATCCTCACTCAGTTTCTGCCTGCTATCTGTCTCAGATCTTCAGTCCAAGTAGTGGGCAGTAGGGCGGCGTCCTATTATAAACTATGGTAGCCCGTGCATGGTCTCCATTCTCTTATCATGACTCTCCAATTCATTTTCATTCCCCCATCATCAGTTCATTGACATTATAGATAATAATTATAACCAGCCCATTCCAACTTCAGCTTGCTAATGATAACAAACGAATGATAAACGATGGCATAAGAATCAGCTTCCCGAACAAGGTGGGTTCCAAAAAGGCTTCAGCATTCGTGGAATATGAGAAAGCCTTTGATGAGCGATGGTTTGCAAATGAACATTGACTAGACGAGGATCATTTCCTGTCCATGGTCTACCTACTCTCCTGTTAAGATCGGAAAATCTGTGCTTGAGTTTGTTATCAACTAATACACTAGGAACCAACTTTCAAATCAAATAAAATAAATAATTTATTCACACAAAAACATAAGCAGAAAAAATACGGAGAGAAAATACAAGAGGCACAAAGTAATGCGGTCTGACTACTGTAGTGTGTGTCTAGCCCCCCACACACACTTAGTCTTAAGGTAGATATAAGCTATTGTTGACTCGATACAGAGCACATTATACATCCAGTCGCGAGAGATTCTCTTTTATTCATCATCCCCAAACACATACATTGCATGGCGACCCTGCCAGGGCTGCCTCTGGCAGTTCTGGGCGGCTGGTTTGGAAGAAAAGAAGAAAAAATACAATGTTGAAGAGCTGAAATTGAGATGAAGAAAGAAGGTCATAGTTTTTACTAAGTAGTATATGAAGAAAGAAGATTTTTATTTTAAATTTACGAAGAGTAAAACAACTATTTTATTTAAAGAAATTAAGAAGAAAAGAAAGAAAAAACAACGCGAAGTGAAGAATGAAGAAATATCGTATATTCTCTTTGTTATCAAGAAGAAAACTAACTACTTTAAATTTTACGGAGTGAAAAAGAAGAAATGAAATAATTTTGGAAGAAATGAAAAATTTTGAAGATTTCGGAGAAGATCAAAGTTAAGGTGCGAAGAACATCCAGGCTGCCGGGAGATGTTGGTGTCGGAGGTGGATGCAGCTGGGTGAAGTTCGTGTCCTTGGGTGCAGCTTCGAGCCATTATCAGGACAGTTTTCAAAGAAGTCTTGAAAACATTTAAAAAATTTCTAAATTTTCTAAATTTTAGAAACTTTTATCTCGTAAATTCCTTTTAAAAATTTTTGAATGCTTTTATTCTTTTTTTTTTCTTTGAGTCGTATTTACATGTAAACGTAACATTACTTGAGTTTTAATTTTATGAATAAAATATGAAAAAATAATACGCTTGTAGACGACATAACTCAAAAATAAGTATGTGTGTGTAGAGGTTAATATAAAATTAAAATCTAGTTTGAAAACGAAATATTGAATTAGCAGTGTGCTTTGGGAAGATATGAACTTGGAACCAATTTTAATTTATAGGTACCTAACTAACTGTATTAGGTACAGAACATTATACAGCTCGCTAATAGAAAAATTTAAAATTAAAAGTGTTTATGTAAAGCATAGTTTACGTGTACAACGTAGGTAGTGTAGCATATGCTCACGACTATATTCCCCAAAGGAGTAGTCAGAGATATTCCGAAAACTCAGAACATCCACTTTTCAACAATTTCACTACGTAGGCGTAGGTTACTATTAAAATTACGAAATAAATTTTAAAATCATGAGTACTTTGTGTAGATAGAAACAGAGTATTTTTGTTACATAAAAAAGTCGAAGCTTCAACAATTTTAATAATAATTTTCTAGAAAGTAGGTACCTACATTTCATAGGTAGCCATTTAGATTTCATTAACAAAGAAACATAGTCATTTTAGGAATAGATTGTATTTTGATACCTCCATGACGAGTTGCAATGCAACTGGAATGCAGGTTGCAACTTAATATGGTAGTGTTGACAACAGTTGAATCATATTTCATGAAGCTTTGCGCCACTTTAGTGAAGTTTAAAATTTTATATTATTATCACTTGAATGAGATCGATTTAGATTTTTTTTTTAACGTTAGCGTAGGAATTTTATTAGGTATCAATTTCGTTAACGACAATTCGTTACGAGTTGATTAAGCATGTTGAACACGGATATGACTTTTACTGGAATGACTTATTTATTATTTTGATAGGAAATAGAAATGACGGTATGGAATGATAGTATTGTGATTGATTAAATGGAAAGAAAATGGTTTTTAGAGAAATGGACAGAGTGAGGTATTTTATGAAAAGTCGTTTTTGGTAGTTTTTGAGAGTGACTCAAGTGAGCAAATAAGAAGGGAATACTTTGGTTTATCTGATTTATGGAAACAAATGGTTTGATCACCCAAATGTGACCCATTTAAAATCTCTTCAACCAAAGGATTCAATTATGAATGTGTTCGAAGAAAGATTTGATGGAAAAGTTTATATAAATAAATTATATAGATATTTTAAAATTCGAGCCACGTACCCGATCATGATGATCCACATCGGACTTCGTGAGGGACTGTGCTAATAAAAGACTTATTATTAAAATAAAATAAATAAATAAAGGTACAAAATGGGTACAAATCCTTCATTCGATCATAGCAGTAAACGAGGTTTCTCTGTGAGAATAGTTGGAGATGTATAAATGTCTTAAAAAATGGCCCATAATAATAATAAAAATGTGTATAAAGTACCAAGATAATTAAGTCGACTATAAATAAATATTTTATATTAAAAAAAAAGGCAGGCCTGCCACAATAAATAAATGTAATAAAATAATATACAGAAATGAATATTAAATACGTAAATACTTATAAAAGTAAGAAAGAGAAAGGAAGATAGGATTTTATCAGAATTGAATAATATCGTGACTAAGTTATGATTTTTATAAACATAGGACACAGGTTTTGTTTTTTTTTGTTGTTGATTGAATTCATTAATAAAGCGTTATTGTGAAAATTTTAATACATTTCTTGTTTCACATACATAGTAACAATTTTAATTATTTTGAGAAACTGCAATCCAATCCAAAGTATTTTTTAAAACAAAATGTTTAGTTATGTGTCGTCTACAATGCGTTCTAGAATAAGTTTAATTTCTGATAAGTTTCATGTTACAGTTTTTATACCTACTTATGTTAGTTTATGAAACAATACCAAGCCTATAAATTGTAATAATGGTTAGAGAGATTCGGTCGGCTAAATTAAAAAAGGTAAAATTTGTATTGTATTCGTATTCGTTTTTTGTTTGTTTATTATTATTATTTTTAACGCATTAATATAACATTGGTTTATATCGATTTCTTTTTCCATCCAGAAATTGTGACTGTTTAACTGATAACAAGGTAAAAAAAAAAAAAAATGTTTTTTTTGCTTATACATTTTTTTTTATAAATTAGCGGGGGAGGTGTAGTGTGTGTCTAGCCCCCCACACACACTTAGTCTTAAGGTAGATATAAGCTATTGTTGACTCGATACAGAGCACATTATACATCCAGTCGCGAGAGATTCTCTTTTATTCATCATCCCCAAACACATACATTGCATACTAATAAGCTATTTCTTCCAGACAACCTTAGGTTAAAGAAGATAGTAAACAATATTATGCAGTTAGGTAAGTCAAATTTCGAGACTGAGGTCAAGCGTCGAATTGGGCGGCTGGACAGCATTCAGCTACATTATATTATCTTCTAATCCTAAATAATGCAGCATCTCAAGAGGACTGATCAGTGTATTCTGCCAGTGATGACATACGGAACTGAGACGTGGTGGCTTACTATACGATATGAGATACTCAGAGGTCAGAGAATCGCAGAAGAACCAAGGTAGCTGACAAAATCCGAAGAATTGCTAAACTCATGTTACAATGGGCTTAATCGTAGAATAGAGCACCGATGGGGACGAAAAGTTCTCGAGTGTTGATCGCGTACCAGAAGGCGTTGCATGAATTAGGTGACGAGTTCGTTGGTCACCGGGTGGTGAAGGTTGCGGAAACCCATTGGATGAGGACAGCGCAGGACCGGTCGTTGTGGCAATTTTTGGGGGAGGCTAATGTCCAGCTCGTCTTTCAGCTGAGGCGATGATGAAAAATGTTGTATTAAAAAATGAAAAATTCGAATGGTGAATTTGAACGCGATGGATGTGAGATCGGTATGCCATAGCGCGATCTAAATTACACATAGGTATTTGATCGTATCCAGGTAAAGATATTACGGCTACCACTAAAAGGTTCTTCTTCTTATCGTGTGGGCAAGCCCTGGTGTCAGAGTTTATTCAAAGTGCCTTACAGCCTCTGGCGTGGTTTTTATGTAACGACTACTACCACCAAAGATAGTAGCCAGTACCAACGGATTAACGTGCCATCTGAAGCACGGTATCATCTTTCTTTTCAGACAATCAGGTGGAGTCAGCCTACAATGTCCTAACTAACTGGGGAAAAACGATAGGTGTTCCCCGTGGGAATCGAACCCACGACCTCCGTGTCAAGAGCCTAATGCTCTTATCCATTAGAGGCAGGTACTATAAGGATTATACGACCGAATATCTTGACCTCCCTCCCTATCAGCTCCGAAAGAACCCAGCTAATTTTTGTCCTCTGATTTTACTCTCCATTTTTGTAACCTGGCGGCGGCTTGGAAACAAGAATAGGTACACAAATTCTAGCGGAAAAGCAAGGGGCAGCGCAGAGTCTGCGAAGACAGATACCGTAACATGCCAGATACGCAAGATGTCGTTGATGAAAACGGAGGATTACTCAATCTTCGTAGCGTGACATTCGCAGGTTTTACCGAAATTATTAATGATAATTTTGATTCGTTTGCAAAAAAAACCTTGCCTTTGAAGACAACAAAACATAGTATTCACTCTCCATTAAGTTTTGCTTTTCCTTAACATACCAGGCTCCAATGGACACCTCGGGACCATCCGGTTTCGCAGAAGAGCGAAGAGCTTTATCGATGATAAAAAGTCCTCATTTTAGTGGGATTTCTTTTGACTGTAACGTTACAGGGCATCATTACTAAAATCGGGACACCCCTTCATTTTAACGACAAATTATTGTCACACCAACCATCTTATGGCGAATATCCACTTAATAAATAGGTCTTCACTCCATTCACAGGCACCTTCAAAACCACAAGTCCATTGCTACTTCGTTTCACCTCTAAAGTGCTAACCTTGATCTACTTAGACAGAATTACGGCAACCTATTAGTTAGTACTAGGAGGGCCCATGTCGGTCAGGTCAAAGCCGATCCCAGCTCTTCAGGGCCAGTTCTCCATCTAGTCTCGTACATGATTGTCAGTTCCCTCCCAACAAAAGAGATAGAAAATTGAATGCGTTGAAACTACTTTGTGTGAAAGGTGATATGTGTGAGTAAGAAAGGATTTAACACAGTGTCGCTAGGTTTCGTCTCAGCAAATGCAAATTTTTATAGAAATATAGGTATGTTTTATACAAATACATTCACAAAAAATCTGACTTACTGAAACTTAGGTGAAACTTATTACCTCTTTACACACTTTATTTTTGATGTGTACACTGTACAATCAATCCAGGAACTTTACTAAATAGTGAAAAAGCTAGCTTGGCAGGTGTAGCCATTGTAATGTAAATAATTTATTCTCAAAATTTTGCTGTTTAGACATTAAAATAAGTAAGTAAATAAGTAAGTTATAGCCCGTAGGATCCCACTGCACGGCAAAGGCCTCCAAGACATAAAAACACATTGCAAAATGTATGCATAATTTTCGTGGACGGCTTAGTAATTTTCGTGGCACCAAAAATTTGAAAATTGAATTCTACTGAAAGTAGCAGTCATATCTAAGTGCGCAATAGATGAATTGACTTGTATTGTCAGCTACTTTCATATTTTGACCTTATTTATCTAAAAATCTTAAAAATAAAATGCGCCACGAAAATTACACGGAGAATGCCGGAACGAAGAACTACCCATCTACAAAGGTTGTTCGCAGTGCAAAAAAGACATGGAGAGTGATGGAACGGACGAGTTCCACAAATTTATAAAAATTTGTGAATATAATGTGAAGATACATTTCTACATACCTACGTAACTGTAATGTCCGGGGCGTCTATTGCTCGCCTTATACTTTTATCGGACTATGTTCCGATGCGATGAGTGGAACATTTGTAATGGGTACCTAAACTTTGTACTTAAAACATTTTTATTTTTCGCTACCTACACGATATAACTTGGTCCGTTTTTATCATTTGTAACTTTGCACACAACGTTTCTGTTCATTATACACGTATCTTAAGAAAAATCTGTAATTGGCCTGTATTATATTTGTTTATATTACATATCTTATAGAATGTTTGTAATAGGCTGTAGATTTTTCTAATAAAATAAAATAAAATAGAGTGTGGCGACGGGCTCACCCCCCGTCACACTACTGGACAGAGTTTCGGTACTACTGGTGAAACGTGGATGTTCTGAGGTTTCAGAATATCTCTGAATACCCCCTCGGGGAATATAGTCGTGAGCATTATGCTTATACTAAATCATAATTCTGATCGATTTAACTAAAATCTACTTACAATAAAAAACTTTCCAGTAAACTCTACAAAATAAAAGGGTTGTCATAGATATATTTTTCCGTCTCCTAGGTGAAGGAAAACATCAAGAGGATACAGGCATAAGCTGAAGAATATAATTCTGATGTGTATGTGCAATTATATTCGCATTGAGCACGCATGGTGGACTAACGCCCACGAGGGGGTAGGTCTCCCAGCAATAAAGCTCGATGACGACGTAGAAGCTGATATCACGGAATATTGTTAATTATGAAAAGATAACAACTTTACACGTGTAAGACAACCAACCAAGGCAACCAATAATAAATGAATCTGACTTTTTTACAATGAACGTCGTTTTTGTTGTCATTATGAAACGGGAAAAGCTGGAAAACGTTGGAAATTAAAAATTCACGCTACATAGAATCACGTGGAAAGGTCCTCGTTTACTATTAATAAAAGTACACGTTTTTTTTAGTTTGTGACATTTTTATGATTTTCATTTGAATAAAGACTCGCAATCGTGAATTTGATTTTTAAATAAATAAAATAATATAAAAATTTATAAAAATGCACTTTATTGCCACAAAAAATACAGAATTACCAAAAAACATTAACAGACTTTATCATTGTACAGCCGAGTTTTTCCGTAAACACGAATTTGTCTATTACTCAGCGGTGCCGGTGAAGGAAAACATTGTGAGGAAAATCTACATGCTTCCATTTTCGAAGCGTATATGTGCTGGACAGAGTTTGGGTAGGTACTGCTAGTAAAATGTTGATTTTCTTTATTTATTTACTAGTGTTTACCCGCGGCTTCGTCCGCACAAATATGTAGGTACTTACCAGATTTTAAGTCAGATCATAAGCTATCAAACAAAAAAAGTTTTATCAAAATCGGTAAAGTAAAGTAAAGTAAATCTTTATTGTGTATAAATTTAGGTTTAAGGGTTTGCAGGTGTTAGTACAGTAAGAGGTATTCCGCCAAATCCTCTTGCCCTTTCGGACGTACAATAGTGTTTGCGTGATGCGACCAAACAAACAAACACACAAACAGACAGACAAAATTCTGTATAAAAGAAGGAGATACGTGACGCGAGGCAATAGAACCGTTTTCTAATCTCTTACCAATTTTTACAATTCGGTTTCCGTGAATAATTGCGAATCTAAAGTGAAATCGTAGATAATTTTGTGAAATATACTACTGACACTACTTCGTTAATTTATCCACGATTTCACGTAAGACTCAGAATTATACAGGGTGAAATTGATATCATTAGCATCCTTTTAAACTAAAAGTCTAACCATCAAACTGAAAATTACTTTTACTATGGGAGCAAACCAATCGGAGCAAAAATCAAATCTGCTGTCCCATACATTTGAGTCGTGTAGGCGGCGGCGGCAGGTGCAGTTTAGTATGGGACAACAGATTTGTTTTTTGCTCCGATTGGTTTGCTCCCATAGTAAAAGTTGTTCAGTTTAATGGGTAGTCTCTTAGTTTAAAATAAAAGGATGCTAATGATATCAATTTCACCCTGTAGACAGTATTCGAATTTTTGCATATTCCTGTAAGGTATAATACCTTTATGGTACAGACACACTTCAGTTACAGTTTTATAATAGTTTAGATTTATTTATTCAACAACTAACACTAACACTTTAAAACATTTAGAAAGAAACGTGGATGTTCTGAGGTTTCAGAATATCTCTGACTACCCCCTCGGGGAATACAGTCGTGAGCATATAGAGCTAGCGAAGCGAGTTTAACCTTATCTCTGCAATACAAATCGGTTGGAGTCAGAGCTCTTGCTGCACAAAATATTTACACCTAATTAAAAACTAATGAACTATTGTTTTAGGACCATTACGGAGTTGTGGCCAGGAGTGCGATTTTTGAATCTCATTTGCTGAATTCAGCAGTTGAAAATATCAAAATTACTATGGAGATATGCATCTTTCTACTGCTAATTTGACTCTCATAAATCATGCTTCAAGAGTAAGATTTTTGAAAGTCAAATCAGCTGTAGAAAGATGCGTATCTCCATAGTAATTTTGACATTTACAACTGCTGAGCTCACCGAATGAGATTCAAAAATCGCACTCCAGGATTATTTTATTTATATGCGTTTAGTCAGGGCCTGGACTTGGACCAGAAAATGGCCCGGACATTTGAGAGACAGTCGGTCCTCCCAATCTAAACTTTAGATTGCACTAAATTAGTTATTTATAACCTATAGATATTATTCCCACTCAACATGTTTTTATACTAATATTTTTGGTATTCAAATAAATATTGTTGTATTTCGTTTGTTTCTGTATAGTATGGCCATGGGTTTAAAAACAGATACTATGCATCAAACTGTTAATAGTAACATACCCACTTACATAGTATTTATGTACTTAGGCTCGTATCGTACGTAACGCACGCGCTATTCACCTACTTGTCATTCGACTCGGCTGGGACATTCGTAATATTATTTACATCCACGTAATGTGACGGTAAAGCTTCTTGAACCACTACAGAATAATAAGTTGATAGGGTATTTGTTACAGGCGTTTATCTTAGCTATTATAAACCTGTAAAAAATGTGTCTGTCTGTACATTTATGACATTAATAAGAAATATATTATTACGATAAGGTTTTTAGGTATCCCTGACCCACTGAAACTTTTTAGGGTTCCGTATAGTCAAACAAGGAACCCTTATAATTTCGTCCATCCTGTCTGTATACCCCGCCTCAATAACTCGCTCATTTTTTTGCACTGGTAGCAACTTGCCAACAGATGGCGCTAGCAGTCCCCTAGCAAAAAGTACGACATTATAAGACAATTGACGATGGCACATTGGAAACCCGTAAGCTGCTGCACTAAGGTTCACAATCGCTGGCAAGACACAAATCGCGCAAGGAGAATTATCACACAGACTCAGTATATATACAAGGTTCCGACAAACATCAGTAGGACCACGGCCGGTCCCCAGGCATCACACCTAGCCTGGCGGAAGTACTTCCCTTTTCTATGGAGGAACCTTCCACCTCAGTTCCTCTATACACTTATTAAATCGAAATTTGGAATGAAGACAATGAAATGTAGTAGTTATGATGAAAACCATTTTTTCGACCATTACAACGAAAGAGGGGTTGAAAAAATTAGTAAATTTTATAAATCGAGTGAGGTCTCGGTAATCGGGTGATAGGTCTTGTCGAAATTAAATCGATATAGGTAATACTTCTGTCTTGAGATATCTGCGCTCAAAGACAAACATAGGGCTTATGACCTGGGATTCTGGGTACAATTGCTGGTTACTTATGGCGCTAAACTTGCAGTAGGTAACATATGCCTAGCATTCTCAGCAATGTACCCAGAATTGTAATTGTAAATTACAATTGTAACGTTTGTTGAATAGGGCCCTGGCATATAATTTGAGCGGACGAAGTCGCGGGTAAACTCTAGTCCCTACAGTATTAGATCTATTGTTTAATTACCTGCAATTTTTACGCATAAAGTCAAAAATGTAAAAAGTTCCAATACAAATCCAAGGCCTACCTGCATGCACCTGCCTACCTGCTTTTGAAAATCCTACTGGACCTACTAGGGGAACTAAGCGGTAGGACCAACAGTCCGTAAGGGCATTATTTTACACAAAAAAACGTTTTATTGTTGCCTTCTTCACCTAGAGGTGGGTTAGATTACATACACGCATAATGACAGCTACGTTTATTTATTTTATTTATTTGTAAGACAACGAAATACAAGACACAACATACACCTTAAAACAGACTCAAGTAAGCTTCTCCAATATTATGCAGGTATTGTAGTAACAACCCAAAAAGACTACCCCAGGGTTAGCTACAGCGTACTTACGTACACTATATATTCAAAATTAAACTTAGGTACTTGCGAACTGCGAACGTTCGGGCCCTGGGGCCATGGGGACGGGACACCAGACAACTCTTCAAAGAGCTGTCGCCGCGATTGGTCGATTACTTCAAAGTAAGAGTGAATAGGCTTCTTCTGGGTAAGCTCGCTACATCTTCGACCCCATCTTTGTCCTCAGGACAGGATTGAGGTCAAGAGCAAACCCATTTTTAAATAAAAAAAAAAAAAAAAAAAAAAAATGTGTCCGCGGCGACCGAAGGGCTGGCTTCGCCCGAGGCGAAGCATATCAATTGCCGTCCAGCGAGGTAATGCTGCTAGCGTCGTCGGCACTCTTCCACAAGGCGGCATCCCCGAGCACATCTTCTATTTAGCATAAGCCGAGTAGAAGATGCTCTCGACGGAGCCTCATTCTGCCTTTCTATTTATTTTAATTTTAAAATGTTTTTTCTTTAGTTCGATTAGGTTAGGTATTATTCTTCTATCGAGACGATGGGCAGGTCATTTTAATTCTTTCTAGCCCAGAATTTCGCCACACGGATATAGCATTTTCAGCAGCGTTCATAAGCTCCGTACGCGTGCATGTGTCCGGGAAGGAAGGGCACGATACGAGATGTGAGGTACCTATTATTTAGATCATAATTTTGTAGTGTTTATGTTTATGTACACACGGCGACACATCAAACTGCGCAAAACCAAAATAAGCTGGCAGCGAGCAGGTAGAGTAATGTATAACGTCGCGCGGCCAGCTTATGTTTGTTATGTGTAGCTTTGTGTCGCCTTTTGTACCTATATTCAATGTCTTAGGTATTGCGCCCACAACTACCCAAAAGTAAATAAAAAATGTGAAAGTGAAAAATTCACTGTACATAAAATACTTTTTCAGACTCTTTATGTTTCACAAACACGCTCTGTTTGACGTGAAAGCGCTGCAGAAAATATTTGACGCTTTACAAAATTGCGGGTTACACTTTTTTTAGATATGTTTAGGCACAGAAAGTAGTTCTATCCGTCTACTGTTACATTTTCACAAAACTATGAAACGTAAAACAGATTTTGATGAAAATTGGCAAGGGGCAGATAAAAAACAACTATGCTAAGCGTTCTTACAGACGAGCGACACTTTGCGCTCATAGACTTTACGGTCGCGCGACCCTCTGCGACGCAGGGCGACCGCAAAGTGTCGCTCGTCTGTAAGTACGCTTAGCATAGTTGTTTTTTATCTGCCCCTTGCCAATTTTCATCAAAATCTGTTTTACGTTTCATAGTTTTGTGAAAATGTAACAGTAAACGGATAGAACTACTTTCTGTGCCTAAACATATCTAAAAAAAGTGTAACCCGCCATTTTGTAAAGCGTCAAATATTTTCTGCAAGCGGGGCGTCGCGCGGCTACTTCGGTATGTCAAGTTTTTTTTTGGAGGGCTGAATCGAAAACCATTTCGAGATAATTGTCTCAATAATCATATTTTCTATGTCAGAGATTTTAAAATGAAAGGATTACAGATATTTTTAATAATATAACGTCGTTTTTCGGTCCGTGCAGTGACGTCACTGGCATACCTGTGAACTCCTTGGTAAACATAAAATCATCTTAAAATAACCGGCCTTTAAGAAAAAAAAAATACTTTCACAATGTCCGAATTTGACATTTGATGTTGCCGTATCTTTTTCCAGCATAGAGTTAGAAAGAGGAGGCAGGTTTTAATTTTTTTAAATACAGCTGTAGGTAGTTTTTCTCCATGGAGTTCGAATTATTTTCTCTCCACCATTTTTGCACTTGGAGATTACAGATCAAAATAATTTAAAAATTAAATTTATTTTGATAAACTCGATGAATCGCAATAAGAATGAAATAGGTATCTTAAAATTATGTCTTCTGTCCGTAAAAAATATAAAAATGAAGACAAAAAAAAACTTGACATACCGAATTGGGCGGGCAACAAATCTATGACAATTTGGCGTGTGAGACTACGCTTCTCCGTGAACGCTCTCTAAATCGCCGTATGTTCGTATTTAGCCGTGGTGGTCGAGTGGCGAGTAACCTTGCCCCTGCCGTGCAGGAGGCGATGGTTCGATCCCCGTCCAGGCCGACTCGTGCCAATGAGTTTTTCGGAATTTATGTACGATTTGTAACACCACTGGCTTTTCGGTGAAGGAAAACATCGTGAGGAAACCTGCATGCTTCAATTTCGAGGCATGTAGGATTGTACCCACTATCCATTATAAAAGTGGCGACGGGCTCACCCCCCACACTGGACTGAGTTTCGGTACTACTGGTGAAACGTGGATGTTCTGAAGTTTCAGAATATATTCCTCGGGGAATATAGTCGTGAGCATAATATGCTTATATGCTATGTTTGTGTTTTCGGCAGCCCGCTCCTCATCCCGCGGCGCCTGACGCCCCGCGTCTCCTTGAACGAGGCCTAAGGGTCCCGCATCCCAGAGAAAACCATTTTTTTTTTTTTTGGTAATTATTGCGTGGTGGTAAGGAACCTTCTACGTGCGAATCCGACTCGCACTTGGCCGGTTTTTAAAGTCTACGACGAAGTTGCGGACAACATCTATGCAGGGTGTTTTATAAAACACCGCACACAATACTTCAGACCATCAAACTGAACAAATTTCACTATGGAGACAACTTCGAAATCGGCAGAAAAATCTGCTGTTTCATACAAAACTGCAGCACCGACTCAACTCAAATGCATGACAGATGATATTTTTCTCGCGTTTTGATTTTGGGTTCTTTGTGAAATTTGTTCAGTTTGATGCTCTTAACAACTACTTTAAGTATTATACCTACTCGTATATGTGCAGGGAGTTTTGTTATACAGGGTCCTTCTTAATGTGCTAACACTTTTTTAAGAGGATGATCAGACCGTCAAACTGAACAACTTTCTCCGTCGGACCAACATCGAAATCGCGAAAAAAAATCTTCTGTTCTATACAAAACCTACTCGAGCCAAATGTATGGGACAGATGATTTTTTTTTGCGATTTCAATGTTGGTCCATAGAGAAAGTTGTTCAGTTTGATGGTCTGATCATCCCCTTAAAAAAGTGTCAGCATATTAAGTTGGATCCGTATACTGTATAGTTTCTTATAATTATGAGACGTTATGCAAAAGTTGTCATCCCGTGATCATGGTAGTTGTAACGCTGCCGAAATATCGGGTACTCCAAAACAATAAAAAATTCGGTAAATGCCGTTAAAATGATTACATTTTGCTTGATGTTACCAATTAATTTCCATTCATTGTACCTATACAAGTTGAAGAACAAAGAACAAACGAACTGTATTCTCTTCACAATTGTTTATCGAAGCTACCACGCCGACTATTAATATAATTAAGCAGGCCCTAAGTCTAGTTAATGCTGTATTAACAACTAGGTTTGGTTATCTTCCGTCGTAAACCATACGACCCACAACTTCTTGAGTCATTATAGGGATGGGAAATGTTTTGACTCAGTTACTATATGTATTATTATAGTAGATTACACACAGAGGACAGGAAAGTAAGAAAGGTCCCAGATCTCATGTAATTGTGGTCTGAGGCTTTCTTATTTACTGTCCGAGGTTTTTTTTTTTTTTTTTTTTTTTATATAGCCTATTTTGTGTCCCACTGCTGGGCAAAGGCCTCCCCTCTTTTCCTCCAATCATCCCTATGCAACGCGAAATCAGGCCAACCGTTCATTAAGGTATTCAAGTCGTCACTCCATCTTCTCTTGGGTCTTCCTCGACGTCGGCAACCGTCTTGTGGAACCCATTCAGTGGCCATCTTGGTCCACCTCTCCGGGTGCATTCGGCAGATATGTCCTGCCCAATCCCACTTTAGCAGAGCTGTTTTTAGGCCTACGTCCGCTATACCAGTTTTGGAGCGCAGATCTGTGTTTTGCACCCGATCGGTTAATTTTACACCTAAAATGGTGCGCTCCATAGCTCGTTGGCAAATCTTGAGACTGGATTTCTGATGTTCGGTCAAAGACCAAGTCTGAGCACCGTAAGTTAAGATGGGCAGGATGCACATATCGACGAGTTTTCGCTTGAGTGTCAGAGGAAGGTCACCCTTCATAAGCTCTTTCATGGACCAGTAGCTCTTCCAGGCATTTTGAATCCATCTTTCGACTTCTTTATCTTGTCTGTTCTCAAAAGAGACTATCTGGGCCAAGTAGATATATTCGTCGACATACTGTAACACCCGACCATCTACCTCAACCTTACGTTTTGTGCTGTTGGTCATAACTTGTGTCTTCGACATGTTCATCTTCAACCCAACCTCAAGACTCGCCGCACTAAGTTCTCGTAGCATGATTTCGAGCTCTGCTGATGAAGTGGAGAACAGGACAATATCATCCGCAAACCGAAGGTTCGTAAGTTTTTTATTGCCGATGTCGATTCCCTTGTCTTTCCACGATGAGTTGAGTGTTCTGTCCGAGGTTAGTATACTATTTTTCTCCTCGACGGAGGTGGAAAGCGACTACTTCGTTAACGAAGTAAGCGCTTAAGCGCAGTGGGACGACTATTGACGCTTTCCGTCCGGAGGGGAGGAAAAATGATAAATACCCGACAGCGCGCTCCGTATAATCTCACCGATCCTCACTACCCCTACGTCGTAGGCCGCGTAGTCCCAGCAACGCCCATTGCCGAGGTCCGTACCCATTCTGGGTGCCCCTTGGGCAGGTCGCTTAAGCTTCGAGGTCCCGCCAATAGTCCGCAATAAGAAGCAGTAAATGCTCCCTGAGTAATGCTGTATTAAATTAAAGATTGAAAAATACGTGTAAAAATACGTGAAAAATACGTATATAGTGTTACGAAACGTCCCCTTAAGACGTAACAGATTGAAAATTTCGTTGCAGGCGTTGCATCGCTAATTTGTTAACAAGTTAAAATTATTCCGCGCTCTTATTTATAGCTATTTTTTTTTAGATTTATTAGTTTATGAATGTCCGAGTTTTATTTATTTCCTTGTTTCCTCGCAAATATGTTATAAAACGTCGTATGACACACGTGCGCTTTGATAATTACAGCCTTAGCTTTCTTGTAGACCTCGCCTA
Organism: Agonopterix heracliana; assembly: GCA_963693445.1. Taxonomy (NCBI): domain Eukaryota; kingdom Metazoa; phylum Arthropoda; class Insecta; order Lepidoptera; family Depressariidae; genus Agonopterix; species Agonopterix heracliana. Next base: position 20,098,908 of record OY856311.1, read on the forward strand.
CGGCTCGGTCTAGCAATAACGCCTCGGCTGTAATTATCAACTTACCGAACTTGTATCATAATGTACTATTAAAGTTACAGTGCCTCAAAGATTTCCATACAAATCTTAAATTAATCCTAGCATTAACACTATACATTGTAACGAAAATCTGACTTCATACAAACATTGAGATTAGTTTCTAGATTGTTTTTTTTTTTTTAATGGAATACCTAGTCACAAAGTATACACATCACTAGTAACAAAGTTCGGAGGGCGAGGGTCAGGTTGAAGATTAGGCAAATGTTTAAACACCAAGTGTTACAATAACAATTAATGTTTATGTGCTAACGAAAATGTAAAGCCAGTTTACAAGAGACCACTTTATTAAAATTCTTTAAAAATTTTATTGAAAAAAAAGTTGTTTGAAAGTTGAAAATAATTAAAAAGCTTACTTTCGGATGATTTTTGTTTTATTGATTCTGTTGAAACGGTTTTCAGATTGTGCGCGATTTGGTTTCAGGGGTTGCTGCTGAACATCAAACTGAACAACTTTCACCATGGGACTAAATCGACATCGCGAAAAAGAAATCATCTTTCCCATACATTTTGATTTTGGATCGAATTGATGTTGTAGTTTTGTAATAGTACCTACCTACCCACCAAAGTAGCCGACATTGCCGCCAACATTGTCGCCGACAAGGCCTTATCTACGCTTAAAACTGTGATTTTAACTTGCATATACCTAGATAGAGCGTCGCCTTACAAATGGAAAACAAAAAGGATCACATTTTTTGAGTGATATTGTGTGCGTGACAGCTGCTTTCTGCATAAGTTTTAACCTTTCAGTGTGTGAGTCTACAGTCTAAAGCTGAAAATTGATAAAAGGCGGATCGGCGGCTTTTGGTATTTACCAGACCTACCTGAGGTACCACCTTGAAGGCCTCCGCTCATTGCAGCGATATTATCGAGCGATATTATCGCTGCGATTTTGCGATAATTGTTCTCAGTACATTTTGTATGGGGACGCGCTCGATCCCACACACTGCCGCGATATTATCGAGCGATAATATCGCTGCGATTTTGCGATAATTGTTCTTAGTACATTTTGTATGGGGACGCGCTCGATCCCACACACTACCGCGATATTATCGCAACCTGATGCAATCTCTTTCTACTACATTCAGTGAAGGGCACATGCGTGACGCGAATCGCGGAAACGCTGCAGTGTGTAAGGTGTCGCGATATCGCTGTCGATAATATCGCTCGATAATATCGCTCGATAATATCGCTGCAATGTGCGGAAGCCTTTATTCAGGAATAACATATGTTTTCTCACATACTTATTTTTACAAAATAAGGTAAAGATTATTCCTTATCACGTCAGCTCTACATATTCAAGATAAGCAAGCTGGGAGCAAGACTTGCACGATTTACGTTAACAAGCAAGCCCAGGGCGGGCGTGTGTCGGGAAAATAATCCGGTCAAATACGAGATGTACTCACGAGGAGAGGATTCCTTATCTTATCTGCTATCTTACCGTCTAACGTACGCAGAACAATTTATTTTCGCTGAATTTTGTTGCAAATCGCAGCTACAGAATAAAAGCGAGTGACCACAAGTCCGAAGTCAGCACAAAGTAATTGCCTGAATAATTAATTAGTTTATGCTCTACAAAACAAGTAATAGCATAGCATAGCATATGCTCACGACTATATTCCCCGAGGGGGTAGTCAGAGATATTCTGAAACCTTAGAACATCCACGATTCACCAGTAGTACCTACCGAGACTCTGTCCTACAAGTACAGAGTGTAAAACAAGTAATTAACTAAAAAAATAAAAAAATACAATAAATACAAAAAATATGTGTTATTTTTGTCCTTTAATATTTGAAAATAATTAGCTTTAGGCGTTATTTAGGTACCTACTTTCTGGTCTATTATTTAAATACTGCGATACTTTTTATCCCTAAAACATGTTGGGATAGATAGGATATATCGATTCAACGCGGTCATATCATCATATCATCCTATTATAAGTTCACACATGTAGGTACGCAATAAATAACATTCCTTTGCCTTGATCAACACAGCTGTCATGAACAAATTCCGCCGCGTTGCGGTTAATTTGTATTGTTTAATGACAGCCGATCAACTTGAACAACAACGTGACAGCATGTTGGATATTAATCACATAATGCCTAAGGGAGTGTGACAGTAGTGTTGGGTGAGTTTTGATGTTTGAGATATCGACTGTTTAACGAGATCCGGTCAACATAAATAGGTAAGTACATACGTATCAACATGCTAGTTGCCAATCACATAATGCATAAGGGAATTATGTGGAACCAGTGTTGTGTTGTGACTATCGATATTATAGGTATCGAAATACCGAAAAATATTATAATGTTTCAAATATCACCACCACCTTTGATAAAGTTATATGTCAAGATTGACAGTCGAAGATACGAAAGCGTCGAAAAAAATTGGAACCAGTACTGGCTCCTAAACCCTATACATACATGTACACGCACACATACATAATTTATATGGCACCTAACGCACACCAACCTATGAAACTTGGCCCCTTTTGTTTTATACGGTAAAACAGTGAGGCTCATTCTAGACATACACTTTTTCTAAGACCACCACCATCTAGACATGAACACCATTTTGTAAATTTCTTCTTTTTTCGTGTTGATAATTAACAAGTTCAATATCCATGCTAAATGTTGGATAAATAAATAAATAAATAACGCTCACAGGCACACACATTGTAATGATCCCAAACTAGCACTAAAGGCTTTTATTATGGAAACCATACAACAACGGCACGAATATATAACATCCATGACCGAACCGGGATTCGAACCCAGGACCCTGGTTTGGCAGTCCGGCTAGGTAACCATTACACCAACCGGGTCGTCAAATACAAGGAAAGTAGCCAGTTTAATATCTCTTGTTGGTCTCAAGAGAGATTCACCTGGTTTCCCTTATTGATCTCAAGTAAATACCCGCTATACGACCAACAACAAAGCATCAAAACAAGAAAACCATCATGCGCGCTCATTCTGGTATGCTTTAAGTAACAAAGACATAGAAACTGTTACGAATGCATCGCATTGCAACATTTAACTAATAAACGTAAGGGTCAAAATCAGAGAGGTGAGCATTATGCTTCCGACAAAGTTTTTCTGAATAAAATAACATGATATTACTAAAATATTTGTTTCAAAATATAGGTTCTGTGCATAATTACACGGCACTTGGCTTATTTATCTTTCTTTACTAATGTTTTATTAGATTTTATACAAAAAAAGGTCTAGAAAGTCATTCCGGGAATGCGTCCTTATATCATGTTTTATAGTTCAAACAAGTCAAAAATGTTTATAATTAAGACTTAAAATTGACATATTTTAATAGTAGCTTTAAAAATCATCAAATTAAGAATATACGTATAAAATACATTAATAGCAGTTTAATTACTTCATATTTTGGCTATTCATATGCTGTCTGACGTTTATTAAATCATTCCGTGAACGCGGTGGATATCGATCGATATAAATAAAAGAACACACGCTAGGTGGCGTTAGCGAGCAAAAGCGTGAAGTTCGCTAGTCAAAGCAAAAGGCGTGTTTCGTGTTTACGGAAAAAAATAATTGATTTTGTTGATAAGTACCTTTTAAATTGATATGTGTGAAGCGTACTTTAATTCCCTGTCACTACGGGAACGCTGTTAGATGATAAATTTGTCAAAAATTTTCATATTCTTTGCAAAATTCTTATAAATATTACAGCTCACTAGTTCATAACCTCTAAAACCAATATCTAGCATGGCAGCATCAAGCGCGACATGAAATTATATATCAAAAAGTCATTTCAGGAACGGTCATTTAGGAAACGTTCTTGTATATACGGGCGTTCCCGAAATGACAATTTTTGGGGAAAATGATGCTCTAATGCTTTTAAAATCATAACCATGCAAAATTTGGGTTTTAGGTATTCATTTAGTACGAGCAACATGGAAAACGATAAAAATTAAAAGAAAAGGAAGTCGAAAAAAGGATTAAAAGAGGACGGTATAGCTTATAAAAAATATCTTGAAAAGGTTAATGTAAGGAACCGCAAGTTTTTAAATAAAATGACACCTGAACAAAGAGAGATGAAGAGGCTGAAAGATAGGGAATATTACCAAAGAAAGAAGGCTAAAAATAAAGTTAAGAGTGTTACTGATATGAATGAAAGACAGAAGTGGAAACAGAGAATGTTCTGGAGGATAAATTTTGAAAAGTATAGACAGAAAATACAGAAGATGCAAAGAATTATAGATCAGTTGCAAAAAAAAGTACAGAGAAGCAGAAGATGCGAAGAAAGAGCATCCCGAAGCAGCACTCTGCTGATACGCCTACTAACGAATTAACCAGAGGATGTTTTGTTACTCCGGAAGTTCAAAAACGTCTATTACTTGGCGAGGTTTTGACAACCCAATTAAAAGACACCGTTGATAAATTTCCGAAAAATTCTGAACAGCGAGAGGCTTTTAGGGAACTTCATTGTCATTTTGGGTTCCCGAAAATGATGGGAGTCATTTTCGGGAACATCACAAAAAAGGCCAATAATCACTAATAAGTAATGCTATGGTTAAATCTTGCATTATACAATATGAAATGACCTTTAAACTTTTGTATTTATACTATTAATATATAACGTAGTGCAAGAATGTACACAATAAATTGAAATTTCGGAGCGAAATTTACACCAATTAAAAATTTATGGAGAGTACTTCGAAAAACAAATGTTTTCAATATTAAAATATACAAAATAACAACAATATCCGATTTAGGAACAAGTTAATTACAATTTCTTGAAGGTGTTTCTTAAATGCGTTGGTTATATTATTATTAAAAAATATACTTAAAAGTGTTCCCGAAATTACTTTTGTGCCTGGCATTATTCTTATTACCTGGTAGAATTTCTAAAATATATATTTTTGTGCGTGCCTCTTCACAGGAAAGATTCATGACAAATGACACAACAGGCTCCACTTGTTAGTTTTCTTCAAAAGAAAACTTAATTTCTCAGATATTTGAAAACCTAAAATGCTCACCTCTTTGATTTTGACCCGTAACTGTCAACGTCATGTTTGACAGTTCCCTTTCCGGGATCGGATTGTGACAAGATTCATTCACTTCATCGCGAGTCACGATGCGGATCTGCCGGAGGACGGTCGTGTGTGCACAGCACGTATCGTCGCGTTAGGTCCGCACGTGGCTCCACCATTTTGTGAACTCTCTTTTGTGTTTTAACCTTAAAACAATCACTTGAGACTCTAAACTACTTACATTGGCAAAACTGCCACTCTAGACTTAATTAATACTACTGATCATTTTCCTACGTATAATCTTCACATAACGAGACGTTGGCTGAATTGTGATAACGCATCGGATGCCATTAAACAAAAATTGAATTGAATTGAATTGAATTCACTTCATCGCACCATATTCGTCTCCGGACTTCGACAGCACGGCCATGCTGAGATAGAAACCCAGGTACTTCAAGAGAACGACCATTTTGGACTACAAGTGCACTTCAACTCAACCAACCGACGGCATCCCAAACCCTGGAGCCACAGGTATGACCAGACACATTTAGATTTTTATCGTTTTGTCGGGGCTGGCATGCAAGGCCCTTAAGACAGGCTATCGACAATCTTAACTCCCAAACAAATAAGTCCAGGACAAGTGAATTATCGATAGATTTATATTCACAACACTATGATGACACGTTCAGGGTGTAAATTTGTATAGCTTTAACAGTGATTCACGTTTGATCTACTACTGTGTTGATAGATTAAGTCAGCCGTAAAACTATGTTGATACTGTGTAGCTTGTGTGTCTGCGGGTAGGCAGGTTATTAACAATGGTTTACCGCCTCCGTGGTATAACGGTTAAGAGCATTGTGCACTTGACAAGGAGTTCGTGGGTTCGATTCCCACGGGGGACACCTAGTGATTTGTCTCTTTGTGAGTTTTTCCCCAGTTGGTCTGCGCATTGCAGGCTGAATCACCTGATTATCTAAAAAAAAAGCAGTGTTGGTCCCGGCTACTATCTTTAGTAGTCGTTACATAAAAACCACGTCAGAGGCCGTAAGGCGGTCTGAAAAAACTCTGACACCACCGCTTGCTGCCCACACGATAAGAAGAAGAACTATGGTTTGTGTCCCTATGGACTGACGTCCACTAAAGTGATGTTTAGGGTAAGCTGGTCTAGGAGTACGCAATTAAGCTTTGAGGAGTTCTAAAATAAAATAAAATAAGTAGTAGAAAATTCGATTAACTTTTATTTCGTGCTCTTGCTCTTATAAAAGAAGATGATGGTTTTGAATTTGAAGTACGTCATATTTTATATACGGAAGTGTGAGAATTTCAAAATAAAACGAGGTTTGCACCTATCGTGACAATATCAATGTACATACATAAAGTCAAGGTATACAGTTTTACTTATTTACACTTTTGTTATTCGGAAGGAAATCCGAATTTGGCATCACATCGTCAAAATCTAAGCACTTAATTTAGAGTTTACCCGTTTGTAAAAAAGCATCAAAAAATATTTCACTGTAAGGTTTATGACGTAATACAGCTATTTAATAAATTATTATATTAAAATCATCATTATTAAGTGAATCTTAATTATCTTATAATCTTATTGTAAAGAATCTTATAATATACTCTCCCCTCTATTGTATCTCAAAAGACAGTGTATTTTTTTATCGTATTCACAAAGAAATGTGAAAAGAAAACAATGTTGGATACCAAGATTGATGGAAACGACACTCAATGAAGCGAAGAAATAGAAACACCACAGTAAGGCACGATAAATCACATTCCAACGTTGGGTTCGAAGCCATAAATACGTCGAAATGTATTTTAGCACAACAAAAGCTGACAACCGACATCTACATACTTCAATTTCGAGGCGTGTGGTTCTGGCTCAGAATTGATAACCTTATTCGTATAGTGCGAACGAGTTTATGTATGTCACCATCATCATCATTATCAGCTGATAAACGTCCACTGCTGGACATAGGCCTCCCCCAAAGATCGCCACAACGACCGGTCCTGTGCCGACCTCATCCAACGGATTCCCGCCGCCGTCACCAGGTCGTCGGTCCCCCTTTAGTACCCCTAAACCCCTTTCCGATACGCTGTCGCTACTCGAGAACTCTTCGGCCCCATCGGCCATCGGTTCCGCGAGCAATGTGCTCTGCTCCGCCCATTGCCACTTTAGTTTAGCAATTATTTGGGCACTCTGGTACTTCTGCCAATTTAATCATTTCTGATTCGATCTCGCGAGGAAACTCCGAGCATAGCCCTCTCCATTGCACTTTGGGAGACTTTCAGCCTTTTTATGAGACCTTGAGTGAGAGGAAATGTCTCAGTTCCGTATCCCATCACTGGCAGTATACAGGACAGTAAGTATACATTATTTATGTATATCAACCAAAATATTGTATAATAGAGTATACAAACTTGACCAATTAGATCTCGGTTGGCCTTCTACAAATACAGGTCAAATACCCTTAGCTAGCTAATAGAGACGGACCTTTCAGCCAATTCTCAACCTACTGACTTAGTTTCAGATAGTAGTTTAAGCTAAAATCGCTTGAACCTGGCACATCAAAGACTGAAGTGACTCTACGCGCTTGTATAGGTTTACTCCAGCTTGAATTTACGCTCTATTGACATTTGCGATGGTTATGTATATTAATGCAATGCATTAATGCAATGCAATGTTATAGTATAATGCAAAAAGCATTTAGGTATAGTGAGGACACGTCGTAGATTCGGTACACAAGATTTTGCCCATGGGTCAATAGCTAGAACAATTTAACCACAATCGTTCTAGGTCGATAGTCAAAGTACTCGATGCAATACTAAAGGAGGTGTTTCAGACCATCCAACTGAACATCTTTTACGACGGAGAAAACATTGAAATCGTCAAAAATTAATTCTGTTCCGTACATTTGGGTCAAGTCGCCATTGATGTTTTATATGGAACAATAAACTTTATTGGAGATTTATATGTTGGCTCCATAGTGGAAGTTGTTCAGTTTGATGGTCTGAACAACCTCGTTTAATATGTATAGCATTTAATTTCAAACCCTGAAAAGAGACCTACATGGATGTGAGATGCTCAAGACAGAGGAGGGTGGCATAAACAAATTGAGGCCTATATACCCAGAAGTAAGTGAATTCAGGCTGCGGGTGATGATAATTGATGATGATAATACCTACTGCTACAAGTGCGTGATTATTACAAGTTTTGAAAAAAGGAAAGATACGTGCAGACGTATCTGGTATTGCATAGAAACCGAAATAAATCTAAAAATCCTCTAAAGTTGATGAATTTATAATACTCAAAAAAACAATCTTTGTAGCCACATTGTACTAGTGCACTTTACTAGCACGTTAGTAAAATGCACAAAATGCATTAAACGGATAACATTTGCATACAAACGGCTGCACGGCGATCTGCCAGAAAACGTGCTCAAAATTGAAAAGCTGGAATATTCTAAGCTACGAAAATATATTGTACAAAGATATGAAAATAACATTACCATTTTTGCATGAAGTTGAAAATACAATATACGTAACGGACAGACGAATTAGCAACGAGGATGTGCTGCAGAGAATGAATAAGAGAGCAGCAATCCTGAAAAACCGACCAAGTGCGAGTTGGGACTCGGGCAATTAGTGTTCCGTACTACCAGTTGTTGTTTTACATGGATCGTAAGGTAAGTAATGGTATCGATTCGGTATTGCCACGACTTAACTTAACTAAATTTATTCCTGTCATTTTCTGACTGAGCAACTGACTTTAGTGCTGTCAAAGTGACGCTACACGCCCAAAAACGACTTAAATAAGATGGCGTGCATTATGATGCCATCTTATTTTGGGCGTGTAGCGTCACTTTGACAGCACTAAAGTCAGTTGTTGGTTTTGTCTCTTTTCTTAGTCGAATGTTAGAAAATGACAGGAATAAATTTAGTTAAGTTAAGTCGTGGCAATACCGAATCGATACCATTATAAGCATAAGCATATGCTCACGACTATATTCCCCGAGGGGGTAGTCAGAGATATTCTGAAACTTCAGAACATCCACGTTTCACCAGTAGTACCGAAACTCTGTCCAGTGTGACAGGGGGGGTCCGAAACACTAAAAACAATGTCGGTCAAATTATGAGATGTGAAAACTACGTATAGTATAAGTTGATTTTTATTGAGAAAAATGTTACGAGCCCCAATTATACTGGGCGTTAAGAAGAGTGTCATTAACCTTTAAACCACAGACTCTACCTATATAACTGAACAACTTTTACTATGGGAGCAAATCGATCAGAGCAAAAAAAATCTGCTGTCCCATACGACTGCGTCGAGTAGGCCTTTTTACCCGACTGCGACAGGAGGGTTATGTTTTTCGAGCGTATGTATGTATGTATGTAAGTATGTATGTATGTATGTATGTATGTTTGTATGTCTATTTCTTTGGCACGCCCTACAGCCTAAACGGCTTGATGGATTTTAACATAACGAGGTGTGAGGTATGAGGCGGGGACAAACCCATAACCAACAAATAGGTCATTTTTCTTTGTCCCCGTTTGCGATACCTACCTAATAAGGAATAACATTCAAATTGTATTAATTTGCTCAAGCAAAGTTATTATAGCTGATTTAAGGAGCTTGTTTTTATCTTTTCAGTTAATAGTTTTTTATGCAGTCGGGTTTTTTGTTTTTCTAAATAATTTAGTTTTTTGACTTGTGCCGTTGTTGTATTCAGCCAGCGACTATGAGCCGCAAGGTGCTTTTTCAAGCGAATTGACACAAACTAAATGAGATATGACACCTGTTTCTACGCGGTTAAACCTAGCTTCCTTCGCACCTGCATTAAGTATGAATTAATTAATTATAATATTATATTCGTACGGTTTGATAATTGCAATAATTACACTGGTTATTAAATTACTCTAGACGTATGTTTTCTTGCGTGGAATATACAGGGTGTAAGGAAAAGTATAATTAACCTTTAAACCACATACTCTACCAATCAAACTGAACAACTTTTACTATAGGAGCAAACCTATCAGAGCAAAAAAAATTAGCTGTTCCATAGTAATACTGTTACGCTGTTATACTGTATACGCTGTTATAATAAAATCCCCGAGACCATTTTGAATCTTTCCGAAAACATGTTTAAAACTCAGATCAAAAAAGTCCTCTGTAAAAAAGCATACTATAAACTGGATGATTATTTAAATGATCAAAATGCTTGGGTCTGAGTGTCGCTAACATTATAGTTTACTGTATAGTATCAATTATTTAATTAAATAGACTATGTATTACTGTATACATAACCTTAGCATAAGAATTTATATTGTAATAGTCATTAAGTCGTGTTATGCTGTAGAATTTCTGGCCGCATCTTCTCTACAGCACAACACGTTCCGACGCGGTGGTAACTTAAAAAAGAATTGACGTTTAATAAGTGTGCTTCAGGCTCCTATATTGAATAAATGATTTTGAATTGAATTGAATTGTAAACTGCAGTACCTACTCGACGCAAAATTTATGCAACAGCAGATTTTTTTTTGCTCCGATCGTTTTGCTCCAATAGTAAAAGTTGTTCAGTTTAATGGGTAAAGTATTTGGTTTAAAGGATAATGATACTTTTCCTTACACAACCACCTTTAATCTTCTTGTGGTTGCCATAAAGACGAAGAAAGGAAAGGGTTTATTTTGTAAGGTTGGAGTAAACTGATTTTTTTGGCTGTAAAGGTTTGCTAAAAACGACTTTTATATTCATCATTATCATCATATCAGCCTTTAAATGTCCACTGGCTGGAGATAGATCTACCCCAAGGATCGCCACAACGTTTGGTCTTGCGTTGGTGCCCTCTACCAAATTCTATTCTATTCTATTTTTATTTAAAGGCGTTTCCTTGTTAGATTTCGCCAGTGTCAAGTAGTTTGAGGGAGTGTCTATCCAATCTCAAGGATTGTTTTTGAGTAAGAACAACTGAGAAGGATTTTAGAGCCTTGTGGCCTCAGATAAATTAACAGGAATATTTTTCCTGTTAATTTATCTGAGCTTGTGGCAGGCTGAGACGCGAACCGCGCGAACACCACGCGAGAGACTCCTTTAAGAAAATACAAAACAGCCATTTTAGGTATAAACTTGATTTCCTTAGTCTGTGGTATAAATGAAGCAAGTAGAAAATCTGTTCTGTTGGTTACCTGAGATTTTGATTACCTTTTGTGTTACCGGTCCTAATGATGCCATCTGGAGCTTATCCTTCCTTAGAGTCTTATATAAAATACGCAAACTGACACAAGGCTCTCAGATGGTGCACGTAATTTTACAAAAAAGACGTTTCTTTTATTTTTAGGTAAGTTTGTGTTAAAACTCCTGTTTTTGCGAATTTCAAAAAGAGTAGGTGTTTAGTATAAGAATGTACAATATTGAATAAATAAATAATATTTTAACTAGCTTTTGGCCGCGACTTCGTTCGCGTGGATTTCGGATAACATGGAATAAAAATTTTCATTCTAACTTTTACTGTTAAGGACAGATTTTCGCATAATCTTTTCTTACCCTTACATCATCTGTAGAATTTATATTCACAAAACTGCAAACCTACTCGAGCCAAATGTATGGGACAGCAGATTTTTTTTCGCGATTTCGATTTTGGTCTCATAGAAAAAGTTGTCCAATGTGACGATCTGATCAACCCCTTAAAAATGTGTCAGCATTATTAGGAAGGATCCTGTATACATAACAACTGCTCGTTAGCTTTACCTACTATTAACACAATAGATTTAAATCGTAACTACGTTGTAAAGCTGTCATAACATTCATAGTCGATGCATGACTAATAATAGCACACAACCAATTGTAATTTATGGTTTCGAGCGAATTAATTACAAACCGTGTTATGTCTAATTAATGATGAATTGTTTATGCATGATAGGTTCTGATTCTGATTGTACGGTGTACCTACATTACATAGTGCGAAATTATACATACAACAGTATTATTAGATGTAATTTGGTCTTCGCTGCGCTCCGCAATCTTTGATTAATACTATATAAGATGTAAGGAAAAGTATCATTAACCTTTAAACCACATACTCTACCCATCAAACTGAAAAACTTTTACTATGCAAGCAAATCTGTCAGCGCAAAAAAAAATCTGCTGTTCCATACTAAACTGCAATCATGCCTAGGTAGGTACTCGACTCAAACGTATGGAACAGCAGATTTTCTTTGTTCTGACTTGGTTTGGTCCCATAGTAAAAGTTGTTCAGTTTGAACGAGTAAAATGACTACGGAACCCAATCATCACAATTTACTCGCACCAACCCAAAACGCTTGAATTAAAGTAGCTCATATTATGTCTCGGCAAAGTACGTAAATTCCCAAAATTCCTTAACCGATGATGTAACAGTTATTATGTATATGTATGATATATATTTATGTGTATGTATGTACCTATTATGATTTTCGTTTATGTATATTATATTCACTGTATTATGTAAATGGGTATTTATAGATACCTACTATAGTACACCGCCGTAGCATTTGTCTCTTTAAATACTTCTTCCATCCAATGGTTGTCTGGAAGAAATCGCTTTTAGTGATAAGACCGCCATTTGTACCCTTCTCATTCTTGTTATAAATTGTTTTTGTCTATTTTTGGTGTGCAAATAAAGAATATTTATGTTATGTTATGTTATGTTATGTTATGTTATGTTATGTTATGTTATGATGATATATTTAAGGTTCAACTTACACACGTCAATAACCTCGACCATCTCAAATCCTAAGTAAGCACTAAAACAGACGCAATAATACCTCATGTATTTATTTACGCACAATTGCCTTCACTTTTCAAGTGGACTCTTATAAAAATAACAGAAAAAATAACACACGTATCATCTTTTCAAATCCTAAAGTCTTAACTCAAAATAAATACCAAGCAGATTTCCACTTTGTGACTGGAAAGATAGGGTTGACGTTTGTTTGGGAGGACAAAGGATGTAAGATAGAAGGTATTGTGAGAAATAGTCGAAAGCAATCCGAAACTCTTGTTCGCCGCTAGGGTAATAGTACTCATTAGGTTGGCGAACATGGGTTTTCGCTTCGCCAGCGATGCGTTACCTTGTTAGGGCTTGATGAGACTCTTTCTCTGGCCGTTTTTACATGACATTGAGAGCTTTTAGGTTAAGAACCTGCGTGTTTTGATTTTAGTGTTACGTTTGTGGTTAACTGAATTTTTCTCGCTGCTGCAACTTCGTTTAACGCAGCGGGACGAAAATTTACGCTTTCCGTCCGGAGGGGAGAATAACTTTTATCTACTACCTAAATAAAATGATTTTTTAGTATTATTTCCTTCACAAGTGTGTTGAAAAACGTCGTATGATAGCGACGTGTGTATTGATGATTACCGTCCTCGGCTCTCTTAAGACCGTGGCGCCTTAGCGGTAATCACCAACATTACACATTTGTACCATAATGTAATATTCTTGCATTTGTTAGTTTTCGGCTACATCATCCTACAGACAATTGCGTAGTGCTAAAACGTGCTGTCTGTTCTATGGCATTCTTAATAGTTGAAACTAATATAAAATATATCATGGAAATGAAATGCCGGTGTCTCTAATCTGAGAATTAGTAATGTAGTAATGAATGTTTAATCATTATTGTACAGTCGGTAAGACATGTTCTTCTGAAGCTTAAACTCGTAGAAATGAAAGTGGCAAATTTTAATCCATTTTCTTTGTCAAATCTACAAAAATCATGTCACCATTTTTTTATGCGGTAATCATGTTTTGTTATGAGTCCGTCACTTGCCTGGGGCATGGCGCTTGTGCTGACGCTCCTGCAACACTCACTACAGATTTAATTTTTTTGCCGACCGCTGCTCGGTTGCCAACGGTAACGTCAGAAATTTTCAGACAACGTGTTTGTTTCTGTACCACCGTACAGTTTTACCGAAAAATTGTGTTTTCTACGTGATCGTTAGCGCAAGCCTGATACACACGTGACCAGTATTTATAATTTGTTGTTTTACATTAGAGTATGCACTATAATTACACTAAGTTTGAAGCTGGCACCATTAGGGCACGGAACCCTAAAAACTACGTACACAATTAAAAAAATTTAAACTAAATAACGGGGAAGGAAAAAATCGTATAGAAACCTGCATTCGCTTTAGAAAAGTGATAATTATACTACCGTAAACTTTTAAACGTAGGTGACTTTGATTTGTTTTAAAATTCAAGTGGATGTATCATCTTTCATAGTTTTAAAAATTAGGAAAAAATACAGTAGTGACGACTAGCCTTATGGATACAATATTTCCAATAAAAAATTTATTTATGTTTCATTTCGGAGAAAAAAAAGAAAAACCAGCCTGACAAGTTATACATATAGGGTGTTCGGCAGATCGTTGAACATACGAAAATGGGGGGGTAGATAAGGTCAAATATGCTACCTACTCAGCCCCAAAGATTCTACCTGGACTCCAATTTTGTTTTGAATTTTCGGAAATTCATCACTTGCACACCTTTACACTCCTATTTATAACTTTTTTTTTAAATGGACAGATCTGGATAATTATTTTTTGATTAGAATCTTAATGATTGGTAGGTCCTGTTAAAATTGATACCCGTTGCAGGTTACTGCTAGAAACAAAGTTATGGCACATGAGTAATCGCTAAATATTTAATCATATTATGAGCCGTAAAACTTAAAAAAAGAGTTCAAGAAGTCACCCCTAACAGGAAACTTTTTTCTGCGAATATTTACTACAATTGGACAATCTGCGTCCAATTGCTACTCAGCCTCATGTTACAGCCGTGAAGATTGGTAAAAAACGACCGAACTGTCAAAAATGCCAAAAGACGAAAAATACGGCTGCGTTTTTGGTTTTGGCAGAGAAATTTACAATCCTGTTGTTATTTGGAGTTATCATCAAAGTCGCCCCAGTTCTCAAAGTCACCCCGTTTTACTGGTACCACAATACCCACAGAACATTATAAGAGGGGTTAGAATTGCAAAGTAGGCGTGGAACGTATCGCCACAGGTTATGCAATTAATTGCATAACAACATAAGGCGCGCGGCGTGGTGCGAGCGAGAGGGCATGAGTAATTGTAGCAGCGTGAGCAGGAAGATAAGTGGCGACAGCCGTCTCCGAAGCAAAAGCGCTGCTTTGCATTTCTAATCCCTCTTATAATGTTCTGCGACAATACATAATATGCCACCTTTATGCCACCGAGGTTTTGCATGTAGTTCTTTCATTTATGGATGAACTGTTAGTATACCTACTTGTACTTCTTACTTGTAAGTCTTTGAAGAAACCTGACAATTTATACTTCTCGACTGCAATTTAATTTAATTTACCTTCATTGAAGCTCACCACGACAACCCATTCCCTTATATATCAGTACCAGCACTGAATAAGAGCAAAATGTTATAGCCAAAGATTTCATCATCATCAGCTTATATACGCCCCACTGCAGGGCACAGGGCTACAGGCCTACCCTCGATGGAGAGTGGCCTCGATTTAATATCTTTTTTCTTTCTGTTGGTCCCTTTTGTTTTTTTTTTTTAGTATACTTAGTTAAAAGTAATTAGTTTTTTTAGTACACGATAGTTATTACTTCTCTCGATCATAAAAACATGCAAATATGGTAAGTTTATTACTATTTTTTAAGTTTTACTAAAATATTATTAACACTCAAATAAAAAATATACACTGAAAAATAGGAAATCAAATTGTCTAAATTATTCTCAGGCTGGTTTTCCCCCCCACCACCCAAGAGAAAAGATATTGATGAAAAATACGTTTTTTTGCGGACCTGCCTTCAATTGAAGCGGGATAGCTAATTGCAAACTTATGCCTGTAAGAAAGTGACGCTTGCAATCGAATAACCGGGCCTTCAGAAATAAGTTAAAAATGAAAACGGTCAAATGACCGTTACATCGCAGACGCACGGCACGAAAACTTTCCTGTACGGATGCCGATGCCGCGTGACCGCGGCAAGAAAATGTTCTTGTGAAATAAATGCGCCCTTACTGTTTGATATCTGTATAGTGCCACGACTCTTGTTGCGAATTAATTTCACCGCTATTTTAACAAGGGTACTTATTATTTTTAATTAATTCTCCGCCATTACGTAAGCGGAGCCATAGCGTTTGATCGTGTAATGAATTTAAAAACAAAAATGTTGGATGAAAGTGTTTTTTTAATTATGTTCTTCTAATAGAAAATAAAAAGCTTGAGATAAATTAATTTCGTTACTGATTTGGTATGCGACAGCCATATTAAAGCATTTCAGTGCTCCTTTAATGTCTTCAACCTGGAGCATAGGTTTCGCTCTTGCAAGTCCACTCCTGGCAAACAGGAGGTAAGGGCGTGACTTCCATGTAACAGTTCTGCAGTTAGATGGTCTGAAGTACCCCCTTAAATATACGCTTTTAGTTTACACCCTGTATAAATCAGCCTATGAAGATTGTATGAGAATTCCTAAGCGGTAATCCAGCTTATATATAGCGTTTAGTTAAGGATTATCCATTACTCTAATGGTCTAGACTCACATACAGACGTCAAATGATTATATAAAAGTACGTTTTATAAATATTTGCCGACTAATATTCTCTGAGACGACGTCTTGGCCAATTATTTATCTTATATTACAGAGAAAAATGGAAGAAAATGGCATCCCATTATTTGAAGAGCTTAAGAAAGATACTCTATATAAATAAGGTAATAGATAATGCTTGTTTGTATAAAAAGTGTAATAAATAAAAGAAACCTACATGTACGCTGAACAAGAAATACGCGCGGGCGCGCGTGGTATTTCATTGCCAGTTTATAAATGAAATAAATGATTAGAAGAATGATTTATTCCCACAAGTTAAATTCTAGTGAGTTTTTTTTCGTTTGTTCATTTGACCGACAAGTTGACTGAACTAATGAGAAAAATGACAGTCAGCACCAAAATTACAGAGAGTTAAAAAAAACAATTAGAGGCGTTATCAAAACTGGGGAGCGGACTGCGGAGCGGACAACTAGTCAAATTAGCAACTCTTAATCGAATGTCAAAACGTGCGCATTGTATGAAAAATTGTGCTAGATACCCACAAGTGATGTCATCGACATATTTTCATTACTTTTTATACTTCATCCTACCTATTATTAAAAATAGTATTAATAAGCTAAAGAATTACAGAACATGAGAGTTTAGCGTTATTTTCAAACGTTTATTTACTAAGAAGATAAAAAAAATAAATATAAAATAAAATAAAATAAAATAAGAAAATAAAATAAATATATGCAGTCCGTTCCCCTACTACAAAAATGTCAGGCGATATCAAAAATGACAGGCGTTGTTAAAAGTGACAAATGGTGTCAAAAGTGACGGTGACAAAAAGCCAAAGTTCAAAAGAAAACATCAAGCAAACACGTGCGAAATCGCTAGTGCTATCATAAGATTAAAAAAAATCTTCCATTGCATAGTAGCCGAGTCGCTCAACTCTGGTTAACTTTAGATAATGCTCAATTGACTAGAAATCACGTTAGTTTTCTATCTGACGTTGTAACATTTTATTTTACTGTTACTTACGTGATAAAAGTAACATAAAGATATTTTTATGTGCACAGTTTCAGAAAATGTATACGTGAGTTTTAAAAATGTTGAAAATGAATTATGTTAGGTACTGAGAAATTATACTATTTTTTACGTCCTTGTTCTGTATTTTAATTGCAAAATGCCATGTTTTTTATAGGATTCCGTACTAAAATGATAAAAAACGGTTACAAATCAAAAAGTTAAAAGTTCATTGATCAAATTTTAAAAGAACGAAAGATCAAAAGGTTGAAACATCATGTTTTATTTCATCAAAAATGTATGAAAAGGCAGATTTTTCAAACTTTAATAAATTCAAAGAAAATGGCCCTACAGTAGTTTTAGACTCAGTCGGTTAGGTAGGTTAGCGAGGAGCGAAGCGACGAGCTTGTTATTGTAAGGTTTCTTGCGACCACAGCGCACGAGCCGAGCGAGCGTAGCGAGAGTGCCGCGGCAGCGGCCGGCGAGTGCCAGAAACGAATTGCTACTCTTTACCTTGTCCACCCAAAAGAATAAGTTTTCTCACCCCCTTCATTTGTATGTTTATTAATTTTAAGGTTTATTTAACGCTATGCATATTTATGCTATTCATTAAACTAACTTATAAATAAAAATAGTCATTCATGTTTACCCTCATTCAAACGCCTATTACGATTTTTTTTCGGGTTTGGGTGGGATGGTTGGGGATCTACCTCCTAGCGGTCCACCCCGGGCAACGGCATCACAAGCTACCAAGTTTGTGGTGGCGGCTGAACGATCCCCCAGCGGTGTGGTAGGCTCCGCAAGGAGCCGCCTGGCTCGCGACCACCCTCCTGCCGGAGTCTGGCGCCAAGCAGCTTGCTGCGTTCCGTCAGTGTGCAGGAGTGCCAGTGCCCTTCTGGGTAAGCTCGCTACATCTTCGACCCCATCTTTGTCCTGAGGATTAGATTGAGGTCAAGAGCAAACCCATCTAAAATAAAAAAAAAAAAAAAAAAAAAAAAAAACAAGGTAAACAGTAGCAATTCGGTTCTCGTCGCTTCGCTCCTCGCTAAAACTACTGCAGGGCCATTTTCTTTGCTTTTATAGGTTTGAAAAATCTGCCTTTCGTAAATTTTTGATGAAATAAAACGTTTGATATTTCAACCTTTTGATCTTTCGTCCATCAATGAATTTTTGGCTTTCTGATATGTAACCTAAAAAACGAATTGTCGGTTTTACCTCATAGGCGATTCCTTAATATGAGGCGAGAAGTATTGTAAACATTGAGTAATCGATATTCCGGGTATTATTCTAAAAAAACATCTTTTCTAATTGTATCATTGTTAAATAAGAATTGAAGATATTTATAGATATGAAGATATTATGATGTTATAATAAAAAAACATGTATAAAAAAAAAGAATTGAAGTAAACACAATTTCAAAATAAACGATAATTACAATTAGCATCAAATTACAGTTTCTTTTGTTCAGTAAAACTAAAATCTAAAAGAAACTAGGTTTTGAGGTCAGATACGGGATACGAGACCCTGATTGCAGAAGTTCTTCACACACTTGTCCGGTCTTAACATAAAGTGGTCAGCTTCCGTATTCATGTTTTTTTCTCATTAGCAGCTAAGGGTCTCGTAGAACTGCCGTTCTAGCGTAAACTGAATAATTATACTCGAAAAGGATTGCATAGCGGTCCCTATTAAAATGGCATACCGCTTAAGGTGTTAACGGCAATGGTTTCTGCGCTTCTTCATATTTTAATTAATATCGTTCTATTTATTAATTGAAGTTTTATAGCGGTCTTTAATTGCCGGCTTATAGAGTTAACCACTTTTTATACCCATGGGTGGCGATTAAGGTTTTATAATTATTATGCAGTGTTTTTTAGGAAAAATGCTAGCCACCCACCCATTCATTATGCTAGCATGGCATTATTTGGCACGCTACCATTCCTTTCATTCAAATCTATAAATATCCATATCCCTACACATACAATTTATGTACATAACTTATGTACATTAAAGATAGTTGCAAAAATATATTAAATTGGGGGCGTTATAAACGGATACATTATTACGCAATGAAATGCATTGTGACTATAGTTAGAATTTTTTTCTGTTTATCTGTTTGTATGTTTGCGTGTGCATGCATCACTAAAAATTACTGAACCGATTTGAAAGGCGTATTCTCATAAGCATAGGGATTAGTTTGGATTTACATTTAGGCCTAATTTCATGGCAATAGCTTCATTCAATCAAAAATTTTGAGTTTTAAAGTCTGTGGTCTGTGCCTACGAAGTCGCGGTTTTCGCTAGTACTTTCTATGTAGCACGCAAAGTTAATAGTACATTATGGTACAAGTGTGTAATGTTGGTTAAGAGAGCCGAGTGCGGTAATCATCAATACACACGTGTATCATACGACGTTTTTCAACACACTTGTGAATAAAAAAATACTAAAATAGATACCTATTTGTCCTTGGAGTTTTCATGTAGGTAGTAAACTTTCCGTAACGTTAAGGGCTTCACATCTTATATCGGGTGGTGTACAACATAAATCGTTTTCTTCATAACTAGTACTTGTAGACATTTTAATTAATAAATAACTATAAGTAATCCAAGATATTTATATTTAAGTAATTAATTTTAACAGTGAAAACGAGTTGTGAAAAAAATCGCAATGGCCAATAATCCATAGACTAAAAGAATGAGGTTTCTTTTTTTTTGGCTTTTCGCGGATAGCGTTTTAGCCACGTACAAAATGGGGAATTTAAAGTTTTCTTTATTACAGAGAAAACAAAAATTATATTTGAGTGAAAGTTTTATTTATTAAAAACGTACAAGTTTAAAAGTTGCATGAAATGAGGAAGCAATAGGTACATTATTTTATTTCTATTGAACACGATCTTTTTTGTATCGAAACTTTTTTCAGAACAAAGCAACTCAACCAATTAAAAAAAAACCTATAACTCACTAGTGAATAATAGTAATGAAAAAGTCACAGTTTGATTATATAGGTGTCATTATGTGCCTTATTGCGGTGAAATTAGAGCCACTTTATGAGCAAGTGTGTTGAAAAATTTGTTTTATGTACCTACGGATATGTCAATAAATATATGTCAAGTAGACTTCTTTTGGCTGAAAAGATGATGATGATATTGGAAGTTCCAAAGCGAACGGCTCTTTAGAATCCAGATAAACTGAAGTTTTTGCTACTGGTCTTTTAAATGTCATAAATAAGATACTTCCCGACCAGGATTAAGTTTGATTCAATGAAGAATGAAATACTTTCTATGCGTTGTATTTATTTTGAAAGAGCTTTGAAGATAAGAAGCTATATAACGTCTATTGTTTGGGGAGTCCTCTAATCCGCGATGAGCCTGCGTAGGAGTATCTCAATTTTATGCCTATTCCTTGCCACGGACCTGAAAAAAAGACGGACGTAATCTCGTCTAATCACGAGTGAAGCACCCATTTCTTTTGTGTGCGTGCTGTCACGCGGTACATAATGGTGACGGGTGTCGGACCTGCGCCTAGAGCTAGTGCATCTGTGAGTGTAGGTCCCTTGTAGAACAAACGAAAATGTAGGACCTAGCATGCTTCACATCTTTTTAGTGTCACATTACGTCCGTCTTTTTTTCAGGTCCGTGATTCCTTGCACCGGGATCGCCAAAAATGTATAAACAGTTTTCTATTGCTCAATCATCAATTCATCATCATCATCATCATTATAGTTCTGATGATTTTAGATCCATGAATACACTACTAGTTTTAAATTACTTACATAACTTTAAGGGTTTATTCAGACATTAACAATTTTCTCCAAGAAACATGGGTCGAAAGACTTTTTTTTTTAGAGAGGCCTATGTTCAGCAGTAGACGATGATAAGATCAGCCTTTCAACATGTGTAATGATAATGTATATAAGGTCCTGTTATCAATCCCAATCCTTTAAAGGGGCGAGTACAAAATTATAGTCTGAAGAAATAAATGTGCAGAAGTAATATAGGTAATACATACATACATAAACTCACGACCGTATTCCCTTAAAAATCCCGTATAGTCAAAGTCAATATAATTTATTCTATTCTATTTTTATTTAATGGCGTTTCCTTGTTAGATTTCGCCAGTGTCAAGTTATTTGAGGGAGTGTCTATCCAATCTCGAGGATTGTTTTTGAGTAAGAACAACTGAGAAGGATTTTGGAGCCTCGTGGCAGGCTGAGACGCGAACCGCGCGAACACCACGCGAGAGACAAGTGTTCGAGGCAAACCCCGCAACGGCGTCATTAGTAACCAGCAATGTACTCTGAATTGTCATTGTCAATTTGTCACTTGTCGCGGTTATGGGCCCAGATACGCCTCGAAATTGAAGCATGTAAGTTTCTTCAGGTAGTTTTCCTACACCAAAAAACCAGTATCATAAACATAATATGTAGTACATAATGATTTCTTGTGTCTAGCACTACATTTCTGCCACTATCGAGTGAGTTTTGGGAGTACCGTAATCTCAAGAATTGTTTTATATACAAAAACACATTACTTATGTTATTTACGTTAGTTTTATACGAATGCCTTAATTTAGAGTGTAATTATTAAGTAATTATGCCACTTTGTCTCTAACTTTATTTACGTCTACTTTAATCATGCGGACGGGTTCTAATTACATAGTAATTACACAACTGGAAGTGTGGAAGTGGAAACGGCATTGTTTGTCGCACTTCTGCACAAAGTGCGAAAAAATGGACTGTCTTTAGAAATAAACCTTACATGTTAGCCCCATAATCACATGAGTAATATGAAAGAGTACCTACTAATACCTACGTACACAAATTTATTTACTGTTTTGGACCTTCCATACCAAAGTGCGGATCGACCGATCGATATTCAATGGGAGGTCTAAAATTTGTCTTTGTTTTTCTACCTTAGGGAAATTTGTTTAGCTTTATTGTCTGAATACACCCTAAACATGTTGTTAGTAATTAAAAACTATAGGTGTATGGAATGGAGTCAGTCCGTTCCATTAATTACTATTTAACCTGCCTCCCACCAATAATGACCTCACCCCCTCTCGGTGGTACGGGAGGTGGACGACAGTAATCAGTTGTGTATTCCTCTCTCACTCACACTCATTCTTCATATATTTTGCTCTCCTATTTTTATCACTGCGATCTCGTTTATTTAAAGTCTCCCACGGTGTGCCCTAACCCTGTCCAAGCTATTTCTGACGGGTGTTTCTCGGTTCTACATGCATGATGCATAATCTTATGGGTCAATTCACTTTGAAAGTGCAGAGGAGTGCAACGCAGCGCGAAGCGAAGTTTTGATGCAAGTTATTACCTAGCATATTTAACTTTACTCGTATAAGGTATAATGTTTTCTCAAACATGCTTTGAAATTCGAGCATTATTTTGACAACCTTCTTCGAGATAAATCGAAATCGCTGTACTGGCCAAATACATGCGAACAGCGGCCGGCAAAATTTGTATGAAAATCCATATCTGTCGTGGTTTAGCGGCCAGATACCTCTTACCAATGTATGAATTACCTGCATATATAAATGTATATGGTCAACGTACTAGAGAATATATGCTTCCCAATATTCTAAATAACCTACCAAAGGAAGTAGTACATAAAATATTACAATGTAAAAACAAAAAACAGTGTAAAAATATTCTTAAATCTTACCTATGTAAATAAATAAATGAATAAATTTTAGTAGGTAAAAATATGTATCTTTACTCTTTGTAAAATAAAAAAAAATAAAAAAGAAAAAAAAAAGATAAATTACATAGTAAACTCATATCTGTCGACCACGGACCGCCACACGCTACGACTCTGACATACCTCTTTAGCCTCATTTACATTCATACATCTCTTCATGCACTTCCGTCGATTGAGGGTGCTACACACTTGTCCTTTTCGAAAAACATCATTGATTTGATCGTGGTATGTTTTCCTCGGACGGCCTCTCCCAACACTTCCGCTCACCTTTGCTTGATAAATTTCATTCGTTAGTCTTCTTTTATTAATTCTCTCTACGTGATCGAACCATCTAAGCATACCCCTTTCAATCCTTGTTACTATATCATCCTTCAACTTACACCAATCCCTTATCACACAGTTCTTGATAAGATCAACCAAAGTAATACCACGCATGTCAGAATCAATATATTATATTTATTAAGTTACTAGCTGTGCCCACGACTTCTATTCTATTCTTTTTTTATTTAATGGCGTTTCCTTGTTAGATATCGCCAGTGTCAAGATATTTGAGTGAGTGTCTATCCAATCTCGAGGATTGTTTTTGAGTAAGACAACTGAGAAGGATTTTAGAGCCTCGTGGCAGGCTGAGACGCGAACCTCGCGAACACCACGCGAGAGACAAGTGTTCAAGGCAAACCCTGCAACGTGACTCCGCCCACGACTTCGTACGTGCAGACCACTGAAATAATATAAAGAGGAAGAAAAATAAGGAAATACCTATAAAGAAATAAGAAATAAAGAAACTGGGAAAAAAGGATAAAAGAATTTACAAAGTATTGTCATAACACTTTATTGTATAGTAGTCCAACCGATTTCGGTTATGGCGACTGCTGTACTCTCTCACGCCGCACATGTGCTCTCATGTGGCTGGCGTAACCAATTTTTGCCTTAAATGTTCGGCTGCAGAGGGCACACGTCAGCACTCCATCCACATAGTTGTAATGGTAGGCCACAGGTGGGCGGGCCTTTAGCTCAACACGCTTCCTGTCCAGCTCATCACCTGTCCGCCCGATCCTTAAATATTTTTTTTCACATAATTTCGCGTATATTTTATTGTTTGGAAACGATTTATTCATTGGTCTATTCAATAGGGTCTAGACAGTGCTTTTATTTTTAGTGTGCAAGCAAAAATTTTTAATCCGTAAAGTCCGCGATGAGAAAATGCCTCGTTTGAAGATATTTAATTTGATGATTTTACACCTCTCCGCTCCGCTCCTCTATGATGGATTCTGGGCCTAAGTGTATGAAATGTTTAAGTCGCAACTTTGAGTCTTTGACTACGTATCCTTAGACTGAATGCAGACTCTGCTGCTGCCAACTTTTGTTTTAAAACTAATAAGTTTTCGTGACAGCTTTAAAATTTAATTTAAGTTGAAGCTATTTGCTTCACATCGTACACTTTATGCCATATCCATTGTTTACTTTATGCCATATCACACACGCATGTCATGATAATTATAATTAAAATCTCATAGGATTACAGGGCAGCATATACAAGCTTATAAAATTAAAAGTGCTTCAAATTCAGGGCTTTTTATTTTAAAGAAAATGGTTAGACGAACCTTTCGTATTATTATAAAGTTGTACTTCTAACTTGTGTCATTAATCATTATCGTCAGCTAAATAAACAAGGTCACAAAACTCCAAAAACAAGTTTCTTTATAATTCATCAACTATAACGAAACTACTACAGAAAGTAGCGATATTCCTTTGGAACTGTGGGTACAAATTGTATAATTATTTTCTCATGGTATGTAAGAATCACAGAAAGGAGACTATCCTCAACTCCAACCACGGTCCCAATCAATATCACCGTTCGTTGGCACGCTCCATAGAAACGAAGATTTATTATATTTTGGATATTGATGAATTAAAGTCAATGATTTTTTCCCTCTGTCCAGTAGGATCCACTATCTCGATCCACCAGTGGATTGAATAGCACGCTGAAGTTCACTGTGATCCACCATTAGGCTCAGTGGATCCTATGATACTTGCATCTCTTTGCTCCACCAGTGGATCGAACACAATTCAGGGAGTTTGATAAGATTCACCATTGATTTCAGTGGAACCTGTGATATAATTTATGTTAGACATGATCTAGAAACAAATTATGTGCTTTACAAAAAAAAATGAAATATTTATTGAAACTATGGCATAAAGTTTTCCATACAAAATTTTACTTTAATTCTAACATTGAAACTATGTATTTTAACGGAAATGTAAAGCACTAATATTGGTTTCTACATCGTGTCTAAAAATGTAATTGCCTTTAAGTGGTTAATATTTAAACTAGGACGGAACTTAATTTGTAGGTATGCAGCTCGAACTAGTTTTCGGAATAAATTTCTCTTAACGAAAAAGGAAACAGAATCTCAAAGTAAAATTAAACGAGAACTGAACAAGAGTGAAGTTGCATCTAGCACTTGAGAGCGTGTGGTTCTTCGCCATATGTCTGCACAAAAGCTTTCTATCACACCGAGATGTGCAAAAGACAACAGTTGAATTTTTCGTGATTTTGATGTTTTGGTCCCACAGAGAAAGTTGTTCAGTATGATGGTCTGATCAAAAACCGTCAGCATATTACGTTGGACCTTGTATTGTATTTGTTTTCACTTTTAACTTATTAATAAAAGTTTTCAGAGGATATGTAAAAAAAATAGGATTCTTCAAAGCATCTGATATCATGAAGTACTAACAGTAGGAGTATGATTTGTGGATATGTGTAAATTGAACATAATTTATTGAAGTTTTGATTAGAGCCAAACCAAGTTTTCTTGATAGAAAAACAGGCCAAAGTAGCCTCCGTCTTCATCGATAAACACTTGGAACTGCTAAACGGTGAATAATGGACACACGAGACATGATAAAAAACTGGCCAAGTGCGTGTCGGGCCACGCGCAGGGTAGGGTTCCGTAGTTGCCCGTCACAATATACGAACTTAGAAGGGGGTTTTTGTTTTATACTACGGTTTGACGGCTAATAAAGTCTAAAAAGTCAATTTTTTAAGTTGGTCGACTATTACTCGTTAACTTGTAAAGCTAACTTAGCGGTGATAGTTTTCCTTTTAATTTCATTATATACACTACTGCCATGAATTTTTTCACATATCTAGAAACAACCGTTTAGCTGGCAGAGGGGGGGGACACTCGACTCTAACAAAAATTAGCACCTTAAAGCTTAATATTTCGCTAACGGATCCCTAAATCATTCAATTATGGAATGTACGTAGTTATAAATGTTAATTGGGTTGAGTTGAATGTACCTAGTCTTAAATTAATTTTACCTAATTATGTTGAATTTAATGTAGTGATAAATTAATATTTAAGTAACCTATTTATTATGTTGAATCGAATACCTATAGTAGTTACATAAATTGTCAGTAGTTTTAACCCTAGCGTTTGGAAAGAAAGTATTGAATTTTAATTGCATAATAATTATTTTACATTGTTCACACCTCATTAATTTAATACGAGTATTAGTATAAAAGCAGCTGTAATTAATTGATAGTTAACAAGATATTAACAATGTATTTTACTGAGGCTTAGTCGTAACATTTGTAACTCACATAACCCGGTCCCCAAGTTCGGGCTTGCCTAAAAGGTGGGACCACGGTAAAACTTGTTGTAAAGCCGTTTCAATGTGCATATTTAGATTTTAATTAATGTATTTTTTAGTTCTTAATCTATAACTTGATTGTATTTATGCATGTTGCTAATAAACTTTTTTCATTTTTCATTTTCAAATCGAAAAATCGTTTTCCCACACCCACCGTATTTTTAAAAGACCTATCCAACGATACCCCACACCATGGGATAGACGAGAAAAAAAAATTGCATCCCCACTTCACGGGTAGGGAAGGTACCCTAAAAAAAAATATTTTTCAAAATTTTATTTTACCACTTTCTCGCCGTGATTAATATGTGTACCCATGCCAAATTACAGCTTTCTAGTACTAAGCGTCTCTGAGCTAAGCCGCGGACAGACGGACGGACGGACGGACGGACATGGCGAAACTATAAGGGTTCCTTGTTGACTTCGGAACCCTAAAAAAAATAGAGATTGATATTTTATAAATTTTGATTAGAGTAGAATTGTACTTATTTAATTACTACAATCACAATAAAACAAAGACTGTTTCGCCGCCGCCACCCCATCTCTTTCTCTCGCATCAGGCAGTATCTAATATTAGCTATCATACGCCAATTTCACTTTAATTATTATTCGACATAGGCCCTTAAGTGTGCATTCAGAAAACAACTTTTCCTAAGGAACATGTGTCGAAAATCTACTTGTCTTCCCTCCGGACGGAAAGCGTCCATTCTCGTCCCGCTGCGCTAAACGAAGTTGTCGCTTTCCACCTCCGTCGAGAAGAAAAATAGTATACTAACCTGTAAATAAGAAAGCCTACATGAGATCTGAGACCTTTCTTACTTTCCTGTCCTCGGTGTGTAATCTACTATTTTTAACTTCTTTTAGAATATCGATCGGCTGATCCGGGTTATTCTATGGAAGATTCTTGTTTAGTTTCATTATCTAAATAAAGATTTCCCAAAAGACCAGCGACGGTCGCAGTGGTATCTACAGGTACATTCCTCAACCAACAATAATAAATCATTTTGTGTTCGCGAGTCACCGTTGCAACGGTGCAATTTTTTCCGTGTTTATAAATTGGTTAGGCCGGCGCCATAGTCACGTTCAAAACAGTTACCTGTTCCACTAAGCAGCCCACCCCAATAGCCCAGATTTTGTTTCTATCCACTCTTTACAATAGTCTTACACTGACCGGGGGCTGTTTTGGATGCACTTCTATAGTGTATACTGGAATATAGTTGCCGGTTGGTGTCACATTACCATTTAGATCAAATTGTCTGACGGGCCTCTACGTGTTGGCTTCGGCTCCACGCACGCCTCCTAAATTTCCGGGACACTTATGTCTTGAGATAAGGAAAAGCCATACAATAATAATAATAAGGGTGGTGTATATTTTTTACGACTGCAAACGTTGTGAAGAAGGTCACATTAAAGAGGTCTCATTCACACTAAAGCGAATGGCCAACGCGGCAGTGGAAACGAGGTTTTACACTCGAGGAAAATGCTGGCTTTTTGACTTACCATCTCGAAAGATACGTTTTTATTTTTTGAGACAGATCTCCAGAGGTTGGAGATTGGATGACTAATTGAATTTTATGTTTATGACTGTGTATTTTTTGTTACAATGATTGTGGAAAATGTGGTTTTAATTTATAAGCATAAGCATATGCTCACGACTATATTCCCCGAGGGGGTAGTCAGAGATATTCTGAAACCTCAGAACATCCACGTTTCACCAGTTTCCACGTTTCGTTTTCCTGGTTTTTCGTTTTTAATTTTTAGATATGGTAAAATACGTTTTTGGCTATTAAAATTGATTCAGGTGGTATTAGGTTTAATCTTCTATCGAAGGGTTTAAAGCACATGATTAAAAAGCCAGGCTGTCACCACTCAAAGTCATCCAGTACTAAAACCTGAGGGTTAGCATGGCAGCAGCGCGACATAGCAACGTTTCACCTCACCTCTCTTTCACTTTGCGCGTAACAGAGTGAGATAACGTTGTCGGCGCATCATGCAATGAGAGAACCAGGTGTGAGCATTACTACAAATAAAAGTAGAAGTCAAAGTAATTTATTCAACACAGGAACTTGATTTATGCGTCCGGAACATGTTATTGCTGTTGAGAAGATGCAGCCAAACCCATGAAAGACGTGTAGCTACAATTTTATTGCACACTAAAATCCCGTTGTAAATTACAACAGTTGTAGCCTTATTTTTGTCAACTTTAAATTCAGTTGTTCTTCTACCACTACAATCACTGAGTTTATAAAATATAAAAGAAGATAATGTGATAAATTATCCTTCATTGCCCAAATTTTTTCAAAGTACAAATAAACCAAGATTACAGTTTAATGATGAGTCTTGTTACTTGATTAAAGAAATATTCTTTTGTATTCTATTGTAAATTGGCTACAAAATTATTTACGATTAGATGTTTTCTATAATAAAGAAAATATATTTCATTTACTTTTATACTAAGAGTTAGATATGGGCCAACGTAGAACCTTGGTACAATCACCAAATATTAACTTGATTAAGCTTCTGTTAAACATAACTGGCAATAGTTTGCTGTCACGAAGTTCTACGGTGGCCAAAATTTCCAATTAGGCTACTATACCTACCTCAAAGTAATAGGCCTCATTATCTGTAACATGTTTTTTTTCTATTACAACATTGATTAGAAGGGACGTAATAAGTCGAAATAGCTCCACATTTCCTTTTCAATCAATCCCATTGGAATCGGTTGGACGCAGGCATGAATACTGAGTGTGTTTTTATCAACCTTAGGACTTATACATACATTGCTATTAGGGTTTTTGCAACTGCAAATATCTTCTTTAGTAGACAGACTCGGGTTAGTTTGTTAGTTACTTACACCATTTATAACTGAAAATTGAGGATTCCCCTATATGCAAAGTAAGAATCACATTATGCAAAGTCTCCAGAGGATTAGTAAACACAACTTTAATTAATAAGTGAGAGCATTCTGAGGCGGTACGAAGTTCGCCGGGTCAGCTAGTTGCTTATAAAAAGACTGAAAGTCACCCAATGACAATAGAGAGGACTATGCTCGGAGTTAACCTTAAAGATCGAATCAGGAAGAAATTCGCAGAAGAACCAGAGTACACAACATAGCCTAAAGAATTGCTTAACTAAAATGGCAAAGGGGGGCGACACATTGCTCGCAAAAGCAGAACCGATGGCCGATGGGACCGAAAACTTCTAGTTGGTACGCCCTCCACAAGTTGGACTGGTGCGATTTTTGAAACTCATCCGCTGAGCAGTTGAACATTTCAAAATTACTATAGATAATCTTTCTACTGCAGATTTGACTTTCAAAAATCGTACTCCTGAAGTATGATTTTTGAAAGTCAAATCAGTAGTAGAAAGATGCACATCTCCATAGTAATATAGATTTTTTTCAACTGCTGAGTTCAAAGTATGAGTTTCGAAAATCGCACTCTTGGACGGGAATCAAACCACCGCCTCCTGCACGTCAGGCAAGGTTGCTCTTCACAGCCACATGGCTTTTCAAACATGTTTGTAAAAAAGAGGAAATTTTCGAAAAACAACTCGAATGTTTTCGAAGCTTAAATTGCAATGCTGTACGTAATACCACCGACTACCCTGAAACGGTAAATGAATATCTGAAAAAGGGGAAGGCAAAACAAAACCACCTTTGTTAGTCTTGCCAAAAAGTTTGATCGTCTTAAATTCATGCATGCTTACATCATGAACTAACGATCACAATCCCTTTGAGGTACATTCAGAAACTTTAATACAACCACCAACTACAATAATTAAGAGAATTTTATTCCGAGAGCGAAAATGCGCGCTGCATAAAAACGTACTATGGTGATATTTTCAATACTAACCAATTAAAGTCAATGAAATTTTGCAGAAACAATCTAGAAACGTTTCCCCGGTTTGGAAGAGCGTGGGTTCAAGTCCCGCCCGAGACAAATTTTTCTATCCATGTGATATTATTTTGTTTGAATAAAACATTTTGAGTTTGAGTTTTTTTGCGATTTCGATATTGGCTCCATAGTAAAAATTGTTGAGTTTAACGACTAGAATGCATGCTGAAGTTATCCGCAGTGATATAAAATTTACCCTGTATAATAATTGATTTTTAGATAATTTAAATATTATTAATATTTTTGTTTTTCAGACGTACAATATTAGTTAACAAAGTAAGTGGTATCAGCGTGGGTAGCATGCCATCGTGATACAGCGCTATCACACCTTCGCTCTCTTTCTATTTGCGCGAGAACGAACGAGATAAAAGACGTGACACAGCCGTATCACGTAGCATGCTACGACTCCTGCTCTAGAATAGTACCATTATAGATAGAATTGACAGAATTACAAACATATGATTAATTTTTTTCGCAATTTCGATGTTGGTTCAATAGGAAAAGTTGTTCAGTTTTGATAATTTGATCATCCGCTTAAAAAATATTTTCAGCTATTTTTATTAGAATTTTAATATTCGCACGATGAATGTGTGTATGGTGGCTATGATAATTTAGCGTAAAGCAAAACTACATGGTGTGGGTAGGTGTAGCCATGTGCAAAAACATAATGTAGATAACGCATTTAATTTTATTTCACACCCTGTATAATGTATTTAAGTTTACAACCGGTTTAACAACTTCGGTACCTTTTCAGTTCATCTTCAACTTTTACTTTTGATGTAGACTGTACATAAAGATTTAAATTATGTGATAAAATCTTTTATCTCGCTCAGCCGAGTAGAAAACCGTGTGAGGAAATGAAACAAAGAGTACTTATTCTTTGAAGAGTTGGAGGGAATGTTTCAGAAAGGAAAACATTTGTAAAGTGACGGGAGTCTCGAAATATATAAGTAGCGTTAAGATATACACTTTGAATTGAGTGCTGCGCGAAGAAAAATATGTAGTAGTATAATGTAACAACTGTTTAGTAGACATTACTATAAAATTGTAACATGCCACGTACCAATGAGTTTTTCTAACTTATGAATAAGAATAAGAATCATGTATTGTTAGAGCTGGTGGTATACAAAGATCTTATAGTAAAACAAAGTGAGCAAGCAGCTCTTACCATATCAGGCATACAATAATATTCAACAATTTATAATCCATTTTACATGCGATGACTGAATAAAATTAAACCTACTTATACACAATTTTCATGACATGTAAAAAGAAAGACTATTTTATAATACAGCCCAAACACAAATGGACAATACAACAAAACAATAATACATCAATAAAATAATCTATCTATGTCAAAGTAGGCAGGTACAATAATTATGACAAACAAAGATAACTATGTAAGATAACTATGGCAGGTGGAGTAAAGCCTTAACAGAGTGGTGGCCGAGATTAGGTAAAAGAGAAGTGGGTCGTCCGGCAGCCAGGTGGGTTGACGACATCTGGAAAAGTACAGGCAAGATCTGGATGTGACTGGCACAGGACCGAGAAGAATGGCAAAATATGGAGGAGGCTTATGCCCTGCAGTGGGTAGATACAGGCTGAAAATGATGAATGATGAAAGATAACTATATGTACGATTGTACGTACAATTACCGACTGCTCTCAAACGGTGAAGGAAATCATCGTGAGGAAACCTGCATTTGCAGAAGTAATTCTGATGCATAATATATGAAGTCTACCAATCCGCATTGGGCACGCGCGGTGGACTAACGCCCACCTTGAGGGTAGGCCTGTGCCCTGCAGTGGGACGTATATAGGCTGATAATGATGATGAAAAATTTACCTTTTTAATCGAATTCTGGTAGATTTAACCAAAATATCTAAACTGTAGTAGCTGTAGGATGTACGAGTATTATAATGGGCTGATGAAGATGGTTTAAGTTGCACACGTAGATTATCTCAAAAACCTTGTCTCGCAGCTCTGCCGTTAGCTAAATTCTATTCTATTTTTTTAAAAATGGCTGTCATCTTGGGTATTTGATGATTTTGCCAATGTCTAGTTTATGTAGCAAAAGTGCTTGAAGTTGTACGGTAATTTATGTATTTGGTGACTTCAAGGATTGTTTTTCGAAAAGAACACTATCTTGAGCCACCACTGGAGCCCCGTTGTAGACCTGGGAGGGGGCAACCAACGATCGACAGGCGACGCGACCGCCTAATAGCAGATCCACAACGTGACTCCCCGTTAGCTAAAAAGAAAACTTATCATCATTATGTCTAACGTCACAATGTCGCAAAGCAAAACTACACGGTATGGGTCGGTGTAGCCATGTGCAAAAACATAATGCAGGTACCTAACGCATTTAATTTTATTTCACACCCTGTATAATGTATTTAAGTTTACAACCGGTTTAACAACTTCGGTACCTTTTCAGTTCATCTTCAACTTTTACTTTTGATGTAGACTGTACATAAAGATTTAAATTATGTGATAAAATCTTTTATCTCGCTCAGCCGAGTAGAAAACCGTGTGAGGAAATGAAACAAAGAGTACTTATTCTTTGAAGAGTTGGAGGGAATGTTTCAGAAAGGAAAACATTTGTAAAGTGACGGGAGTCTCGAAATATATAAGTAGCGTTAAGATATACACTTTGAATTGAGTGCTGCGCGAAGAAAAATATGTAGTAGTATAATGTAACAACTGTTTAGTAGACATTACTATAAAATTGTAACATGCCACGTACCAATGAGTTTTTCTAACTTATGAATAAGAATAAGAATCATGTATTGTTAGAGCTGGTGGTATACAAAGATCTTATAGTAAAACAAAGTGAGCAAGCAGCTCTTACCATATCAGGCATACAATAATATTCAACAATTTATAATCCATTTTACATGCGATGACTGAATAAAATTAAACCTACTTATACACAATTTTCATGACATGTAAAAAGAAAGACTATTTTATAATACAGCCCAAACACAAATGGACAATACAACAAAACAATAATACATCAATAAAATAATCTATCTATGTCAAAGTAGGCAGGTACAATAATTATGACAAACAAAGATAACTATGTAAGATAACTATGGCAGGTGGAGTAAAGCCTTAACAGAGTGGTGGCCGAGATTAGGTAAAAGAGAAGTGGGTCGTCCGGCAGCCAGGTGGGTTGACGACATCTGGAAAAGTACAGGCAAGATCTGGATGTGACTGGCACAGGACCGAGAAGAATGGCAAAATATGGAGGAGGCTTATGCCCTGCAGTGGGTAGATACAGGCTGAAAATGATGAATGATGAAAGATAACTATATGTACGATTGTACGTACAATTACCGACTGCTCTCAAACGGTGAAGGAAATCATCGTGAGGAAACCTGCATTTGCAGAAGTAATTCTGATGCATAATATATGAAGTCTACCAATCCGCATTGGGCACGCGCGGTGGACTAACGCCCACCTTGAGGGTAGGCCTGTGCCCTGCAGTGGGACGTATATAGGCTGATAATGATGATGAAAAATTTACGTTTTTAATCGAATTCTGGTAGATTTAACCAAAATATCACAACATTATGCATATAAATATATACTTGTACTAGTGTCTTTTTCATCTTGTGTTATCATCTGCTATCTCCTATCGGAGGTTTGTAATAAAAATAACCCACTCTCTCAAACATAAAAAGTTGTTTTAGGCACTAACGCCCATGCTCTCTCCTTGACGTAAACTGTAGTAGCTGTAGGATGTACGAGTATTATAATGGGCTGATGAAGATGGTTTAAGTTGCACACGTAGATTATCTCAAAAACCTTGTCTCGCAGCTCTGCCGTTAGCTAAATTCTATTCTATTTTTTTAAAAATGGCTGTCATCTTGGGTATTTGATGATTTTGCCAATGTCTAGTTTATGTAGCAAAAGTGCTTGAAGTTGTACGGTAATTTATGTATTTGGTGACTTCAAGGATTGTTTTTCGAAAAGAACACTATCTTGAGCCACCACTGGAGCCCCGTTGTAGACCTGGGAGGGGGCAACCAACGATCGACAGGCGACGCGACCGCCTAATAGCAGATCCACAACGTGACTCCCCGTTAGCTAAAAAGAAAACTTATCATCATTATGTCTAACGTCACAATGTCGCAAAACAACTTTTCTAATATGTGCCCCAGAAGTTGGCAACTAGATAAGTTTCGTCTATTTACTCTTTCAAGAAACTAATTTCACGGGCGTTTGCCAACCGTTGTTTAGCAACCAACGTAGAGGAAGAAGGCATGGAGGTCAGTACGTGTTTTGTTCTATTCGCTGAATCATCATCATCACAGCCATTATACGTCCCACTGCAGGGCACAGGCCTACCCTCAGGAAAGGTGGTCCACCACGCGTGCCCAATGCGGATCGGTAGACTTGACATACGCATCTGAATTTCTTCTTCAGCGTATGCAGGTTTCCTCAAAATGTTTTTCCTTCACCGTTTGAGAACAGTCGGTATTACGTATATAAGTTAAAAAAAGTCATAGTTACATGACATGACATGTCATCCGTGCGGATTCGAACCTGGACCTCAAGATTGAGTTTCCATAGCTCTCCGCAAAATGTCACTGACGCTCTTTTATACTGAAGCTTCATCGTCATTAATCTGGGTTGCGACGCCATACCGGCCGTTTGGTCTAACGTCACGAGTTCGGATCCAGAGTTCGATACGAGAGTGCGAAATCTCTTTCGCAACTCGGACCAATTTTAATCTACATAAAATCGACGAAAACAGCATTTCGTATTCCCCTGTTTCCTCCTCCAATAGTAAAGCGATTTTAATAATTTTTTCAAGAATAATATGAGAATGACTTTGGCTATGTCCGTACGTTTTTCTTTTTTTGTTTATATTAATCAAATTTGTTTAATGGATGTCTGAAAACGGACGTAAAATTGGTCATTTTCGATTTCGATTTGTCCCTGCAGTTCATACAGTAATAAATTAATGCAAAAAAGCAAAACATAGGTACATAGCAGAGGTAACATAGATTGTACGGTAAAAAAATGGTTGCTCTAGTGTCATTACCTAGGGACGTAACAGGGGAATACGTTTGTATGGAGAAAATGGTACTCGCCTATCCTTTTAAGCACTGGATCGGTCTACACTTAAGTGTAGACTAACTGTCCGAAAAAAAAAAAATTTAGGTAGTGGTAATACTGTTATATGCAATTATCGTGAGATGGTTGAACGGCTTGCCCAGCAGGCAGTAGGACATTATAAAGGCTGATTTTGATTTCAATGTCATCTTCGATCAGCTTATCAGATAAGTAAAATGAAAAACGTTCATTAATTTATCTTTTAATCATAAAATAACATTTATAATCCGACGGCCAATGATAAACTAGTCTACAACAATAACTTATACATTATGAATTCTTAAAAAACGTATCTTTGCTGATGAAAAGAGATGGTATTTGATTAAACTCACAGACTTAGGTATTACAGTAGCAGACTTAGCACTTTTTACACACACTAGTTTATTATTTCTATCTCTAATAGGTCTGAGAGAACTCATATAGCACTATCCCTGTTTATCTATTGTTGCTACACCACACGCACCCATAAACAATGCAACCATCGTGCCAGGTTGCCATCTTGATAGCTAACGATATGGCCGTCAGTGCCCTTCAGTGAAATATTGTCAAAACGCCGTGTTGAGTTTTGAAAAAAATATTGTTGAAAGTATCACCAAAGGAGCGGAAGTTTTTGTTAAATTATGGTGAAATGCAGTGCGCATAAGTGTGACAGTGCATCCGATCGGAAGACACCCGGATTATCGTTTCATAGGTAAGTAAATCTCGTGTTGGGACACAAATTGTTTAATCTGTTTTTCATTACATATTATGTGCTACGGAAGCACATATTCACTATATTTTAGGAGAAAATCTATGTTTGCATTGTTTTAATTGCATAAAACCAATAAGTACAGTCATTATTTTGTTAATTCGTTAAATATCTATTGTGAGAATCCTTGTTTGACATTTCATGTACTAGTGCAAAATTCCAGAGATGTATTCACGTTAGCAAAGATTTTTTTACTAAAAATGTGACTCATTTTTTAGCCTTAAATTAATTTGCATAGCATAAGCATATGCTCACGACTATATTCCCCGAGGGGGTAGTCAGAGATATTCTGAAACCTCAGAACATCCACGTTTCACCAGTTGTACCGGACTCTGTCCAGTGTGACGGGGGGTGAGCCCGTCGCCACTTATAAATTGGACAGTGGGTACAATACATGCCTCGAAATTGAAGCATGCAGGTTTCCTCACGATGTTTTCCTTCACCGAAAAGCCAGTGGTGTTAAAAATCGTACATAAATTCCGAAAAACTCATTGGTAGGAGTCGGCCTGGACGGGGATCGAACCATCGCCTCCTGCACGGCAGGCAAGGTTACTCGCCACTGGACCACCACGGCTTTTCACGGCAAATTAATTTGAGTGTAAGTTAATATATTGTGTTCATTGTTATTTACAGAATAAAGAAGATGCGTCTATCAATAAAATTTAGGATTGTTCCTTGAATAAAAAGAAGTGGAGTGGAGATCATGTGTTGCTAGAAATAGATGTGAAGATAGAGAAAAATCTAAAGCATCATCGGAGGCTGATATTGCTCAGCCCAGTACCTCGAATGCTTCTTAAAACGTTAGTAAGTATCTCATAAAACAGCATATATTGAATTCTAGAGTATGTACTGTACGGTTCACTTATCGCTTGCAAGCATGCTTTTTTGCGGATTTGCTTGCTTGTTTGCATATGCTAGATTGCATACTTGCTTGCATGCTTGCCTTCTTGCATGTTAGCTTGTATGCATGCTTGTTTGCACGATTGCATTATTGCCTTGTATTTTATTAAGCAATGAAGAATGAATTAATTTAAATACATACTCAACAGCATTATATGAAACAACATTAATTACGATACATGCATGCGGTTTATGGCTAAGAAAATATTGAAGAATATATCCCACACAGCACAAAATGTCTACAGAATATCTAATAAATATTTTGTAAATATTTGCTCAAATATCTAGTATGTCTTATTATAAGTAGTACAAAAGATATCTAGAAGATGCCTCTATGTCCGCCTACTAAATGTCTTCTAGACACACATCTGCTAGACATCTCCAAGAATGGTAGGTAGGTATGAATTATTGTAGGTAAAAGGAGTTTAAATTTTATGAAGATTAATATTAAGTATTTCAATCGTTTCAGATTCAAGAAACCAACATACTTACCAGCCAAAACTAAAAAACTAAGTTGTATAGATAACTATGATATAATTATCATATGAATGAGAATGAAGAAAATTATCGACGGAGACATTGAAACATTGATGGCAATTTGTCATAGCAAGAAATCAAGCAAGTTTTGGCAAGAAATCATATTAACAAAATAGTCTTGTTTGAAAATAAATAGTTTCAGTATTAACTTTGTTATCTATTTTCTTTTGACCCTCTGTGTGTCTTAGTAAGTATTTATATTATGCACCAGTTAATTTGATTATCACTAATTTGCAGAAACGCTCATTTAAGTTAATTTCTCCAATAAATCTCTTGCTAGCTTTTCTACATCAACAAGACAAAAAGTGTCAGCAGAGATTAAATGAAGGATTAACTTTCATGAGCGTTTCTGAAACTGAGTGTATATTATTGAAGAACCTTTCATTAGGTTTGGTATACTTAAACACATAGCATCGGTTCAGGATAAATCATATAGGAAATAGTAAACTCTTAGATATTTGCATAAACAAATAATTTAGCTCCCTCCGGGTGGAAAGCGTCAACTTTCGTCCCGCTGCGCTAAACGAAGTTGCTGCTTTCCGCCTCTGTGAGGGGAAAAATAGTAGACACACCTTGGGCAGTAAATAAGAATGTATAAGGCTTCCGCACCTTGTAGCATTATTATCGAGCGATTTTATCGAGCGATATTATCGACAGCGATATCGCGATACCTTACACACTGCAGCGATTCCGCGATTCGCGTCACGCATGCGCCTTTCACTGAATGTAGTAGAAAGAGATTGCGTCAGGTTGCGATAATATCGCGGCAGTGTGTGGGATCGAGCGCGTCCCCATACAAAATGTACTGAGAACAATTATCGCAAAATCGCAGCGATATTATCGCTCGATAATATCGCGGCAGTGTGTAGGATCGCGCGCGTCCCCATACAAAATGTACTCAGAACAATTATCGCAAAATCGCAGCGATAATATCGCTCGATAATATCGCTGCAATGAGCGGAGGCCTATATACGAGTATTTTGGCAGCGATTTATTATTATTAATTTGAGGGAGTCGTGTCGGTGCAATGCAAATCTATCATTTCCAAAACTATAACAATGTTCTGGAATAGTAGGTATATAAAATGTTTCCCTCGAGCTGAGTGTTTTTAAAACTGCATTACATAAATTTTGTCACTATTTCAATATGTAGGTACCTACCTAAAGTTGGAAAATTTCGAATGCTTTGACTTGATACAACCCTGTATTTTTTAATGTGTGCATGAAATATGAATGTGTGCAAACTTGCCACGCAGTTGTTGATCAAATGCTAAGTCTGTTAAGTCTGTGATTAAACTGAACATCTTTGCATAGATTTAATAAACTTTTGAATGTGACAATTTCTTTCTAAACACACTGAAGCACATATTTAAAATATTAGCATATTATAGATTGGCAATGCAAAAGAGAAAGAGCATAGTAATATTCTATACCACAACACCAAACACAACACCATGTTCGAACACGGGTATTGGGCTATTTCTAACCACCAAGACAAAGTATCAACCATTTTGAAATGTAGACCCAGTACCTTGTTACATAAAACTATTTGCAGTTATATTTCACAGAAGCTTAATTACTCTAGTTACAAGTGATTATGACACGGTTCTAAGGCGGTGGTGTGTATTGGTGTCGTATGTAGATTTTGTTTTTGAAAAATGTTATGTGGTATTTCGTAGCTTTCTTGACGAAGTGGTGTAACTGACAGTTTTTGGCGTAACTGCACTAAAAACATCATAAATACTTTGGAAGCTCTAGCTATCTGATCAATCGCCCTGAACAAAACTTGATGTCGATACGCCACTTTGTCAGAAAAGCGACCATTTATGTGCAATACATTGATTCAATTAATATTATGCTAGTACATTGATTTGGTGACTTCAACTGAATACGCTACTATCTAAAAAAAAATCCTTATTACATAATTATAAAATAAAAGTATAGTTTGCCTTGTAATTATTAACTGTCTCTTTTGCGGGTCTGCTGGAAGAAATCTCTTCAGAGATAAGCTCGCCCTTTGTACATGTTATGTCAACTTTGTATATTTTTATGCCTTTGTGTACAATAAAGTTTTATAATTATTATTAATTAATTAAAATATTGGTAACAAAGAAAATGCCTTACTCTTTATTATGCATGAGTTTCTAAATCATTATGTTCTAAAGTACCTCGAACATCAATCTCGTTTTCCCCTGCCCTGTTTTCACCTCTACCTTCTTCAACTGGCTGTATCGTTTTAGGAATACATATCTCGTCATCATCAACGTCGATACAAGGGGACGTTTGCTTCTTATAAGGAATTCTGACCTCTATTACACCATTCGAGAAAGTCCAAGTTGCTGATTTTGGGTCACAAACGTCAGACAATATTTTTACATCACCAAAAACCTTTCTGTCTCTCTTCTTACCTTCAGTTTCAGCATGTATGAAAAGGATGCGATGTTTTATCTTTACAGCAACGTGTTTTTCTTCAAATCCGTGTAATTGTGCTTCTATTTTGACGTGCGTTGGCTCGTAGATCACGTTTACAATAGTACCGTTGTTATCACGACACAAATCGTTTAATTTTCTATCCGCTGATATTATATCTCTGGATACGTGTGCGAATATTTTTTCAGGGTGTTGTGATTTCCAATGCTTATGTCGATAGTGATGACTCTCGCTCACACCTGCTAGGATGCTCAGGAGTGCGAAGAAGAGGATGTAGCGAAGCATTTCGGTGGAGCACGATTGAACGCAAGAGATGAACTGAATGAATTGCTATTATAAGTTGTTGTTTAAGTGGAGAGGTCAAATGTTATCGTGCATTTTAATGAGAACGTGTAAGTACTAAAATGTACTTGACTCTATGCTCTTAGGGAAAATCCTAATGAATAAATAGTGAAGTAATATAATTATAAACATATTAGCTATTTCCCGCGACTTAACCTTCTGTGTCAATCCGTATTTTTAGTGATCGCTGTCTCTCAAACTTTTCATACTAATTATAGTGGCAGCGTTATATTGAAACATTATACAGGGTCCTTCTTAATATGCTTACAATTTTTAAGAGGATGACCAGACCATTTTTTTATGGAGAGCAGATTTTTTTTGCGATTTCGATGCTGTTGCTATAGAGAAAGTTATTCAGTTTGACGGTCTGATCATTCCTTTGAAAAGTTTCAGTATATAAGGATGGACCTTATATAACGTACTTTTCATCCAAATCCGTTCAGTCAATTTTGCGTAATCACAAACATCCAAACATCGTCACAAACTTTCACATAATTAATTTCACATAAGTAGGAAGGATTATCATTTGGATATTTCTATGTGGTTTGATGTGTATGACATTATTTTAGTACATTGAAAACGCATAAGGTAATGTCAATGGGTAGGGTAAAAGGTACAAACTCTAAAATTTACTCGTTTTTATGAATACAGACATTAACAAAGGTAAACCATGAGTTAGGTGGCCACAAGTAGCATAATAGTCTCTGACTATTGTTTATGAATGTATGTTTAATACAGACCTGTATAGAACTTCTCTAAACAAAATGAAAATACAACTAAAACCCTATCCAAACAGACTGGACTAGATTTGATACAAGAAGGCGAGTCGCAATGCAAACTAATCTAAAATATTTCTAACATTCGAGCACTGGGAACTACATGCGGAATTAAACCGTACACATATGTATTTAGGTACATTATGTACATGGATATAATAACTTTCATTGCAGTAATGCCTAGGGATGAAACGACGCAAGTGAATACGAGTTTACTCGATACTTCTACAGAAAGTACTGGGATACTTCCGCTATCGATAATTTTAGACCGGTTACTATATTATCTGCCATATTGGTGAAAAGTACTCATTCCCTAATAGCTACGCTCAAAAATGTCGATAAAAGAGGTGCAAGAGTTTTTGGTTTTCAAAAAGTTACATATCAAAATTTTCAATGCTCAATTTGTCTAAATTTTAATTTTCTCGTTTTGTTTTCTTTTGCTACTAAGGCAGCAGGTCCCCTACCTACCTACCCAAAAATTTAGATTTTTAGCCATATTTTTTATAGATTCATACGCATCTGTTCTATATAAAAGACATAACCATGCTATGACATAATAAAGTCAAGATCTTGTCGAATGCATGATAAACTATAAAAATCTTCTACAAAATCAAAAGAAAATCAGTATTTATTACGTGTTTATAAATTATATTGTATTCCCCGCGAATTAATAAACA
Organism: Agonopterix heracliana; assembly: GCA_963693445.1. Taxonomy (NCBI): domain Eukaryota; kingdom Metazoa; phylum Arthropoda; class Insecta; order Lepidoptera; family Depressariidae; genus Agonopterix; species Agonopterix heracliana. The sequence continues at coordinate 20,141,344 of OY856311.1, forward strand.
AATGAATGCTCATTGCTATATTCCCCGGAGAAAACAAACAAGAGATGGTGAATGATAGTGATGTGATGGTGGATGAACAAACTGCTCATGATGAAGCCTGGTTCGCACATCTGGCAGAGATACGTGACAGAATGCATAACAGTCCCGCCGGCCGTCATCCACCGGCATACAGGAGTGTCAAAAACATCGATGATCTCACAAAAATGTTACATCCTTCTTGCATCCTTCAGATCGTCGGAGTTTTTATATAAGTTTGTAAGTTTGACACATGTTTGCGCTTAGAGAATTGCATTGCTGTTGGTGAGGCTGCGGACGTGATAAATCACCTTGAACAGATATAAAGTCTTATCATGATGATAATTATAACAATCTTCAATCAAAAAGTAAAAAGTATCAATACCATTCGGCAACTTACTTTGATCGAAGTTCGCTACCAAGTAGACTTTATTCGAAATGTGTACAGAGTAAAAGTATCGATAACTGGGTGGTATCGATTCAACCCTAGCCTGGCCTCATCCGGTACGAAGTAATTAGAACCACATCTCGTTAGCAGCCTCAAGAGCTGTCTCCATTGTAGAGCTTGAACGTCATCTTGGATGAATAAAATAATGAACCGACATGAAAATATTCAGATAAAAGTGTGAAAAAATTATGTCTCCAGTCATAATGACCTAACAAATGCTCATGGCTATATTCCCCGAGGGGGTATTCAGAGACATTAACGAAATATACAGGGTATTTGGTAATTAGATGTGTCTATTGGCCGTGTCATCGGCATAGCAAACAACATCCACGATCAAATCAGAAGCAAAGAGATGGGTTAAATCATTAATGTAAATGATGAATAATAAAGAGCCCAATATGCTTCCTTGAGGCACTCCAAAAGAGACGTTAGCAGAGCGACTAGCATATGCTGTTTTCTATACTAGGAAGCTAGAAAACCAATTCAGGGCAATCTTCCTAACACCCATGGCCTCCAGCTTTCGCAAAAGATGAGATTGAAAATAGTGTCAAATGCTCTGGAGAAGTCGAAATATACGCCGAGGCATGCGTGACCGCTATCCAGGGCACAATACACCTTTGCAAGCAGAAAGTTGGCAGCTTGGACCGCCCCCTCCGGAAACCGAATTGTGTGATTCAATAAACCAAGTGAGAAACATTTTAACAATTTCTTTCCACTATTTTGGAAAAGGCACCAAGTATAGTTTGAAGGATCAATGTTAGGGCCACTCTCACTCCCAGGAATCAGGAAACCCTAAAATCGATTGGACTCTAAATGGGCCTTACGATTGGGATAGTGGGATCGCTGATTTATCTCTGAAACGAATAAACCAAATCCGTCGTATGGTAAAAAATATAAGTTGTCTTGTACCTACTTGACGGAAATACAATGGAAACAAAGTAACGCATCTTAGTCTAAGGTGTTAAAATCCAATTATCTTTTCTCAAACGTTATTTCATTAAAGCTGTATACTCCGAGACGTAAGATTTAGCGTATAAAATCTTAAGGTATTTAGTTACTTGCTCACGAAATTTTTATAATTATTTTAGGAATGGACAAACCACAGAAATTACTCAGGAGCATTCAGCCAGAATTGACAATAACAACCGGCAAACTACTATTATAAAATAATGATATACTACATCTATACATGTTACCATGCTTGACTCACTAAAATCGTTTTCTGGTGTCCCTTATTACATGGATATTGTAAGACTTGCAACTACTTCCATGCGTTTAGATCTTTACGCCACACTTATTACTGGAAGCAAAATAAGTCCTAGTTTCAGTACAATATTAGATTCCTTTGATTTTTTGTAATGTTATATTTTTATTATTTGGTGCTTTCGCAGTAGGGTCTTCAACTCTGCCATAAATGATCTCTGGAATTGGCTCTCTAATAGCCATGTTTTTTTCTTCTTTTTGCTGTCTCCCGTTTGCAATGGAGTGAAGTTGGATATTTCTTTTTCCTACTCCTCCTATCTTCTTTGATTAATTCATTGCGAGTTCCAATACAGATTAGAGTCATCCCCGGGCACGCTGGACTTCATTGTCTAGTGTTGTGAATGGTCGCCGCCGCGCTGTTGATCCTGGGTGTTACAGCGGTGGAAATGAGTCGTGGGCCAAGGGCCGACAAAAAAAATCTACAAATCTTCTATACGAACCTGCATACAATGATGTTGTGAGTTTGGCGTTTCTGTCTGCACAAAGATAATATTGGTATAGTAAAAAAAGGATACTAAGGCCGGATTCGACCAAACTTAGATTTACAGAAGAGTATCTATACAAGGAAATATTTTATTCGTGGTGTTTACTCCGAAATAACTTCATTTGTCTACCCGTACTAAAAGAACGAATGTATAATCCACCTAAAGAAAGAGGTCGTTGTATCCGTACTTATTGCAATGTGAGGTTATACAGTTTTAATTTGTTAGGTTTCTTTTTATTATTATTTTTTTAATTATGTGACAGTTCATGACATTTCATTAGTCTCGGTCTCTCATCTTATTCTTAGATTAGGGTTGGTAAAACGCAAAATCTGTTTACTCTAGAGTAACCAGCGACTTAATCTAAGAATAAAATTCACTCGCGTTTTGTCGAATCGGGCCTTAATAGGACAGCTTTTGGATTATTTGTCAATTTATCTATACAAAATAAGTCTCTCTGTTTGTTTCTGCAGGCATCACTCAAAAATGGCTAGACCAATCAAGATGTAGTTTTCAGAAAAGTATTGGGCCTAGTTTGGCTACCAAGGGCTAGCACACACGGCGACACATCATGCTACGTACCCTGTATACCCATAACTAAACTACGTAGAAAACACAAAATAGTGCGGTTCTAATAGTTCAAAGTCCAAACAGGGTAACCTGACCTGTCGCCGTGTGTACCTACATTTGTTTAGGTTTGCAAATATTATAGTCATCTTACCGATCATTGTTAAGCTCCAACGGCTTCTTATTCTCTTATCACATGAAACAACAACAAATAACCATAATACTTGTGTGTAACTGCCTTTACATGCAACTTTTCCAATTTCCCTTGTAATAACGCTTAACTATGTGACAAAGGCTGTTTTAGTTTGTTTAGACATGGTATGGAATGTAACGATCTGTCTTATATTATATTTCAATACAAACTGCTCAAGACAAAAACAAATTTAACCTATAAAGCATAAAATATTATGTTATTGATATGAATGTAAAAACTAGCATAGAGAGTCATAGAATGTGAGTGTATTCTAACACGGGCATAACGTTTGTGGACCAAACGTAGAAATTAAGAGGATATAATTCGGAGCGCGCTCCATACAAACGAAGTCTGGTTATACAGGATGGTAGGAAAAGTATCATTAACCTTTAAACCACATACTCTATCCATCAAACTGAACAACTTTTACTATGGGAGCAAAACGATCAGAGCAAAAAAAAAGTCATCTGCCCCATACTAAACTGCAATACCTACTCGACGCAATCGTATGAGACAGCTGATTTTATTTTGCTGTGTTCGTTTTGCTTTATTTTTAATACTAACCAATTAAAACCAATGACATTTTTTCAACATGATGTCTTTCTTTCCTTAAAAATATAAAATAAAGACAAAAAATACCGAATTGAAGTAGGTACCAGAATCTAATCTAGATTTGTGTTATGTTTGTGTTGTGTTTATTTGTGTTAGGTATAACGATATACGATAATATCTATGCCTTGGATACAAATACCTACTATTCGTCACAAACACTATCAAGCTATCGATCGGGGCGTGTATATTTATGTTTTATGATTGTCGAATTGGAATAGACTATGATGTAAAGTACGTGCGTCAAGTGTACGTTACAATAGTAAGACCACATTAGATTATGTAGGATTTCCATAAGACTGACGAGTATATCCGACTCATTATCTATCACACTGGGCATAGTTTGGACACTGCTATCACAATGTTTAAGAAGTGAACGTGAAGTGGCTGTGGACGATTCAACCGATGTTCACTTTCTGGTCACCAAATATGAATTTGTGACTGGTCACAACCAGTCAGTACACACAAAACAAATACAAATTAACAATTACAAGGTAATTATTTTTGTTGAAATTAGACAGTAAGTTTACGGGACGTCGCGCGTCGGATCTAATGTGAACCGTCCCATGTGTACCGATTGCTGGATTACAAGAATAAAACGCGTGTCATTTGCTTGGGTTTAAGCGAAAATAAACAAGTAAATAAATAACATAACAATCATAATCAAATAACACAAATTATTGATATTTTGCGCTTTTTGATGAGGATTTGCGAGCATAGCATTTGGTCTTGGCATTGTAATGACATAACAAACGCTATCATAACAATCGAAATAATTTCTTCAAATTCTAGTCTATGAGTATCGTCGCGTGGACAGAGTGGTATAAAAATATCGATGATGGTTCCGTTTCTGTAACGCACACATGACAGTTAGGCCGCAATCACAGAGTCTCTATTAAATGTTATGTTATTGCAGTTTCGTGCTCTGAATTGGACCATGATTTGGCTGTCCCATTATATTTTCAATAGTCTTATGTTTGTTAGAATCTGATTCATTAATTATTGTTATTATAAGATTAGCACTGTTATTTGGAAAACAGGAGTGGTGCCATAAAACGAAGCCTTATTGTGGTCATTGAAAAGTTATAATATAACCTTATCGTCGTAAGTATAGTAGAGATGCCAATTAATTAAAATAATTTTTCCGTAGGACTGAGTAGTTTTATACCGACATGCATTCAGTAGAGTTTCCTGGGTAGGTAGAATGACGGTGCCGCTTTTTAAATTGGTAGAATGGGGAGTTATGACGTCATCAATTTTTTGTATGGGATTAAACGATTTTTTATTCTGAAACCTATCGTGTTGGGTATCAAATGAAAGGTTTTTATGAGCCGGTTCTAAAAATATGCAACACCATTACCTTTCAGCCACTTTTTATTATAAAAAATCCAAAAAGTATTCTCAAAACATACCAAATTTGGGCTCCTCAATGGCGGAGTAAATTTTTGTAAAACATACGCCAAGTAACTCATAACATAGGTACCTACTCATGTCTATGGTAAAAAAAAAGCAAGAAAGAGAGCGAAGTGTGATAGCACTGTATCAAGGTGGCATGCTACCCATGCTGGTCGCAGCTGTCAATACTCAATACAAATTACGAGTGGTTCAAAAAGACAAGTATCCAGAGCCGTTAAAGATATTATTATAAAAACAGATTGATTTCGGGTGCTTTCTTAGGGTGCGTCCACACCTGGCGAACGCGCCGCGAATGCGCAGCGAGGCTCGAGAGCGGAGCACGAGCTGTGCAGTAGCGACGCACGAGCCTTAAATGCAACTACGCTGATCGCGAGAAGCTCGCGAGATGTGGACGCACCCTTAAAAAGTAAATTTCGAACGTGGCGTGATTTCCATGATGGCATACGATTCAGTTTTAATGCCAAGGCGCGCCAATAAGGCCCAATAGATGTTTCACATGAAAAAACAATTAAAATTACTATCTCTTGCAAGAGTTGCAAGCGCAAACTAACCCGTTCGTTAGTTTAAAACAATTGATTGCTCAACAATATTTTTCTCTCCATTGTTTCCGAATGTTCGAATTGAAAACGACTTCTATTCTGACCTTTCGTTTTTTCCGATCGTGAAATTGCGGGCTCGACGTCTGTCTATGATTTTGTGACGAAAACCTTATGGAAATAGCGGTGACGGATTAACAGTTGAAAGTTTTTGAATTCTGAATTTTTCCAGTCTTGTGGGAATTGAATTTAGTTAGTGAATTTTCATTTTTGAGTTAAAAAATTGTGCTTTTCTTATTTTTCAGGATATTATTTTTTTTACATTTAGCTAAAAATTTGCGTAAATTATTGAACAGGGCATTTTAACGCCGTCATAAATCTAGCTAAATATTTTTTATCTTATTTATTGCGCTTTATCTTTATTAATTTGTATGTACTGTTCTCTAAATTTGTCCATTGGATTGATGGGCGCGGTGTTAAAAACCCATCGGATCAATCCGGTGTAGGTACTCTTGTTATTTATAATTTATACTTTCATCGATAATACGTCGTGAATATTATTATAAAAGTCTCAAAAGAGTCAATAGTTCGGTAGCAGTTCGAGCCCGAACTCCGAACTACTGAGATAAAAAAAAAGTCACAAAAATTCGGTACCGAAACTAGACGATCTGCACTGTCTTAGAGTAAGTAATAAATGACCGAAATGTCTGTCGTTATGTAAAGAAAAAATTAAAAACATAATAAAACAAAGTTAGTTACCTGTAAAATACCATTGCAGGGCAAAAGCAAGGAGCGGAGGCAAGATAGTGGTCAACGTGCTGTTCAAGAACCTGGCTTAAAAAACCATTACGCGAAGCAAAATAAATAAAATAATTTACTTTCCGACAAAATGGTCAAGAGACAAAGAGATGCTCGAGATGGAACGGTCACCCAACCTCCAAGACTGACCGGACCTGACGCTTAACTTCAGTGATTGTTTCCAATACCAAAGTAGTGTAGTAGGTACTCTGTACTCTAGTACTCTGTGGTAGTAGTAGGTACCAGCGTAGTGGAGCTACACCAACGAGCGCCTCAAAAACATAATGATGCCATAAAATTCTTTCACACTTTAGTAGATTACACCCCAAAAAACAGAGCTTCCCTTTATTTTTTGCTCGCAAGGGTCAAAATATTCCTATTGAATTACAATTGATAATTTATGATGGACCCTTGTTTCTGACATAACGAACAAATAGGTATCTAGGGACGGGTATGAGAACAGTACAGTAATCAAACAGTATGACGGCGCCTGGCGCCATCTCTCAAGTTGCTACAGAACAAGATCGCAACAAACACAAAGATAATAGATAACACCTTTTTTCTCTTTATGAGCGCGCACGCGTTGATCTCGGTGAATTTTCTGGCTATTATCATATCCTGGACACTTCATACAACCAGGCCGGGCCAAACGCTGGCCTGGCATTAGCAAAACCAATGCCTACTGTAGTTGTCTTCCATCTGTCTTCCACGAAGAAATGTAGGGAGTGTCCGTACTGTACGTAGTAGTACCATACTATTTATGCAAGAACTGTATGATGTATGCGTCGACTTTACTGTAAATCATTCGTCAGCGTGGAAAATTACTGCTCGTCGATCCGCCACTGGCCATCTAGGTAGGCAAGTTCGATCATGTTCCATATTGATGCAGATGCGGATTCACCCGCTATTTCTTTCGCATCAATTAAGAACCTCAAGACACCTCAAGATAAAATTTTCATCAGGTCGGGAAACAAAAGCTAGGTTTTAGGTGTCAAATTTCCATCAAAATTTTCCGATTTTATTCCTCTTGGGCGCAAGTTTGTTCACACTTCTGATATAGGCACAGGAGGGCCTTCATCGCAAACAGATCACTGCTTACAAGTAAAACTACCGAGATTACACAGAACTAGCGATTCGTCAAGTTATGCGGTTGTTCAGCCATTGCTATTCAAATCTTCAACTGAACTCCTAGTGACATGGATGTCAACCGCCTTACCGACACGACGCTCCGCTAGACCGACACCAGGAGGCGCTGTAGCAATGCACGGTGCATTGCGGCGGTTGACATCCATGTCAATAGGAGTTCAGTTGAAGATTTGAATAGCAATGGCTGAACAACCGCATAACTTGACGAATCGCTAGTTCTGTGTAATCTCGGTAGTTTTACTTATAAGCAGTGATCAGTTTGCGATGAAGGCCCTCCTGTGCCTATATATAAAGTTCCACTTTTCAAGGATTCACAGATCGATGCTTCAGTCGAGTTAACCTATACAGTGGGTAAAATTTTGCAACTGGCCAATTCTCTAAGGTGACATCCTTCTTGCATCCTTCAGAAGAGAAGATTTGACTAAGAAGAGAAGATTAAGTTTGACAGAAAACATACTGAATTGGCAGCTCGCCGATGTTTCAACCGAAATTAAAATTAATGAAATGAAACGAAAAATACTTTAATTTACATCAAAAACACAGATACAGCATAGAAAAAGAAACAAAAAAACGATAATGGTACTAATAAGGCGGTTTAATCGCTAAAAAGCAATTTCTTAACTAAAGCGAGAAACTGATGTTTGTTCTTAGAGAATTGCACTCTTGATCTCGGTTTTAAAGAGGGCGTTAGAGGCTTGCAGGATGTAAAAATCGGTAAGAATCGAGCAATAACATTAAGCTGACAGTCTGAAGGCGACGAACGCAGGATGAGGTCATGAAGACATATCTTAGAATCGATATCGATCACAAAATCGAGGGATTAACCGAAAGCCGTTAAAAAGGAAATTTAGTTCCAAATGGCGATGACTCGAGATGGATGAGCAATATTGCAGAAAATAAAATACAAATAAAATAGGAAAATTATTGTTTTTAAGTAAGTAGAAAATTATTAACAGACACTTCCTCAAAGGATGCATCTAACTAATTGACATGCATTTTTTTGTTTACTTTTTCATTTCATCCATCTCACGGTTTAACGCCATATAACGCAATAATATGTTGAGCTCATAAAGGTATTATACGGGTCAATCTCAAAAGTTCGAGCCGATTTGAAAAAAAAATCTTACATTAATTTTTGTTACTTTTTACTTGCGTATCTTTAGGATTGATCTATAAACAGTATTTTAAAAATGGAAACCATGCATGAAACCTCATGGGTACTAAGAAAATTGAAAAATAAGAAAATTTATGCCCATGGAGTGGAACTGTGTCCACGGAGCTTGGCATGGAGTAGATTTTTGTCCACGGTGTAGAGTTTTGTCAGAAGATATTGAGGAATAAACTAATAGAAAACCAATATTATAGATACATAATCATTTATTATCACTAGGAACAACAGTAACATAGCTTAGGAAGATAATTGAGATCACGTTTCTTTAAAAAAAATCATAATAGAACTTATTATATTCAACTTTTTTGAACAAGTAAGTAATAAAAAAAAGGAATTTCAGTATGTATTTCTGCATTATCACATGTCGTATCATCACTTTTATCATAAGAAATCTTCGTAGCCGGTCCTGCAACTTCGCTGTCGCTTTAGTCGCAAAAAACATTTATTTTGCGTCTAGGATGCTTAAAAGCCATATTTTTACCACCACAAATCAAATCATTATTATATTTTTTTTCTAAGCAAATAAATGGTAGGTATTTGGTTCAGAAATATTCCAGCGAAGTTTGTGGACACGCATTATGTGTTTGATCGTTTTTAGTTCCGGTACTAGAGACAAAAGATCATCGGCAGCGCCAATTTCTTCTTCTTTTACCAAAAATATGACAACTTTTGTTTCCACTGCAGTTAGGGTTTGATACGGGGTCTTCAGATCTTCAATATCTATATAAGGTCTAACAAAATTAGGTGAAACTATTTTAAGGGGATGATCAGACCATCAAACTGAAAAACTTTCTCTATGGGACCAATATCGAAATAGCGAAAAAAAAATCTGCGGTCCCATACATTTCGGCCGAGTAGGTTTGTATGGAACAGCTGTTTTTTTTCGCGATTTCGATATTGGTCCCATAGAGAAAGTTGTTCAGTTTGATGGTCTGATCATCCCCTTAGAATAGTTTCAGCTAATTTTGTTAGACCTTATATACATACATAAGCATAAGCATAAGCATATGCTCACGACTATATTCCCCGAGGGGGTAGTCAGAGATATTCTGAAACCTCAGAACATCCACGTTTCACCAGTAGTACCAAAACTCTGTCCAGTGTGACGGGGGGTGAGCCCGTCGCCACTTATAATGGACAGTGGGTACAATACACGCCTCGAAATTGAAGAATGCAGGTTTCCTCACGATGGACATACATACAATATTATATATTTATGTGGCAGGTTCCTCAGAGAGAGCCAAAATGGCGGACGACACACGACATCCCATGCACGGCTTCATTTCTGCACCGCAAAGGCTGCCAAGCCGACGAAGTTTTATGAAGTGTGTAGACCCACTGAATACTGGCCCAGCGCAAGGGAGGTGTACTTTTTGGCGACAAAAAGTGTCCCTCCCTAATCCATTTGTGCCGCCGTCTGAGAGCCTCCCGCCTGGACATGACTTGCCTTGGGCGACCTGGAAACCTTAAACCGACTTCGAACCCACAGTAAGGACAACATGGTCAGGTGAGGATTCTCGGATGCGCAAAATGAGAGTTGCTTGTGTGGGGCTGCACAAACGATGGCCCATCTCACATCGTGCCCTGTGTGCCCTAACACCTGCACGCAGGAGGAGGTCATGACCGCTAGCGACGGTGCAATATCGAATGCCCACTTCTGGCAAGGTACTATTTATTTTTTTTATAAGAAGAAGAAGAATATACATACATATATACGCTCACGACCGTACTCCCATTTGGGGTGGTCAGAAACATTGGTACTACTACTCACTTTTTGTTCAAGTCAGCAGTTGTAGCAATGCTCACATTTAGCCTTTAAGTTTCAGGATGGAATTATGTGCTAAGTGGTGATAGGCCTTTCGCCCACATAAACACTGCATAAGAAACCACAAATCCCTTAGTCGCCTCATACGACACCAACAATTACAAAAATACTTTAAATATTCAAATTACTTAATTAATAAACAAGCTACACTTACCAACAATTTACATTCCATGGACGCTCTTTCCACTCCGTGGACAAGACATTACCACGGAGTGGACGTCCATGGAGTGGAGATTTTTGAATATTTACCCGCGTGACATAACAAGCTTTTACATTTGAAGGTTTGAAAGTAGAAATTCATAGAGATATACAATAAGCGCATACTTTTTAATTATCAATCGATAGGAATACTTAGCGGTTAATTCTTAGAATTAGCCCACGGAGTTGTTAAATTATGCTTTCTAATTTCAAATACTTTTAACTAAATCTACAAAACAAAACACTAACCATCACAGCTGATGCACTGACACTACTTTTTCAAACTGACAGTTACAGTGTTGCCAATTTAAGGATACAAATTATTACGAAAATTGCAAAATGTAATTTTTTCCCGACTTTAAATGTTTGAAAACATAACGTCCACGGAGTAGTAAAAAATCTTGCCGGTGAGATTAAAGTCGAAACTTAGTTACAGTAGTACGTATTATTAAAGTGAAAATTGCGTAAAAGCAATCCTTTATGTTTAAACCTATATTCAGATTAGCAAAAAATAGCGAGTTTTTAAGGGAACTTTAATAATAAACATATTTTGTTTATAAAATCGTAGTTGTGACAGGGCACGGAGTGGAGTTTTTACTTCTAAAAAAATAATAACACAATATGACTTTTTAATTCTACCTATTTTTTATCATAGATAATGTTAAAATACATATGTAAGTTGACATTAAATAAAAAAGTTCTACTATAAAGTAATAATCTTAGTCGTAAAGCATGTGTAACAGTTCTGCTGCTTAATTTTGAGATTGACCCATACCTTACAGAAATAGAGGAACTGACATGAGTTGTCAAATGAAACCTTTTTTGGATGTTTTTTGGAGACTATACGCAGGCAAAAATTCGAATATTGTCTATAATTCTGAGTCTAACGTGAAATTGTGGATAAATTAATGAAGTAGTGTCAGTATATTTCATAAAATTGTCTACGATTTCACTTTAGATTCGCAATTATTCACGGAAACCGAATTGTTAAAATTAATAAGTTTCTAAAAAACGGTCCTATTGCCTCGCGTCACGTATCTCTTTCTATTATACAGTGGTGCCGCTAGGAACATCTCGCTCACTCAGCTGTATGTTCCTCTATTCCTGGTATAATACCTTTATGGTTGAGCTACGTTTTAAAAAAGTCATGTAAGAAAACTCCTCATTGCGCAGCCGGTACTGCTTGCTGACTGTACCTACTAGGCCATGGCGTTACAATGGGATCTGTATATGACATTTGAATCTACATAATATCAATATCTTCTATTGAGAGGGTCTGATTTTGAAAGAGATAGTGCCTTCCTTCCTGGAGTGTCAGCTGACATTTCGACTTTGTTGAAATTAGGGTAAAACCATGTTTTTGAATGGTTTGGGACTATTGCAGACGGGTTGAATATACTTATTGTCTTATACAGGGTGACATTGGCATCCTTTTAAACTAAGAGTCTACCCATCAAACTGAACAACTTTTATTATGCAAACCAAACCGAATGTAAAAAAAAAATTGCTGTTCCATTCTAAACTGCAATTTGTACTTGATTCAACTGTAAGAAACAGCAGTTTTCTTGCTCCGATCGGTTTGCTCCCATAGTAAAAGTTGTTCAGTTTGATGGCTCCCCATGATAGTTTAAAAGGATGCCAATGATATCAATTTCACCCTGTAGATCTGTATGATAATCCAATTCCGTGTCTTACCATCTCGATTTTTACTTAGTGTGTGTAGTTAGGAAGTGCAGTAGTAAAGAGTAACAGTGTAGAACGTTCCGCTCCAAGCTATAGGTAACTTCGAAGCCGAAACCTCGGAACTAGTAGCGTTCAACTGTTTTTTTTACCGTTTCGAAATTATCAGCGGTGGTTCAGACTATCAAACTGAACAACTTTTACTATGGGAGCAAACCTGAAATCAATCAATCAGTCTCCTGGGTTGCTCCCTATTTGGGGTCAGTCCTCCTGATACTATTTCGGCACTCTTGGCGATTTTGCGTCATTGCACATCGTAACTCCGCCGTTGACGGTCCCAAGCCCGTATGTGAAAGGAGGAGGGTAGGCCGAGGAGAGACCAAACCGGCTGTAAAAAGGTCAACGTCGAGCATCGGGCGACGGTTAATTAACCCGTTACTCGCGGGCCTAACAAGCCTGTACAGCTGGAGGTAGGAAATGCCCTCCACAACCCGCAACTTTGTAGTCATGTCTTACGGAATCGGGGGCCTTGGCTTAACCGCCTGGGCCAAGAGGTAGAAAACCTCCATAAAAAGTCACCCCAATCTTAAGGTGGGAATACGCGCCGATAAGATGCATGGCTTGAGGGAGGCAAGTCGATAGCGCCAACCTCGACGGACCCGGCTAACGTCGTTGAATTGAGCCTTCTCGAGGGAAAGGCGTCACCCCTCTTGTGAAGACATTTTCGTCCATTCTCGTGGGAACAACAATGAAGAAACAAATTTCCAATACCCAAACAACACTAAACACAAAATCCCCAATGATCCCAAACGTTATGGTCCAGCAGACATTCCACAAAAGCATGTTTTTACGAAACAGAAGTTATTCAACATCATCCCTACCTGTACCACCAGTGCTACTCGACACCGAGCCCAGTTCACCAACAACAGAGCAGAATGAACTCGAGACGGAGACACAGCATCTGACATCTAACAATGATCAAGAACAGCTAGACAATAATGAATGGCAAAGAGATAGCATACCAGCCAGAAGAAATAAAAGAAAAGAAACAAGCCCAATTGACGGCGACTCCCATAAGAAGTTGAAGAATACACCAACTTTCAATATCCCTATACATAACAGCTTCGAAACACTAGATAATGAACAAACAGGAGACACTAAAAAACCTGAAAAGGAATATGTACCAAAGCCTGAACCAATTTTTGTGACAGGAGTCCTCAACATAGCAGCATTAAAGGAAGCTCTAAACAAAATTATAGATAATAGCCTTTACACTATGACAACGCTTAGATCCGGACATATAATAAAAATCATGCCCAAAGACATCCAAACTTACAAAACTATCAGAGAAAACTTCATCACCAACAACATCTCTCACTACACATACCAACTAAAAAGTGAAAGAGCATACAGAGTAGTAATGCGTGGGATACACGCATCGGAAGACGTCTCACGAATAGCAGAAGAACTGACAGAACTTGGGCATGATGTCAGACAAGTGGTCAATGTAAGACACCGTGCTACAAAAGAACCATTGCCTATGTACTATGTGGACCTAGAACCGAAACATAACAATAAGGACATCTTTAAGGTAAAATACCTTGTAGATATGACAACCACATTTGAAGCTCCCTACAAGAAAAAAGAAATCCTGCAATGCAAAAGATGCCAGAGATTTGGACACTCCAAGAACCAATGCTACAGACCTTTCCGATGCGTCAAGTGTGGCGACGACCATCCAACCACAACATGTTTGAAAAAACCAGACACCGAGGCCACTTGTGCAAATTGCCAAGAAAAACACCCAGCCAGCTACAAAGGATGCAAAACCTACAAACAGTATAAAGATAAAATACTAAAGACAACACCTAAGCCACAGCCGACTCAGAACCTAGAGACTAAGAATGACAAAGAAGACAACATGCCTCCTAATGGAAATAACCAAGGTAGATCATACGCTGATGCAACTAAATATAAAAGACCGAGACCACAGCCGAAGGAGGGGAATACAAATCTAAATGATATGACAGAACTGATGGAAACAATGCTAGAAAAATTACAGCAGACAATGATGTCCATGATGGACAAGATGATGGACAAAATGCTAGACCGCATGGTCCAGCTGGTCAACAGCCTTGTTAAGAAATGACTCCCAACCTCCGAGTAATAACTTGGAACGCCAACGGCTTGACGGATCGACGTCAAGAATTTGAAACTTTCCTGCAAACGGAAAAAATTTACATTGCACTAATATCTGAAACGAGATTCACGCCCAAATCACACATTAAATTAAAAAACTACACAGTATACACAACCAACCACCCATCCGGAAATAGCCACGGTGGAACAGCAGTAATTATCAGGAACAATATCAAACACTACCCCATGGAGGAATACAAAACTGCAAAGATCCAAGCTACATCAATAAAGATCACAGATAATAAAATTGAAACGTCACTATCAGCTGTGTACTGTCCTCCTAGACACACAATTACTACAAAAGATTTCACTGACTACTTCGCCACTTTAGGTTCTAGGTTCATCTGTGGTGGGGACTGGAATTCAAAACATACGCACTGGGGCTCCAGACTCATTATGCCAAGAGGAAGGCAACTTCTCAAGGCAGTAGAAGGTATGAAACTGGAACACATCTCAAGTAGAAAACCTACCTACTGGCCGACAGATAGAAACAAGATTCCCGACTTGTTGGATTTCTTTATAACCAAAAACGTAGACAGTAATTACACAAAGACAGAATCATGTATTGACCTAAGCTCAGATCATACCCCGATTATCTTAAACATTAATACAGTTGTCACATTAGTCGAGCCCTCACCCAGAATTTATAACCACAGAAGAACTAAATGGGAATTATACCAAAGTGTTATTACTTCCGAAATGAAACTATCAACTAAACTCAGAACAGCTAATGAGTTGGAAAGTGCAGTGGAGGAATTTAACATTACTTTACACAGAGCCGCTAACGCTGCAACAACAAAACATAAAGGACATCCCCCCAAACATAACACATATCCAAGTAACATCAAGGAGAAAATACAGGAACGTCGCAGGCTTAGGAAAATCTGGCACAATACTAGATATCCAAGCGACAAAACTAATTTCAACAAATGCTCCGAAGACCTGAAAAAACTAATAAACACACTGCATAACGACAACCTCCAATCCTTTCTGTCAACACTAACCCCCACAATGGACACAAACTACTCTCTATGGAAAGCGACCAAAAACTTAAACCGCCCGAAGACACAGATTCCGCCGATAAGAAATAATACAGGGGGATGGGCCAGATCAGACTCTGAGAAGGCTTCGATTTTCGCGGAACATTTGAAAGGGGTTTTCCAACCGCCCCGGGAGAACAGTCGAGAACATACTGAAAAAGTAGAGGAATACCTTGAGTCGGCAACACAAATGTGTTTTCCCCTTAAAAGCACAAGCCCAAAAGAAATACTAAGTGAAATAAGAAACCTAAAAGAAGGCAAGTCTCCGGGTTACGACCTCATTGACGCAACCCTTCTGAAACAACTCCCGCATAAAGGACTCATGAACCTAGTTAACCTTTTTAATGCGTGCATGAGACTAGGCCACTTCCCTGGGCAATGGAAAATAGCAGAAGTTGTAATGGTGCCTAAACCTGGAAAACCTCCACAGGAGACGACTTCATACAGACCCATTAGTTTGTTGCCGGTAGTGGGGAAACTTCTTGAAAAAATCTTACTCAATAGAATGAGGGAACACCTAATAGACATACTCCCGAACCACCAATTCGGTTTTCGAGAGAAACATGGCACAATAGAACAAGTGCACCGCATTGTTGACCACATTGGCAGATGCTTTGAGGACCGACTGTACTGCTCCGCAGTATTTCTAGACATTAGCCAAGCATTTGACAAAGTCTGGCATTGCGGCCTGTTGTATAAACTGAAAAAGACGCTTCCGCACTCCTTTCTTCCTATACTAAAATCATACCTTGATAAGAGATGCTACCAGGTAAAATACAATACTGTACGCTCAGCCCTACATGAAATAAAATCTGGTGTCCCTCAGGGAAGCATACTGGGACCTGTGATGTACCTCATTTACACTGCAGATCTCCCAACTAACGAAAATACGATGACTGCAACGTATGCTGATGATACAGCACTGCTCTCAGCACACAAAGATCCGACAATTGCCTCGCAATCGCTACAGAATCACCTAGACCAAGTCGAGAAATGGCTAAAACAGTGGAGAATAAGTGCAAACCAAAGTAAATCCACTCATGTTACTTTTACGCTTAGAAAAGAGACCTGTCCTCCAGTAAGCCTGAACAATGAGAAAATCCCCCAAGAAAATCATGCTAAATACTTGGGAATGCATCTAGACAGAAGACTGACATGGCAAAAGCACATATGGACCAAGAGAAAACAACTAGGACTAAAAGTCCGTAATATATACTGGCTAATCGGGCGCCATTCCCAACTAAATGACAGCAGTAAAATGGTAGTATACAAAACAATACTGAAACCAATATGGACGTATGGAATACAATTATGGGGCCAAGCTAGTAATAGTAACATCGAAATCCTAGAGAGATTCCAGAGTAAGACATTAAGAAGCATGTTCAACATCCCACAATGCATAAGCAATAAATATATGTATCTTGATCTTAACGTAAATACAGTCAAGCAAGAAATCACAGAATACAGTGTGAAATACCAGCGTAAACTATCCCAGCATGTTAATGATCTTGCATCCCAGCTGAGTGGAGATGGTGGACTACGCCATGTGAGAGTGAGGCGGAAGCAAAGGGACATTCCGGGACTGAGCCTCAGATTCCCATAAGACAAAGGGAGAGCTCATTGGAACAAACCAATTGAGGAAGCTCTCACAGAATACAATTTTTTCACTCATTGTAGTGGCTTATTGTTTTAAAAACAGATTGCCACGGTGCAGATTACACAAAAAAAAAAAAAAAAAAAAAAAAAAAATTGCCCATCGTGAACATATCCTTACAGGACGGTTCGTAGGTCGTTCGGTATCCAGGTTGTAGGTGGGCGTCCTCTACCTGGCCATCACCTGTCTAGTCCCCTTTATCCAGTAGGATCCATTATCTCGATCCACCAGTTGATTCATATGGTTCTTGCGTGCTGCTATACTTCAGAGACTTTAAAGTGCCCTCGGATATACTCATTTCTGATTTTGTCCAGCCTTGTAACACCCACCCTTTGCACCCTCGGGAGCAAACCTCAAATAAAGAAAAATATGGGTTACCTATCGTACTTTCGAAAAATAGTTTTCCGAATTTTAGTTCTCCGAAATCGTTATACTTTTTATTGTTTCCCTTTTTTTTTGTTTCCCCGAAATATTATTCGCCATATTTTAAAAAGCCAGATTGTTTATTGTCCTTTTTTTCTTTTAACCAATGGATCAAAATTCTGTAACACAGTTTTCCGAAGTAATGTAAGTCAGATAATTTACTTTTTCGAATATTTGTTTTTCCGTACAGTCACATTTCCGCAGAAATATTTAACCTAACCTATCCTAGAATTTGAAAAACACCAGATGGTTTTTTTCAGGCAGGGGGCGTCCACCTCTCGCACCTTCAACATACATTATAAGCAAACAAGCAAGCATGCAGCAAGCAAGCTAGCATGCAGCAAGCAAGCAAACATGCAGCAAGCAAGCAAGCATGCAGCAAGCATTTTGATGCTCCGCTCGCTTCGCTCGCTCCGCTAAGTGTTTTACATGTTCTAACCTAACCTAACCTACAATTTTAAAACCACCAGGTTGTTTTTCTCAGGCAGGGGGCTGACGCCCCCCGCACCCCCCTAGCGGGGGGCGCAGCCCCCCTGCACCCCCCAACATGCGTACAAGCAAGCAAGCAACATGCAAGCAAACATGCAGCAAGCATGCAGCATGCATGCAGCAAGCAAGCAAGCATGCAGCAAGCATTTTGATGCTCTGCTCGCTTCGCTCGCTTCATGTATCTACTAGGTAATTATTACAGAAAACTTTACTGTGTTGTGTCAGTGTCCTAGTCATACTTTGGAAGAAGTTGCTTCTACATTTTAAAACTTCGAACCCAGAAGACCGTTGTCAAAAGAAAAAAAATGATTATGAAATTCTGATTTTAAATTTTCTGGAAAATGATACTTCTGTCAAGTCTTTATAAGGAGTAACAAATGTATGTGTAACAAAATATCTGTCACTAGAAAATTCTATAAACCGTTTTCGAACTACTGAAATTCGGTCAGTGAAATTTCGAAAGTAAGATAGGTTACCAAAAATATGCCATACTAAAACTGCAATGGCACTTAAATTTATGAGATAGCTGATGACTTAAATGTAACGAAAATATCAGTTTATATTCATTAATTTTGACTCCATGTTCGGTAGGTGCCACAAACAGCGATTTAAAAAGGGTATTTTATTTAGTTTAGTTAGTGACCTCAGTCCCAAGCATTTTGATCATATAAATGCTTTTTTACAGATACATTTTTTCAGAAAGATTCAAAATGGTCTCGGGGATTGAAATGAAATACGCGTTGACCCTAATATAGTAGTTGTGAGCATATGCTAAGCTACTGGACTCAAAAAAGCCGACTCGTACCAATGAGTTTTTCGGAATTTATGTACGATTTGTTACACCACTGGCTTTTCGGTGAAGGAAAACATCGTGAGGAAACCTGCATGCTTCAATTTCGAGGCGTGTATTGTACCCACTGTCCATTATAAGTGGCGACGGGCTCACCCCCCGTCACACTGGACAGAGTTTCGGTACTACTGGTGAATCGTGGATGTTCTGAGGTTTCAGAATATCTCTGACTACCCCCTCGGGGAATATAGTCGTGAGCATCTTTATGCTGGACTCAATAAACTCAAGATTAAAGTCAAGTAATAAGTGTTCCGAAAATAGGAATCTAAACCTCAAACGAATCTTCTCAGAATTAAGCTCTCTTTGAGCAAGGCATTACGTAAATCCTTATAAGCTTAAGTCTCTTGACCGCTTTATGAATAAATAAAAAAAATTTTAACAAAAAATTAAAACCGACTTCAAAACTAAAAAGGTAAAAATAATAATATTGCAGTCGTTGACTTTTACATTCGCATCTACAAGAACATTAATTTGTCTTATCGGACTCGGTGTAAAGCCGGACGATTCGCAACCGGGCTTGCAGTAATTTTTTGGCTTGGCTTGGCTTGACACCGACTCCAATAAAACAAATTAATGTTCTTTTAGATGCGAATGTAAAAGTCAACGACTGCAATATTATTATTTTTACCTTTTTAGTTTTGAAGTCGGTTTTAATTTTTTGTTAAAATTTTTTTATTTCAAAATGTTTAGTGTTGAAATCTAGGTGAAATATATTAGTTCGACTTAGATATCAGCTATAAGTAAATGCAAAGGATACGGTGTACGCTCTCACCACACTCGATTAAAAACAATCCAACCCATCTTTCGTACAACATTTCTGTTTTTGGGTTACTGTTATATTAGACCGGTGGCCAGCTACAGTCAACTATACCTTATAAAATTAACGAACTAACGCATTATGCACCTAAAGTAGACTAAAAATAAGTCATAAAAAACTTGGTCTGCCAGGGCGCAGCTTGGCACGTTTTCCGGTGTGATGAAAAACGTGGACCCCAAAAACACCCCATTTTACCTCATCGAATTAAAGAATGGAACTTGTCTGTTGGTCTGGAGGCCGATTAGTAAAGCCTAAAAAACCTGGTCTGCCGCCGCCTTTCCTGGCACGTTCATGGGTCCGACTGAATTTAGGGTGCCCCTCGGAGGGTGGATTTTACCTCATCGAATTAATGAATGAAATCAATGCCAATTTATAGTCCTATCAACTATGTTTACATATGCCTTGGTTTGCCTAGGCTCAGCCTGGCAGGTTTCCGGGTGCGACTGATTTTACTTTCAAAAAATTGTTTAGCCAAACTTTAAAAACCGGTATAAATCTACAGATTCTGCGGAAAATTTTACTGAAATTCGCTTGTATAAATTAACCAAGATATATGTACTCACACAAAATATATCCCTGAAGGTGGAATTTTAATAGAAAAGGTCAACGGCCCGCGGAAACTAAAAGAGATAGGTATGTGGTCCCGAAGGAAAAAATGTCAAAAACCCTGGGCAATTTGACGTCCCGATGAAAAAATCCAAAATAGGAGATCCAAGATGGTCGTCTTACATTTTCAAAGTCCTCGTAACTTTGTAACCATTGACGGTCGGCGCGCTGTGTGAGTACAAATCAAATTAGTAGCAAAGCCCGGCTTACGATGTTTACCTTTCGGTTCTATCAGAATCAGAAGGCATATTTTAGTGTCGAAAAAAATGGTGGCACAGAATCGTTAATCTATGTAACAAATAAAATTGATAGATAGTTAGATAACTCATTTATTTCACTTGAACAATACAGGAAAAACAGTGTCTGACAAAGGTAGACAATTACCTACCTACACGATAAATTAAAATGCTTAATTAAGATTAAGATATTCGGACATCGTAGGTATTTTTTTTTATTAAGGGTTCATTCCTGATGTTTTACACTGCAATTCTACTAATATCATGATGACTGGAAGTATCGAAATCTCAATCTCCTTATTTTATTTAATAGTAAGAATACGTCGTGTCCAATCAAGCCTCCGTACACATGACGGGAATCAAGATTAATCATTTAGTGCCATTAAATAAGTAGTTCCTAAATAGTGCCTCTGTAGTTTGCGAAACATATAAGTGTATATTTTTCCCTGTTAGTGCTTTTGTGTTTATTACTCTCTGAAATTCAAAATTTCATAATTCCAGAGTCTCTATTTCAGGAACAATTTATTTTGATACTAGAGTTTTGAACTATCGTGTGAATTCGTGTGTACGCCTATACTCTAGCTCGATATTCTAATATATGAAAGACGAAAAAAACTTGTTTATTTCCATGCAAGAAGTTTGGAATCCTCTATAGTGGAGTGCAGACTGCCTAACAAGACGTGAAACATGATAATACTCGTTTGTGGTCGGTAATGATCGTTCTTTTCCATCGCGTCGTTGTTTTTTGTGACGTTAACTTTGTCCCTTTCTAATCCAACGTACAAAATTGTAGCTCCTCTCCTGTCATTTCGTAACTACGTCATTGGATAGAAAGGGACACACCTAAAATTGGAAATATCGACGACGCCATCGCCAGTTTTCTTGTATTAATGCTTGTAAGGAGGAGTGGTATCCTTTATGATTTAGATCCATGTTTCTATGTAATTTTCTTGAAGGCCTGTCATTGTGAGATTTTGGATGTCAGAGAGTAATAAACACAAAAGCACTAACAGGGAAACTAAATGATTAATCTTGATTCCCGTCTGGTGTACGCTAGCTTGATGGACACGTATTTTTTTACTATTTTGGCCTAATCACCGGTTTCGAAGCCATTTCATGTCAACGCCATATTATATCGAGACATGTTGAACTAAGTGTTTTACTCGTTTTTTACTATTTAAACTAGCTTAGTCGCTTGGCGGGTCTATTGACGGGCGGTCGTCTCGGTTGGTGTCTCTGGACTTGCCACGCAGTTCCGCTATTTGGTGTCCTCAAATATGTTTTTGTTAATAAAACAATCCTGGAGATTGAGATTTCGATACTTCCAGTCATCATGATATTGGCAGAATTGCAGTGTAAAACATCAGGAAAGAGCCCTTAATAAAAAAAAACTTACGATGTCCGAATATCCTAATTAGGCATTTTAATTTATCGTGTAGGTAGGTAATTGTCTACCTTTGTCAGTCACTGTTTTTTCCTGTATTGTTCAGGTGAAATAATAAATGAGTTATCTATCTATCTATCAATTTATTTGTTACATAGATTAACGATTCTGGGCCACCATTTTTTTCGACACTAAAATATGCCTTCTGAGAGAACCGAAAGGTAAACATCGTAAGCCGGGCTTTGCTACTAATTTGATTTGTACACACACAGCGCGCCGACCGTCAATGGTTACAAAGTTATGAGGACTTTGAAAATGTAAGACGACCATCTTGGATCTCCTATTTTGGATTTTTTCATCGGGACGTCAAATTGCCCAGGGTTTTAGACATTTTTTCCTTCGGGACCACATACCTATCTCTTTTAGTTTCCGCGGGCCGTTGACCTTTTCTATTAAAATTCCACCTTCAGGGATATTTGTGTGAGTACATATATCTTGGTTAATTTATACAAGCGAATTTCAGTAAAATTTTCCGCAGAATCTGTAGATTTATACCGGTTTTTAAAGTTTGGCTAAACAATTTTTTGAAAGTAAAATCAGTCGCACCCGGAAACCTGCCAGGCTGAGCCTAGGCAAACCAAGGCATATGTAAACATAGTTGATAGGACTATAAATTGGCATTGATTTCATTCATTAATTCGATGAGGTAAAATCCACCCTCCGAGGGGCACCCTAAATTCAGTCGGACCCATGAACGTGCCAGGAAAGGCGGCGGCAGACCAGGTTTTTTAGGCTTTACTAATCGGCCTCCAGACCAACAGACAAGTTCCATCCTTTAATTCGATGAGGTAAAATGGGGTGTTTTTGGGGTCCACGTTTTTCATCACACCGGAAAACGTGCCAAGCTGCGCCCTGGCAGACCAAGTTTTTTATGACTTATTTTTAGTCTACTTTAGGTGCATAATGCGTTAGTTCGTTAATTTTATAAGGTATAGTTGACTGTAGCTGGCCACCGGTCTATATGTCTTTATGCCATATTTCGATTTAATAGATGCATAAATGAGTACTAATGAGTTTTTCTAACTTATGTACGTAGTACCGACTGCTCTCAAACGGTGAAGGAAAACATCGTGAGGAAACCTGCATATGGGTATTTATCCGAAATGTGGACAAACATGGTAATGAAATGAGAATCTGATTTTTTTTCAAATATTGGCAAATTAACTGTTTTTATGTGAAGAAGTACCAAATAAGAGTAGAATGTGAGAAAGGCACTTAAATCTACCCCTAGAATTAGGAGATATATTGAATTCGGTAATGATAATGATCATGGTAATGAGAAATCGAGACATGGTTATGAGATGCCTATAATGGTAATGAGATTGCGAGATATTATACTGAAATGCTTAGCATGGTAATGAGAAATGTTTCGGAAACATAGGTAGCTTGGGTAGCTTAGGTTCTAGATAAATGGATCGCATCAGTTATTGGTCTGCTACAGAAGGTAAAAGGTAAGGGTCTTAAGTTTCATTAGCACTAGTTCACTGTACATCGTTATTGTTCAATTTATAAAGTGATCAGCGATTTGATGTTGTACACACGTATTACAATCAATGGTAGTTAATACTCAGATTACTTTGAGATGCAAAAAGTTAGATAAGGTTGTTATGTATATCTCTGGAGCAAAGAATACGGAAGAGAGCTTATGAGTCAATCACGAGGCAATTCAATCCCGATTCGATTCCACGCCTGTACCACTAAGTTCTACTTATTCTTTCGTATCAGCATGATTCATATCTCATGATAAGTACTCATGCTTAGGTGGTAAGATTAGTCAGTCAGCAATGGTAGTATCGAGGCTATCTGCCCAGGATGCGCTAGAAGAACTTGGGTTTCATCACTCGGGGAGGCTCTTTTCTTCTAAGTTCTATGGAATTGATGTACGGTTGTATCCGTCAATATAAGTAGCTCGGCGGTAAAATAAAAACATCGTAAGGAAACCTACATACTCGAAACGAAAAGGAAATACCATACCTAAGTTCAGAGTTATGTGTGAAAAATACGAGGGTGAGCACTACTGACCAGTGACGATCGAAATGTTACAAAGCACGTTCTGAAGCCACTGCTTACAATATCTTTTCTCAAAAATTTTATAATCTCCCTAGCTGTTCAATCTATTGTTAAAGAATTATTTGGTTCTCGCGCTGGATGGCCTATGAAATCCTCTGCACCCGATACGACCCTGAGCGGACGTTGTTGTCATTTTCCACCATCCTCCTGCCCAGATCTCTCACAAACGCCTTAGCCTCCACCCTCCATGTTCCAGACGTCTCCACTGCCAGCGGCACAAAAATGTAGTGGGATGGGACTCCAAAATCGCGTACTTCTCATGCTTTGCATGCGTGCTCACCCTGAGTAAATGTCTCCTTTTAGCTGTACCGTCCTGCTCCTTTGGTTTTGTGGAGCCGTAGACCTAATTTGCGTTAGGCAGCTTTGTTGATTAAAATAGGATCTGGTCGCTTCTTTTCGTTGCTCAATTCAGTAACTGCTACCGTCTCAGATTGCTGATGACTTGATGATCAGTAATAATTGTCTATGGTAACCATCATCATCATCTTAGCCAAAGAAGTTTACTGACGGACAAAGGCCTCCCCTTAGGATCATCACAATGACCGGTCCTGCGCTGCCCTTATCCACCTTGTTCCTCTCACCCTCACCAAATTGTCGATCAGTCCACTTAGTGAAGGATCTACCCACACTGCGCCTTCCAGTATGCAGTCACCACTCGAGAACTCTTTTAATTTCTGCGGTGGTAACTAGAGAGCAGGAAAAGAAAGCTCTTCAGCAGGTTGTTTCAATCTCTGGAACTGCTGTCCGATAGCTCTTAGTTGGATCCCGTATTGTGCATACCATAGTGACATGGTTTGTGTTGCGTATCATTTACCTACTTTACATCACTTGAGTGTCATCTTTCATCAGAATTTAAAAATTCTTTTGTTATCTGAGATATGGAACTAGTGAAAGATTTTGTAAGTGTATATTATACGCCCAGGAGCAGTCAAGAAGTTTGGTCTAAATTTAAGCTGGAATGCAAATTAATGGTGCTACGAGCGTACTTTTCATCATCCACTACTAAACCTCGGCTTTGCCAAAGCGCCCCACAAAATTACCCTCGGCTTTCGTCATCCAGTCACTCCCAACTTCCAGTCTAAGGCCGTCGGTTCAACGGGATGCAGGGAGTACCACTACGCCTACCCAAAAACAGCCCATATAAGCTGGTCTGTACTTGTAAGGAGCCAGAATTTGTCTACCTCGCAGGGCTAGGAAATACAGAATCTCAAATAAGAAATGAATAATTTTCCTCTGTTAACAACAAAAGAAATATGCTTCTCAGTATTTACAAAGTTTGCTGATATTGATCAGTTTTTGTGATTGGTCCACAATAAATGAACAATACCATCATAATCAATTTATTTTAGAGCTACGTTCTTGTCATTTGAACAATCGTCATTTATCTTCTTCACTTCCTAATACGATACTACTTCAATCATCTTCTTCATCTGTAAAATAGCACTGACTCTAGATATCACTTTCTGCCTTTCTTCCTTACATGTTTTTTCTAGAATACCGATTGTACAACAATTCTTAGTAGTGTACATACTAGATCCGTTTGTTCTTGATTCAGAATTCACAATTATTATGATGCATTTTGTTGTAAATCTACTTCCAGCAAGAAATATCTCATCACCATACTCAATGCCTCATTTCCATGATTGTTTTTCAGTCATGGGAATTATGGTAATGAGAACAAGGGTAATGAGGATTTGCTTGTTTATTTGAAATATTTTTTTAACTATCAAGTTTCTTTGCTTAATTGATTTCTACAATGAAACAAAAACATATAAAGCACGATTCTAAATAGCCATTTCATAAAAATAGCAAATATTCAATGTGTAAAAAGAGTAACATGAATGAGATACATTACGTGACAAACCCCAAAATTGAGCATATACAGGACCGTAT
Source organism: Agonopterix heracliana (assembly GCA_963693445.1). NCBI lineage: Eukaryota > Metazoa > Arthropoda > Insecta > Lepidoptera > Depressariidae > Agonopterix > Agonopterix heracliana. Next base: position 20,167,412 of record OY856311.1, read on the forward strand.
TATTTAAACAAACCAAGATAGCGTATGGCTCTCCTATGTAACCTGTAGGTCGATATCGAATGTATGCATGCAAGCCGGGACAACACTGGCCTTTATCAGTAAGCAAAGTTTTGATTGTGATTGTGCGCTGTCATGGGAATGAGTGGAAAGTCGTGTGACAACATTGATTTGCATATAATTAATTAGTCTTTAGCCATAAACTGGAGCACATCATTTTATCAGAAAGGCTAATTATTCAAAATACGTGTGACGTAATTTAATAACATAGGTTCCTAGTAGTTTTAGATTTACACAATAATTTGTACTGTGACCTGTGCTGTGTGACAGTCATGGAGGTGAGAATTTTCGACTTTGAATATTTGTTTAAATATGTTATCGATACATTTCATATAGTTTTCTTATGTGCCATAGTAGATACCGATGTCAAATATGTTACAAAAATATAATATCGGGAATAAATACAAGGTAACATGCGTTCTCCGGCCTGTGACATGGATTTGTCCACATTCCGTAGAATTGCCCATATGCAGAAGAAGAAATTCTGATGCGTATTGTGAAGTCTACCAATCCGCATTGGGCACGCGTCGTGGACTAACGCCCAAACACCTGAGGGTGTTTGACAGACAGACAGGCAGACAGAATTGACGAAAGTAAAGTAATAGACGATAAGGGTTCTTTGTTTGACTACGGAACCCTAAAAAAGACGAACATTACCGACCGCCGCCATGATCAATTATAGGAGATTACACACCGAGGACTGGAAAGGAAGAAAGGGCCCAGATCCCATGTAATTCGAAGACCGAGGCGAAGCTGAGGTCAACAAACATTTGATCTGAGGCTTTCTTATGTAAATAAGAAAGAGGTTGTCTGAGGTTGTCTGAGGTTAGTATACTATTTTTCTCCTCGACCGTGTTGGAAAGCGGCAACTTCGTTTAGCGCAGCGGGACGAAAATTGAAGCTTTGCGGCCGGAGGGGAAAAAATCATTAAATCTATGTGTTTCGGTACTAGGTATATCCATGAAGTTTTTATACTTACGTTTAAACACAACAGTATGACCTATAGATTCGAAACTTCTTGAGTATGACCAAGAAGCTTTACATATAAATATAGGCATATAAAACTTCTTGTTTATGACAGTTAAAAAAACATAGTTTGACAGTCCCCATCAAAACATTTATTTTGCTGGAGTCACGGACTTGAAAAAAAGACGGACCTAATCTGGTCTAATCACGAGTGAAGCACCCATTTATATTTGTGTGCGTGCTGACGAACTGTCACGAGGTACATAATGGTGGCGGGTTGTAGGACCTACGCATAGAGCTAGTGCATCTGTGTGAGTATAGGACCCTTGTAGAACAAACAAAAATGTAGGACCTTGCATGCTTCAGATCTTTTTAGTGTTGTTCTGGTCTGACTCCTGAAGAGAATCGACAAACATAAACGTCATCTGTGTCACGAACCTGAAAAAAGACGGACGTAGTATCCTTTAATCATACGTGAAGCACCCATGTATTATATTGTGTTTGCGTCGTAGAAAGAGAAGGTAAGTACTAGAAAGAAGCACGTGTCGTGTCATACTCACTCAGTAAGAGATGCAGATAGCAAATTCGCTCTAGTTAAAAAGGAGATCGCTACTTATTGCTGTCCTTATCGACGTAACCACTTTTTTGTTTGACGACGGCTGTCTGACTCCGGAGGCAGACATCTAGCTTCATACAAATTGTATAGGATTTTATGACTATCGCTATCTCATACGCGTTTATACTTCACATCTTTCTAGTGTAACATTACGTCCGTATTTATTTCAAGTCCGTGATCTGTGTACATATTTGTTATTTTGTAGATTTTTTCAACAAGCGCTGAATCAATTTCGTGGGACCACCTCGGAATTATGACCTACCAAACAAAATAAGAATCATCAAAAGCAATTCACAATTGGCGGTGCAATCGCGTAACAAACATACAAAAAAAAAAAAAAAAAAAAAAAAAAAAAAACATACGGGTCGAATTGAGAACCTCCTCCTTTTGTTGAAGTCGGTTAAAAAATGTTGAACGTAACGATTACTTTACATGAAGGTACACGTACAGTACAGTTACAAACATACGCTCCTTTGATAAACGTTTTGACCTTGAAAAATAATTATGCTCTATACTCCATTCCATATAGCAACGAAATTTTAAAGCCATTTTGATTTACAGAAACAGAGATTTGAAACACTTCCTCTCACTTATTCTTTGAACAGCTTTAGTAACGTCCAAGATATGTTGGATAGTATATCTTTCTCATAAATAAATCATATTTGCTATTCATAATTGGCCAGAAAGCTATAGAGGAATCGGAATATCTTTTCGTCCTTATTAGGAATGCAGTATAGGTCATAAAGTAACGCGCGCTCCTGACGGAGGGAGTACGCATACGCCATACTTTCCCCTCTGCCAAAGTCCCACCCCCGCGACGGCCCCGGCCTAGCCCAGATAGGCTATAAATTCGATGCGTTTTACTGCTATTGTCATAGCAACAACGGGCCCTCCCCCCGCAAAAAATGGCAGATAAATGTTCTATGGAGAAATAAACAATACTTACTCCTCTCCGGGCGTTGACAGGAGACACGTGTTTCTTTATGCTCTAGGTCTATAAAGACCGCATGTAGAAGTGACCACCCTATTTTATCCCATGGGATTTTTTTGGTCTCGTAGAGAAAGTTGTTCAGTTTGATGGTCTAAAGCATCATGTTTAATATGTAACGCATTTAATTTTACACCCTGTATTCAGACAGTTTTATAATAGTGTAGAAGCAGACGGATATGCAGAACCACAGGCTAAATAATCATCATCATCATCTGCCTATACAAGGTGTTACAAAACTACAAATAAACATTTAAGAGGGTGGTGTAGACCATCAAACTGAACAACATTCACTATGGGACCAATATCGAAATCGCGAAAAAAACAATTTATGTTCTATACTCTAAAAATCGACTAGAGCTAAAATATGTATGGGATTTAAAATTATTTTTTTCGCGATTTCGATGTTGGTCCCATAGAGAAAGTTGTTCAGTTTGACGGTCTAAACAACCCCCTTATGCATTTAAAAAAATTATTGTTACTTATGAAACACCCTGTATACGTCCCGCTGCAGGGCACAGGCCTACCCTCTAGGAGGGTGTTTGGGCGTTAGTCCACCACGCGTGCCCAATGCGGATTGGTAGATTTCACATCATCAGCCTATATAAGTTCCACTGCAAGGGCACAGGCCTACCCTCTAGGAAGGCGTTTGGGCCTTAGTCCACCACACGTGCCCAATGCAGATTGGTAGACTACAAATATACGCATCAGAATTTCTTCTTCTGCATATGCAGGTTTCCTCACGATTTTTTCCTTCACCGTTTGAGAGCAGTCGGTAATACGTACATAAGTTAGAAAAACTCATTGGTACGTGGCATGTTGTCAGTGCGGATTCGAACCCGGACCTCTTGATTAATTGTACCTGTCCGCAACGCGTCACCGAGCTCAACGAGCTCACAGGCTAAGTAATGACTCTATAATAATAATAAAAATACAAAAAATAAAATACTAAACTTTTCTATTTTTTCAGATTGTTCTATAACTATAAATCTAACTTTCTTTTGTTCTCTGAAAAAAAAGCTATCAAGTTAGTAATATTAATTACTAAAGCAAAAAAATACAAAGCAAAAAATTGTAAGTCACGTTTTTTCGCGAAACTCCTAAACAAACTGTAGCGAAAGTTATGAGTGATGCGATTGAAAATGGTTGTCTTTTTGGACGTCAGCCAGAATCCAGGCATTCAACTACACTTCGCTTTTTTTTGTGATATGCATACTCGTGTCATTACGTGGATCGGTTTAGTGCGTTCACACACGATGACGCATTGACGCAGCGGCAGACGTCAGTCCAGTCCGTCATTTGTGGAGCAAGGAGTTGTATGAAACCGCACGTAGAAGCACACACGGTGGCGAATTGACGCACCGGGTGTGGTTCTATGGACTGACATCTGCCGCTCCGTCAGTGCGTCACCGTGTGTGAACGCACAACGATAGTTTTTTTTTTGGAAATGATTAATACAGCATTGCTCAGGGAGCAGTTACTGCTTCTTACTGTGGACTATTGGAGGGACCACGAAGGGTCCACCGGTCCAAATGAATGAACTTAAGCAACCGACCTAGGGGCACCCACAGGGATACGGACCTCAGCATGGGACGTTGCTGTTGCTGGGGCTACGCGGCGGATTGGGTAGCGGGGATTGGTGAGAAGCGGCCTGGCTCTGTAGACGCCAGAAGAGAAAGGAGTGGGCAGAGGTCGCGACTGTCCCCACGGCGGGGACGTTGACACGACGATAGTTGTGCAAAACATACACGGGGTGAATCGACGTCATACAGTCGTCGCGCCCCATTAACTTCATTGGCCGATCAGTCACCTAGCTTAGATGACTAGCCCTATAGCTCTTTTCTCCTCGTACCTCTTACGCATCCGTTGCACATATCCTTAGAACACATTCTTAGCACACATCCCTATTACACATAATATCTAGATTCTTAGCACGCATCTCTCGCTAGAGTTGCATGTAATAAAAACTCTTGTCCACCAGAACCGCTCTAAGGTAAGCTACGAAAATGGAGTGATCTGATCGGTAGTTTTTTCTCGCACACGGCTTAGCTACATCGCACACTTCTGGTGGATAGCCAACCTTTGACTAAGAAGAGGAGACATTACGATCGTTCACTTCGCTGTTATATACGTTGGAGCTAACGAAACAGCTGCTATACTGCTGTTACACTGCAATGCCGAACTGTGGAATTCAGTTTTACAGTCGTTTTATCGCAACGTGCTTTTATTAAGCCTGCTCATCTATTTCAATATAAAAACGTGATGCATATTCTGCGTAAATATTAATTACTTACACAACTTTTCACGTTTTGTTTTATGAAGCAATTTTGCGTTAAATTTGAAAAGTTTTTCCGTTTGAGTTTATTTTCTTAAATACTTTCAAAGTATGTCGAAAACTTGTAGCATGAGATAATACAGGATGTGAGGAAAAGTATCATTAACCTTTAAACCACATACCTACTCTACTCCAGCGAAGTGAGGTCCTATTATAAATATATACTAACGAAGTAAAATGAATGATTTTTTTAAAACACGATCTAGATATTAATGTACAGGCTGTAGAAAAGTATCATTAACCTTTTAACCACATACAAACTGAACAACTTTTATTATGGGAGCAAACCCGTTAGAACAAAAGACAGTTTTGCTCCCATAGTAAAATGTGTTTGATGAGTAGAGTAGAATTTATTTATGTATTCTAAAACTTTATTGTACACACGGAAATACAGATGAATACAGCATAATAGGCAAGTAATGCCGGGCGAGCTTATCTCTGAAGAGATTTCTTCCTGCAGACCCATGATAAAGAGAAAGATTACAAAGTGAGGCGGGCAAGGTGTACACAATTCAAAGAAATAAACAAACTAAAATACACAATCTGAACAATAACTTATTATTTGATGAACTACAAAATAATAAACAAATAAATATTATATTACAAACATACCATACCAATACCTGTGTACTATAATGTAGCAAAGCAATAAATATTTGATTGATTGATTGATTGATACATAGATACATTATTATATACCTAAGTATAATAAATTCCATAATATTAATTTATGGCCGAGAACGATACGATACATTAGTACCTACGTGATGTGGTCATCTCGTGGTGAGGATGACTGTTCGTCGAGGGCCCTTATAGCTTCTGGTAAAGACGTGAATTGCCTTGAAGCTATAATTGTACTCAGCCTGCAGTGCGATTTTTGAAAATCATACGAGCGGTTCGGTAGTAGAAAATGTCAGAATTACTATGGAGATTATGCATCTTTCTACTACCGAACCGCTCGTATGATTTTCAAAAATCGCACTGCTGGTGTCCGACAAACCATACGCGATGCTCTTAATTTCAGACTTTTCAAAGGCCGCCTTCATCGTTATCGGCCTGGGCGATGGTCAGGTTGACGAAGAGATCTTCGATCTCCGATCCGAAGGTCTCTATTGACCTGCGCCCCTGTGTAGCTCTATAAAGCTGTCCATGAATCGCTTCAGCAGACTTTTGGGGCAATAAAATCTTACGCATATCGCTTACCTTTCACGTCAGTGTACGTTGATTTGAGATGCAACTTAGAAGTGGACGACAATCTAGTTTTTAATACGAAATCGATTAGTAGATTTTTAGATTCACTGTTAATAATTGAGCTGTACATAACTAGGTGCAAAGGAATACCATCTATCAGCTGTTTTGTCGTACTCACCTGTCCTGTCATAATGGGCAATAAGGCGATGGCAGTTTTTATATCGAAACTGGACTTAGCTTCTATTTGACTGCTAGAATCAAAAACTTGAACTAACTCTTAATTTTTCTGTAAATTAATTTTATATCATCTAATAAATTGTTCATAAATTCTACATCTAATGAACATAGGTTCGATTCTTTTTTACTTCTTTATTCAACTGAGACACAATATTCTCCACTTTTGCAAGTTTGCACTTAGACAAGTTTTTTTTACTCACTTTCCCTCTGGACCTAAAAAGTCAATACAATACCGTGAGTAGGTCACGCATGACGTTTTTGATGACTCGACGCTGCCCTGCATGCCGCTCGGTGTGCTGTGTGCTGCATGTTGGTTGGGCCGGCATAACCCCGGACACCGCAGGAACATGGGCCGCGATAACCCTGGACACCGCAGGAGCATGGGCCGCGATTTCATTCTTGTTATCTTCTGTCTTCAAATCTTCTTTATTTTAAGTTCTTCTGTCTTGATTTTCGTGTTCATAATCGTCGTAAGATTCTTAGCTCTACTGCAAGGTCTCCATGAAGTGAGACAGGAATGTAGGTCAAATGAGGTATTGAGTTAAACCACACAATCATTGTATTAGGATACGTGTTGTATTGTCAACGATCCGTACAAGAGAGAGAGAATTAATAATCGATTAATATTATAATTAACTTAAGTATAGCTTAGTCAGCTACGTTTGTCACATTGTTGCAGTGCGTAACGTTAAGTCGTGGTAAAAGGGTAAACTTAGGCATATACTACATTATGTACGGAACTAATGCAGTGCTATTGTCATCAGACCCACTGAGGCTTTCTTCAGTCGGATGACATTCATTATTGTTACAAGGCATAAATTCAGAAGCTACATCAATAGCTGCCACAACTTTCACATTAATTGTAGCTACAACTACATCCATTTGTTTATACTGCTGTTCTATCTGAAAACACAAGAGACCTTCAGAAGTATTTAATCAGAAGCTAACTTGACGTCAGACAAGACTCCAAGCCGAATCGTACCAATGAGTTTTTCAGAATTTATGTACGATTTGTAACACCACTGGCTTTTCGGTGAAGGAAATCATCGTGAGGAAACCTGCATGCTTCAATTTCGAGGCATGTATTGTACCCACTGCAAGTGTACCAACTATAAGTGGCGACGAACTCACCCCCCGTCACACTGGACAGAGTTTCGGTACTACTGGTGAAACGTGGATGTTCTGTGGTTTCAAAATATCTCTGACTTTCCCCTCGGGGAATATAGTCGTGAGCATATGCTATGCTATGCTAACTTGACGTATTTTGTTAGGCCTATAATCATTCGCCTGCCCTTATCCCAATTTAATTGTGAGTCGGCGAACATTATACTCGCTTAATTCCACTTCTCTCTATCGACCGTCATGTCAAAATTTACTTCTTTCTTTTTGGCCTACCTCGCGCTCTTATTCCATCCACATCCACACCCATACCATTAGAAAAGTTACCGCTGAATACACATACGCATACATTACGCGTGTCACACGATTAAATTTGTCTGAAAATGTTGCATACCTTTCTTTTCTTGATTTTTTTACTTTCCGTTTAAAATAACACTGTTGACCATCTTATGATAGGACATCCTGTATATTTAATGACATAACGTTGGTTTTGATGAAGCACACATGAAGTCCACAAGGTTGGACTTGACCTGAACTGACGAACACTCAAAGAGACTAATAAAAATCTACAATGTCTTTCGTAAAACTTAAGGACTATTAAAGGACTATAATGGAAACTATCTTGTTGACTGTCAAAAGAAATACGAAAAGTAGAATTAATCTAATTTAATGCTAAAGGACTTGGCATGGTTAGCGAGAGACACAATAAGCCCTATAAAAGTCTTAGCAAAATTTGTTTCTGAATATAATATAGTGAAAGTTGTTCAGTTTGATGGTCTGAAGCACCCCCTTAAGCCTTACTAGGGTGTTTTGTTACTCCCTGTATATAGAATGCCCGTTCGGGGTAATGGCTGTTTGGGGAGAGAATGAAGTTCGGGGAAATGGCCGTTCGGGTAAATGCCCGTTCGGGGAAATGTCCGTTCAGGGAAGTGGTCGTACAAGGAATTCGGGCGATGAACGTTTAGGGAAAAGGACGTAACTGGCCTGATCCTAATATGTTGCGTGTTAGACCATGTCCTAGCAAGTGGATTACCAAAATATAACCCAAGTAGGACCATTTCAAAACATGAAGCTCTCAGAACCATTTAGTCAGATTGGTAAGCAAGTTTTTCGTTATTTTAACCTCCTGTGGAATCCTATTTAGATTTTTAAATTACTTTTCACTCCTAAGAGAGAAAAAAAACTAAAATTGGAGCTAAGGTATAACTCTGACACCGAAAAATTTCCGTTGTAGGACTTAAAAGCATATTCTAAAACCTCAGTTCCCTAAAAATTTTACTTGGTGTACTAACAAGTCTAACAACTATTGTTACTACCTATAGTACCTACCTGGGGAGGAATCTGGCTCCCATCCCAATGCACGGTCCTCCAATATTGGGAGTCAGGGACCTACCTAACCATTTGATGTAAAAGTATCACTGTTGTTCTTTAATAAACAAATTTATAATTATTTAGAAAAAAAAAAGGTGAAAAAAAGAGTGAGTAATTTTGCTCTGTCAAAGAAATAGTGAGACTTAAAGAAGAAATAAAAAAAAGTTGCATTCTTGTAACATTTTGAGACTCTCTGAATGGGGAAAACTAAAGGAATTTATCTAGGTACGTCGAAGAAATAGTGAGTCGTGACCAGTTATATGAAAAATTGAGTAGTCTCACGACATTTTCTGAGGAGAGATTCGACTGGGTATAACTACCACAGAAACACTAAACTTAAACTATCTTAAACTATGACACTTATTGTCCTTAGAAAAAGTATAATGTTTGTCTAGAATGAGCCTCGAGGTTAAACCGTATAAAACAAAAGGGGCCCAGTTTCATAGGTTGGTGTGCGTGAGGCCAAACAAATTATGTATGTGTGCGTGTATATGTATAGTGTTTTGGAGCCAGTACTGGTTCCAATTTTTTTCGACGCTTTCGTATCTTCGACTGTCAATCTTGATATATAACTTTATCAAAGGCCTTGTCATATTACTAAAATGTGCTTCAAAATCATCATGAAGGTGCCCCTCCTCAAACAGCTCAGAAAATATCGACATCGTTCAACCAAACACCCTGAATATTATAATAGTTTGAACGTTATAAAACATATAAAAATGTTCAAAATGCATTCTATTACTTTATCCATCATTACCCCAATTTCTTACGTGAAAGCAGGCTTGCATCTGCATAGGTAGCATGACACCGTGATACAGCGCTATCACACCTTCGCTCTCTTTCTATTTGCGCGCGAACGAACGAGAAAAAAGACGTGATACAGCTGTATCACGTGTAGCATGCTACGAGTGCTGGGATCCTACAGGTGGAACTTTCGTTCTTTTTGAAAATTCATAAGTTTCGCATGAGTTTACTCATGAACTTTCAAAAAGAACGCTTCTCTCTAATTTATATACCGATCTCCAACCTCAAGCACAACACAAACTCTTCACCAAGTTACCACAATTTCAAAGGCATCAAAAATAAGTAAAAAGCTTCCAATAAACAAACAGTGAAAAGTCAGTCTGTTCACCGAGTCGACTCGAGTCGAGTCGAGTCGTCTTCCAATATTGTTACAGCAGTTTAATGAATTTTCCTCTTTTACAGTCAACTTTGATCATTGGCTTTTAAGAATGCTTTCGCTGTTTCATTTGCTTTTGAAAAATTGTGTTTATATAGGAAAATGAACATCCATGTTAAATTCCTGCGTGGATGATCGGAAATATTCTTTTTTTCCGCGAATTTAAACTGATTGAAATACTTTATAGCTATTCTCTCAATGTGCCTCTCCAACTATCGAAGATTGGCATATACAGGGTCCTTCTTAATATGCTGACACTTTTTTAAGGGGATGATCAGACCGTCAAACTGAACAACTTTCTCTATGACACCAACATCAAAATAGCGAAAAAAAAACAGCTGTCCCATACAAAACTGCAAATCTACTCGAGCCAAATGTATGGGACAGCAGATTTTTTTTCGCGATTTCCATGTTGGTCCCATAGAGAAAGTTGATCAGTTTGATGGTCTGATCATCCCCTTAAAAAAGTGTCAGCATATTAAGTTGGACCCTATATGCAAATTTCTCTTTGTAGGTTTTTGCGAAAGAGGCAAAGCAGCTCAGCGGCAATTGAGTTCAATCCACGCGTGGCATCTCCACAGTAATTTTGACATTTTCTACCGCTGATTTGGACGTGCGACTTTCAAAAAGCGCAATCATAATTTCTTTCTGTGGCCTAAACTTCTAGAGCTCCAATATCCTATCCAATAATTTCATTCGGATTATCTTTAATTTACAGGCATATGTCGGTCTTTCACAATTATTATTTTATAGATCTAGAAAAACTAGCACGTGTAGAAAGGAAAATTATAATTTTAAATATTTATTTGTGCCTTCGTATAATTAAGACCTATTAGACTTGAAACAACACAAATGTGAATAACATAGTTAACACTCAATCAAATTATAGACCGTAAAAAATCTACAAGTTTATCAAAAAAATAAAATTATATTAATTCTTATTTCTTTATAATGATTGCGATCAATACATTTGAATTATAAGCGCGATGTTCGCTCTATACATCTAACTCAGTGTTTGCACCTAACATTTTCCTCGCTGTTGTGAGGTGAAAAGTTGTGAGTTTCGCATGGCTGCAAAATTATTCTGCGTCTCGTACCTTTGAAACCTTCGCTACGCTCAGGATTCTATATTTGAACCACTCGCGTTTCAATACAAGTACTCACGCCAAAAAACAATTTTGCAGCCTAGCATAGCAAATAACTATTGTCATTTGGAGACTTCTGTAAAAATTATAAGCAGACACATAAAAGTGATCCCTCAAAACCTGAGTTCATAACCGAGTCAAAAAAAAAACGGCCTGGCTGGCTGGCAAAATGAAAAAAGGGAGGGAAAGCGAAATGTTGCGAATGTTTTGTATCCGTTTCAAAATTTGTAAAAATCCACTCGGAAAGTATATCTGTCTCACTCTAGCATACACAATCTTCGTATGCCTTTTCTACTTCGTATTGGCAACCTGAGTGATTTCTAAACGTTTTGAAAAGTTACCTAAAGTGATTCATCGAGCGAGCTATTCAGAACTTGATTTTGATTTTGCATTAAGACGTAATAGTAGGTGGAAATACCTCGGAGGCATCTTTTATTTTTCATTTGACGACTAGATTTATACCATTTACCGAAACTAAAGTCATACCTCAGTATTTTTGGATAGTTCATCTAGTGAAATCATCAACTGAATACACGATTGGAATTACTTCACTCGATAGAAAATCGTCACAAAGATGACGTATTATCATGCTTTTTTAAACATTTTTCTCGGTTTAGAAGAACTTAAAATAGTTTCCGATTGTTGGTATTTATACTCACATATTCACCATTAGTTTAACTAGTGCAATCATAAATAAAATCTAGAAAAAGTACTTTGGTTAGTTGTTTTTAATCGAAAATACGGCTCACGCACACACTTTTCGGAGCGTTCGGCAATCGCGTTTCTCATAGAAAATATTCGTCGGGACCTATTGCCCCTTAAGTATCTGATTTTTGTTTACTTCCCTCGTATTCAAAATGAAAAGTAGAGTGTTTAACTCTGTGATTTTTATCAACAATTATAAAAAAACCTTCGAAACATTGTTAAAACCACTAAATTCCTTTTTTTACAAGCATTTATCTATCTTTTGAAGTAATAGTAGATTGTTATTAACCAAGGAATGAAAGTCACCCATTTCACACTTGAATTATGGCGCCACTCCCGTTGGTTCGGGGCACCAAACATGTCGTGTGAAATGGGTGACTTTCATTCCTTGGTTAATAACAATCTACTATTACTTCAAAAGATAAATAAATGCTTGTAAAAAAAGGAATTTAGTGGTTTTAACAATGTTTCGAAGGTTTTTTGATTGATTTGATTTGAAGGAATTGTTGATAAAAATCACAGAGTTATTAAAAAAAATACGCTAAAGCCTTTTTGTAAAGAACTTGGCACAGAAGTTCTTCTACTAATCATATTTCGTTTAATGATAATTTAATTACACATGCACCTGCGGCTTCACATAAATATATTGCATAGGAATTTAATTGTTTCTAAACATAGGGGATAAATTAATTATTCCTATTTAAAAACCGACCAAGAGCATGTCGGACTCGCCATGATAGGGTTCCGTAGCCATTGGATAAGTAGAATAAGAAAATAGAAGTAATTTCGATTCTCTCACTTATAAGAAAACGTGCAACCTAACGATAGCGCGATTTATTTTCCTGCATTGCCATCTAGTCTGTCAATAGAGCACAAATCTATTTTACTGGTTTTTTCCGAAACTGGTTGAGCTACAGCATCCGCTATAATTTTATATCTCGAGACAGAAGCATTACATCGATTTAGTTTCTATGGAAGTTTTGTTCCATTGGACAAGACCTATCTAACGACACCTCATACATTAAAAAAAAAAAATTCCCAACCCCGTTCCGTTCCTGTCGAAAAATATGGTTTTCTTCATAACTACTACATTTCTGTTTTTGGGTTACTATTATCTGTCTTCATGTCAAATTTCAATTCAAAAGGGGCAAAAATGAGCGAGTTATTAATGAGGGGCATACAGACAGGCAGAATGGACGTAAGTATAAGGGTTCCTTGTTTGACTACGGAACCCTAAAAATGACAACAAATTCTGTTAAGTAATTCATTATATTTCATTTAAAAGGCCCACTAAGACCCTTTTACATTCACAAATCGACCTGACTTTCGTTCTTATAGACATCATTATGTCTACCACAGAGCAGTAAGTTTGACCATATTAAAGATAATACCGACTAGCTAGGGCGCTTGTCTAAGAAAAAATCGGCAAACCTTTAGAAATAATGACTATGGCTTGAATCTTGACTATGACTTGTATACAATAGCTTGAAGGCTTTTTTAGTTTATTAGTGTAGCACTTTTTTTTAATTTAGGCTTTCTTTATTGAAATATCTTTATTATTGTGATGAGGGCGCTACTGAGCTTGTAATAGGCCTCTTAATAACACTGTTGAGAAGTGATAACGGATCCTCGCGGCAAGCAAAAACGTGAACCGCGCGAACACCACGCGAAAAACAACGGCGAAACCTGCAACGTAACTGGAGTCACTTTGGACTCAGATTGGATTTTGTTTTTATTACAGAAAAGAAAGCGCGCTATCGCTCCCATATGTCAAACGACTTCGCTTCTACATGTGGACCCTTGGTCTATGGCCAGACGAAGCTCTAGGCAAAAAGGAATCTATACTATACAAATTCTTGACCAAGTTCACTCTGATAAATTGCATCTTGTGTAATTTGGGTGGACTCAACTTTCTGTACAAGACCTCAGGCGAATTAACTTTCACCCTGATGGTTCAGTGTGTTCTAAATATGATTTTTAGTACCGTTTCGTGGGTAAGTAACGTTATTCAAGGCATATTGCCAGTCGTTCTACACGTGCAGCCTGTGGGTCAGATACACGTAGAAGTCGCTCAGTGCGCTGCGCGTGCAATATAATAATGGGCTGAGGATGTTGTTGGGGCTGCATCGTTTCTGCAGCGCATCGAGCATGTTTACGGCATCAAACGAGCCGCCTCCTTGCTGCGCAGGGTACGTGGCAGCACCAACAACCTCCTCGAACCCATTGCAGAGCGGTTCCAGTGTCCCATCATTAAGCATTGAAATAGCCTGCATAGGGCGTCTAGGCCCCCTTTTGTTAATGTTAGAAAACAAATGTAAATGTAGAATTTTTTGTCACTTACATAATATGTATATCTTATGTCATTGTTAGTAACACCTCTATGGATCTATGATCTGAAACAATGAATTGAATTGAATAATCGAGGTCCCCGTCGTCGCCGCGGGGGACAGTCTGCGATCAGCGATCTCTGCCCACTCATTTGGTTATGGCGTCTACAGACGTAGACGCTATACTAACACATGCCTTACACTCTGTATACTATTGTCTATTCTGTGGCATCAGCACTTTAAAGTTGCTGGTGGTTGAGGCTGTCCATTAATCGCATCTGGGTATAAAGCTGCGTTCGCAGACTTGCTTCATCTAGGTCTAAAGGTAGAAATTATATGAGAAGTCCATGTGAACAAGCACAATTATGGCAGTTATTAATTATTTATTAATTATTGGTGTTTCAGACCCGTTCATTGCTGCCTAACTTAAAAAACTATGGGAAGGTCGTTGCGGAGTTCTTCCTGTCATTTCATTTAATTAATTTCAAGCATCGTGGGAACCAATATGCCAAGGTATGCTTTGTTTTTTTATCGTTATTTAGTGTATTATAGAAGTATAAGTGAACAAATTTAGTAGATTACACACCGAGGACAGGTAAGTAAGAAAGGTCTCAGATCTCATGTAATTGTTGACCAAGGCGAAGCAGGCACCCCGACAGAGGTGGAAAGCGGCAACCTCGTTTTTTAGCGCAGCGGGACGACAATTGACGCTTTCTGTCCGGAGGGGAGAAAAAGAATATAATTATATTGCCTTTACAATTCTTCGGGGATGATGTGATGTAGTTGACACACCTTGTTCCAATTTCCAAATATTATTGATTAACTGTTTGAGTGATCCATTCTTTTAAGCAATGTTTCCTACGACTGACTGGTAACAAATAAGTGTGGCCACATCCAAGATTTGCATAAAAGTTTGCGCAACCATAGACGCGTCGGAAAGATCCTCAGCTGGGCTGAGGAAGGAGGCACACTGACTTAATTCATCAACCAAGGAAACATAATTATAGGGTCTTTCTTAATATGCTGACACTTTTTTAAGGTGATGATCAGACCGTCAAACTGAATTCTTTCATTATGGCACGAAAATCAAAATTGCGAAAAAGAAACCAGCTCTTCCATACAAAACCGTAAACCTACTTAAGCCAAATGAATGGGACAGCTGATTTTATTTTCGCGATTTCGATGTTGGTCCCATAGAGAAAGTTGTTCAGTTTGGTGGTCTGATCATCCCCTTAAAAAGTGTCAGCATATTAGGAAGAACCCTGTATAATACACCCTTAAAGTTTCGTTACTAATTAAAAATGTGTAGTGTGACTGAAAGATTTTATGCAATCTTATTGGATTAAAACTCCTTTTCTCCGCTCCACCGCTAAGGGTGTCCGCATATCTATACGCGGCGAAAGAGCCGAAGGAACATAGAATTTCATACAACCAAAGTCCGTGACAACCAATTCGAAAATTCGTTTCGTTCGCCTCCTTCGACTCTTTCAACTCTGATAGATATGCGTACACCTTAAACTTCGGAGCTATCTGTCAAAACCATGTCAAAACGGCTCTTACGCCTGTCAAATGATTAGTGCGATACCGAATTCGCTAAAAGTGGTTGTTCGCACGCGGTCCAAGCACGGTGCTCTCCTGATCTCCTGAGTGGTCTCCTGATGTGCTCGTTGCGTATTTGTCAAGCCTGCTGCCCATCATAGCATTTTCATTTCGCTTGTGTGCTGATTCTGTTAGGGTTGAACTACACCACGCAGCACAGCATCACTTTTTTCCGTCGCTCCATCCTTTTCTGTCACTCAGAACGACATTTTTCTAGAGCATAATAATTATAAGATAGACTGAACGCGATCGCGCGCGATAGCACGCCGCGTGCGATCGCGATGCCGTGCTGCGTGGTGTAGTTCAACCCTTAGTCAGTTTTGTTGGTACAACATTAATTGATACTTAATTATTTTACAGATGCACGAGACTGTAGACAAATGGTCATATTACTTCAGTGCCTACGCAACAGTTACGATGGTCATGGCCACCTTAATATTCAATATAAACCCGATCTACCCAAATATTAAAAATGGTGCCTTCTCAGGCCACTTAAAAGAGAACGAAACATACAAATTCACAGTTTACTTAATTTATCCCGGATACGATCAGAATAGGTGGTTCTTTACAAGTACAATCATGAACCTGATGTTTAGTTACGAAGTTGGTGTATTGGTCTGCGGAATAGATTTACTTCTAACTTTAATTGTTTTTCAAATAATAGGTCACATATTTGTTTTGCGGAATAACCTCAAAGAATTTCCGATTCCTAAGAAACACAATATGGTGAGAGTAATGAATGCTGACTCGAAGTTTGAAATGGTGATGTCAGAAAGGTATGATGATGAAGAAAATGAAATCGTCCATCAGAGATTGGTGGAGTGTATAGAGCATCACAAATTGATAGTTAGTTTCACTAGCAACCTATCTGATTTCTTTGGACCAATGTTAGCTGGCACTTATTTGTCACATTTGGTAAACTGCTGCCTTTTGCTGTTGATGTGTACTAAAGGGGTAAGTTTAAAAATAGCACACCCTACCATTCCATACAACAATATCACGATACCGCTACAAAAACACGGTCGCGTCGGCAAAAGTACAGGGTCCCTATAGTACTTTCGATTAGCGTTAACGACAGTAGAAAACATAAAAAATGTATAGATTTGACGTATGGTGACGAAAGCAAACGTCAAAATGTTTCGATCGCCAATGGCAAATCCATACGTTCTGTCATTTTCTACTAGCGTCAACGCCAATAGAATGTCACTTTGTCTAGGGGGGCAGGATCTGTCTGTACCGCTAGTAGCGGTTTTTGTTAGGCGGAGTACCGGTACCCTCCGTGTATGATGCCTATTATCTTGTGGGCTTGTCTATTAACACTTATTACGACTATTTAATAATCCGATTTGGCCCAAAATGTTAAAGTGCTATCCAAAAAAAAAAAGTGATATTCTGTTAAGACTTGTCAGTCTAAACATTTATAATTTAATTATAGCACCAAAGCTGTTGGTCCTAGGTAGCGATAGTCCTTGGTTATATTTATTTGGGTGTGAAAAATCTGCCTTTTCATATATTTTAGATGCAATAAAACTTATAGCTACAGCTGTCATGCTATAATAATTAATGGTTAGATAGGCAAGATCTAACAGAATATACAGCTAGAATTAATTTTTGTTGGTCGGTACTTTCACATTTGGACCAAAAATGTATAAAACTCATTTATGTATTTTATTTTATTTTAGGATGCGGGACAAATCATCAGTTTCATACCACTCACTCTCAACATATTTGGAGAGCTCGTTCAAATATCAGTTATTTTCGAAATTGTTGGAACTGTGGTATTTATATATATTTAAGTACCTACAAGTTGCATTAACACAATCATGGCATGGTGGCACATATATTATGCGCGTTTTTCGGTATTTATAGCGATACTCAGACTGCATATCCGCGTTCATCCATGAATTGGGGCATACAGTTTGAATACCCTGAACCTAAACATGGCCAATAATACCTCTAGGAGTTGTTAAAAACTTTGCATCGACGACCAACCTTTCTTCCACTTACTTGATGTGTCACACATATGGTATGCTTCTGGGAATTCATGGAGATACCATGATTTCACGGCAGCCAAAGAACTGGGACTGAAATGGCGGTACTGTCGTGAAATGTTAGCTAGCGTTTTAAATAAATATTTAATTACGCGCTTAAAGCGTTTATCTTGCTAAATAATACTAAATCCTGGCATTCATTCTGGTAAAATATTCAATCGAATTCGACTGTTTTGCCATGTCACTTAATTCCTCGGGGCAGTGTACTAAGTGGTATCCTATTCATAATAATTATATATTAACGATCTACCTAGAATAATAAACACCACATGCGCACTTTTCGCAGATGGCATCCTTGCATTTCAGATACAAAAATACTGACCAAATTACTATCGAGCTAAAACAAGCCTTTGAAGATGTAACGGAACATAACTTGCTAGTCAACTATACGGAAATCAAACTAACATAATTTTTCTCCCCTCCGGACGGAAAGCATCAAGTGTCGTCCCTCTGTGCTAAACGAAGTTGTCGCTTTCCACCTCCGTCGAGGACTAAAATAATATACTAACATCGCACAGTAAATAAGAAAGGCAAGAAAGCTGAGACCTGTCTTACTTTCCTGTCCTCGGTGTGTAATCTACTAAGACCGTATCAAAAATCACCCTTAAAATGACGCGCTGAAAGTAAACGATATAATTTTGGAAAAAGTTAACACATTACCTAAACTGGAAAAATCATATAGTGAGAATTAAAGCAAAACTATGAAGGTTCTTCATTATTATTATATCTTTTCTTTGTATTTCACGGGCCGTAGCGCGGACCTTTGGAAGGCTTGCGTGGGGACACAGGGTCCAACACATAGAGGCCCCTTTGAGACACTTTTATCTGAATGCGATGGGATGCACCAACTGTGGTCTATCTCTGAATGCATTATGCAAATGCACCAGAAGACATACAACGTTCTGTGCAGAGACTATAATTGTAGAAAGGACAAAAACTATACTCGGGTTATGGGGGTGCACTGGATGGGCTGGGAAATCTGGGTTATTGCGGAGAGACTCGGGACGCCTGCCGTAACAAATGTCTCTAAGTTTGTCAAAAATGGCAGACGGTGACTCGCCAACTCATTTGATGGGCCCCCCGAATGGCCGACAAGGAGTGACAAGGCGGCAATATCTAGTGAGCGGCTAAGGTTGTAGAAAGGTGAGGCTGCGGGCGCCAGTTCCCGGTGCTAAGCGCACCAGTCAGCAGGCCCCCGGCATTATGACATTTTACACTTCCAACCTGGAGCATAGGTTCGACTCTTGCGACTCCACTCCTTGCCAGCCGGTTAAGGCAAGACAGGAGGTGAGGGCCAAATCAATCCGGGCCTTCTGGAGAATCGGGTCCGTGGTGTCGCCAATCACCAACAGCTCGCCACAAGTTGCCCTGCGGGCTTATTATTATAATTATTATTATAAAAATCTTCCTGCGTGAGCTCAAACTTTTGTTAATATACCCTATTGGGTGTATAAAATAGTACAGGGTGTTTCATAAGTAACAATAAATATTTGAAACTCTAAAGGGGGTTGTTTAGACCGTCAAACTGAACAAATTTCTCTATGGGACCCATCGAAATCGCAAAAAAAAAAATTTCATATCCCATACATTATTTTAGCTCTAGTCGATTTGTAGAGTATAGAACATCTTTTTTTTTTGCGATTTCGATGTTGGTCCCATAGTGAAAGTTGTTCAGTTTGATGGTCTATACCACCCCCTTAAAGGTTTATTTGTATTTTTGTAACACCTTGTATATAGTGTATAGAACTGATTGGTCATACTGTCTGTAATTAACACATGAAAGCAATAAACTATTTTTATTTTTATTATGATTTTTTGACTCCACTGCATTGTAAAAAAAAAATAGAAATTATCAAAATGCCAAAAATCCCAGGATTCCCGATTCCGCTAGCCGCAATTCCCGAAACTCCCGGTTCTTTGAAACAGTGCCCGTCCTGCATTCCCTAGTCAGTAGTCACACACACATAAACGAAAATACTACTTGGATATTTTTAATAATGTGTTCACTAGCTTACTAAAAACTACTCTCACATACAGCATCCTCCTCTTGAAGAAACATAACGCTATATTAAATTGATTCCAGAGTGAAAAATTACCGGATTCAGTCTACGGGACTCCATGGGAATATATGAATACAAAGAACAGAAGGACAATATGTCTCTTTCTGCAGAGGGTTCAAACTCCTATACAAGTAATGGCCTTGAAGACTATCCCTGTTGGAGTCACCACTATGACTAAGGTATCTATTTATCATATTACTACTTCTCACTAAATAATATAAATGCGAAAATGTTTCTGTTGTCTCTCTGTTGTATTTTCACGACAAGACCGCTGAACCGATTTCGAAGAAAGTCGTAAAAATGAGGGAT
Organism: Agonopterix heracliana; assembly: GCA_963693445.1. Classification (NCBI taxonomy): domain Eukaryota; kingdom Metazoa; phylum Arthropoda; class Insecta; order Lepidoptera; family Depressariidae; genus Agonopterix; species Agonopterix heracliana. Next base: position 20,187,668 of record OY856311.1, read on the forward strand.
TTTCCAAAACCAATTTTATTTTCAAACTGAAATATCTCAGAAAGTATATCATTTACGATTAAGACATTTTGTTTCAAAGATATGTCTTCGCGACTAGGAATGACACGTTTCATACTAAATAGATGCGAATACTTTTGACCTAAGACCGAATCCATAATGATATAAAGCTAAAAGCAGACCGTACTAATTTTGTTTCAGATACTGAAGACAACGTTTTCATACTTCGCTTTTCTTCGATCTATTGAATCTTAATAAATTATTTTAATTATTGACACACTGTAAAACACAGAAAATATTGTAACACATCCCTAACAAATCAAATAAATTTTATTGTACTGTATAATACCCCACCACTTCTTGGTGTCTCTACCTATACCATTAAGGAAGCTCACTGAAAATTAACATGTCTAGGACGGAGGTAATGCATCAAAAAATCAAACAGCATCATAAATTTGATATTGATGGCATTATGAATTATGATGGGCACGTCATACAGTACGTTGACGAGTATGTCTACGTGGATCAGATAGTCTCTTTCGAGAATACGAGTTTGAAAGGCGATTAAAAATGCCTGGAGGAGTTAACTTACTGATCCATAAAGGAGCTTAGGAACGGAAAAATTTCTAGAACAATTAGGCTGACGCTACCAGAGATATGCGATGTATGTAGCTAAGCTGTGTGAGGAAAAAATTGTCATTGCTTCGGAGGAGCTGCCTCTTTCGAAAAAATATCTTTACCCAAGTAAAGTACTTAGTTAAAAGAAAACATTGCTTTTTACTATCTTTGTCGTTTGTCCGTCATTTTTTAAAGTTTTAAGGTGCAATTTGAAACCCGACCGCACGCAGCAGCAGCAGACCTCAGCAGAGCTGTAGACAGTGTTGCCAACTTTGGTTTTTTTGGGGTAGTAATTCGACTATTCCCTGAAAGAGGTCATACCAGACCTTATTTGCAACAAATAAAGCCCAGTTAACTGGTGGTCGAAAACGAGTGGTGAGTTATGATGGTTTTAAGATTTTTCAGAAATTTTCGGTCTTGATCCCGAAAAAAAATAATTGTAAAAAAATACTCAATCCTGGTAAGTTTATTGATACTTTTCTGAAAGCTGATGAATCAATGATTATTTGAAAATTTAACGCACCCTAAAATAACCATGATCTCAGAAATAATATGTCTTATTAATTAGCCACCAGCTAATTATTTATCAGCACACTAGCCCGCCCCCAGCTGCCTAGGTCACTACTTCGTGTGTGGGTTCAGTCACAGTGAACCGATCCCCTGGCCGGCGAGGTGTCAAATTAAGCGCCCGTGACTCCTTTATTTGGGGTCACATAAAAGGCATGTTCTGCAAACTTCCAATGGGGTCCTCTGAAGAGCTAAGGGAGACCATTTTAATAGCCACCCAGTACAATGAAAGATATGATTTCGTTGCGGATAACGATTAGTGAAGTTCGAATTTATATTGTAATAGTTTTAAGTCGTGTTATTTGGTAGAGTTTCTGGCCGCATCTTCTCTACAGCGACAATACGTTCCGACGCGGTGGTAGCTTAAAAAAGATTTGACGTTTAATAAGTGTGCTTCAAGCTCCTATATTGAATAAATTGACTTTGACTTTGACTTTGCTGGAGACTGCGTGTTTTGCGTACAAAATTGAGGCAGATTTTGTTCTCCCTGCGTTAAGGAACAAAGCCCCGTATTGTATTTAAAAATTGATACCGTAAATAAAAGGAATCCACGTTCAAATTACTGTCATTCAATTTTCGTAGGCGGAAGATATCGCACTACTGCGTTTTTTTATTTTTTTTTCTCCGAAACCACTAACAAAAGTTTTCAACATTTTACCTTTTTCGAAAGCTTATAAAACGAAAATTCCCGTAATTTGTACGTCAAGTTCAGTACATTTTTTTCGGGCAATACAGGGTGTTTTGTGAGAGAGTTACATAAAAAATTTACTATGTTTGCCACTTAAAGCCTATTATTTCTGAGATCATGGATATTTCTGTGAGCGTTTTATTTTCAAAGTAATCGTTGATTCATCAGCTTTCAGAAAAGTATCAATAAACTGACTGGGATAAGTATTTTTTTACAAATTTTTTTTCGGGAGCAAGACCGAAAAAATCTGAAAAATATTAAAACCATCATAACTCAGTAACCACTCATTTTCAACCACCAGTTAACCGGACTTAATTTGTTGCAAATTAGGTCTAGTATGACCTCTTTCAGGGAATAGGTCGATTTACCAATCACCCTGTATATCTAGTAATATTTGAACACTGTTTTACCCAAGGGTTTTACCAAACACCAAACGCCAGTATGATGTAAGTAAGTATTGTTGAAAATAGTGAATTCACGGCAGCACTCGACGACACTACAGGGCCTGGCCCTGTACCCGGACTTTCGATTTTGTTTATATCGCAAACGTTTCGGTCCGAACTTCATTGTAATAGAGTTGACATTGGAACGAAAACTTTCACGCAATTGCGAAGTTCGAATGTGCGGGTAGAGGCTTAGATCAAAATAAAATGAATGGATAGGCCTTACGCGAATATTTAAAACCAGAAAAATGAGGCAAAACAAATGAAAGGTTTACTTTAAATTTGTATGCAAGTGCCCTAGATTTGACAGATAATGGCGCTAGTTTGTATGGATCAAGTGCACCAGTAGTTTGCTTCAACTTACCGCGCATTAGGCCTATCCATTAATTTTACTTTGATCTAAGGGTAGAGGCCCTGTAGACTTTTGATTAGCGTTAACGACAGTAGAAAACATAAAATGTATGGATTTGACGTATGGTGACGAAAGCAAACGTCAAAATGTTTCGATCGCTAATGTCAAATCCATACATTCTGTCATTTTCTCCTAGCGTCAACGCCAATAGAATGTCACTTTGTCTAGGGCCCCTGGTCTGCGGTCGAGCGACAGTGAAGTTCGAACGCAGTGTCGCTCTCTACGCAGGGTATTTCATAGAAATACATATAAACCAGTAGGGTCGTCGCGACACGCTGAGCTGCACGCTGGAGTGACAGAGGCCTGGCGTAGGTACTTAGCATGCATCTAGTCGTGAGCATATGCTTATGCTTAATAATTATTATTCGTAGGCTTGAAGACGTTTCGAGCTATTATCTTTAATTTACAGGCCTTTAATTTATCGGTCTTTCACAAATTATTTTATTGATCTAGAAAAACTAGCACGTGTAGAAGGGAAACTATAATTTTAAATATTTATTCGTTTAATATACACTTACGTTACCGGCGACGGTCTTTGTGAATAACATAACACTGAATTAAAATGAAGACTGTAAAAAATCTACAAGTATATAAAAAAAGGCAATGATTTTAATTGCGATAGGGGATTAAACTCTCCCTGCCTTGGGATATATTTTATTTGACGACTAATACAGAAAAAAACAAAGCAAATACCTTGACAAACAACTACACTTTAAAAAAAAATTAAAAAGAAAAAGTTTTTTTTTTGTATCATCTATACCGGTAATAAAATCTTAAACGCAAAAAAAGTCTGTACGCTGAAAGTCTAGCGCATTTTTGAGACTGACTAAGTAATCATATTAAAGTTGAAAATTTAAGTTATAATTCACGGAATGTAAATTTGTAACTTTAAGTAACATTTTCATAACTTCCATTAAAGTTACGAAGCTGATCATTGTATGCATACCTAAAAGTCCAACTCATAAAAATACAGTTGCAACAAAAAAATCTCTAAAAAGTCTTCAACTTTTTTTTAGAAATGTTTCAAGCTGGTCTTGTCGAAATTTCTCAAAAAATTGGAAAAAGAATCATAACTCGAAAACTATGAAAAGTCGCGGAACGTACAGGGGGGTGATTCGGATACCCCACGACATGCCGCCGAACCTAACATTTTTTTGAGACGTCAATTGACCGGCCACCCTATATAAAAACATCTCGAAAAATAGCCGAGAAATCACTGACATAATATGCTCTAGCGATAGACAGTGCGAGAAATAGTAAATCAGCAACAAAAAACTCTGACCAGTACCTACCTACAAAGTTTGCTTCAGAGATCTACTAAAAACAACAGGGTTGATCTTTGTCGCTTTATATTTTTGACGTGGGTCATTGCCTAGAAAAACTACGAAAATAGATATTCTCCTTCTTTACATCCGACTGCCCCAGAAGGAGGGTAATTAATTGTTTTTCGAGATGTGTGTATGTATCTCCTTTTTTAGCCTAAAGGCTTTATTGGAGTCCTTAGATTTGTCCTATTGAGCGTTTTTCCTTTTTTATGAGCTTTTTCTAACTTGCAGTGTACGTATGTGTGTATCGCATGCGCGCAGCCAGCGGCCGATGCGACAATACTAAATTACTCTGAAAATGTATGGTGCCTCTTCCTCAGCCTCGGAATTCCACCTTTATGTAGCAGTATTATGTACTTAAGGTGGTTTCCGTCCATACAAAACGTTGTCGTATAACACTCGTAGACGGTGTTAATAAAAGTAATGTTTTATATATGGAAAAATAGCTTAGAAAATCTAGTTTGCGCATATCAAATAATATTTACAATTTATAATATTATTACGAAGATATCACGCTTTGAAATTATTCATACAAAATTTCAAACCCTTATATGTTCGTAATTATATTACAAATTGTAAATATTATTTGATATGCGCAAACTAGATTTTCTAAGCTATTTTTCCATATATAAAACATTACTTTTATTAACACCGTCTACGAGTGATATACGACAACGTTTTTTATGAAATTGACAGCTCTCCAACCACCTTAACAGTGTAAGTCAAGAGCGATAGAGCTACTCGTACACTGTTAGATTGCTGTTGCTGCACTGCTGATTTCAGAGTCACGCTGATCGCCCGCGCGGGTGGCAAGCGCGTAATATGAAACGGTACAAAGCTTATAAATCCACCACAGATAACACCCGCACCGGCGTAAGCGTAAACCTAGGCGTAGACTCTGAAAGCAGTCTCAGTTGTTGATAAGTTGTGCACCTTGAAAATACAAGACTTTCAAAACGAGACAGTTTTTTTCTACACTTTATCACTGGGTGATTTGTTATTAGATGCGTTCCTTTGTAGTTCGAATGAACTGTTCTTTTTTAAGGGGATGATCAATCTATCAGAAAGGACAATTTTAGTAAGGAGTTAACTTCGAAATCTGATCATCCCCTTAGAAGGAACATCTAATAGCGAAACACCCTATATAGGAAGGTACTTTCATCTCAATTATTTTATGATTTGGGCACATTTGCTTGAGCCTTATACCTGAGAACTGAGCTTTATACAACATTAAGAGCTGTCCAGGAGTGAAGTATCGCTTCACCTTGTTTAAGATGCCCAGCTTTTTGGCTGCAGTTTGAGCTTTAGACTCGATGTCAGCGCCGAAGTTGACTTTCGTAGTCAACCTCAAGCCCAGAAGCTCAAGACAGTCGGAAACAGGGACAGATGTACCCCGGAAAGTAGGGGTCAGATTAAACGATAATGTTTAAGCTATAACTTTGTCTATGTATGTGTGAATACCATAGTCCACTGGCTGGCGACGCCCTTGTCATGGTTTAACTTATACTGATCCTTAACAGACTGTTACACAAAAAGAAGGTGGCAACCCCGTGCTTCTGAAACGTTTACGCAGCGTGAGGAACGTATTAACTGCCGACAGAGAACGTACCGCTGCCAACGGAATGTGCTGCTCTGCCGGCAAAGCCTGCTTGGAACCATTCACAAAACTACCACAACCTTTAAAATCGCTATTGTACGGGGACCACCCCCAGTGCAAACAATTTCTAAATTCAATCAGAGCGTACAATTAAACAATATATAAAATCTTTTAATTTCATATAACCAGTTTAAAACAATTTTTTAGGATTAAGTATACCCTGACTGATTTTAATTTAGTGTTGTAAGTATTATTTGTAATGTTCAGTTGTCCACGCGGGCGAATTCGTCTAGTTGTTTATTAAAATCATAAAGTTATTTAATAAAAATGCGGTAAAGCCTTTTCAAAAGAACTTGGCTCAGAAGTTCCTCTAGAAATCATATTTTGATGAATGATAATTTTACATATAACTTAGACATGCACCTGCGAAGTCGCAGGTGATAAATTAAACATTCCTATTTATTCTGTTTATGAATTCAATATGAATTATATTTCATTTAAAAGGCCCACTAAAACCATTTTATATTCACAAGTCGAGCTGACTTTCGTTCTTATAGACAGCATTATGTCTACCACAGGGCAGTAAGTTTGATCATAAATACCTAATATTAAAGATAATAATCGTACCGAGTATGACATTGAACGATAATTCGACATTGTCAAGTTTTTTTGGGGGGCTTGAAATTAATCGAAAACCAATCTCTAAATCTGGGGGCACTACAGTGCCCCCGCCAAGAAAAGCCAAACGAAGCGCAAGGGCACTACCTACCTTTTTTCGAAGCGCTTCGTCGTTTTTAGGGTTCCGTACCCAAAGGGTGAAATCGGGACCCTATTACTAAGCCTACGTTTTCCGTCCGTCCTACCTATTTTGGGCTGTAACTTTTGAACCGTAATAGCTAGATAGTTGAAATTTTCACATAATATGCGTTATTACGGCGGATTTGTTGACAAATAATAAAAATGTCAAAAAGTAAAAAATTAAAGGGGGTTTTCAACAAGAAACGTTTTTTCTTTTCGCTCTATAGTAAAAACGGTAATACATAAAGCATCAAACTTGGTGTGATTATAGAACAAACTCTACAGTATAACAACAAATAATAAAAACCGGCCAAGTGCGAGTTGAATTAGCGTTGTTGGTATTGTTGGTATCAAGCAAGGACTAAGTCATACAATTTCAGGTCCCAATTCTTCAGTCCTGATGCTGCAGGGGCTCTTCAGTCCGGATACTGTCTATCTATATTGACATACATGAGAATCTGCTGACTTTGAATTTACATTGTGGATATTAGGCAAATACTTTTGCATACATTTCGGGTTCTAACTCTTCAGTTCTGATGATGTAGGGTACTTTGCCCACTTAAACTGTGTGGTTTAACTATTTGATGATTTTGAATTAGTATTGTGGATAGCAAGCAAATACTTTGTCAGTGAACTCCGGGTTCTCACTCTTCAGTCCCGGTGCTGCAGGGGTACATAATAAACGTAATGGTACTTGGGGACCTGCTTACTGTAAATAATTTAAAGCAAGAGTGAGGCCGAGATTCAGAGACGATTTTTTCCGTCTTAGCTCGAGCTAAGTAGGGTCGATATGTATGGATTTTGACATACTAGAGTTCGAACTATGACTTAAGAATCGTCTCTGAATCTCGGCCTGAGTGAGTGACTCCAAGATTGGATTTTGTTTTTATTACAGAAAAGAAAGCGCGCTATTGCTCCCATATGTCAGACGACTTCGCATGTTCATGTGGACTCTTGGTCTATGGCCAGAAGAAGCTCTAGGCAAACCAAAATCTATACCAAACAGTATCATGAAAAAGAGCAGTCTGATTATTTGCGCGTTTTGTAATTTTGGTGGAATCAACTATCTTTACCAGTTCTCAAACGATATACCTTTCACCTTATTCGTTCAGTGCATTATAAATACGATTTTGAGTAGCGTTACTACGGTAAGTTTAAATCTTGTGGATCATCATCATCCTTGATGTGCTCTTCGCCGATTAGACCTTGGCGCGACTATTGACTGTTTCGAATCCGATATTACTCAATATTTTATACATACATACATACATACATAAGCTCACGCCATTGTCCCATGGGGGTAGCCGGAGACCACGGACCGCCACACGCTACGACTCTGACCGACCTCTTTACCCTCATTCACATTCATACATCTCTTCATGCACTTCCGTCGATTGAGGGTGCTACGCACTTGTCCTTTTCGGAAAAGATCATTGATTTGATCATGGTATGTTTTCCTCGGACGGCCTCTCCCAACACTTCCGCTCACCTTTGCTTGATAAATTTCATTCGTTAGTCTTCTTTCATTCATTCTCTTTACGTGACCGAATCATCTAAGCATACCCCTTTCAATCCTTGTTACACATAGTTCTTGATTTCGATTTATTTTATTGCTTTCCATTATTATAGCATTCATTACATGAGGTGGTAAACTTAAAAGCTAGAACACTGCAAAGCCTCAAGACTATCACGGTCACCATAAAACTCACCTGCACAATCATTTCCATGTTTCGTCGCCGTAATAATCGAAGTTACCTTCGTCGCCACGGGAGACAGTCGCGATCTCTGCCCACTCCTTTTTCTTATAGCGTCTACATTTTCTATTCTGTGGCATCTGCACTTTAAAGTTACTGGTGGTTGAGGCTGTTCATTATTCGCATCTGGTATAACGCTGCGTTTGCAGACGTGCTTCATCTGGGTCTAAAGGTAGAAATTCAATGAGAAGGTGAAAAGCACAATTATAGTGCCTTATTATGGCAGCGGCTCGGTGGCGCGTTGCGGAGAGGTATGGACTCTCAATCATGAGGTCCGGGTTCGAACCCGCACGGACAACATGCCATGTACTAATGAGTTTTTTTAACTTATATACGTATTACCGACTGCTCTCAAACGGTGAAGGAAAACATCGTGAGGAAACCTGCAAATGCAGAAGAAGAAACGCCCTAACGCCCTCCTAGAGGGTAGGCCTGTGCCCTGCAGTGGGACGTATATAGGCTGATGATTATTATGGCAGTTACCTATAATTTTCAACTCAGTCATGAACGATCTCTAGAATTGGCTCTCTAATAGCCATGCTTTTTCTTATTGCTGTCTCCTGTTTGCAATGGAGGGAAGTCGAATTTTTCCTTTTTTTGGTCCTCTTATCTTCTTTGATTAATTCACAGATTAGAGTCATCCCCGGGCTCGCTGGACTTCATTGTCTAGTGTTGTGAATGGTCGCCGCTGTTGATCCTGGTTCACAGGAGTTACAGCGGTGGGAATGTGTGGTGGGCCTTTACCCGATTAAAAGTTACCTATAATGTTAGAATTTATATGATTAAATATTGGTGTTTTAGAGCCGTTCAGCGATGATTAACTTAAAAAACTTCGGGACAGTCGTTGCAAGATTCTTCCTGTCATTTCATTTAATTAATTTCAAGCATCGTGGGAAACATTATGCCAAGGTATGCTTTGTTTTTATTTTTGTTCTTTTGTGTATTCTAGTGAACAAATAAAGAATATACTCGTAAATATATTGCAATTTAGTGATTATGACGTCATTTTTTTTATTTTTTTATTTATTTAACTTTATTACATTGCATTACAGCTAACACCTTTTCACAATGTAACTTAAATAAATCAACAAAAGCAGGAAACAACGACACGCAGACAGACTACTCATTAGCCCGTTATAGCAGATTTAAGTAGGGGGCAGCAGTAAAGCGGCGGGTTTGTGATAGGAAGCGGGATAACTGTGCGGGGTGATATACCTACAGCTAAATAGTACATACAAATGGTATCCTCTTCCTTTTGTTCAGTCGATTTAAAATTTGAAATACACGAATACCTCTGGGCCCCGATTGTGTTAATATAAAAACATCGATGGTCAATCCTAATCCAATTTAAGTTCTAATCACATTGCTATTCAACTGTGCTGAATTCCGTATCGCTCTAAACTTGACTTTTTTTTTATTAGTGACTGACAGCCTTTAACGTCTGAGCGATCTGTAAAAATGGCTTTAACGCCTGTCGAATGATTAGCGCGATACCGAATGTGCTAAAAGTTGTGGTTCGCACGCGGTACAAGCACGATTCAGTGGAGATTTATTTAGCGTGATTGGTCTCCTGATGTGCTCGTTTGTTTGTGTGCTGATTCTGTTAGTCAGTTTTGTTGGCCACCCAGCATTACAACAACTTAGGTACAACATTAATTGATACTTAACTATTTTACAGATGTACGAGACTGTAGACAAATGGTCATATTACTTCAGTGCCTATGCAACAGCTACGATGCTCACGGCCACGATACTATTCAACATATCACCGATCTACCCAAATTATAAAAATGGTGCCTTCACAGGCAACTTAAAAGAGAACGATACATACAAATTCTCAATTTACTTTATTTATCCCGGATACGATCAGAATAAGTGGTTCATTACAAGTACATTAATGAACCTGGTTTTTAGTTACGAATGTGGTGTATTGGTCTGCGGAATAGATTTACTCCTAGCTTTAATGGTTTTTCAAATAATAGGTCACATATTTGTTTTGCGGAATAACCTCAAAGAATTTCCGAGGCCTAAGAAACAAAATATGGTGAGAGTTATGAATGCTGAATCGAAGTTTGAAATGGTGGTGTCAGAAATGTTCGACGAAGAAGAAAATATAGTCGTCAATCAGAGATTGGTGGAGTGTATAGAGCATCACAAATTTATAGTTAGTTTTACTCAACATGTATCTGATTTCTTTGGACCAATGTTAGCTGCCACTTATTTATCACATCTGGTAAACTGCTGCCTTTTACTGTTGATGTGTACTAAAGGGGTAAGTTTAAATAGCACACTCATTCCATTCCATACAACAATCTCAAGGTACCGCTACAAAAATACGGTTGCGTCGGCACCGGGTCTTGGAACGGGTACCAAAAGTACAAGTTCTGTATTGGTCTTAGCGGTTTTTGTTAGGCGGAGTACCGTTACCCATTTCAGGTAGGTACCCGCAGCGTATGATGCCTTTTGTGCTGTGGACCTTTTTTTTGGCCTGTCTATCAACAGAAATAACGACTATTTAATAATCCGATTGGGCCCAAAAGTTGAAAGTGACAGCCAACAAAAAATCGATATTCTGTTAGGACTTGTACTACAGGAACCTATCCTACTTGAACTTACAGGGTGTAAGTGACAGCCTAGCAAATACTGAAACGGTGAATTCAGACCATCAAACTGAACAACTTTCACTATGGAGCCACCCTCAGGAAACGTGAAAAAAAAAACAGCTGTTTTATACATTTGAGTCCAGTAAGTACAGCTGTTTGGTGACAAAAAGTGTCCCTCCCAACTCCATTCGTGCCACCGTCTGAGAGCCTCCCGTCTGGACATGACTTGCCTTGGGCGACCTGGAAGTCGTTAAACCGACATCGAACCCAGGTCGGTCGCAGTAAGGACAACATGTTCAGGTGGGGATTCTCAGATGCGCAAAATGTGAGTTGCTTGTGTGGAGCTCCACAAACGATGGCCCATCTCACATCGTGCCCTGCGTGCCGTACGCACCTGTACGCAGGAGGAGCTCATGACCGCTAGCGACACGGTGCAGTATCGGTTGCCCACTTCTGGCACGATACTATTTAGCGACTTTGTTCAAAATTTGAAGTCGACACGATAAGAAGAAGAAGGTGGTTTGTATGGAGCAGCAGATTTTTTTTAATTTTTCCTGAGGGTAGCTCCATATTGAATGTTGTTCAGTTTGATTTTCAATTAATTAATTTACATAAGGAGTATTAAAACTCTTTGTTTTAAGTCGAAATTAAATGCATTTGGTCTGAATTCACCGTTTCGTATTTGTTAGGCTGTCACTTCCACCCTGTATTAGGGTTAGAAAGAAATATATAAAAATATTAAATATTTCCTGCGTACTTGACTGATTGGCTTTTCACTGGACCACTGAGAGCCTGTGCGGACGCACTTTTAAAGCCAAGATAGGCTACATCAGCCACCTGAGAGCACATCAACGAAGCTCTCAAAGTCAACAGCCATAATCAGTCGCTGTGGTCGAACACGGCCATGAAGCATCATCATCAGGGTTAGAAAAATCTGTATTTTCATACATTTTTAATTAAATTAGCTACGGCTATATCACAGAGGATTGTAGCTATATTCTAAGAACTTTCTCTTTTCTGAATTTTTTAGTATGCCATCAAAGCTGTAGAGTCATGGTCCTTGATTTTATTAAAGTTTGAAAAATCTGCCTTTTCATACATTTTTGATGTAGGTAATAACACTTCACGCCATATTAATAAATGCTTAGATGGGCAAGTTCTAACAGAATAAATCATTAGTTTTTGTTGGCCGGCACTTTCACATTCGGACTAAAAATTTATGAAACGTGGATGTAATTTTTTTTTTATTTCAGGATCCGGGACTAATAATCAGTTTCGTACCACTCACTGTCAACATATTTGGAGAGCTCATTCAAATATCAGTTATATTCGAAATCGTTGGAACTGTGGTATTTATTTGCATTAACGCAATCATGATTCATGGCACAATTATATTAATTATTTTTACATTTTAAGCGTTTTTCGATTTTTATGGCGATTCTCAGACCGTATATCCGTATATCCACGAAGTGGCGAGACGCGAATGAATTGATAGAATGAGCATAGAGTCGAAATCTCAAATTGGAGGGTGTTATGAATGTTTGAATACACTGACTCTAAACTCTGGCCAAAAATGCCTTTTGGAGTAGTCAAAAACTTTGCATCGACTACCAAACTTTCTTCCACTTGCTTGGTGTGTCACACATAGGGTATGCTTCTGGGAAATCTTGGAACGATCTCGGTACTTTCGGGAAATGTTAGCTAGCGCTTTAAATAAAATATAATTACGCGCTTACAGCGTGTATTGTGCGCCATTACAACTATTTCTAAACGGCAATCAGTAATCTTTTTGGGAACTAAAAAGTCCCCAGGCCACAGTACCTACTATTTGAAACAGTGCCTTTTCTGGATTCCCTAGTCTCACACGCACATGCAACTTGGATAGTATTTTTGTTATAAAGTCTTCACTAGTTTACTAAAAGCCACTCTCACATACATGCATCCTCCTCCTAAAGAAACATAACGCTATATAAAATTTATTCCAGAGTGAAAAATTACCGGAATCAGTCTACGAGACTCCATGGGCATCTATGAACGTAAAGAACAGAAGGACAATATGTCTCTTTCTGCAGAGGGTTCAAACTCCTATACAAGTAATGGCCTTGAAGACTATCCCTGTTGGAGTCACCACTATGACTAAGGTATCCATTTATCATATTACTAATTCTTACCAATAATATAAAATGCGAAAAGGTTTCTGTCTCTCTGTTTTATTTTAACGACAAGACCGCTGAACCGATTTCGAAGAAAGTCGTAAAAATGAGGGATTTACCAAAAGCAAAAAAAAAGTTTGTTCCTAATTTATAATTTATCAATAGATGGCGTTGACCAGAGTTGGGTCCAATACCATCATCTAGGTACCATATGTATATGGACATACCTCAGGGTTTAGCTGCCCACTGAGTAAGAAATTGCACAGCCTGACGAGGAACTCAAGCAGGCGCTGCCCATTTGTCGCCAGCAGAACTCAAAGTAAGCTCCTTTAAATGAGCCGGTCGTATTCCATCCAAGCCCGCGGCTGACCCATTATAGAAACTGCCTAGCGCCTGGGTCACGTCCTCTACCTTAACCTTCAAGGCGGGGGAGGACCGATCTGGTGCCTGTGGGAAGGCTAGTGGGCGAGACGGGGATGGGTACTTCGACTGTAGGGAGGCCAGAGTTTCTGGCCCTGGAGAAGCCATCGTATCCTCCGACATCAGCACACGAGCAGCCCCCCTCAAGTCGCCCTCAAATACTTTGGACTCTATCGTTTTTAGAACGGAGAGCGACCGGGGCGAGGCAGCCACGCGCTAATGTCATCGAGAGTAAAATTAAAGGCGGAGTCTAGATTAGACTTCACTTTGGTGGTAAGACTGCCTGGGCCATGTGAGTCTGGCGCTTTAAGCGCCGAATAATTATGCCCTTCGCATAAGGAGAGCATACCAATATGAGGTTTCGTTCGTTTCGATGCACTTACCAATAACTTTTCAGCAGCCAGGTTTCTTGCTCCCTTAGGAACATGCCGAAGCACCCGCACGGATTTCTTTAGACCCGCAAGGTTCTCGAGGGCATTGCTGACCGGTTGTGTACTAGCGTCACCGGACTGCCTGATGTGAGTATCAACCAATGCGGGAGAGCGGCGGTCGCGGGAACGGGCTACATCCTTATGTACGCACCCAATGTGTACTTTGGGACCATGCGAACGTGAACACGCGTGAAGAACTAGGGCAGTGGGGGCACGTCGACAAGGGAGATTTATTTCAGTTTGAGAATGTTGAATATATTTTATTTTCAAACTGAATTATCTCAGAAAGAGTAAATGATATTATTGACGATTAAAACATTTTGTTTCATAGATCTAAATGAATACGCGACTAGGTATGTCACGTTTCATACAAATAGATGCGAATACTTTTGACCTTAGACCGTATCCATCCATCCATCCATCCATAAAGCTAAAAGCAGACCGTTCTATTTTTGTTTCAGATACTGAAGACAACGTTTTCATACTTCGCTTTTCTTCGATCTTTTGAATCTTAATAAATTATTTTAATTATTGACACACTGTAACTGTACAGTCAGCATCAAAAGTATCTAAGCATGTTAATTGTTCATAATTATCTGAACAACTTTACGATAGCAAACCTAATTAATTTCAAGTTGCATAAAATCTAATTAATTTATCTATCATGTTATTATTTGTTAAGTTGAAAACAAATGCTATCTAGTAGGAAATAGGGTTTATTTTTGTGTAATTGTTTAGATGTTTTTGAATGCCGGAGATGCTACATCATCATCATCATCATCTCAGCCGATGGACGTCCACTGCTGGACATAGGCCTCCCCCAAGGATCGCCATAACGACCGATCCTGCGCTGCCCTCATCCAACGGTTTCCCGCCGCCTTCACCAGGTCGTCGGTCCACCGTGTGGGGGGCCTACCCACGCCGCGCTTTCCGGTACGCGGCCGCCACTCGAGAACCTTCCGGCCCCATCGGCCATCGGTTCTGCGAGCAATGTGCCCCGCCCTCTGCCACTTTAGTTTAGAAATTTTTTGGGCTATGTCAGCTACTCTGGTTCTTCTGCGGATTTCTTCATTTCTGATCCGATCCGCAGGGAAACTCCGAGCATAGCCCTCTCCATTGCCCTTTGGGTGACTTTCAGCCTTTTTATGAGGCCTTGAGTGAGCGACCACGTCTCTGTTCCATATGTCATCATCGGAGATGCTTAGATACTTTTGATTCTGTCAGTACACAGAAAATATTGTAACACATCTCTAATAAATCAAATAAACTTTATTGCACATTAAAATATCTCTACCCTGCCACCAGTTTTCGGCGTCTCTACCTATACATGTTATAGGAGCGGGCTTGACTAATTTTACCCGACTGCGCGACGCAAAGGAAGCGTAATGCGTTTATCAGCCTATGTATGTATGTAAGTTTGTACCTTTGTGGCACACTAGAGACCAAACGCGTGGGCCGATTTTGATGATTCGTACGTCAATTATTACTCTCTACCGGTCACTAAAGACATGACATCAATCAAAATTCAATATGGCGACTACCAGACACCATATTGTGAAAAATAAAAAAATGTTAGTTGACGAACTAAAGTGGGGTATATCATTGAATAGGTATTTGAAAATCATCTTTAGTTTGGGCGAGTAGGTTTGCAGTTTTGTATTGATTTTTATCGTGATTTCGATGTTGGTGTCATTAAGAAAGTTGTTCAGTTTGATGGTCTGATCATCCTCTTAAAAAAGTGTCAGCATATTAAGAAGGACCCTATATACCACCATAATTATGATAGAGATAGATTATGTCAACGAGACGTGTAATTGGATCAGATAGTCTCTTTCGAGAATAGGAGTTTAAAAGACGATTAAAAATGCCTAGAGGAGTTACTGGTCCATAAAAGAGCTTATGAAGGGAAACATTTATACAGGGTGTTTCATAAGTAACAATAAATTTTTGAAACTCATAAGGGGGTTGTTTAGACCGTCAAACTGAACAACTTTCTCTATGGGACCAACATCGAAATCGCGAAAAAAATAATTTTAAATCCCATACATATTTTAGCTCTAGTCGATTTGTAGAGTATAGAACATAATTTTTTTTTTTCGCGATTTCGGTATTGGTCCAATAGTGAAAGTTGTTCAGTTTGATGGTCTACACCACCCCCTTAAATGTTTATTTGTAGTTTTGTAACACCTTGTAGAACAACAAGGCTGACTGCCACCAGAGATATGCGATGTAGTAGCTAATCTAACTTTGAGGAAAAAAAATTCCAGTCTGATCACTCTATTTTCATAGCTTTGCAGTTCTGGTGCACGAAGGGTTCGTGGATGGAGCTCAGAATTTTAGGTGTGAAGCTAACCGATACAATTACAAACACATACCTAACTGCGCTCCTAGGACTGATATGGCTGACGTAAGACGCAAAACAACTTATCTGAAGATAGACAGAGCAGGACATTGTGTGCCTTAAACAGGACGTAAAATTAAATGCGGTTCATATTAAAAGGGGTATTTCAAACCATCAAACTGAACGAGTCTATATGGAGCCAACGTCGAAATCGCGAAATAAAAATCTGCTGTTCCATAGAAAACGTCAACGGCTACTCAACTCAAATGTTTGGCACTGCCGACTTTTTTTCGCTATTTCGAAAGTAATTCAGTTTGATGGTCTGAAGCACCACCAAGCATATGTCTTCATCATCATCAGCCTATCATCGTCCACCGCTGAACATAGGCCTCTCCCAAGGCGCCCACAAAACTCTGTCCTCGGCCTTCCTCATCCAGTCGCTCCCTGCTCGTTTTTTTAGGTCGTCTGTCCAGCGGGCAACAGGGCGTCCCACACTACGCCTATCAGTTCGCGGTCTCCACTCTAGAACAAGCATAATTAATGTATTTAATTTTACACTTTGTATGTCAGAGGACGACCTGGATGCCTTTCTGAACAGTTGGTCAAAATTTGAATATTAACAGTGTGGATTGTAGAAAGGAGAGGAATTTGCCCAGTAGTGACACTGAACAGGACACATAAAAAAGTAAGCTAAAGCGACAAATCTCGTTCAAAACATCGTTTTGGTCTTATCACCGCCTAAAGATATGAAAGATAATGCTATAAGTTTTAATACTGCGCTGTCATCTCTCCAAAATAATATGAGAAAAAAAAATGCTTGCCACTAATATAACTTGCAACGAAAGTTGAGTAACACTTCTGAACCTTGTTAACCATCTTAAAAAAAGTACCCAATTTTGTCTTCTTGGTCGATATTAAAAGCAATTTTTTCAGAGGTGGGATTAAAAAAAAACAGACTTAATTCATCATGAAACTGAAAATGCTAAATGTGAGCCTTGGTACGTGTCACAAAAAGACTTTTGGTAGTTGTAGCAAAGCTTCTGACCACTCCGAATGGCATTATGGTCGTGAGTTTACATACATAACATGTAAAAAAATTACATGGCAAATTTATTCAAGTATAAAGTACGATTCTCACGTTGTTAGATTCTATTTTGAACTTTTTGGTTTCATCTAAGTATTACAATAAAAATGTTTCTTGACATATTCCACTCAAGGGACATCGATCAGAGACAATTTTGTCCTCGAGGATTTTTAAATTCTAGTTTTGGATATATTAAAGCGCTATAGTGGCGCCTCAGGTGGCACTTAAGTGCTTTTCTCACGTAGTCTCAGAGAGACACCCTTTTATCTATATCCTAAATATGAATATGCCTTTATTTACAGATCTTCATAATATATGAAAAACAAACTATAAGTGCTTTCGTCTGTAAATGCTTTGAATCAAAATAAGTCCCTCTTTTGTATTGAGGAAGTCACGAAATTGGGGGATTTCAGTTGTTGATGTCAGTTTCTTTTAGTTGGACAAACAACTCACTGGCCACAGCAAATTGAATAAACATACGCACGCTGTAACTAAATGACTCAACCTGATTTTTCAAGGAGGAGATGGAAACTTCCTTGCATCTGCTATGCGAATGTGGCCCACTCAAATACAAATAAAGTATCCATATAGGTAGACAAGTATTAGCACCAGATGAGATACAAACTCTCCCTGTTAGAAATCTATTGCAGTTCTTGACTGCATTAGGGATTAGTAGGGAACTGGAGACTACGGAAATGTAAAAGGGGCGTTCACAAAAGACCAGCGATGGTCGCAGTGGCACAGGCACATATCTGTTAAGGCTTTCAAACAACAATTGGTTACAATAGGCCTACTCTGGCCGGGGACTGTTTTGAATGTGCGTCTATACTATAGTGTATAGGTACATATTTTACTTTTGGTATCAAATCGTCTGACGGGCTTCTACGTGTTGTATAAACAAATATTTCCAAATAATATTATTTTAAACTCGTATTACGGATAGCCGAACCAATGAACACTGAAGTACAAATTATTGTTATTGGAATTCATAATACCTATTAAACCTGAAATATAGCCATCATTACTTCGGGTCAGCATTTATTGACCGGTCATATTATCATTGTTTTTCATACTTGGCTTATTTCAAAAAGCATTCGTAGTATAAAGAGTTTTATCGGCCGACTCGGGTCAGAGCTGGCTGTATCGCAGCGGAAAATGCGTACTTTGCACACTAACTAGAGCGGGCCGCCGGGTCGCAACGCTTTGATAGATTTTTACTTTGACGTAATACTTCAGACGTTGTAAATGGTTCTTGGTAAATAAAACACACTACTAACAGGCCGCATCTGGCCGGAGCGGATCGCTACTTATTGCTGTCCTTATCGACGTAGCCACTTTTTTGTTCTACGACGGCTGTCTGACTCAGGAGTCAGACATCTATTTTCATACAAATTGTATAGGATTTTATGACTATCGCTGTCTCATACGCGGTTATACTGATGTTACGTCTATCAGTGTAAGAGAAAAATACTTTGCCTATGGCTTTTAGTATGTAGGTAGGATAGCTATCTTAAAACGAAATGAACTACTAAGGCGATGCCAGGCGCAATATCTAGCTAAAAATATTACATTTTCATGTGATCGAATGATGAGTTTTTTCTTGTCAGTGCGTGCACGCTTGAAGGAAGTATCTAGGGTGTGAAATAACCATAGAGGTAGGAATAGAGGAACATACAGCTGAGAGAGCGAGATGTACCCAGCGGCACCACTGTATAATAGAAAGAGATACGTGACGCGAATCAATA
Organism: Agonopterix heracliana; assembly: GCA_963693445.1. Taxonomy (NCBI): domain Eukaryota; kingdom Metazoa; phylum Arthropoda; class Insecta; order Lepidoptera; family Depressariidae; genus Agonopterix; species Agonopterix heracliana. The sequence continues at coordinate 20,206,644 of OY856311.1, forward strand.
GGACCGTTTTTTAGTCACCAATCAATTTTTACAATTCGGTTTTCGTGAATAATTGGGAATCTAAAGTGAAATCGTAGATAATTTTGTGAAATATACTGACACTACTTCATTAATTTATCCACGATTTTATGTTAGACTCAGAATTATAGACAGTATTAAAATTTTTGCCTGCGAATAGTCTCCAAAAAAAATCCAAAAACTGTGTCATTTGACAACTCATGTCACTGACTCTATTCCTGTAAGGTATAATAACTTTATGGAAATAACTTAAATAAATGTATCACGCATCTGTTATCCATGTTTCCTTAACTACACCTTCACCACCTAAATCTTTAAGTAATAGCAACATAATCTTGGCCCTAAATAAAGCTGAACCCCCAAATCCAGGACGACGTGGTAGATTTGTCAACGTAATCCATTTAGTAACTGGGATTAATCTCTACACGATGTACAGTGTGCGTTTTGTCGTCTTTCGTTACGTAACGCTGTACAGTAGGGAACGCAGTTGAATGAGGCGTTTTCCAAGATGCATAAATGCTCACGACTATATTTCCAGAGGGGGTAGTCAGAGATATTCTGAAACCTCAGAACATCCACGTTTCACCAGTAGTACCGAAACTCTGTCCAGTGTGACGGGGGGTGAGCCCGTCGCCACTTATAATGGACAGTGGGTACAATACATGCCTCGAAATTGAAGCATGCAGGTTTACTCACGATGTTTACCTTCACCGAAAAGCCAGTGGTGTTTTGGGGCTTTTGGCTAAAGATATCTAGAACTTGATTGCATCGTAATAGAAACACAAGAGGAATAGCGTGAAGGAAGTATCTAGGGTGTGAAATAACTTAAATAAATGTATGACGCATCTATTATCCATGTTTCCTCGCGATTGGAGAGAGCTCGAAGGAGAATGTTGGATTTGGCAGCCGTTGTTCTATCCCTTATACATGGCCAGCGGCGGCCCCCCATCTGTATCCGCTACTGTTTATCATCATCTTGACAGGTCTGTGTTGCCAATGGATAAACTTATCAGTGCCAAAAAATACTCAATAACACCGAAAATTTTAGTTTGTTGTACTCATTGATTTTCAATCAACGATCCAAAAATGGTAAAACCGTAAGCTCTCCTAATAGCTCTTTTTTGTACTAGATTACAGTAAACATACCAAATACGACTTACGACTATGTTTATGAATCAAATACAACATATTAGTGCCACCCAACAGCATGCATACTTGATTTGTGTTGGTTATTGTGTCAATTCGGACAAAAGTTTGTTAAGATTTATATGAGACTGGAGTAGTCATATAATAAGAGTATTACACATTCAATCCAACTGCGATCGCCAAACCGCCTGCCAAGCGTTGCGATTATGGAAAATCCCCCCATTTTTGGGGAGGTCTATGTCCAGCAGTGGACGTTTATCGGCTGATATGATGATGATGATGATGATTACTAGTAGTGGTTGTAATAACACTAATAATCGAACATCAACTGCCTAAAAAGTAGATAAATTAAAAGTATAAAATACGTCTCTCACATTCAATCAATCTATCTGCTGTTTGCTAAATCTAATCTAAACTATTATAAAACTGTAACCGAAGTGTGTCTGTTCATTTAAGATATTTACAATAAAAAGATTACGATATGGTTTTTAAGTATCCCTGACTCGAAATCACCTTTTTTAGAAATTTTGTCTGTCTGTTTGTTTGTGTGTTTGTTTGTTTATTTGTTTGTTTGTTTGTTTGTTTGTTCGCGCATCACGTAAAAACTACTGAACCGATTTTGATGAACCGAAGTCGCGGGTAAACACTAGTTTTTAATAAGATTGCCATCCGTCCAGTTTTACTGGAAACATTTTTTTTATGACAGCGTTCTATTGAGTCGAATCGAGTATTTGGGAATATAGTACCATACTCTTTCTTACATTGGGATTTAGGAGTAGATTGATGATTGCCGTTAAAACTTCCGGGGTAAGATTGGAACCAAAAGAGAAGTTTTCTAAGGTACCAATATCTAAAATTGAATCTGGGAATCGATATTTGCATAGTGTTCGTATTCAAACTTCTGCTGTTTTTTTAAATAAGTACCTATTGTTACCGTATGGTTAAGAAAAGACCTTGGTATAATGGCTCTGTTAGAGCTGCTATTTCTAGATTAGAATTTGCATTAGGCTTAAATCAGGCCTTCAGAATACCGGCAGGCTTTTACCATAGATAGATCCTGCCTGTAATCTAAAAGCCGCTTTACACTATGAAACCGATCGCATACAATTTGAAGTATAGTATCGTCCGGTAAGTATAATATAATTTGAAATAACACAGTCGCCCAGCAATATAATTCAGATTGCATGCTATAAGTTGCAAAATTTAAGAGAATACGAGCGCGCTGTATACAAACCCAGTTTGATCTTATTTTCAATTCTACATTAAATTCAATAAACATGTTTAAACACGATCTTAAACCTAGTTTCTATGCCTGTGGTTTGTTACGTTTTCATTATAATTATACTGTTTCGACAATGATAGGATTAATTTATGATTTGTTTTGAAATATTTGAGCTACTGTAACTTTGAAACTATACATTTGAACAAAAATCTGACAAACCAAAGGCACAGAGACTAGTTTCTAGATCGTATTTAAAAAAATTGTTGACTTTAATTTGGTTAATATTCAAAATATACCTATACACCAATAATTGTTAATTAGTAACAAAACTTTAAGGGTGTATTCAGACCGTGAATCTGAACAACTTTTTCTAAGGAACATGGGTCGAAAATAGATAATTTTTTTTGACCTCCCGTAAAATCCGGCGATCCGCTCGCACGTTTGTATGGGAGCCATGGGAGGTCAAAAAAAAATATCGTACTTACTTTATTAATTTCTTGGTAAGTATGGAGCGTGCTAGATATGGCCCTTAAATCGGCTTCAAGGTGGATGGTCATGACATGGCATCCAATTTATCAAGAGCGAAATTATCGGAGCACATAACTCGCAGAGAAAGGAATTGCATATGACGCTGCATAAATCAATTCTGTTAACTGACGTAAATGTGGGAAAAGGGGAGGAAAAGATGAGCTTATATTGGTCAGCTGTTTTTGACGCATTGTTAACTCCTTTTAAAGTCGTAAGTATAACGAAGCTCCGTTATCTCTTTTCTTAGATGTGTTTTAGGTAGAAAACAATCATTGAGATTGGGATAGATACTCCTAAAATACTAAAAAAATACTAGAAATATTACAAATAATACACACACTCCATGAGTGTCGCCGCAAGACATGGTGCCCAACAGGCTGGCAGCATTCCCCCTCTGTATGGTGAGGCTGATTCTTTGAGCCAGGAAGCTTCCAGCCTGTTGGGCACCAGAGGTCTCATTGAGGCGCCCCGATAGGTCTGCGATGAACGCTTTAGCTTCTGGGCCCCAAGGACCCAGCGTCTCGAAGCCTATAGGCGTGAACATGTAGCTGTCGGCCGAATCGCGGTACTTTCGGCACTTCAAAACTTCAGCCCCGCAGCAGCAGCACCAGCACGCTTGGAAGTGGCCTGGAGGTGAGACGGGGCTAGGGTGTCCACGCAGGTTACATCCCATACCAGACTCCTCCCCTGACGCCAAATTCCATTTGGTTCGGACTTTGCCGGAGTTTATTTTTTATTTTTTATTATTGATGGGTTTGCTCTTGACCTCTATCTAGTCCTCACGAGACTAGTCTGAGTTGACGTAGTAAAAGCTAGGAAGTGACAGCAAGAAATTTAATGGAGCATTAACTTTAATGAGCGTTTTGTTTGACCCTAAACTAATTAAGATTTTTTTTCGGTATATCATTTAGTGTGTATTCGCATTTATCTAGTCTGTTCATTCATATATTAATTTTGTCAATAAAAATTTGACTGCCAATAACAGTAATAACTCAGCATTTGAGAACAAAGGCCATAGTTGATGACGTCGATGTATTTCTAAAATCGGGATTCATTTCTGAAAGAACCTCTATAAAACAACAATCAGAGCAAGCGTTTTGTAAAGGGTTGACTTGGCGTAAATATAAACTGCAAGCGATTTCTGAGTTTATTATGACTGCAATAAAGCAGAAAACTCTCAAAGTGCTTTGAGATTGTCATGGCAACACCGTTTCAGATTTGCGGTCGCATCGGTGTTACTGCCACTTAAATAAATATCCCTACAGAACGAAAGCTTTATAAAACCGACCGATGTCGCTGCACTCACACATAGAGGGCTTCGGAAGACGTACGAACAGGTGTACGTACACACTCTTCCAGGGTATGTTCGCTGTTCAAACGTCCTCTAACGCGCGTTATGTGTTAGTGCACCGACAGCGGCCGCTTGTATGAAACTTTCGTTCTGTAGGGATATTTATTCATCTGGTTACTACACCCTGTACCTATAGTAGTAAAATAAAATGCGTACTTAGACGATAATCAATGACTTAACTACGACAAAGTACACATGACATGGGACATGGGACACTCCCTGCTCCCCACCAGTTTCGCGCCTCTCAGCCATCGCGAGGTTACTGCATAAAAGCGACAGGTACAGAAAGCTCCACACAACAAGCGAAACAGGAGCACACACAGACGCGTAGGTACGTATGGACACAAAATGAATAGATAAATAGTACTGGCGTTCGACCGATTTAATTCGAGATCGCCTAACGTCCGCGTCTATGTCTGCGTGCGGCTGAGTCGCTCTTTTATATGAAGCCACTCTTCTGGACCTGTCTCTTTTGGGATTACTAACAGAAAGCAGTGGTGCACTGCAGTCTCTCTCACTATTATATTGCATGTACTTCTTCTTCTTATCGTTTGGGCAGCAAGCCCTGGTATCAGAGTTTATTCAAACCGCCTTATCGCCTCTAACGTGGTTTTTATAAAACGACTACTACCACCAAAGATAGTAGCCGGGACCAAAACGGCTTAACGTGCCATCCGAAGCACGGAATCATCTTTCTTTTTCGGACAATAAGGTGATTCAGCCTGCAATGTCCTAACCAACTGGGGAAAACACACAAAGTTACATATCACTAGGTGTCGAACTCACGACCTCAGTGTCAAGAGCCCAATGCTGGAGGCAGTTCTTACATCTTCTTCGCATCATCGCATGTACTTACATCTTCTTGTCAATTCGAACCCTGTTCTACGAAGTGTCCAAGGTATACTACCGCTACCGCTTATCCACCAAGCTGAAGTAGTAAATCATATCCCCAAGCTATATCTATCTGCAACATTCATAGGCCGTAAAATGTTTTTATGACACATCTTTGTATCCTTAACAAAGGGCCTCAGAGTCTAGTTTCGTATCAAATAAAACAGAATAGACTAGTAAGCCTAAACTAGATATCTGGGTCATCCGTTTGGAAGTTTATGACCATTTGTCTGTGACTATGGGTGGTAATGAAAATGCTTGAAGCTTCAGCATATATCTCTCTATAGATAGATACGTTACGCGCAAAGTCCTCAGAACGGCTTTGTCGGCCATGTTTGTAGGTACATTGTCAACATTGTTCTAGCAGTTTGTGAAAAGTCCCCAAAGATTATTGCAGCTTTGTGCAGATCAGATTGGGAACTGTCGATCCTCCATCAATATTTTCAGATTTGTTACACGTGCTTGCAATCTACTACCATTATTACATCATCCATTTAAACTTGTTAATAAAACAAAAACTTTAAATAAAAAAAACACCCATAAGCATACAATTTTATTAATTGAAAGTAGGTAAATACATTGTGCAATATATTAGAAATGTTCCATAAGTTGACGCCTTCCGTCCGGAGGGGAGAAAATAAGTTTCCTGCCATTCTGTGTGCAGATTAAAAGTGGTGAAGATGATGTGAAATGTAGGTAATGGTTCATTGTCATGTATATGAATAAAAAAATAAGCGACATTTCTCCAAAATAGGATATTGAATTTTATAAGTAGGTACTTACCTACTTTTATGAAATTCCTACAAAGTTATGTCATGTTTTCGTATAAATTTGCCACGTGGGTTATGAAGTTTGTACTTTGTACGCGTGCTATGCTGGCATTGCACGAAGTTGGTTTGTTTCATTTAATAGCGGAGTTGGTCCAATCATATCAAAAGTGCTGGTGCTCAACTCACATATAGCCAGCAACATTGCTGAAAATGCCGTTCCGAGGGCTTTGCAAGTTCTTGTAATCTTATAGCGTGTTCTACTTGGATTCAAGACTACACACTTGGTACAAGACTCTTTCAGGTGCCATTAAACACGTACTGGATTTTCTAGAGCCATGCTTTCAGTGCAATCGAGTTAGTTTAATTTATAGGATTCGTTCTTTGTTCGATTTAGACTCGTTCGTTGTTGAAAAAAGACCAGGAGTGCGATTTTTGAATCTCATTCGGTGAGCTCAGCTGTTAAAAATGTCAAAATAACTACGGAGATACGCATCTTTTTACTACTGATTTGACTTTTAAAATTGCTCTCCTGTAGTATTTATGAAAGTCAAATCAGCAGTAGAAAGATGCGTATCTCCATAGTAATATTAATATTTACAAATGCTGAGCTCACCGAATGAGATTCAAAAATCGCACTCCAGAGATTATTTATTCCATTAATTTAAGGGCCTGTTTCACTACTTCTGGATAAGTCATAGTTAGCTTATCCGACAGATATTTTAACATAACTTCATACAAAATATGTCAAACTATCTATCTGTCATACCTATAAGCTAACAATTACTTATCCAGAAGTGGTGAAACAGGCCCTTAGAATTAATGCTATTTAGAAAATCAAATCATTAGATAGCACAATTTATTTAAAATCGATGCATTACAAAGCAAAAAAATTTACAATCAACCAAAATTCCCACTTTCTTAAAAATATCCGTTGTAACAACAAAATGAGCTGGAAATTAGAATAAAATAAGCGGAAACCACTCGGCAAATAGTAACTTATTTATTTTATTTTATTGGAAAACCAACAGCAATACAATACAGTAGTCACGAGAGTATAAAGCAGAAAGCCAATAACAGGCCCAGGATAATGTTGATTAATAGAATTGCCAGTCACCGAAATGATTCTATAAGTGTTCCATTTATCCAATTTCGGCGCAGAACGCTAAAACGTAGTAAAATTTCAATTAACACCGAAAGTCCAAATAAAAGCGCCTTTTTTCGAAGCGAAAAAGGCAATAAAAAGAAAGATTATCCCGTAATTAACTTCTATAATTACAGACGGCAGCCATAAAACGGGGGCAATCAAAAAGTGTGGCCGACTTCGTAACGTTTTAGTTTGCAAGTGAAGCAACTTGTAAAACAGGAAAATCGCTCGAAAATATTCAATCACGTCTAGGAAAAGTTGTGGGAACTTCACGCTAGCTTCACGGCTTCTAAAACTTTTACGTTTTAAAATTTATCGACGAGAATTTGTAGCAGTTTTTGTATTTGTAACATGTGCAGACGGGAATATCAGCCAATGTCCCGAAAAGAGTTGCCTTTGCACTACTTTTTCACACAAAATATAAGTTAATCGACGTTGTGATTTTAAGTCTTATCACAGAATAGGTTTGGTATATAGTTCTACCATGATTAGGTGTTTGTAGCAAAGCTTGTGACCATCCTGAAAAGGAATACAGACTTGTATGTTTATTATTTTTTGTGAAAACATGTGGCTATGAAATGTAGTGATGTAGCATATTTTTATAAGCATTTAACAACTATCCCACACGATGATTTTAGAAAAAAAAAGTTATTGAAAAATTGAAAACGTCGCAAAAAATTGTTTGGACCATGAAACTTGCCGGCAACATAAAAAATAAACATCCTTGTGACTTGGAGTATATTTTAAACAATAAAATTCGGCATGGCGCCTGCTCTAAAAATTTAGGATACTGTGCATCTAAATTTTTATTAGTGATCGAAGTTTCGAAACCCAAAATCCGAGTCGTCATAAATATTCAAATGGAATTAGACCTACCGGCTACCGGCTGCAGTGCGGTGCTATCTAGCCTAGAATCTAGCTACAAATCAACCTGGCCTGACCTCAAGCATGGTTAATTCAGGTGCGTTTATATGCAACGATGGTACGTAAACTTGCCCCGGAATTTATTGCTAACCGGGTGTGTTTAATATAATTTTAATGTTATGGGCCGACAACAATTTTGTTTACGTTCAAATTACATAGAAGATGACCGAGTTTTTAATATTAACAAGTTGAAGTGGCAATGATTGGTCATATATGTCGAAGAACCGACAGGCTTAGCTCTAGAATAGAGTCCAGGAACTGACATTTGTCTAAAGTGGGATGCTTATTTGGTCGATTTTGACGAACTATTTTGTGATCTCCATATATAAGAAAATTTTGGGAGCAGTTTGACGTTTATTTAGATAGGCACGTACCTACTTTCTCCCGACGAGGACTGTGGCGTTAGGGCCAACATGGTAGGTAGTTAGGTAGGAGTAATGAGTCAACAAAGGTTACAATAGAATTAACAGCCAAAATTCACCTACTACACTAAATTCGTTTCCATCGTAGATGAGAAGGTATATATCAATGGCCTGGATGTCCACGGCAGGTGCGGGCCGCCGAATCTTCCAGAGCAGTGGGCTAGCAGTCGTGGATGCCCACGCAGGTGAAGGCCACTTAGTCGGCTAGGCTCCGACCGCCGCGCAACAGTTCGTACGGGATAGCAAACGGGAATACGAAGCTCCCTGAGGGTAGATTGTAGGATTGGCCTGTAGGGCTGATCTCCAACGGTGATCCCTAGCGCGATCACAAGGTGTTTTACAAAATAATCTCAAACCTTCGATTTCTCAACAAGTATGACGCGTGCAGCGCGCACCAGAGCAAAGGTACGTTTACCGTTTGTCAAGATTTTAAAGGGTACTTTAGAGAAGAAATATTAGATACCAGCTTATTGACGTGTGTTTTGAGGTAGATAGGAAGTTATTTATTTTTTTATGTAAATAGTTAATCTCGTTATTTAAGTTTGTACCTACTTTTAAGCTAATTTTAAGAACTATTTTAATTGGTAACGTTTACAACGTTAGAGGACTTCAGGACTTTTTCTTGTAATGTGGTATTTGACATACCCTGAACGCTTCATATCAAGCGGGATCACACTGGCTATCACATGTATGGCGAGTGAGTATGAGTGGAATTTATTCATTACTAGGTACATAGGAAATAATCCACAAAACGTTTCGTCACAAGCATGCCACACTAAAAATATTAATTTTCTGCCAGAAGTAGCGTCGTCCAATTCCCGTAACACTGAGAAGGGATAAGGTCAAATTGGCAGAGACGGAGGGATCAGGAAGTGTCCGTACAGTACGTAGGTACTCTTAGATATTCTGTGACGTAGGTAATTCGAATCTTTCTAAATTCCCAATTAATCGTGCCGCACTCGCATCGTATCAAATAAAACTTGCATTGGAAGCGGGTAGCTCGGTACAGATATGCGGTAACGAACTAACTTAGTTCAGCTGCCTTGCCTAATCGTCACAGACGTCTTTATAATTGTTGCACAGTCGTTTATCTGAATCAATGGTTAGTTTTGTTTGTGTTTTGAATTAAATTATCATAGCCATCTTTGACAACAGAATATTTTCAAGTGACGTGCCCTCCTGCACGGCTAGATGCTAGAGCAAAATGATAAGGATGGAGGCTCATCTCGATTTTTATCTCGGACCATCAAACTGGGGTGATTGGGGATGTACCTCCTAACGGTCAACCCCGGGCAACGGCATCACAAGCTACCAAGTTTGTGGTGGCGGCTGAACGATCCCCCACAGCGGTGTGGTAGGCTCCGCAAGGCGCCGCCTGGCTCGTGACCACCCTCCTGCCGGAGTCTGACGCCAAGCAGCTTGCTGCGTTCCGTCAGTGTGCAGGAGTGCCAGTGCACTTCTGGGTAAGCTCGCTACATCTTCGACCCCATCTTTGTCCTGAGGACTAGATAGAGGTCAAGAGCAAACCCATCAATAATAATAAAAAAAAAAAATACTGAACAACGTTCACTATGGAGCCAACTACGAAATCGCGAAAAAACATCTACTGTTCCGTACAAAACTGCAGTAGGTACGGTACCGACTAGGCTAAAATGTATGGGACAGCTGTTTTTTTTTTCAGTTTTATGGTCTGAAGCACCCCCTTATAAGTATTACTAGGGTTTTTGTTACACCATGCAAAAGGATGTGGTCTGCTGTAGGTTATTATACTTTATTTTAAACCAAAAACATAGTATAATATACAAAGAGTAAATAGATAGGAAATACAGAAGGTACAAAAAAGGCGAAAGTAAACCTAATTAGTGCTAAGGATCAAAATGGGAATTCTGAGTTGGTTTGGTCACTCACGACTAGAAATCCTTTCGGATCACAATTTTTGCTACAAGTACCTACTATCTGTCTTTTTAAGCTTGCTATTGTATAGCACGACTTATTTTAAGCAGCAGGGCATTTGAGGCTTTAGAGAAGCGAATCGTATGCAGGCATACCTGCGACACGATTTAATTACCTACTGCACATGAGCACCGGCCTATCCACTCAGGTGCGCTTGTATGCGTGCGTACAGTACAGCAATACCACAAGAGTAAATATACCCTACAGAGACAAAGCTTTGAACAACCACGCTAATGGACATCTATGGAAGACATTGGGCAAGCGCGTCACGTGATCATTTCGTGCGCTCATAAAACATTTGTCTCTGCGGCGCATAATAAGGTACTATTTTATAGGCTGCAGCGCTAGAAGCGCAGATAATGATCACGTGACGCGCTCGCCTATTTTCTCTCATAGATTGTCCACTGGAGCGATTGTACAAATATATCTCTGTGGAATATTTACTTATGTGGCAATACCACTGGGCGTGAGTACTGCTACATTGCGGCATACATTGGCGGTGTCGCTACTTCAATAGTTAGTATTCTTTGTTATAGATCCATCTTACACGGGCTCCAATTATAATAACGCTAACACAAAACGAAGTAAGCAGAAGCACTTTATCTAGTCAACAGTCGTAAGTAAGTTTGTGTAAGTGAAAGAATTTTCCTGCCAAAATAAACAGCTTACCTCTGTGGTTCTCAAACTAGGGGCTGTCATTCGCTTACTGATTACTGCTATATAAAAGGTGTTGAAATGCACGGAATACAGTACAACAGGCAGGGTAATAATAAAGCTTATCTAAAACCAGCCAAGAGCGTGTCAGACAAGCCCATGATAGGGTTCCGTAGCCATTGAATAGGTAGAAAAAGAATTTATTAATTTGAATCCAATTCTTTTTTAAGAAAGTAATCGTTTAATTAAAAAAAAAAAAAACGTTCTAGACACAAAATGTATGAAACAGTTGATTTTCTTTCACGTTTCCTGAGGGTGGCTGCATAGTGAACGTTGTTCGGTTTGATTGAATTCACCGTTTCAGTATTTGCTAAGCTGTCACCTACACCCTATACAGGGTATTTCATAAGTAACAATAAATATTTAAAACTCTTAAGGGGTTTGTTTAGACCGTCAAACTGAACAACTTTCTCTATGGGGCCAACATCGAAATCGCGAAAAAATATATTTGAAATCCCATACATATTTTAGCTCTAGTCGATTTGTAGAGTATGGAACATCAATTATTTTTATCGCGATTTCGATATTGGTCCCGTAGTGAAAGTTGTTCAGTTTGATGGTCTAAACCAAAGGTAAAGGTTTATTTGTATTTTTGTAACACCTTGTATAGTAAAACATATTCCATTAGCCAATAAAGTTTAATAATCACTGATCACAAAGGTAAACACAGCTTTATATCGTAAATCTGCTAGAGTATGAGGATAAGTTGACAAACAATGCAAGCACTTAACTAATTTAAAACGTCTGTTAAACAACCGTTTGTACGAATACACGAATACCTACTATAAAGTTTAAAAATTTTAGATACTTTTCCCACACAACGCTTTTCTTTCTACGTCCGCGATTACATTTGTATGTATCTTTGTATCTTTGTATTTGTATACTTAAATAGCTTAGCTTGGTCATTGGTATGCTTATGCTTAGGATAAATTCCACTTATGTAGCATAAATCTATAATAAAGTGTTAAATAATATAAATAAATAAAATATCTATAATAAAAAGTTCTCAATTTGTATTTTCTTGTGTTATAAGTTTTTTATTATGAATAAATTATTATTATTACATCGAAAACTACTGAATCGATTTCGATGATTCATATACTTACACGAAGAACAAAAAATACGCTTGGTTATTATATAAGTGTCGATGATGACTGAGCTACTTGCTGTTTAAAAAAAGTTGGCCGTCACGGCGGCAGATGCTTCTACCCAGCTGTCAATACGGCACTCCCGATTTAAATTTCGAACTTCCGTCACACAAAAAGGTTGCGGATCACAATTTCAAAAACGTCCTGTAAGAAGTTTCATTTCACTTTTTTTAATAGGTAAGTACTTACAATTCATTATTTTAAGTTTTTATACTTACAGATTTTTTAATCTCTCCGATATTTTGTAAATATCAGCATCATTTTTGTAATTATGATGACTAACTGTGAAAGACAAGGTAATTCTCAAAAAAATATGTCAGAGTGAATGTGATATTTTGCATTAAAAAATGTTATGAAAATGATGCGATTATTACAAACTTGCACGTCAAAAATGAATTTAATATTTTGCAATAAATAATTGTAAGTTTCAATTTGATGAAAATGAGGCGAATATAACTCGGCGCTGCGCTGGTGGGAGGCTGCGGTATGCGGGAAACTTTAACGAGCGGTTGCCAACTTGCCACGCTCATACAATATAACCTTTCAAGCCACACACCACAACAGTTTGCGACATAAATATACCAGGTAGCAACCTAGCGTAGGCGAAGAAAAAATGACGTCGGTTCCACGAACCCCTCTCCGCCGCTAGATGACTAATTACAGAAAATGACCACATTCTGTCATTCCTAACTTCAGATCATATGATTGTACTGTCCGATCACTACACATCGGCAGCTTCATACAAACGGCCGGCTGTCGGTGAACTCAGACCGCGCGCGGGCACAGAAAAACAATCATACCTACAGAAAAACAGCTTCATACATGCTCGCGAAAGCAGTGCATCACTACATGCGCAGCTATGTTTGTGTGCGCGTTTACCTACGGGGTTCACGAACGGGACCGAGTGGACGCTTCGGGTGGCTTCGCTTCGGCGAAACGAGGGTCTGATTGTAAAGGGTGAGATATCGTTGATTTTATTCGCAGCCGCTCCGTGATATACTCACGACATTTTTATTTTATTAGAAGAGTCAAATAACGATTAACGTTACGATTAGGTGCACATAATATCCTTGCTGCTTATGTGCACCTGTTCGTATGACCCGCAACGCCTGTCAGCAGCCGCTTGTATGAAGTTTTCGATCTATTTGTAGGGATATTTAATCATGTACTTCAGATACCGCACCTCACCCCAGTGCATCGAAGGAGTGTATCTATACATAGGTAGGGCCCATCTTGTTCATATAATAGTAGTAGACAATTAATTATCTTGTAGTCGTTCTATGTCGTTATACATAGACTAAATCACTGCAAGTTTTACACATAAATTGTATAGCAATGAAACATACAATACCAGTGACAATGTCAAATTTTAAGGATCCTAAAACAATAGGGCTACCACTCTGAAGCCTGTAGCAACCCTGTATAAAAATACAGCCTAATTAAACCTTCCCAGAAAAGAGAAAATTTCACATGTGAAAGAATCCAAAATCAGTACAACAGTTTAAATCGTCCCCATTCATACGACCGAAAATAATGTGACAACCCTACGTTGCGACCATGTCATTATGCTATAAAATATTATGTTTTCATGTAACTGACACGTTAAGCTTTATTTTTAATGAAATGAAGATTTGGTAGAAAACTACAGAATTTTTTTTTGCATCCGTCTACCACCATGGGGTTGAGAGTGTCGCAACAGGTTTTTAGGATGACAACCCAATCTAGGACTCTAAATTATAGCTATTCCACTGGAATATGTTTATCATTGCCTAAAAAAAGGAAATTGTAGAAAACTTGCACTGGGTTCTTGAAGTAACAGTAAATAAAAGCTAAAATAATTAGATTTCAAATTTAATTAACTTTTCAATTATAGGCAGGTAGGCATTCCATTGAGAATTCAAAGCAATATTAAATTCAAACTAATGCGCATACGAAAATGAACATTATTGTAATAGCTTCAGAAACTAAAACATTCAATAACAACGAGTTAGCTTGTGCAATTTTATGAATTTAGGTAAGTTCTTTTCTTTCCATTTGCGCTGAAAGATAAACTGAAACTTTCAGAACAGAAGTAACATAAGTTCAGTGCGTCTACCATGAGTTTTCACCGTACCGTACTATTGTAGTTACGTCACGAATTTTGTATTGAATTTCGTACAGCGCTCCTAGTGGTTACGTTGAGAACTAATTTCTGTCATACGAATTGGCGACGTAACTACAGTCGTAAAGTACAGGGAAAACTCATGGTAGTCCCTCTGATGTGGATAACGTCCAACCGATGAAAAACTAAAACCGAACCATAGTGTAATAAAAAGTAACAGTGGTGTAGCTCAGCGGTCGCGAAAAACTAATCGAGTGCGGAGACGAACACGGCTAGCATGCAACCCACGACAACGTCACGAAACCTACTTAACTTAGGATGATTGTTTGAATCACAATAGGAACTTTTTCGCTAACTTTTCTTAGTCGAATGAGGTGAGACAACATTCTACACAGCATAGAAACGAAACATTGGATTTTCGTACGATAGGATCGGCTGCAGTTTCAAGATTTGATCAGCTACTTGAAACATTGTCAAACAAATATGCAACTTCCCTCCATTGCAAACGGGAGACGATAAGAAAAACATCTATTTCTACCCACGTTTTGTGTTTGTCTTTCAGTCTGTATCATCATCATCCCTGCCTTTATAAGTTCCACTACTGGGCACAGGCTTAGATCAAAATAAAATGAATGGATAGGCCTTACGCGAACATTTCAAACCAGAAAAATGAGGCAAAACAAATTAAAGGTTTACTTCAAATTTGTATGCAAGTGCCCTAGATTTGACAGATAATGGCGCTAGTTTGTATGGACCAATTGCACCAGTAGTGTGCTTCAACTTACCGCGATTTAGGCCTATCCATTAATTTTATTTTGATCTAAGGGCACAGGCCCAGTCTCTCTGAGGGTAGGGATTGGCGTTAGTCCACCATGCGTGCCCTAAGTAGATTGGCAGACTTCACGTAGGCATCATAATTTCTTCTTCAGCGTTTGCAGGTTTCCTAACGATGTTTTCCGTCACAGTTTGAGAGCGGTCAGTAATTAAGTACATAAGTTAGAAAAACTCAATGGTACATGACATGTTGTCTGTGCGGATTCGAACCCGTTCCTCAAGATTGAGTTTCAGTACGTCTCCGCCACACGCCATCCACGCTTTCTACATAAAAACTGCATTATGAACCTAAAATCAGTGTGATAAGAACTACTTTACGAAAATAATAAAACAAAAGTGGCCAGCTTTCTTAAGTTGGTGTGCGTGAAGTGTCATATATCTTATCTCTGTTTGCGTGTATACCGACACGGTTTATCACTAAGAGTTCGGTGATATTTTTTTTGTCACGTTCGTAGCTTCGACTGTCTATCTTGACATATAACTTATCAAAGACTTGTGCTTATTATAATGTCGAGTCTTTTCCCGAGTGTATGCGTGACGTCGAATCACGCTCGGTAGCAAACAACTCCATAATAAAATACTGTTAGCTAATACGACAGTCATGTTACTGGCAAAGTTTGAAGCATTAAGGCCGAATTCGACCAAACTTAGATTTATAGAAGAGTAACTATACAAGGAACAATTTTACTTTTGGTGTTTACACACCCCATACTAAAAGAACGAATGTATAATTTACCTAACGAAAGAGGTCATTGTCTTAGATCAAAATAAAATTAATGGATAGGCCTAAAGCCTAAAGCGCGGTAAGTTGAAGCACACTACTGGTGCACTTGGTCCATACAAACTAGCGCCATTATCTGTCAAATCTAGGGCACGTGCATACAAACCTTTCATTTGTTTTGCCTCATTTTTCTGGTTTAAAATGTTCGCGTAAGTAATCCATTAATTTTATTTTGATCTAAGGGTCGTTGTATCCATACTTATTGTAATGTGAGGTTATACAGTTTTAATTTGGGTAGTAATAAAAGCTCCGATAATAAATTTAAAAATGTCCTTACTAAAAATATAATATTTACTGCCCGAAATACTAAATCTCCGACTACTTCTGTCCGACTAAAAATGACGAAACGACCGAATGATATACTTAAATCTCAGAAAAAATCTTATGACTATTAATTGCTGTAATACTTTTTTACCATATAAAATTATGTTCTACTGATAACAATGCTTTGTAATTATTACCTTTACTTGCCAACTAGAAATTCATCAATTACATTTAATTTTTCATAAACTCTGTGCTATTTTTACTACAATGTTATACTTAAATTTCTATTGTTGGCGCTTGTCCAGAAAGTTATTAAAAATACAAAAATGTACTTACTATAATCATGAATTCTAGTTACTACTAATCTAATCTATCTAACCTAACCTAACCTATAACTTTTAAAAAAAAATCTCAACTTTAAAAAAAAAAAGTTTTTTTTTTTTTTTTCCTTAACCAAACCTAACCTAACCTAACCTAACCTAAGTTTTTTTTTTGTAAACATTTTTTTTAGTCTACTATTTAAAACAGTAGCGATTCGGTTCTGCCACTCGCCGGCCGCTGCCGCGGCACGCTCGCTGCGCTCGCTCGGCTCGTGGGGCTGGTCGCAAGAAACCTAACCCGCTCGTCGCTTCGCTCCTCGCTAACCCAACCGAATGCATTTTGCTCAAACGCCGTTCGCGCGGTCCGACCAGTTTCGGTATTTTCATCAATGTTGAGAGTTAAAAAATATATTTGGTAACCAACACTAGAAAATTAAATAACTCATAAAATTCGTAAAAGAATGATTATTTTGACATGACCTCTGTTGTCAGTAACCCAGTAATCTCGTCGGAGGTTCAGTATTTTATTCAGAAGTTTAGTTTTGTTATTCAAAGTTTAATATATTTATAAGTAGAAATGTAATTTGATTGTGTTCATAGGTGTCAGCAAAATTTAGGTATTTTATTCGGTATGCTTTGAATTTTTTTGTCGGTATATTATTATAACGCTGGTAAATTAGAATAAAAGTCGGACAGAGATAGCTGGAGATTTATTTATTTGTCGGAACCAATATTATTTCCCTTTTAATTTGTTAGGTTTCTTTTTATTAAAATTTCTTTAATTATGTGACAATGACATTTCATTTAGATTAGGGTTGGTAAAACGCAAAATCAGTTTACTCTATAGTAACCGGCGACTTAAGCTAAGAATAAAATTTACTCGCGTTTGGTCGAATCGGGCCTTAATAGGCCAACATACTTTTCTGGAAAACGGCTCTAACGATTCGAATGAAATTTTGTATTAGGATAATCATTTACTTTTCAAGTAACTCTAGATAGGTTTCATTATTGAGAAATTTCTTTAATATTAAATGTTTTTTATGAAATGGGTGTTCTCTGGAAAGAAACGAATCTAGATTAACTTGGATAACGCAGAGCAAAGCCCAGCCTGGCCTACTTCTATTAAAACAATATAGATTGTATAGGTACAAGATCCAGAAACTTCGCCATTTACCCTGCTTTTCTAACTTGCCCCGCTACAGATACATTTCTCCCTAATACAGCTTCGTAGCTCGAGATTAAGTTGGCACGTGACGAAAAGACATCCTTACAATTTGGATTTATCTAACTTAACGCCCTTACCTGTCTAGTGACTCGTTTTTTTCCTTTTCATGGTTTCGTGGACTGTGAACACTTCTCAATGTTTACGTAATTCAACGCTTTTTTTAAAGTTTTTATAGATAATTTGCCAGGTTAAATCTTTTCGAAATACTTACAAATGATAGATTGCGTGCTACCCTAGGTATCTTGCTTTGCGGTGTCAATTAGCATCAATGCGATTAGTCTAATCCGGCTTCTACAGGGTGAAGTTGATATCATTGGCATCCTTTTAAACTAAGAGCTATCCTTTTTCTACCCATCAAACAGAACAACTTTTACTACGGGAGCAAACCGATCGGAGCGAAAAAAAATCTGCTGTTGCACACTTTTGAGTTCAGTGGGCATTGCAGTTTAGTATGGAACAGCAGGTTTTTTGTTGCTCCGATCGGTTTGCTCCCATAGTAAACGTTTTTCAGTTTGATGGGTAGACTCTGAGTTTAAAATGATGCTAATGATCACCCTGTCCTGTAGGTATAGTTTGTAAATTATAGCGTATACAGTGTTTTAAAAAAACCCTAGTACCTAATACTCAAGGGGTCCGTGTGCTACAGACCTCAAACTGAGTTTGATGGCAGTTATGGGACCGCTGATTTATTTTTCGCAATATCGAAGTTGGCGCTGTACTGAAAGTTGTTCAGTTTGATGAGTAGAAAACATGCTGACGTTATCCGCAGTGATAAAAAATTTACCCTGTATATAGGGTCATTTTTAATTAGTTGGCGAAACTGAACCAGGGTACTTGTTTATGATAACTGATTGCATTATCAATGTTTATAATTGGTATTGATGATTTACAAAATTATTATTTTCGTACATATCGTACGCAGTGCGCGGCCAGCGGGCGAACATTGACCTCAGAATCATATGATTGAGCGAGGGGTCATTAACACGCAATTGTACTCAGTAACAGATACCAAATGCGTTTCTTAAGTTTCGCCAACTAATTAAATTTAACCTTACATAGTCATAAATATTATAAGGAGGAAAGATTTGTTTTTGTATGTTTGATTGTGTGTGTTGAATAGGCTCCGAAACTACTGGAGCGATCTACGAATGATACATTATCCGTGATGAACATAAGCTATGAAAAAAACGGCCAAGTATGTGTCGGGAAAAAAAGGAGCACTGCAACGCATGACAGGTATAGCAGCTGTTAGTCGCTAGTCGTTTATATACAGGGCGACCAGACCATCAAACTGAACAACTTTCTCCGTGGGACTAACATAAAAATCACGAAGAAAAAATCTGCTGTCCCATACATTTGGATCGAGTAGAATTTCTGTTTTGTGCGGAACTGCTGATTTTGTTTTGCGATTTCAATGCTGGTGCCATAGAGAAAGATGTTCAGTTTGGTGGTCTGAGCATCTCTTTAAAAAAACCATCAGCATATTAAGAATTAACTATATGAAATAATATTAAACAAACTAATAGTTAAATATGAAGGATAGAATATAAGGAAGTTACGGAAACCTGAGAAACAAATAAAACCAGCACGTTTTCGCTTAAATTTATTTTTTATTTCACCTTTCCTAATGGGGCGTGAAATGTACGGACAAGCGTGACGTGATCAATCATTGTGAACGGGAAATTATTTTAAGAGAAATGCGCCGCGAAAAGTATAAACATTACGAGCTATGGGAAAAACTCCGGAAATCCTGAATATCACCATCGATAAAATATTACTCTAGCACCAAAGATGAGGCTGTTAAAACAATTTCTATCCTACCTACACTTGATCTAAGATCTACACAAACAATAAGTTGTAGTCTGATTTAGTATAAGCATATGCTCACGACTATATTCCCCGAGGTGGTAGTCAGAGATATTCTGAAATCTCAGAACATCCACGTTTCACCAGTAGTACCGAAACTCTGTCCAGTGTGACGGGGGATGAGCCCCTCGCCACTTGTAATGGAAAGTGGGTACAACACATGCCTCGAAATTGAAACATGCAAGTTTCCTCACGATGTCTTCCTTCACCGAAAAGCCAGTGGTGTTACAAATCGTACATAAATTCCGAAAAACTCATTGGTACGAGTCGGCTTGGACTGGGATCGAACCATCGCCTCCTGCATGGCAGGCAAGGTTACTCGCCACTGGACCACCACGGCTAGTCTGATTTAGATTGTATAAAAATAAATAAATAAATAACGCTCACAGGCACATACATTGTAATGATCCCAAACTAGCACTAAAGGCTTTAATTATGGAAACCATACAACAACGGCACGAACATATAACATCCATGACCGAACCGGGATTCGAACCCAGGACCCTGGTTTGGCAGTCCGGCGTGGTAACCATTACACCAACCGGGTCGTCTAATCAAAAACAATCTAAAAATTTATACAGGGTGTAAGGTAAAGTACCTATAAACCACGTACTCTACCCATCAAACTGAACAACGTTTACTATGGGAGCAAATTTGTCAGAACGAAAAAAAAAAATCTGCTGTCCTATACTAAAGTGCAATACCTACTCGACTAAAATGTATGAGACAGCCGATTTTATTTTGCTCTGACAGGTTTGCTCCCATAGTAAAAGTTGTTTAGTTTGATGGTTAGAATATTATCTTAGTTTAAAGGGGAATGATAATTTTCCTTACACACTGTATAAATCGTCTAAGAAATTTAACAAAATCAATGTATTATTTATGAAGAATACAACAAACAATTCAGATAAAAATCCAAAAATTTGTTATTTGGAGTCAGGGACACCTAAAAACCATAAGTATAGTAATATTCTGTTACAGTTTTATAATAGTTCAGAAGTGTACTAATTTTCTAGTCTGGTAAAAATAATTATCACATACCTATAATAATTACATATTTTTCTCCGTAAATAGACTCCTGACCCTGATCTTTCAAGTCACGGCCCTAACTTTCAACAAAAACAAATTTTTAAAAGCAAATGAAAGAGCAAAAGCATACTTAAAAGCCACTAAACAAAGTCGACTTTAAAAGTGGAAAATTCATTAAACTGCTGAAACAATATTGGAAGACGACTCGACTCGGGACTGACTTTTCACTGCTTGTGTAATGGAAGCTTTTAATTTATTTATGATGCCTTTGAAATTGTGATAGCTTGGTAAAGAGTTCGTGTTGTGCTTAAGGTTGGATATCTGAAGTCTGATTCTTCCCCGGTTCTTAAGTGGTAAGCTAGTTGTTGGAGTGGCGAGCAGTGGCGGACAAAGGGAGGAGGCGATGGATTATCCTCACGTGTTTTCCTTCACTGAAAAACTCATTGGCCTGGACGGGGATCGAACCATCGCCTCCTGCACGGCAGGCAAGGTTACTCACCACTGGACCACCACGGCATTTTGTTAAATAGAACCAAACTAACGCAAACGTTTGGTTATAAATACCAAAACTTGTTGCTGTTTACAATCAAATTATTTACTATGTGCTAAAAAACTGTAAAAAAGTCACAAAAGATTGGTTATATTTAACACAAAAAAAAACCTGTATACCTACGAACTTAGGTATTCGTTTTCTTATTGACATGACATGTTTTTAGAACATTTTGAAGACGCGTCTTCAAGTGTATTAATGACAAAAGAAAATAAACTCTAATGGAAAAACTTTTGGACGTTTAGACG
The DNA here is from genome assembly GCA_963693445.1 of Agonopterix heracliana. Taxonomy (NCBI): domain Eukaryota; kingdom Metazoa; phylum Arthropoda; class Insecta; order Lepidoptera; family Depressariidae; genus Agonopterix; species Agonopterix heracliana. The sequence continues at coordinate 20,228,093 of OY856311.1, forward strand.
TAAAATTGCTTCATAAAACAAAACAAGAAAAGTTGTGTAATTAATATTTGTGTAGAATATGCATCACGTTTTTGATTAAAATGTATTAGTATGCGATATAAAGCATGTTCAGGTGCCACGTAATGGTAACACCAACATAAAATGTAATTTAAAAAATCAACCAATCGTAGTCATAGTCATAGAGTAGGTAGGTACTCTGTGGTCATAGTCATATATTTTATTCGTATGTCGGACCACGCGGAGTTGCCCGTCACAATCACAGACTAAGGGCCTGTTTCACCACTTCTGAGTAAGTTCTTGCTAGCTTATCCGACAGATAGTTTGACGTATTTTGTATGAAAATATGTATGGACTATATATAGTGTGTATGGCGGCACACCGTTTGCGAAGCGTAGTGGGAAACCCATCGACATAAACGATTGGAAACGAATTCATTAGGTCAGATAGGTATACTGCTTTATAAATCAGCATGGAAAGACAAAGCGTGCTGCGTTCTCAAAGCAATATACTCCAGTAAAGTTACGGGTCGATTGTATGGCGAACGTAAATAATTTATAATAGCCGGTTTTTTTCTTTTATATTTTAGATTATAATTCTAGTTATCATTAAGATTGAAAATCGCCCTAAAGATTTTCTTAAATAATTAAACAATATAAAAAAAATCATTTAAAATTGGCAAAAAATAGTAAAATAATATGCAATTTTTTATGCCATTTGTTAAATACATTTGTATTCTTTTATATTAGAAGTAAATCCAACGAAAAATCACCACGGAACCATTGTTTTTAAACAAGTAGAAATAACAAAAAACTCAATTTTAGTACAAAATTTACACAGTGTACTCATAACCTAAAACAAACAATAAAAATTAAAAAAGAACGAAATCTGACACTGAATAAAGAATTTACATTTTAGTACTAAAAACTAAAAATACGAAATTTAGTTGGATTCTTTAAAAAAGTATCATAATATCATTTGTCTAGCAAAAAAATTTGCTTATTATCAATTATTTCCTTTCGACCCGTATTTTTACTGGACTAATACTGAAAGCGCTGCGTGAGAAAAGTCTCTAATGCATTTTGCTCTTGTATTTACCTAAATAAATCGACGTACAGCGTGATTTAGAATCTTGAAAAAGAATCAGTAGGCATTTCGATTTGCGTATTCAGATGAAAATTATTTGTTTTTTCTTTCTAAAGTCTTCTGTTTTGCAAAGCTTTCTAAGTAAACAGGAAAAAAACTGAAGAGTAGGCACTTCAAATACTTATGGAAAATTTTCAATTATCGTTTGTTGTTTTTTTAAGTAAACATTTACTGAATACCTACAGGCTTTGCTTCTTTATCTATGTAGAAGTTATTGTTGTTGGTACAGTTGTTAACATTCTATCATTCGAGGAGGCATAATGAACGTTTTTTTTTAATGCGTTACATGTTAAACGGTGAAAGTTGTTCAGTTTGATGGTCTAGACTACCCTAGTCTAGACCATCAAACTGAACAACTTTCACTATTGAACCAACATTGAATTCGCTAAAAAGTATCAGCTGTTCCATAGAAAACGTCAATGATACAAATGTATGGGATGGGACAGCAGATTTTTATTTCACTATGTCGTTGTTGGCTTCATAGTGAAAGTTATTTAGTTTGACGGTCTGAAGCATCCTGTTGAATACGTAACGGATTTAATTTTACATCCTGTACACGTACATACAAGTTGACCACTATCTTGCCTCCACCAACCCGCACTGGGCCGGCGTGGTGGAGTATGGCCCGCTCCCTCTCACCCTTATTAGTGAGAGTAGGCCTTTGCCCTGCAGTGGGATTCTACAGGCTATAACTTACTTACTTTTTACATGTACAACATCATGGTCATCACGTTTACTAAAGATTGCGTTCTACTCTGAGATCTCCACTGGGGAAACGGAAGCCCTGACTGAAGCCAGTATTTACGGTAAAAGGATGTCCTGAAACATCAGCTGGCTGCAAGCGGCATTTTTTAAATATGGTTGTAAGGACTTGGTCAATGACCAATAGCTACTGGACAGATCTATTGTAGCTGTCACCCTTGATCTAAAAGTAATTTTCCTGAGCCCACAGATTTGATAAACCGTGTTATGCTTTTGGATGGGAGGTCCTAATGCATATAATATATGTTATCACGTACCCACCCAGATGGCAATGCAAGCGGCATAACTTCGAATTTCTGGGAGGATCTTCCCTCAATGAGACCTGAGTAGCGAAAAGCTGGCAAAGAAGGAATCAGAAATCATTTATTGTCACAAACTGGTATACATTTATAGGTCTTATCATAAAAATTTAGTCCACAGTTTTACCTATGTCAGGCATACAATATTACAAACATACATACATACATATTATTATTATTAGAAACTGAGTACTTCGAAACTACTAGGTTAAAAGCCCTCAATACCAAGACAGCAAGACCCGTACCTTTTCTGTTAAGAATGGTTAGTAAAAAGATAAATATTCTAAAAACTATCGAAAGAGGGAGGGAAATAATGATCGAACACTTGATACGAAATTAACTTTTCTTTTAAAACCAAACTGGAAGGGAAGATAGAGGGGAAAAGAGGCAGAGAAAGAACTAGACATAGTTATCTAGCCCAAGTGAATAAAGTTTTATCTTATCTTATCAAGTAAAGGAAAAGTTTTATGTTAGTGTCGTATAAAGAATACTAGAAACTAGCATGAAAGAGACAGGATTGCCGAATACTCCACCGACAAGAGCGTATCTCTTAAATAAGATGATGATGATGATCTGTATTGTGATGTCTGTAAGAGTAGATTATTTGAAACAAAACTCAGGCTTTCCAGCCATATCCGAGCTCACGCAAGGAACCAATGAGGTTCGTCGTAGATGGATACGTCGTGGAGGAAGACATCATCATTATACGTCCCGCGTACCAACAGGTCATTCACGAATAAGCTCAGGCCACACAGAGGCGGTCCTGCGGGAAAGCGGGCCGTCGGCGGTTCTGTGGGAAGCGAAAGCGCTCCGGGGCCTGCCACACAGGGTCCGCGTGGCGCGGTGGCGGCCATCCAGAAAATACAAAATGACAGAGCGGTAAATACCGCCTCCGGACCGCGACGCGCCCGCACCGCTCTGTGTGACACCTCGCATTGACCACAATGGAATAGAGCGGCCGCCGCCGCTTCCGCGACGCCCCCGGCCCGCACCGCGCCGCGTCGCCGCCACCTCCGGCCCGCGTCGCGGCCGCCTGGTTGTCATAGCGTTCTGACAGTACCGTGCCGCGCCGCGCCGCTCCCGGCCCGGATTTCTGTGGCAGGGTCCATATAAACTCGTACATTACAAAAAATCCCGCCTCCGGACCGCCACCGGTATCGCCTGTGTGTGGCCTGAGCTTAAGTGTGAGAGGAAACAGGCAAATTTCCGAAATCTAACAGCACCTGCTTAAAATGTCTTCCGAACACTTTAAACGGTCACCTATCCGTCCATAGGTACACATCTATGAATCACTCCGCGAGATTTTTCCACTTCAATAATTTGAATATGTCGTTATTCCAATAGAATGAAATATGACTATTTTATGACATATTTTTTGACATTATTCCAACATATCGGCATATCTTTTTACGGTCGAAAAGAAATAAAAGATAAGCATCATTCTTGACCCTTAACCTTTTCTTTCGCTATTCAAAATATCGACCCTTCTGGCCTCAAATGTCGTAAACGCCACTTTTGGCCAAAATTATTTAAAAATGCAGTTTTGTTTATTTTTTTTCGCTCTATCGATCGGTGTATTCCCCTGGAAAAAGTCATTTTTGGCGTTTACGACAATTGAGGCCAGAGGGGTCGATATGATTTACACACTCAAAGCTACGATTAGGGATGTGACAAAAAAATCAAATAAATATTTCAAATGGTAAAAGTAAGATAGGTGCAGTAGTACATACATAGCGCGGTGATACAGTTTTTTTTTAATATTCTATTACTTTATTATGACTTTAGTTAAGGTCATCACAGAATCAAGATCATTAGTTTGACGGTATATGGCATATTAGGCTTTTAAGTATGCCACTAACTAACTAACCACCGTGGTCTAATGGTTAAGAGCATTGGGCTCTTGACATGGAAGTCGTGGGTTCGATTCCCACGGGGGACACCGAAATCAGAATCGTACATCACAAAGATGTACTATCCGACATATCTTGGACATTAGTAAAGCTGTTCTAAGAATATGTAAGAGCAATTGTCTCAAATCTCTGTTTCTGTAATTCAAAGAACCTTAAAATTTGGTAGCTATTTGAAATGGTTTATAGTTATATTTAAATAAAAAATAAATAAGTAACGCTCACATGCACATACATTGTAATGATCCCAAGCAAGCAATAAAGGCTTTTTAAATTCTTTAAATAATTTGTGAAACTCACAACTGACAGCCCTAACAATAAATCTATGATCTTATTATGGATTTTCTTCTCTCTTTACGAATCGCGTATATTTGTAGGCAACATTAGTGAAATTTCGTTACGATTGTGCTCTGGCCATGCGAATCATTTGATTTCATGCTAGTTACATTATTTATTCGTATATATGTCTATAATCTGACGGAATGTATGTACTTGATAGTTATTTATTCCATGTAGTATATGTTAATATTAGTGCCACCCATAATTTTGTGCTCACCATATTATTATGATGCTGACAGATCACTGAAATGCGTATATTTATTTACAGAGTAGCATATTACGATAAAATAAAGACTTATTTTTATAGTAAAAATATCTTCACAAATTAGAAAGGCTCACCAAGTAGGAAAATTCCTACTTTTTAAGAAAACTCCATTGATTTCGGTTCAGTAGTTTTGAAGTGGTGCGTGCACTACAAGACATACCTACTGATAAAAATTAAAAATACATTTATTTTAAGGTATTGAATACATTAAATATACTTTAATTTAAAAATAATATTTAAAAAAAAAGACTAACTATCTTATATCCCTTTAATTATAATTGACTATTCAGTCGGAAACGCTTACAATAGGGTGTGTCACGGGCCTAAAAAAACCAACCTGCATTAAGGTGGTTGGAGAGCTGTCAATTTCATAAAAAACGTTGTCGTATAACACTCGTAGACGGTGTTAATAAAAGTAATGTTTTATATATGGAAAAATAGCTTAGAAAATCTAGTTTGCGCATATCAAATAATATTTACAATTTGTAATATAATTACGAAGATAAGGGTTTGAAATTTTGTATGAATAATTTCAAAGCGTGTCTTCGTAATAATACTTATTATAAATTGTAAATATTATTTGATACGCGCAAACTAGATTTTCTAAGCTATTTTTCCATATATAAAACATTACTTTTATTAACACCGTCTACGAGTGTTATACGACAACGTTTTGTATGGACGGAAACCACCTTAAACAGATCCAATCATTGACAAAACACCTACCAATAGCACCATCAACGTAATCCAAAGAACAAGACATTATCGTTCGACCAGCACATGCCTAACAGAGGTCCAACTCCCAGCGGCGCATATCCCGGGGTCGTGATTAAGGTCATCTCCCATTATCGGTCCGCTTTGGATCCCTGAGTCATCGGACCCAAAGGATTTTTATTAGTTGACATGAGTTATAAGCGAGTAGCGAATTCGTTTAATATGAATGATAGTAATATTATAGTAATTTTAGTGTTGTCCTCCATCGATAATTTGGGTTTTTGCGAAAGGTATTTTAAAGATATTTGCATAAAATTTTGACAGTATTCAATTTTGGGTCGGTCAGAAACTTTACTTCAACTATAAACTACCTTTTAGCGTGGTTCAAGATCAAAAAATACCAGCTACTTAGTTGAAGTATACTTTGAGAACTGACAGTGAAATGTGGATTCAGAAGAATATAGTATTTTAAGAATGTTTAGTTACAGTAGTGGTTCGTTTACGAACTATTCGGTGTCGAACTTTTAAAACGGGTTAGCCTAACTGCTACCTAATAACAAGAATACCTCGGATGGCAATACATTTTTTCTGGCCGCATCTTCTCTAAAACGGAACACCTGCCAATGTGTTTAGTTTTCGTTAGGAAGTGTTAGGTTCTCTTTTCATTGTGGTGTAAAGTGTCAAGGTCAAGGCACGATGGGGCTGACATAACCTTATGGTTGAAAGCCCCAATATAAAAAAAATATAATAAAAAAAATAAAAAACAAAATGTGTTGGTAGAGTCAAAAAAATTACGTCAGAAAGCTGTTTATGTAATATTGAATTATACAATTAATTAATTATTATAATAAAATTTTTTTTGAGTTTTTGCATTTTGTCTGCGTGCATTACGTAAGTTGACTCGTTCTGAGTTTTCAGAAACATTCAACTCAGTTATTATTAGAATTAATTGCTCCCATATTTCAGTGATTTCTCTTTTGCATTCCCGCTACCCTCTTATGAATTAAACTGACTTTTACTAGAAAGAAAGTTCAATAAAATTTTCTTGGGTGACTGGCATTATATTACCTTCATTATCATAACGATGTTTCATTCATCAGTGGGGAAAAAAAGAAATCTGGTATTAAAGATTATCGCTTCACTACACTTTTCGCAAATCACCATCGTATCGTCCCGTTCCATATCGGATTTAAGAGGGTAAGGACGAAAGAGTGCATCTGTGTTTAGCGCGTACACGTATCATCATCATCATCACATCTCTAAACAAGGTGTTACAAAAATACAAATAAACATTTAAGGGGGTGGTTTAGACCATCAAACTGAACAACTTTCACTATGGAACCAATATCGAAAAGCGAAAAAAAAAATTATGTTCCATACTCTACAAATCGACTAGAGCTAAAATATGTATGGGATATCCGATTTTTTTTTCGTGATTTCGATGTTGGTCCCATAGAGAAAGTTGTTCAGTTTGACGGTCTGAACAACCCCCTTAAGAGTTTTAAATATTAATTTTTACTTATGAAACACCTTGTATACGTCCCACTGCAGGGCACAGGCCTACTCTCATGGAGAGTGTATGGGCGTTAGTCCACCACGCGTGCCCAATGCAGATTGGTAGACTTCACATACGCATCGGAATTTCTTCTTTAGCGTATGCAGGTTTCCTCGCAATTTTTTTTTAGAGTAGTCGTTATTACGTACAATGAGATAGAAAAACTCATTGGTACATGTCATAATTATTGTCCGTGTGGATTGGAACCTAGACCTAAAGATTGAGTTTCCAAAGCTCTCCGCAACGCGCCATGGACGCTCTCTATTATCATTATTATAAGAAAATCATGAAAAAACGTTGTTACCTAACAGAAAGTTTTATTACTTACAGTTACTTCTGTTATATTAATTTTCTTTTTAGTCAAATTGAAGTTAATTTAACGTTCTTTCACGGGATTTATATAACACAGTAAGCCCCACTTTCGTCAACATGGGTTAGCAACAAACTCCAGGTTAAATTGGTAACCCATGATTTTTTGTATAGAATAACAATTGAGAGAGCTATTTTACCCAGAGTTAACTGGTAACCTAGGTTGACGCAAGTGGGGCTAAAATATTCAAAATCAAATCAAATAAAATAATTTTATTTCAGACACAGTCCATAGATTGTTAGTATATACTTAAAAACTATGTTAGTACAATATAATACACAGAAAAGAGACGGGGCGCAAGTGGCCTATGAGTCAATAGAGATGGGAGTAAGGTAGATTTGTTGGGAGACCTTTCCTCATGACTCACTGAAAGGCGCATCAAAATCGGCACCGAGGATTTTGAGAAAATCATGATTCAAGTTACTATGAGATTTTAGTTACCCTCAGTGTATTTTTTGTGAAGAGACTGCATTAACTAGACCACGGAGATTCTTCATCTCCATGGCCCCGTCGCTAACCGTCGCACACGTCACACCACACAGTTGTTATGACAACTGTCATGTCATGTCATGTCATGTCATGACAAACGTATAGTGTGAAGTTTTTAACGGCTTGCGAGGAGACCATGGAGATGAAGCATCTCCGTGGTCGAGTACATGCAGTCTCTTTTCAAAAAATACACTGAGGGTAACTAAAATCTCATAGTAACTTGAATCATGATTTTTTCAAAATCCTCGGTGCCGATTTTAATGCGCCTTTCAGTGAGTCATGAGGAAAGGTCTCTCAACAAATATACCACACTCCCATCTCTATTGGTTCATAGGCCACTCTCCATAGAAAGTTGCCCAGTCTCTTTTATATAGCCTATTTTCTGATAGAGATATTGATTTATTCGAGAGTATTTTCATAAATGAATTTTGCTAAAGTTAATTGACTTTTGCTGTTGGTGACTTGTACATTACACACATCTGAGTCAAGTAGGTAAGAGGTACCTAGCTAAGGTACAGTGTTTTTGTGCGAATTTGATGTTGGCTTCATAGTGAAAGTTGTTCAGTGTGATAACTTAGAAGACTCCTTAAAATATGACCACACCTTTCTGTTACACCCTGTATAGAATACTTTAGAAGTTCCGTGTATCGTAAACATTATAAATTAATGATATCACTGTACTGTAATTTCGAGCTACTATCATTATGTTGTACCGGCTCGGCTGGGTAACATTCGTTAAGCTAAGTTTCGTCCCAAATACCGCACTCACTCAAGTCTCCCTTTGACCAGTCTGTACTGCCAGTGATGACAAATGGAATTGAGACGTGGTCGCTTACTCAATGGAGAGGGCTATGCTCGGAGTTTCCCTGCGAGATCGAATCGGAAATGAAAAGATTTGTTTTACTAAATTGAAAATAAGGGCACATTGCTCATAGAACCAATGACCGATAGGGCCAAAGAGTTCTCGTGTGACGACCGCGTACCGGAAAGCACAGCGTGGGTAGGCCCACAAGGTGGCCCTACGACGTTTGAAGGCAGTGGGAAACTATTGTATGAATGCAGCGCAGGACTGGTCGTTGTGGCGATCCTTGGGGGTGGCCTATGGGGTGGTCCATCAATGGATGTCTATCGACTGGCATGATGATACCATAGTGTAATAAAATTATTAGTGGTGAAGCTCAGCGGTCCCGGTGGATCCACGCTCACACGGTGTGCGGCGGACGGCATGGGAGACGGGCGTACTCTAATTGAATACGCTGTAAGACACGCTCCTTCCGGCCCCCGCACACCGCGCATGATTTGTCACGACCGCTTAGCTTCACTACTAATCGTTTTTAGTACACTATGATGATACGTTGTACGCCTGTAGGTACTTTAGCAATAAAATATATTCCAATTCTAACCTATATAATTCAGTCGTTTTTAATAACCGTATAATTACATTTTTCTCGTAAAGGCCTCCGCTCATTGCAGCGATATTATCGAGCGATATTATCGCTGCGATTTTGCGATAATTGTTCTCAGTACATTTTGTATGGGGACGCGCTCGATCCCACACATTGCCGCGATATTATCGCAACCTGACGCAATCTCTTTCTACTACATTCAGTGGTTTGCGCATGCGTGACGCGAATCGCGGAATCGCTGCAGTGTGTAAGGTGTCGCGATATCGCTGTCGATAATATCGCTCGATAATATCGCTCGATAATATCGCTCGATAATATCGCTCGATAATATCGCTCGATAGTATCGCTGCAATGTGCGGAAGCCTTAACGGAATTAGAATCAGAGTCTCTCAAAATACACTTACGTACTCCGACCTACATCGCATCAGTTAAACCGGTTAGTTGCCAGGTTGTTCCCTCGGGCCCTTAACGAGGAGAGCCCGGTCTGAAATTGGCGTCCACTAACTAGCATAGGCTACATCAATCGTTCAGGCCTGGAAATCGTAAGGCCTAGGGAATGTACTGTCCAATTTACATATTAATAATATATTTTATAATTTTTAAAGTTCCGTACCCAAAGGGTGAAAACGGGACCCTATTCATAAACTTACGCTGTCCGACCGTCTCCTAGCTTCAGAGGGCTGTATATTCTGAACAGTAATAGATTGCCCGTGTGGTGTCGGCTAAGAGTAGCACCATCCCATTTCCTCCCGTTGGTGTCGTAAAAGGCGACTAAGGGATCTACCGGAGGATGGGCAGCAGCATCCTCTGAGTAAACACATTCAATCCAACTGCGATCGCCAACCTGCTGCCAAGCGTGGCGATTATGGCAAATCCCCCCATTTTTAGGGAGGCCTATGTCCAGCAGTGGACGTTTATGGGCTGATATGATGAATAGGTAGCCAGTTGAAATTATCACAGAACATATTATTGTATTAGATTTGAAAACAAACATAAAACAAGTAAGAAATAAGAGAAAGAAACTAGTTTTTATCTTTTTTCTTCGTCTCGCTCTATCGTAAAAACGGTAATACATAGAAGCGTCAAACCTGGTGTGATTATAGTACAAACTCTACAGTATAACAACAAATAATAAAAACTGACCAAATGACAGTAGAGAAAGGGTCCTGGAAAACACAATATAATTTGGTAAGTTAGTAAGTAAGTTATAGCCCGTAGAATCCCACAGCAGGGCAAAGGCCTCCTTTCACGAATGAGAGTGAAAGGGAGATACTCGACCACGCGGGCCCAGTGCGTGTTGGTGGAGGCAAGTTAGTGGTCAACTTGCTGTCAGAGAATTTTCAAGCCACCTTAATAGGCCTCTGGCCTGGCTTAACGAATAGTTACAAACGCCATCTGGCGAAACTATCCGAGACCAACTGCTTAACGTGCCTTCCGAAGCACGGAAACGCTCGAGATGAAATAACCACTAAACGGTCACCCATCCAAAGACTGACCGGACATACCGAAGCTCCACTACGCCAACGAGCGCTTCATTTGGTAAGTTAATATAATGTTATAAATTGTGTGGTGGTACGGAACCATCGGTGCGCGAATAGAAAAACTCGCACATGTTCGGTTTGAATTTGTAGTTAATACTAGTGTTTTCCCGCGCCTTCGTCCGCACAAATTATATACCAGATTTTAAGTCAGATCATAAGCTATCAAACAAAAAAAGTTTCATCAAAATCAGTTCAGTAGTTTTTGCGTGATGCGCGAACAAACAAACAAACTAACAATTTTGTCAATAGATGGCGCTGCACGTCATTTAAATCGCGCTATCGAATGTATTTGATTTTATATGAAGTAAACCGCTACTTTTTTGTTCCTCATGATTTTACGGTTTTATAATACTTAAGATTAGACTTGCGAAATGGTTGTTAAATAGACAGCAGATGTCGCTTAGTTCTTTATTAAAGATATTAGAACCTGTTCGACGGAATTACTACCAAAATAGTCTTATAAGTTCTGCGATGGAATTTCCACCACGGAACTACTAGGAAGAAACAAAACACGAATTCTAATGTGTAAGTATGCCTCATCTTTTCTCCCCTCCGGACGGAAAGCGTCAATTGTCGTCCCACTGCGCTAAACAAAGTTGCCGCTTTCCACCTCGGTCGAGGAGAAAAATAGTATCTAACCTTGGACAGTTAATAAGAAAGCCTCAGATCACATGTTTGTTGACCTCGGCTTCGCCTTGGTCAAGAATTACATGAGATCTGAGACCTTTCTTACTTTCCTGTCCTCGGTGTGTCATCTACTATAATTGCCTTCCGAAAATTATGTGTCAAAAGTATTATTTATTTTACAACAGCTATTAAAACAACTTCAAAGGAAACGAAGGAAATTACAATTCACTGTTAGAAATAAAATTGAAAATTTGTTCCGTTGCCTTAAACGGTTTGAAGGAAACTTTTATTTGAAAATACAACACATTTTGATGTGTATGATTTGGTATAACAAAAAGGTATAACAAAAAATAAAAACGAGTGTGCTTCGCTAGAGTTTAAGTCTATGGATAGGTAAATGTGTATGTTAGTGACGGTGTAATGTTTGGAAAGTAACTCAATCACGCATAATTTAACTCCTGAACTGATTTTGAATATAATTAGCTCACCGATAGAATCTGTACATCTCTGTCATTCGTCCTCTCCACATGACTAAACCAACGAAGTACACATTTCAGATTCTGATTAAACACAAACACTTATTAAAATCAACACAGATAAAATCATCGGCAAAATCTTGTTGAAGATAAAATAAAAATAATTCACCAGCAGAACATCTGTGATTGTAGTTTATTAAACGTCTAAATCTAAAAGAATCAAATTGTAGTTCAACTCAAGTTTGTTGCGAATCCTGACTGACTCTCACACGCATTACTATCACTGCACACTGGCAACACCGATTTGTCCACCATACTATTTTTCTCCTAGACCGAGGTGGAAAGTGGCAACTTCGTTTAGCGCAGCGGGACAAAAATTGACGCTTTCCGTCCGGAGGGGCGAAAAAAAATGAAGGGATATGTCCTAGAACGATGATATGCTTTACGCGAACATATCAGACCAGAAAAATAAGTCAAAACAAGTGACTGGTATACTTCAAAAGATGACAGACAAGAGTGTGGTAGTTTGTATGGACCAATTAAAGTCGGGCCAAGTTAATAGGTCACATTTGACATCATCAAACTACACTACTTCATCTAACGTAACCTTGTAACGGCGGGCATAAAATAATATATATTTTTCGAAGTTAGAACTGCACAATGGCTTTACTCTTTTTAATTACGATTACACATTTATTGTAATAATGACCAAAAAAGGTAATTTTACGATTTACTTTCACTTATCAACCATTCTAAACATAATAAATAATTTCTGATCTAAAGAACTGAACGTCGTTACAATGTTGCGTCAGTGAACCCTTTTTCTTTTTTAACACTAAGGATGTAACCAAAAAATCTATGTAAAATGTAGTTCCAACAAACAGCGATATTCACATATAATTCGATTCACGTATGTTTGAAATCCGTATCGATTCATATACTTTAATCGATGTTTTTAAGCAGGTCACCTCACTACGAAGCTAAAACTGACAAATATCAAATGTGACCTATTAAATTGGCCCGACTTTAGTTGCGAGAATCAACTAAACGCGCTTTGGGCATATAATTTTACTTTGCTGGAAGTTTCAGAGAGTCGCGAAGAGATAAGTCGTCCGTGTACACCGAACCTTAATCTTCAAAGGGTCCTAATTTAATTTTTGCTGTACCCTTTGTACCCACTGCGAAAATTGTTTCATTAATTTAATTTCTAAAGTTAAATTTGGCCGGGATCTTATTTCGGTAGTATTTCGTGAATTGTGGACGTGGTCCGTGATTTGTGTTTCGTTTTCGTGTTCTTTAGTTTAATTTGTTGGTCTGAGGGCCTACCGCTGTACGAAATTCGGTACAAAATTGGTGAGATTTCGGGAGGGGGGGGTTATTCATAGAAATCAATGAAAAAGTAAATGCTATGATGATTTTTCCATAGATAGATTTCCGGATTTCGGGGGGGGGGGGGGGGGGGGGTAAAATCCCACGTATCCCCCCCCCCCCCCTGGATACGTGCCTGGTGACGTAACTACAGTTGTCTACCTGGTCACAGATTATTTAATAGGTCTGGTTTCTTAATCTACTCTATTACCACAATATAAGAAAGAGTATTTATTACTACATACAGTATGGACACTCCCCCTGCCTCTTTGCAACTATTTACCACACCTATTGCACCTATTACTCACAACTGTAACCTCGGCGGTTACCTGGACACCACAATTGACATTTGACACGTTAGAATTTATCTTCAGTTTTATTAATAGCGCTCTTTGGCATAGTGGAGCTTCGGTATTGGAAACGATCACCGAAGTTAAGCAACGTCAGGTCCGGTCAGTCTTTGGATGGGTGACCGTTTAGTGGTATTTCATCTCGAGCGTTTCCGTGCTTCAGAAGGCACGTTAAGCAGTTGGTCTCGGATAGTTCCGTCAGATGGCGTTGTAACTATTCGTTAAGCTAGGTCAGAGGCCTATTGAGGCGGCTTGAAAATCCTCTGACAGCAAGGTGACCACTAACTTGCCTCCACCAACACGCACTGGGCCCGCGTGGTGGAGTATGGCCCACTCCCTCTCACCCTTATTCGTGAGAGGAGGCCTTTGCCCTGCAGTGGGATTCTATAGGCTACAATTTTTTTTTTTTTATTAATAAAAAATTGATTTCGAGAAAAACTTAATTCACTTCCCATGCCCTGTACTGTAGATTGTTCAGTTTGATTTTCCGCTTAAAAAGTGCCATAGTAAATGTATAAAATGGTTACAAAGTTACACAATTTCACGGTAATACAGGGCGGTAGCCCCTTATTGGTGGAATGATAGCCGTGCAGGGTCCCTAGACAAAGAACTTTCGATTAGCATTAACGACAGTAGAAAACATAAAAAAATGTATGAACTTGACGTATGGTGACGAAAGCAAACGTCAAAATTGTTCGATCACCAATAGTCATTTCTACAAGCGTCTACGATAATAGAAATGTTACTTTGTTTATAGGCCCTGGTGTGTGATAAATGATGATAGATATAATAAGTCAAGCAAATTAGCACTGTCTTGCTTGAATAGTATGTTCCAAGATTGAATACCTCGTATCACGCACGACCTGTTCAATCTGCTACGCCGTAGCATTTACTGTAGCATGATCGTAGCGTGCGCTACGCTATCTGTTCGTATCGTATTTGTCACAATCACAATGAATTCTAAGACAAATTAATCTATCCGTCTTATAAAGTTTTATACAGGATGTCCAATTAAATGCGTTTCATATCGAACAAGGTAATTCAGACCATCAAACTGAACAACTTTCACCTTGGAGTCAACATCGAAATCGCGAAAAAATAATCTGCTGTTCCATAGAGAATGTCAATAGCTACTCAACTGTATAAAATACTAGTGTTTACCCGCGACTTCGTCCGCACAAATTATATACCAGATTTTAAGTCAGATCATAAGCTATCAAACAAAAAAAGTTTCATCAAAATCAGTTCAGTAGTTTTTGCGTGATGCGCGAACAACAAACAAACTTGTCAATAGATGGCGCCACGCGTCATTTAAATCGCGCTATCGAGTGTTATTTGAGTTTATATGAAGTGAACCGCAACTTTTTTGTTCCTTACGGTTTTTACGGTTTTATAATAGTTAAGATAAGATAAGATAAGACAAGAAACAGCATTCGAAATTTCAACGTTAGTTCTCCCCTTGCAGAAGTACCCGCACATAAGGTGCGACAATCCGTCACCGTCTAGAACGATGTCACCGTGTGTGGTTCTACGTGCGGTTTCTTACAACTCCTTGCTTCACAAATGACGGACTGACGTATGCCGCTCCGTCAATGCGTCATCCTGTGTCATCCCACTTAGGTTCGAACCTAACGTATTTAAGTTTGTGTCTAATGTTTTCGTCGACTTCATTTTGTATAGACTTCATATTGTTCAGGCACAGAGGATGTTCAGGCCTACCATGAGTTTTCACTGTACGTTACTACTGTAGTTGCGCCGCCAATTTTGTATGACAAAATTAGTTCTTAACGTAACCACTAGGACCGCTGTACGAAATTCAATACAAAAACTAACTACAGGTAAACTCATGGTAGGCCTGCTGCTGTACGGTATCGATCGGCAGTACTAATATTTATTCTGTGGTCTTAATAAACCAAATAAACAAACCCATTTTCACATGAATGATTTATTATGTTACATCTATATCTACATAATATCTTAACTATTATATAACTGTAACCGAAGTGTCGTACATTGAAGATATTTACAAAAAAACGTGATTACGATAATTATGGTTTTTAGGAGTCCCTGACTTTAAATCAACCTTTTTTGTAATTTTTGTCTGTCTGTCTGTTTGTTTGTTTGATCGCAACTGTTATACTTATTTTGATGACACTTTTTTTATTAGATAGCTTTATGATTTGAATTAAAATCTGGTGCCTACTTATATAATTTGTCGCAGGTAAACCCTAGCATCATCATCATCATCATCATCATCTCAGCCGATGGACGTCCACTGCTGGACATAAGCCTCCCTCAAGGATCGCCAAAACGACCGATCCTGCGCTGCCCTCATCCTAGCATACGAACCCTAGCATATGAATAGATAATAATGAATAGACCCTAGTACCTACATAACCTAAACAGCCTAACACCATAACATAACCTAGTACCTAAATAATAATAAAATTGTAATCATCGCGTGGCGTAAACATTGAAGATACCTATATATTCAGAAATATTAACTGGGGGCGTTTAGTAAAATAAGTACCTACAATATAAGTAATAGACATGTTCTGAGTTTTCAAAATAAATCTGACTACCCCATCGGAGAATATAGTCATTATGCTAAAATAGACATTGATACCATTTTTAGAATTTTTGTTTGTTTGTTTACTGATACCGAATTTGATGCGGTTTTCACGAAATCATATAGGGATTAGTTTGTATAGAGGTGCTTGCTACATTGAAAATGTTCCTCTATTGAAAAGGAAGATCTTCCACCAGGCTTAGTGTGAAGCCTGGGGACCGGCCGTGGTCCAACAGTTCTTAGTTGGACCTTGTATATTTATCAAATCTCTGTGATTATTTCTCTTGCGGGATTTACGAGTATGTCTCGCATTCGATTGTGAACCTTATTTGTAGTAGGTTACGAGTTACGTATTTACGGTGAACGTTGTCTTTGTATAGAGCATATTTCTGAGAGCAACGGTATCGCCATCTGACTTGTGGGTGTTGACATCTAAGGCAAGTCCCCACAGTTTGGATTAACATAAATATATAATTTCATGGCAATCGTCTCATTAAAACGAAAGTTTTGAGTAAGTATTTAAAAGTCTGTGATCTGCACGTACGAAGTCGCGAGCGCCGCTAGTATCACATATATCCTAAAATACTTTTCTACGTGATTTATTATACCACTGATGATATATTAGATTATGATATAATGCTACTATGACATTAATGAAAAACCTTTTCATAATAATGTTATTAATGGTCGTCGTGTACAGTTGGACAATTTATCAATGTATTATTGTGCCTTTTAAATGTCCTTCCTACGAAATTATTGTGATATAAATTTCCTTGACCTCTGATTTCTTTTCAACTCTAATCTTTTTTGTTTTCTCCTCTTACTCTGGCTTCCGTGTTGTCTGTTAACATAGCATAGCATATATGCTCAGTAGTCAGAGATATTGTGAAGCCTCAGAGCTTCCACTTTCCACTGATAGCACCGAAATTCCGTGTTGTATGTAGTACTCACTTATGTATGTATGTATATAGTAAAATAAGATATGTATGTATGTATGTATATATTATAGATTCTTTTTATTTTTTAAGTACTTCACTGCCTTTCTAGATTTCTTTCTTTTGAGCTACACCGCCTACCTATTCTCGTTTGTTAATTCCTCTACCCTAAGGTTGTCTGGAAAAAATCGCTTTTTAGCGATAAGACCGCCTTATTTGTACCTACTTGTAATTCTTTATATTTATTCATAATTGTATGTTCTGTTTTGGTGTGCAATAAAGTATAATTGATTGATTGATTGATATAAATAATATGTTTGTCGAAGTATACAAGTGTACAAAAATGCGTTATATGTACACCACTAGTTTTTAATTAGTAACGAAACTTTTTGTGTGTATACAAGGTGTTACAAAAATACAAATAAACCTTTAAGGGGGTGGTGTAGACCATCAAACTGAACAACTTTCACTATGGGACCAATATCGAAATCCCGAAAAAAAAAAGTGATGTTTATACTCTACAAATCGACTAGAGCTAAGATATGTATGGGATATCAATTATTTTTTTCGCGATTTTGATGTTGGTCCTATAGAGAAAGTTGTTCAGTTTTCCGGTCTTATGAACCCCCTTAAGAGTTTTAAAAATTTATTCTTACTTATGAAACACCCTGTATAGACCGTGAATCTGAACAATTTTCCCTAAGGAACATGGGTCGAAAAATGAGATTTCTTTGGGTCCTCACATAAAAAATCGATCAGCTGACCCGAACTTTTGTACGGAATCCTAAAAATGTACAAATATCCTAAAAACCTTCAAACAAAAAACGTTTATTACCTATCATAAAAGTTTCATCCCATTTACAACACCATGATGCGTTCTCAGAGAATGTTATCTTTATGAGACCACCCTGTATAAGGGTCGTTTCATTAGCTGACCTCCATAGATTTCCCTCTGGACAAGATTCCAATTATCTACCCTTATTTTTAGGGTTCACAAATAAAAAAAAACAGGAACCTTTATTGTTGAGGACTGGCTTCGTAAGCACCAATTTATGAAATGTTTTTTAGGCAAAGCCGGAAGCGCCATCTAGTGCTTTACGGATCCGTAAATTATTTGTACATCAAATAATTTTAGCTTAATGTTTGTTATTTTATGATAAAATGAAGTAAAAACTAAAGAAATAAGCAACATTATCGATATCAAAAATATTATTAACAATATTTTTTTACCAGCCTATTTCATCCAACTGCTGGGCAAAGGCCTCCCCTTTAATCCTCCAACCTTCTCTGTCCTGGGCATGCTCTGGCCACGCGTCATCGAAAGCATCTAGATAGCAGATTAACACCAGCTATAGCTTCGAAATTTCCATACAAACTTTCACCCTCCCGTTTTCACACCTTTGAATTACAAACAAAGTTTAATTAATAAGTATTTAAATTTTGGTTTATGTGATATTTAAGTCGTGTTAATTCATGTATCTGGTAAATAAATAAATACAAAATACAAAAAAAGAAATAATTTTAAGCATAGCATAGCATGCATGCATGCATAATTTTAAACTCGATCTAAAACCTAATATCGTCTGTGGTTTGTCAGATTTTCGTTAAAACCTATAGTTTTAAAGTAAGAGTGGCTCAAAGATGTCCATAAAAATCTTAAATTAATCCTAGCATTGAGTAAACAACGGAATCACTGAACGTCAAGATAGCGGGATGAAAATATCTCCGATTCAGCATGGGTAGCCAATTTGTATAAAATTTTACCTTTTATTTCCCTGTTCTGTCCCCCCACCTCTTACAAGTTATTGCGGTACATAAACGAGCAATTAATACGGCGATGACAGCAGGTTCACAGGCAGTTACCGCGGTTCCGAACAAATTAATCGTTTCCTTAGTGAATTCCTCTATGATTTCCTGCGGTAATAAAATTTAATGGATTGGTTAATTGTTAGTTTTTATGGTTGTTAATGACAGTTATGTGATTTAGTTGTAATATATTTATATTCCAACCACCACCACCACCATTTGGTGGTGTAGCCAGTAGCCTTGGTTTCCATGCAGGGGGCGTAGGTTCGATCCCGTCCAGTTAAGTCAGGCGATGCGATTGGCTCACTACTAATCTGTCACACTAGACAGAATTAATTTGAGCTCTATTGTGAAATGTGGATATTCTGTTCACAATGTATTATGTTAAGAATATCTCTGAGACCTCCAAGGGGTATACAATACAGGTTCTAAAACTCAATGTCAAACCGAAAATAGGAGAAAAATAAATCCAATACAGTACTGGCATTTTTGAACATTGTGAAAATTGCCACCCTACGCCGAACAATCAGATGTGTGAGACTACAAATTAATATAATTTTTCATGAAAATACTTGTTCTCTAGCTCTATCTTTTGTCAGACTCTTGTAGTAACATTTTTTTCTTTGCCTTTGGCACTACACCCTGTAAAATAAAAAACTATTAACTGAAAAGATAAAAACAAGTTCCTTAAATCAGCTATAATAACTTTGTTTGAGCAAATTAATACAATTTGAATGTTATTCCTTATTAGGTAGGTATCGCAAACGGGGACAAAGAAAAATGACTTATTTGTTGGTTATTTTAATTTGCTCAAACAAAGTTATTATAGCTGATTTAAGGAACTTGTTTTTATCTTTTCAGTTAATAGTTTTTTATGCAGTCGGGTTTTTTGTTTTTCTAAATAATTTAGTTTATTTCATACTTTTTAGTCTTGTGTCAAAATGGTAGCATAAAAGTACTATAATATATATATATTTGGAATCTGCTCTTCACTAGCTTTCATTCGATACCCATATTGTAATTTTTTACGAAAAAAAATTGATTCTCCCCCCTCTCTTTTTTAATTCGCAGAAGCCATATTGAAATTATGTACCCTATGACACTCTCACAATTTTTACGAATCTAACGACACCTCATACGTTAAAATCCATCAAGCCGTTTAGGCTGTAGGGCGTGCCAAAGAAATAGACATACAAACATACATACATACATACATACATACATACATACGCTCGAAAAACATAACCCTCCTTCTGTCGCAGTCGGGTAAAAAGTATGGTCTTAACCTGGCAAGTTATTTCAAAATGAAAAATAATAAAAAGAAGTTATTTCAAAAGTTGGCTCATTTAATAAAGGTTTCAAAAAGGTATCACACTTGTCACTTTTTCTTTTAAAAAGTAGCATTAAATTGTATAGGTACCTATCCTTATGTAGGTATGAACATTTTTATTTAATCTTGGCCAAACAACATTATCTGTCATCATGACAAAGTATGATCAAGAATAACGTAATAAGCGACGTTTACGAGGTTATAAAAGTAAAAATTTACTAGAATTACCAAGTTAGACCACAGATAGGAGATCTTGGACCGTCATAAATGTCGTTTGGACGAAGAATCACTGCTTTTTGTAATAATATCCACAGTACTTGGTTATTACAATGTAATATTAAACTATGTCGTTATAACTTTATTTTCATACTCTATTCCACAGACCATTCCAATCATATCTTTATCTATCTACAAGTAGTTAAGATAGAAGTGAAATAGTGCTCAATGTTTTTAGAGGGAATCGACTATACAGGGTGAAATAGATAGCATACCCATGGATACCATATTTACCTTTAATTCCCAGCAGTGGGTTTATGTGGTCTGTTTTTAACATTGATTGACCTTTGAAAATTTGATAGTTTGTGTGTGTGTGTTTGGTTGCAACCCAAATCGGTTGGCGTTTTAAAAAAAAAAACATTTACTAAATTCTTTACGTGATTTTTATTTCATCGCAATCAGCTCACTCAATCAAAAAAAACCCGCGGGCAAAGCTAGCATGACAATACATAATCACCTCGGTGCAACGGGAATACCGTTTGCAGCTACGAACAAATTCGTAAGCATTCATTATCTGACCCCAAACTGACTACAACCACACTTAGATACCGATTCCTGAACACCAGGCCTTTATTATAAGAACAACAATACACACCCTTAACATATTGAATAGCTTTGCTGAACTACCAATCTGATTGTTACTGGGGACACTAAAATGATTGTATAGACATTATGCATGTGCGGCGAAGCGTCTGGCAGACATGGGCCAATTAGATATTCTGTGTAGTGTCCAGTTCAGAATAACATTAACCCACTAGGATTCGTATAGACGTTATGAATCCGAGCATCGGCATCGTCAACATCTGATGGCCTTACCGGGAGCTCATAGAAATCAATGTATCCGATCCAACCTCTAACTATAGACATGATGCCATAGAGGTTTCCTATCTCATTAGATTTAGAAGGGAAAAGACAGCCTAGACGTACATTTACGGACCAAATCAGCGACGTGTTTAAAAGAGCCAGGTCAGAGCTACATCGTGAGGAAACCTGCATGCTTCAATTTCGAGGCATGTATTGTTGTACCCACTGTCCATTATAAATGGCGACGGGCTCACCCCCTGTCACACTGGTCAGATTTTCGGTACTACTGGTGAAACGTTCAAAACGTTCTGTTCAGAGGTTTCAAAATATATCTGACTACCCCCTATATAGTCGTGAGCATATGCTTATGCTAGGTCAGATCTACCCGAAACTGACGAGCATGTAAGAAAGGACTAATGAATGTGGAGGAAGCTAGAGAGCTTTGTCAGGGTCGTAGCAGATGGCGTTCCGGTGTATCTGCCTAACCCAGTGGTAAACAGGCGTCTTTAGGACGAGAGAATGCATCTATTTGGCGCACCCTTATGCACTCTCCGTATCACATGTCCATATTATCATTTTATCACGATAACCGAATAATATTGAACGTTAGTTAAACTGCAACAACTGAGATATAAATGTTGAGATGGGTGGACAGTGTTAACTATACATATCCATCTCAACATTTGTATCTCAGTTGCATGCATACTTTTTTGATTCGTCCTGGTAACGGCCCAAAACGATCCGTACTACCCGATGACAAACCTTATATTATTGTAATCTATAATAATTAATAAATCGCACAAAAAAAATATTCCATGATATACTTTACCATTATGGCATTTTAAGCTTTGAAAAAGCTTTTATAGGATTATAGGAGGATTTCATGCTAGAATATGTGGAGTATATGCGTTAGAAATAACGTTTGGACAGAATGGTAACATTTCAGAATTGCAATATTCCAGAAAACGTTCTTGCACTTTTCGCATGTTAATTCTTAACATGATGTCAACTACAATGTTGAAAATTTACGCCCGGTGGATTCAACTCGTGTATTTCTTGTCGCACAACCCGACATAAAAGCTGAAGCAAAACAAACTTTTTACGATTTCAAATGCTATTTAAAATAAGCATAGCATATGATCAAGACTGTTTTCTCATATGTATAACTAAGACGCTGTTATACCGTCGAGGCCGTTTTTTGAACACAAACGAAAGTGTTTTAAACTGTGTTTTAAAGTCTGAAATTCAATTATGTCTTATTTAAGGATCGGGTGGATGGGCGACTGTTCTCAATAACACGATTAGATTAAGTTTACTCGATAGAAAAAAATCCCAAAGTTACCCCTTTATGTTATGTTTTTTCAATACTATGATTAAACTGCTGATATTTAACTTTTTATTCTTGTACTTAACTAAATACATTAAATATTTCTAGTGAACTCAGGAGAAGTTTTAGCTTAGAAACTCCCATGAGCAAAGATATTGACGAAAAACACGTTTTTTTGCGATCCTGCTTTCAATTGGAGCGGGATGGCTAATTGTAAACTTATGCTTGCAAGAAAGAGACGCTGCAAGCGTCTGGGAAGAAGCGCGCGAAAGCGGTGGGATAACCTAGCCTTAACATAAATATACAACTAGTAAAGTAGCCGTGTGGTTCAAGCTTAGAATGAACCACCTCAATTCTTCCCGTGGGCACAGTGTTCTTTGAACCCCCTGTCAACGATTCATCAGTTACAGCTACTCTGGTGAGTTTATATTGAGTTTGAGGTGCATATGCAGATGCTGCACTAGTAGTTGGACTGCAATCGGAAACTGGAGCTGGAGTTTTTATCCGTTTTGTGAAACAATTGTCTATCGGCTTTGATGACCCGGTTGGTGTAATGGTTACCACGCCGGACTGCCAAACCAGGGTCCTGGGTTCGAATCCCGGTCCGGTCATGGATGTTACATGTTGGTGCCGTTGTTGTATGGTTCCCATAACAAAAAATCATTACAATGTATGTGCCTGTGAGCGTTATTTATTAATTTATTTTATTTTATTTGATGATTGTCGCCTCTTTCCACTTCTTCTTTTTCTTATCGTTGCTGCAAGGCTGCAAGCATAAAGAAATAACACGCTCCTCTTGGTAGAGATGGTGTAATAAAGTGTGCACAGTAACCACCAACTGGGCATGACGTCATCTAGTTTGTACTGCGATTGTTGTATACCATAGAGAAACTACACGCTCCCCTAATGCTTTTTGTCTCCCCTCACCCGTCCCTCACCCCCTTTGTCGGCGACATAATTTTCTATAGAAACAAGCCGGTAAGCCATCTCCTCTTACTCCATGGCTGCAAGCCCTGGTGTCAGAGTTTATTCAAACCGCCTTACGGCCTCTGACGTGGTTTTTTTTTATCTAACGATTACTACCACCAAAGGTAGTAGCCGGGAGCAACAGCTTAACGTGCCATCCGAAGCACGGAATCATCTTTCTTTTCAGACAATCAGGTGACTCAGCCTGCAATGTCCAAACCAACTGGGGGAAAACGCACAAAGTGACATTTCAATAGGTGCCCCCCGTGGGAATCGAACCCACGACCTCCGTGTCAAGAGCCCAATGCTCTTAACCATTAGACCACGGAGGCAGCCTCTTTCCGCTTGCCGCTTCCACTACTATTTCGTGATCCTCCTTCTCCACAACCACTACCACCAATCAAATTCTTCTGATTTTCCTGTCCCAAACCAAAGCGAAAGCCTTAATAAATATAGATACTTACAGATAATTTTTTTTTGTTAAAATATAAGAAAAAAAGCTTGTAATAGGGATTAATCGTGCGTGTCGCATGCTAACTATAAATTATAAAAAACCGTCTAATAATATAAATTATATTATTAGACCGTCAAACTGAACAACTTTCTCTATGGGACCAACATCGAAATCGCGAAAAAAATAATTTTAAATCCATACATATTTTAGCTCTAGTCGATTTGTAGAGTATAGAACATAAATTTTTTTTTTCGCGATTTCGATATTGGTCCCATAGTGAAAGTTGTTCAGTTTGATGGTCTACACCACCCCCTTAAATGTTTATTTGTAGTTTTGTAACACCTTGTATAAGAGAAAAAAGGCAGGAACTAACCCCGCTAGCTCAGTTGAGGTCAGAGTCCTGAGAGAGCCCCACTTTTCTCAAATTTGCGAAACCGCTTGCCAGCAGCTGGCTTGAAGGTAGGTCTCCGTCTTTCCAGCGATACGTAAACTGAAGAGAGTGTTATGGGTTATACATTCTTATTTAAAAATTAGAAAGTCGTCGTTGAACACTTAATAAGAGTCAAGTAGAACGTGCCTAAGCTTTTACACTTAAAAGAATATAGCCACAGTATAATAATATTCAAAAATGTTGGCAAAGCCCAAGTTTTAGAATTCTACCGTAGCGAGGGAGAGGAATATCTCAAGATTCTTTACATTGTTTTAAAACATCGAGAGCTGTCTCTTCGTCTTTTTCTCTACCACAACCGTCATTCACAATAGTCAATGAAGTTGTTTTTTTTGTTTTTACTATCCCATTTCATCCCACTGCAACTGGGCAAAGTCCATTTTCATCCTCCAACTCTGGCCACACGTCAACGAAAGCATCCAGATCGTCCCGCTACGTACCTCTTCCTAGGACGACCTGGACACCGACGACTGTTTTCTAGAATCCAGGGCACGGTATTGTATAGTATTTCTTGCCCACCTTTCCTGGTGCATTCGACAGAATGAAGTTGTTACACTGCTTAATCTTAGTATGTAACACTATAGCTGTCCTTCTCTAGCACTTAGGCAATCTTGAGAATTGATTAAGTCTTCGATTTAACGGAGGTCGAGGCTGATATGTGATCTTGCAAAAATGTAGTGTAAACTGTACATGTAGGATTTGAACCTTGATTCTGACCTACGCTACGACCTTGCCTGTAATATAATATACTAATGAAGCAGTAGATACTATAGTTCATTGATCGAAGTAAAATGAATGGATTACGCGAACAATCAAAAAAGAAAAAAAAACAATTGCTAATCAAAATTGTTTTTACTTTGACGGGGGTAAGTACCTCAAATAATTACCGAGATGCCACATACAAAAAACACACCCACAGAGAAAAAAGATGCCACATAGAAAAAATTGAAACTATTCATCTATATTATATATTCGATATAATGAAATTCTAAACTGTACGTCGATGTACATTGAAGATATTTGTAAACAAAGATATTGGGGGCGTTAAGAATACGAAATGGCATGCATTGAGACCATTTCTAGAATTTTTTTCTGTTTGTTTGCATTACTTAAAAAAAAACTGATCCGATTTGGATGAATCATAAAGCATAAGGCTTAGTTTGGATTAACATATAAGTTTTGTTTTATCGCAATCGGTTCGTCCAATCAAAAGTTGTACTTGTAAGTATTTAAAGTCATTGGTCTGCGCGGACCGGGTCGCGGGCGCCGCTTGTATAGTACACTAGTGTTTTCCCGCGACTTCGACGACGACGTTAAACCACGACAGATATGGATTTTCATACTACTTTTGCCGGCCGCTGCCCGCATAGTAAAGCAATTTGGATTTATCTCGAAGAAGGTTGTCAAAATAATGCTCAAATTTCCAAGCATGTTTGAGAAAACAATGTAATTGTATTATTTAACAATAGTTATACAGAAATATCAATTCAAAAACCAAATTAACAGAATTCAGACACGATCCATTGAATTTTTCACTATTCATTAATTCAATAGGAAATTGGTAGGATTCCATTTTGAAACTATTTCTATAGAAACGAGTTCGAGGAGAAAGTTTATTTCAAATTGTTGTTGAGTTATTTTAAACTCTATCTGTAAAAGATAAAGACTAAAATTGAGCGGCCAGTTTTGTAGACAGAGTCGGTTACAAATTATTGTAGGGCTGCCTTGTGCTCTTTTCATTCTTTACAAATTGTATGATATTAATTTCACTTCATGTTCGTTTTATGTTTTCTTTTTCGGTAATTTATAAGATAACATTTTGATAATACATATAATTATACTCGCGACTAGATCGTAATTCCTTTACTATGTATTTAGATATTAACATTTTCGAAAAAAAAATCTGCATCTGCATTTTCATACAAAATCGAATCCAATTTTAGAATACTTATGAAAAGTAGACAATAAATAACTTTGTAGGTACCTTTTATAAACTTCTTTCCTCGCGTTACCTTTCAATGTTATTCCAAATTTTGCTATAGCTACCAACACAACATACAAAATATAATCAAATAAAAAAATACGAAATATAACGAGTGACACCCCTTCGACACAGCCTTCGACGAGCGAGCACCCGATAGGAAACTCAAACAAAAAGTAGTGAACGATCATCAACCATCGAAACTTTACCAACTATGAGTACCAATACTTACAATGGCGTGCAAGATTATTGTGAAGCTAAAAATAATAACTGGTTGTTCACACGACTGATCCTACGATGCCCACACCAGCACCAAGTCAAGTCAAGTCAAAAATTTTTATTCAAAATAATATCACATAGATAACTTTTTGACGTCATTTTTGATTCTACCACCGCTTCGGAAGGTGTTCCGTTGTAGAGAAGATGCGGCCAGAAACTCCGTGCCGGTTAGAAACACTGCATCCAAATCTGATATTTTTTTGATGTCTTAGGTGTAACTAACTACCACTAAGCATATGCTCACGACTATATTCCCCGAGGGGGTAGTCAGAGATATTCTGAAACCTCAGAACATCCACTTTTCACCAGTAGTACCGAAACTCTGTCCAGTGACGGGGGGTGAGCCCGTCGCCACTTATAATGGACAGTGGGTACAATACACGCCTCGAAATTGAAGCATGCATGTTTTTCTTCACCGAAAAGCCAGTGGTGTTACAAATCGTACATAATTTCCGAAAAACTCATTGGTACGAGTCAGCCTGGACGGGGATCGAACCATCGTCTCCTGCACGGCAGGCAAGGTTACTCGCCACTGGACCACCACGGCTTCAATTCTGTCTTAAGTGTAAATAATTACCACTAAAGGGTAGTACGTTGTTAAACTTCGTTAAGTAGTTAATTAATTATGTAGTTGTGTGAGTAATTTTAAATTAATTAGAGACTACAGAGTTTGACTCGAGTCTTTTCGCTGAAACCTAGTTGCACTGTTTTTAAAGCGGCAGATGTAAGAACGAGAGAAGTGCATTTGTGTTTATCGTGTACACTTGTAAACGCACTTCAAAATATCCTGCGTACCTGATTTGTTTTCAGTAAAGATTGGCATTGTATTCGAGATGCACAAGGCATCCATCATTATCATCAATGCCTAAAAATGGCGCCTTTTTCGCTTATTTTTTGCGAAGCTGTCAATTGAATATTTTAGTTCAGAATAAAGTAACAAACACACAGTTGTTATGACAAGTATATCTCTAAAGTATAATGAATATGAATATACAAATATTCATATTCATTATACTTTAGAGATTATTTCCTATCCGAGTCATGGATAGGAAATAGGGTCGTTTTGAAGCCGGAAGGGGGGGGATATGCTATCGGGGTGGTGGAGTTACAATGGTACAGTTTTACAAAAGAAAGAAAATAAAAACCAAAATTTACAAGTGAGGAAATCTTGTTCGATTCGAAAACGTCTCGAAACCATAGCGATAAACACTAGCGATGCTGACACGTGGCGTCATAAGAAAACCTTAGGTACGTACCTAAATTAAATACGTACCGTATATTAAAAGTAATTAATGTTTTAATATGTTTATAAGCCAATTAACTTTATTTTTAGACCATACAATAGCTTCATGCATTATAAATTTTACCACATTCTACTCAAAAGCATTTAAACTAAGTCAAAATTGATTTAAAGATATAGGACTGACTTTAAAACGTAAATCAGTCTTTACTGCAGTGAATATACAGATTACGTGTTACTTGGGACACCTACTAATGGTTCGACATTTAATAGTTTTTTTTTAATGAGTAAACATTTAATTCAAATTATTATTAAATTTGACCTTGCTAACCTATTGTGCTACTTATTGCATATCACCTTCCGGCTTTGAAACGACCCCGATTTCAATGTGTATTTTGTTCTACAGGGTGTTAGGGTAAACAGTTGCATTACTTTAATGGGTGAGTTTACTTATGATACTGAAAAACTTTCCAAAAGGAACAAAGAGAAATGTTAAAAAGTTTTTTCATTTGTAAGTTCGATCAGCATGGCATTTAGTATGGAAAGTAACAATTTTTTTTTGCGAATTTCAGTAGGTTTCTAAGGGAAAGGTAGGTATTTAGTATCATGGGTACAATTAACCCTTATAGCAATGTAACTGTATACCCTAACACCCCGTATATCGTTGTCTAGTTGAAAATCTGCAATGACTATGTGACATTCATATTTTTTGGAAATGTTAGAATTGTTTAGAAATATAAAAAACACGATTGAGGGCAGCACAATAATAAACCCGCTTTAATAGACCTCCGAACTTGGCTGTTGAGCTTAGCTCTTGCTTATTAAATTATATCAATTGAAGGTCAGAATAAAACTCAGGAGCTTTTACTGCTTTACCTTTTCTAAGTAAAATTAAATGAACCCTACATAATTAAATTAACAAAATTAATTTACATGAATTTAGTAACGTGTGCCGTACAGTCGTTGCAAAGGGACCCTTTTTAGATTAACCGCTTGTTTAAAACGTTAGCCTCCTTCTAGGGCAGTCGGGTAAAAGAATAAATAGGTGAATGAATGAAATAAACTTTATAGCTTTATAGCTCATAAAATGGCTTCACCGCAATTAGGCACTTATTGACCTGTACTGAACAACTATCACTAAAGGCTTTTTTCAGGAAACGCGAAAAAAAATCTGCTGTCCCATACAAAACTGCTGTACCTACCCGACTCAAATGTATGGGACAGCTGATTTTTTTTTCGCGTTTCCTGAAAAAAGCCTATAGTGATAGTTGTTCAGTATGATGGTCTATGTTCACCGTTTCAGTATTTGCTAGGCTGTCACTTATACCCTGTATATTTTATAGGTAGGTACAGAAAAACAATGTAAAAGTGAACGTTTTTTTTTCTTTCTTCGAACCTTTAAAAATCATACACAAGTATTGTATTAAAATAGCTTTGAGTTGGAGTAGCACTTTTTAATTCGGGTTTGTTGATTCTGAAATCTTAAACGGACGATAAAAGGACTCTTAACAGATTTGTTAGGAAATTTGTACACGGCTTATGGTTGTACGATCAGTGATGGTTGTAATGTTCAAAAATGGTGTTAATTAAGGTTGAATGATGATAGCATTTTACCTAAAAACACAGCACATTAGAAACCTTATACCTTAGTCGCCTTGTACGACACCCACAGCAAGTAAAGGGATAGTTCATGCTGAACTGAAACCACTCGGCATCTACATTTCAAGGTAACATAAAAAGAAATTTATGTTATTTGTAATTTAATCATCATTACTACTATCATCATTACTACTACTAATAGTAGTAATTTAATCATCATCATCATCATCATCATCATCTAGGTTTGACTTTGAGAATATACTAACTAACGACTGTAATTCCCTCTTGGGCTGATTAAGGTTTAACCAAATAACATTATACAGGGTGTAAACTTAAATGGGTTACTATTATGGTGGTGCTACTTGGGAATGTTCCTCCATTGAAAAGGGAAGATCTTCCACCAGGCTTAGTGTGAAGCCTGGGGACCGGCCGTGGTCCAACAGTTCTTAGTTGGACCTTGTATATATATCGAATCTCTGTGATTATTTCTCTTGCGCGATTTATGTCTCGCATTCGATTGTGAACCTTATTTGTAGTAGGTTACGAGTTACGTATTTACGGTGAACGTTGTCTTTGTATGGAGCATATTTCTGAGAGCGACGGTATCGCCATCTGTTAGCTTCTTTGCTATAACTTGTGGGTGTTGACATCTATGGCAAGTCCCCACAGTACTCCCCCCTCAGACCGGAGGTCGTTGAGTTGTTCGAAGTGTGCAGTCTGTAACCGTGTAGGTGCAGGGCTCCAGTCAAGTGAGTCTGACGAGCGATGTGCTGCGAGTGTGTGCATCTGTCAGGGAGTCCAGTCCTGATGTGATGCGGGTGAGTGACAGGCGTGGAGAAGGCGAGCAGAACTGCCACGTGGAAGTGAGCTCAGACACGTGGGCTGCGGAAGATCCTTCTATGCAGACGCTGACTGTCGTTGAGGAAGCTGCAGGCCCAGGAAGCGGTGTGAAGACAGCTGCGATGGACCTGGTCGGCTTCGGGTTGACGGCGTGTGACTGCTGCTTGTTTTGACCTGGTCGAGGCGTAGGAAGGGTTGGTTGAACTGGTTGCTGCTCTGTGTTGATGCTGCTCTGCGGTGTTCAGGTTGCGATGTTCTTTGTCGAGGGTCACCAATATGGAGGTGCTACTTGGGAATGTTCCTCCATTGAAAAGGGAAGATCTTCCACCAGGCTTAGTGTGAAGCCTGGGGACCGGCCGTGGTCCAACAGTTCTTAGTTGGACCTTGTATATATATCGAATCTCTGTGATTATTTCTCTTGCACGATTTATGTCTCGCATTCGATTGTGAACCTTATTTGTAGTAGGTTACGAGTTACGTATTTACGGTGAACGTTGTCTTTGTATGGAGCATATTTCTGAGAGCGACGGTATCGCCATCTGTTAGCTTCTTTGCTATAACTTGTGGGTGTTGACATCTATGGCAAGTCCCCACACTATATTTAAGGGTTGCTTCAGACTAGCAATCTGAACAACGTTCACTGAGGAGCGAATATCTGAATTGCGAAAGTATGTTTACTGTTCCATACATTTGGGTAGAGTAGCCAATGAAGTTTTCTATGGAATAACAACAATAATAACAATAAACAGTCAGTTGCATTACTTTAAGGGGTGATTCTACCTATGATACTAAACAACTTTCCCTGAGAAACCTATAGGAAATGCGAGATTTTTTTTTCGACATTTCATACAAACGTTCGATCTGTTGATTGCAATTACGACATTTTTTTTGCGAATTTACAATAAGTTTCTTAGGGAACGTTGTTCATTATCATGGGTACAATCACACCTTAAAGTAATGCAACTGTTTACCTTAACACCCTGTATAAATTGCGCATTTAAATGTTCACCCTGTATTACACGTATTTTGTACCACACTCCTAGCAGAATAATATTAGAGTGATAAAAGATAAAATCCCTCTTTATTACAATTTTTATTGCTTATAAAGGAAATGTACTCGGAAGGGTGTTCTTATCGCTAATAGTGATCTCTACCAGACTCTCTATCCGTGTAATGTCATGTTGACAACAATCTTAGGACATGAAATGATATGAGAACCAACGATAATATTCTCTTCGGGAATGGTCTAGATTCTAGACCATACCCATAGAAAGAGAATACCACTTGGGGTACGCCAGTTAAGGGGATATAATTCGGAGCGCGCTCCATACAAACGTACTAGGGTGATATTTTCAATACTAACCAATTAAAGTCAATGAAATTTTGCAGAAACAATCTAGAAACAAATTTCTATGCTTGTATGGAGTCCGATTTTCGTTAAAATGTATAGTTTTAATGTTACAGTGCCTCAAAGATTTCCATACAAATCTTAAATTTATCGTAGCATTGAAAATGTATAATTTAACGAAAATCTGACTCTATACAAGCATAGAGATTTGTTTCTAGATTGTTTCTGCAAAATTTCATTGACTTTAATTGGTTAGTATTGAAAATAACACCATAGTACATTTGTATGGAGCGCGCTCCGAATTATATCCCCTTAACTCTGTGCATAGGTCATTATATCTTTATTTGTTTAATTAACAGTCCGTTATTTTAAAGGGGTTCACCATTGTCTTGCAAGTCTAATGAGGCACGTAGAGATATAAATTTGAGAAAACCTGGTCTAGAAGAGTACGACACTTACCATACCTAACTACTACCTGTTTTAAAACTGGCCAATAGTGTGTCGGATATACCCTTGATACCGAAGATAGGGTTCCGTTGCTGTTTTATTTTAGCCTAGGCGCCCGATCGGGGTAATTATTTTAAACATTGACTTTCGGTGCTGATTCAGTGTTGGTTTTCGATTCAACCGTGCGGAATTTGGTGTCGCACTAAGCTTGATTCACTTATTTACTACTAGCTGTTGCCCGCGACTTCGTCTGCGAGAACCTTTAAAAAGTATTCTATGTGTTAATCCAGAACACCTTCTATCTGTGTGCCAAATTTCATCCAAATCCGTTCAGCCGTTTATGCGTGATTGAGTCACAAACATCCAAACATCTAAACATCGTCACAAACTTTCGCATTTATAATATTAGTGAGATGTGATTGACAGTGGTAATGTGTCAGTTGCGATCGAGTTACGACTTAAATTTCTCTCAAATGATTAGCGGGATACCGAATGCATGAAAAATTATGTTTCGGTAGGTAGCGGTTTAGCGCAATCGGTCCCCAGTACTTGCCCATGTATTTCGCTACAGCATCCATTATAATTGTAATTAAAATTAATGAGATGAAGACTGTATTATTTTAATTGTTGTGTTTAGTTTACTCAATCATCACATCACGCATGTGCTGACCGCTATTTTTTGTGTGAATTAAACGGTATTATTAGTTTACTCAATGCTTATTAAGATAAAATTTAAATATTATAAAAAATCCATATTTAAAGTTGTTCAGTTTGATGGTCTGAGTTCACCGTTTCAGTATTTGCTAGGCTGTCACTTACACCCTGTATAGAGATAAACAATAAATGACTTAGTCACGAACTAGGTACTCCATTTAATAAGAACTTGTTTCAATGAAGTCTTACTCACTAAGGCCAAGAAGGCCAATGTGAACGATTCTTTACTTCATAATAATCAAATTCCAGATGTTGTTTCTACAGAACTGAGGTGGCATACAGACAGAATCTTCGAAACTATAAGGTTTCTTATTTGACTATGGAACCCTTAAAAATTAATATTTAAAAATCTATTTTCTCTCCAGAGATAATTACAGTTCTGTAGACCTGCTACGTCGTAGCGCTACGATAGAGCGTAGCAGCTACGAAGCCCTGTAGACGTAATGTTATACAATATTATGCTCGAGCAATCTAACTTAATTGCCAATTAGTTCTATCGAAATGCCTTGAAATTAGTGCTGGCAAAGAGCTGACGGGAAATAAGTAAATAATGCATCTAATACCCTTGTATTAAGGTTTATGTTTGTGATGCTCAGATGTTACTTATTCTGCATGGTTTGTTATTGTTTTGTTTGTGTATTGAGTTTCTTGGAGTCAAAACGTTTCTGTTTCTACCTTTGTGGATGGAACGTGGATGTTTTGAGGTTTCAGAATATCCTTGACTACAGGGAATAGGTGAGCATATGTTATACTATGCTTCTACCTTTGTAAATACAAGAGTAGGAAAACATTTAGAATTGTATACAGGGTGTACATCTTAGTAACGAAGACAATGTGTTTACATTTTTTTTAACGTAAAACTAACAATAAAAATAATTTATCCTTTTTAAATACATATTTATATTTATTTAGAATGAAAATAAAAAGGTATAATGTGCAACAAAACACCTTAGTAATATTTCAATGAATGATTTAGTTTGGAGTGTAAACCAAGTGAAAGTTGTTTGGTTTGATGGTCTAAACTACCCCTTTAAATATTACTAGGGTATTTTAATATACCCTATAAACCTGATTCCAATTGATCATCATCATCATTTCATCAGATGGACGTCCACTGCTGGATGTAGGCATCCCCCAAGGTTCGTCACAACGACCGATCTTACGCTGCCCTCATCCAACGGGTTCCCGCCGACCTCACCAGGTGGTCGGTCTACCTTGTCACTTAGGCCTACCCACGCTGCTGTTTTTCCGATACGCGGTCGCCACTCAACAACTCTGCAAGATATCTCTTTCGGGCTATGTCAGCTATACTGGTTCTTATGAGGATCTCTTCATGTCTGATTCGATCTCGCAAGGAAACTCCGAGCATAGCCCTCTGCAATGATTCCAATTGACTTTTCAGTATTGACGTCATTTCGACTAACAAAATGTAGGACACAGTCATAACCGTAGATAGTTAACATCCTGTGTAAAAATTGTCAATTCTTTCATTAGATTTTGAAGTAATTTATCGAAGACCAAAATGGCTTAGGTACATTACTCAACAAAATTGATGTCAAACTAATGAAATGGATTGTTTTATTCATTGCTTTGTCTATCAATAATTTATAGCTTCTTTTGATGTGCGATAAATTTATCTTCATTTTTATTTTGACGACCAATTTGCAGACTTTCTTAATGCACCGAGGGTAGCGGGTTCAAATCCTATTAAGGGGCAGATATTTGCTAGCTGTTACATATAACCTCATGTGTTTGACATTTTTATGCGTAAGGCCTCCGCTCATTGCAGCGATAATATCGCTGCGATTTTGCGATAATTGTTTCCCGTACATTTTGTATGGGGACGCGCGCGATCCTACACACTGACGCGATATTATCGAGCGATAATATCGCTGCGATTTTGCGATAATTGTTCTCAATACATTTTGTATGGGGACGCGCTCGATCCCACACACTGCCGCGATATTATCGCAACCTGACGCAATCTCTTTCGACTACATTCAGTGGTGGGGTGCATGCGTGACGCGAATCGCGGAATCGCTGCAGTGTGTAAGGGGTCGCGATATCGCTGTCGATAATATCGCTCGATAAAATCGCTCGATAATATCGCTGCAATGTGCGGAGGCCTTAAAATACGCACTGCCAAACATCCAGGGGTCTTTTTGTGTAACTAGGTTACCGATCTTATAAACGATATAATCGGAAACTTATATAATAGCCATACATATAGGATCAACGGTTTAGAGGGGGGCTTGACAGACTTGTGACCATCGCTGATCTTTTCTTCTTATCGTGTGGGCAAGCCCTGGTGTTAGAGTTTATTCAAACCGCCTTACGACCTCTGATTAAGAGTTGAACTACACCACGTAGCACAGCATCGCATTTTTCTGTCGCTCCATCCTTCATCCACGCGGCGTGCTGTTCCGTGCTATTCCGTTCCGTCTATCTTATATGCTCTAGCAAATGACTTTCCTGAGTGACAGTAAAAGATGAAGCGACGGAAGAATGCGATATCGTGCTTCCTGATGTAGTTCAACCCTTATCTGGTTATTAATGTAATGACTCCTACCACTAGACATAGTAGCCGGGACCAACGGCTTAACGTGCCATCCGAAGCAAGGAATCACTTTCCTTGTCTGAAAAGGAAAATGATTCCGTGCTGATCTTTTCTAATATCAGTTCCATATTAATCCCTATTGCGGTTAAGAAAGGTTTTTAAAAAGGAGGTTCCTGTACCTCACCTGGAGTCATTACCTGTCTGCCAAAATGAATACTTCGTTTGTAAAATAGTGGACCACATTCAAATTAATTTTTAGGATCCTTAAAGTACATCATTTCCACTGGTATTATGTATCTTCGCCCATGTGGGTTTAGTAAACTTGCAGCGAGATCTTAGTCTATTACAGCTCCAGAAATCAAAGATACAGGTACCTACATCTTTTTATAAATTTATCTACAATTTAAACCTTTACCTATTCTATCCAATAGAGACGATCAAAAGCACTAGAAATAAGAATTCCACAAAACAAAAACAAATCGAATATTGCCTCGATCATTTGCCAACGTTCCCTGAAAACGAATGCCTATCAAAGTCACCAATATCTTTGCAGCAAATGAAACTGCCTATCTAAAAATCTACCCACTAAAAGCATCCATTCACCGATCTCCACATTATCATCTCATATCCTTAACAACATTAAAACTAAACTAATTAAAATTACAAATTCAAAAAGCTCAAACTTCATCTATCAAGAAGTCAGTATGAACCGTGCGGTCTTGCGGAGCGGACGTGCGCGATGCCTCCGTAAAAATGCGTACTCTCATCTTAATATACTTCGCAACATTAGTGCAGTGTTTCAAAGGTGATATAGTGAGACATGTGCGACATAGTGGCAGGCCGTTGATCAGGCATGGGAGGTCCAGAGTCCACTTTACAAGACTTCATGCCAGGGCGCGAGAGTTGGTCGCACAGACGATTGAAGCTGAAAGGAGTAGCGAATTAGGTATGAGGATCTTTGATTTCTGTTCTTAAGGGATTGATAATACATATACTCACGACCATGGTCCTTTTTGGGGTGACCAGAAAGTCCACTACAGCTTCCAACTATAATTATTTTTAAGATATAGAAGAGTGGCGGATGTGTATATTATTTCGGTTTCAATCTTAGAGGGACCGTTCATCAATGCATCTTAGCAATACGTGTAAAGTGAAATATGAGTAACAAAAAAGTTAATTAGTTGTACTAACTTTGTTAATTAACTGTAAAAGTTGAAGGAAAGATGTTTCGCCTTATCATAACTAACTTTTGAATCATATCGTGTGTGAATCTCATAATATTTCTCATTAGATAGTTCACTCAATCAAAGTCAAAGTCAAAAATTTTTATTCAAAATAATATCACATAGATAACTTTCTGACGTCATTTTTGATTCTACCACGTTTCAATCAATCTTCTATACGTTTTATGGTTTCTATTTAAACGAATATTCACGAAAATTACCTACTATGTTTACATTGCCTAGGCAAGAGCGGTACCTTCTGGCACAGGTGTTTCTATAATTTTTTTTCAGAAGATTCCAACCACAACTCAAAATTATGTACTTTTAAGAAAGCGAAATAAACTATTTTTATTTATTTTATTTATGATAATTGCAGGAAACGAAATGAGAGACACTATCAGTTACTAAATCAAAGTCCAAAAAATTACCAAAGAATACCAAGATGACCGTATTCGATAAAAAATTCTGTCACAGTTTCGTTTTGCAACTGCTTTTTAGGTGACTTGTCTATCCAATTTACTAGTAATTTCACTTTCGAATCCATACTTTTAAAGATGTGGAATTTTTCCCAAAAATTAGTACGGTGTTTAGTTTTCGTAAAAATGGCTCCAAATTAGCCATTTTTCTTTTGATATTTAATCTTGTGACGGTTTCAGTTAATTTAGCAGGTTTAAGAGATAAGTAGTCAAATTGTTTTAGTATAATTTTATAAATTGTTTTGAATGTGTCTTGTTTTGGTTAGATGATTTGATTCTTTAGCCGTGATTTTCGAATGTTGGTAGCAGGAAAAATTCATTATGTTACGTAAAAAAAATCATTACGTTACGTATCTAGAAAAAGTTTAGTTAAATTAGCAAAACTGTTGGAATAGTTCTTTTTTGCTAAACTTGTGGACAATTAGGAACAAAACTCTCGTTGTTAATAAATTAAATCAATGAGTTGTTATGAACAAAACAGAGTATTAATTATTTAAAAAAGATTTGTAATTTATTGATCTGTGTTGATTAGTTACTATTAAATTTACGAATTGGTTAACAATAATCAAACACTTTGATTGATATTAAGCGCAAAGGTTAGGTGTGCTGCAACCGCGTTAGTTAGTCTATGTAAAATCAGTTAACAATAACAAAAACTTCAGTTAATACATACCAAATATAAATACATAACTAGTTTTGGACCGATTACTAAACTGATTGTTTAAATTTAACTAAAGTTTATTTCCCTACAACGAAACCTGTAAATCAACAAAACTAGTATGGTTGATCTTTTTTTTTCAGTGTAGCGAGCACACCATAAAAAAAGTGCAACGGTATAATAGAGAAATTATGTCATGATAATTTGATGGCTTACAGTCGTTTATAGTAGATTATACACACCGAGGACAGCAAAGTAAGAAAAGTCTCAGATGCCATATAATTGTAGACCGAGGCGAAGCCGAGGTCAACAAACATGTTATCTGAGGCTTTTTTATTTACTGAACGAGGTTAGTATAGGTACTGTTTTTCTTCTCGACGGAGGTGGAAAGCGGCAACTTCGTTTAGCGCAGCGGGACGACAATTGATGCTTTCCGTCCAGAGGGGAGACAAATATTATAATTTTACGTATTTAAGGCGTATCTGCCCTGGACCACGACTCTCCATACTAATCGATGCGAACGAGCGTGGCTTCGGTCAGAATTTAGCTGTTTTCTTTGAAAAATTCGATGATTTTTTATTAATTTCAAAAAAGTAAGAAAACTACATCATTCCAAATTGTATTGTGAACAATATTGTAAATTTTCATTTTCTTCCGAATAAAAATGTAAGAGTAAAATGGTTACAACTGAAAAAAGGGGTGACTTTAGAGTTCCTTTTCTTCGGTTCTATTCATTAAAATCGATTTCTAGAAAAACCACATCACTTCTCATATCGCGTAGATGGTTCAGTTTATTTTTCAGCTCAAAAAGTGCCATAGTTAATGAATAAAATCGTTACAAAGTTACCCAAAACCGGAAGGTAGCCCCTTAAAGTTTTAATGTTTAAAAAAACATGATGTGTTGTGACCATGTTCAAAGAAGTGGCAACGGGCTCGCTACAAAATAAACAGATAAATTGAAATAAATATATAACGGTCACAGGCACATAAATTATTGTTGAATTTATTACAACTTCCTCCGGTTTTTGAAGTTTGTTAAAAATTAAAGATTTAATATTATTGATTATAAACATGTTACAGCCATGTTGTGCTACGTCCCCTTAAGACGTAACAGATTGAAAATTTCGGTCTCTGGGTAGTGGGCTCGGTGGTGTAATTGGTTAGCACGTTTCCCCAGTTTGGAAGAGCGTGGGTTCAAGTCCCGCCCAAGACAAATTTTTCAATCTTTAATTTGATTAAAGATTTAAATTTTAATCCTCGATTAATCATAATGACATACCTATTTAAGTAAACTAGTTTTCCATATTACCAAACCACTTCAACGAAAATAAATAACCCATAAATGATAGCTTTATTACGCAAACTAATTTAAAATGCCACGAAATTCATGTTTTAAGTTATACCAATGCAAAATTGCTTTAATGTACAACCCGTTCCGCAAGCAAACATTAAACTGTGAAAAGTTTACAGCGTTTGAATTTCCGACACGAACGTTTAAAAAATGTAGGATAACTAGGTAGACGCTAAAATTTTCATGTAAGCCGGTGAATTGGTGGGCAGATGGAATTATTGTGGTTTACCGTTTTACTCGTATGATAAATTATCGGAAAGCTGGCAGACCTGGCAGTCTCCATACGAAAAGCGAAATAGTACAAGTGTGTAATGTTGGTGATTAGCGCTGAGGCGCCATTGCCTTGCCTTAAGAGAACCGAGGATGGTAATCATCAATACACACGTGTATGATACGACGTTTTTCAACACACTTGTGAAGAACATAATATTAAAAAATCATTTTATTTAGTAGATAAAACGTTTATTTTGTACTATTGAACACGATCTTTTTTATATCAAAACTTTTTTAAGAACAAAGCAGCTCAACCAATAACAAAAAAACCTATAATTACTTAACTCCCTAGTGAATAATAGTTACGAAAACCCTATAACTCACTTGAATAATAGTAATGAAAAAGTCACAATTTGATTACAGGTGTCATTATGTGCCTAATTGCGGTGAAATTAGAGCCATTTTATGAGCAAGTGTGTTAAAAACATTGTTACCGCACCAAAATCTTACAGAAATATTATGGTTTGGTCTTATTTGATTCAGTGCATTTTAACTTAATAGTATTAATTAACACTTTAGATTTTACTTTAGAATCGGTTCATTTCTGTGAAATTTCTTGTACTAATATTATAAATGCTAAAGTGCCTAGACACAAGCATAAATAGTATTATGACGAAGTCGCGGGTAAAAGCTATAAAATAAAACTGTCGGCCAAAAGCAGAAGACACGAAGGTCATAACACTCATAATCCACCTCGCTGGCTCAGTATGAGCTATGTCGCCGAAAGATATAAGTCGTTAAGCCAAGTCAGATGTGGCTCTACAGTACGCTGACAGCGGGTTGACCACTAAAACTGGCAAGGTCATATATTTCAGTGAAGAGTATCGAACGATTGATAGCGGAGTCAAAGTTCGAACGCTTTCAAAGTTTGCGAAAGTAGTTTCTACTTCAACTGCCGTTTGTTGCACTTGCACTATTTCGATATAAAAAAGAATAGTGCGAGCAAAATTCTATTTGGACTTAAATTTAAACCAACTACAATTTTTATAACAATTCGTGTGTAGAAGTCATACATGAATACCCGACCATAATAATCATTTTTGGGATGGTCTTAGATTTTGCTTCGACCTGTGATCTGTGGCTTCAACTATCAGATACCAATATACAAATATTAAGTTATAGGAAAACATTACCCTCCTTCTGCGTAGTTGGGTAAAAAAAAATACAATCCTAATTCAATCCCTCAAGCGGTTATCTAACATGATACCTAATTATAATATAATAATTTCCTCCTATTTTCTTTTTATTAGGTTACTCATTTGGTATTTGATTATGCTATTGCCTAAAGGATTGCAAGTCTTCTTTGAGATTATGTATTTAATAATTTTGGCGGTGCAGGAGGCGAGGGTTCGATCAGCGCCTAAGGCCGACCGATGAGTTTGACGGAAATTACGATTTACGAT
Source organism: Agonopterix heracliana (assembly GCA_963693445.1). Taxonomy (NCBI): domain Eukaryota; kingdom Metazoa; phylum Arthropoda; class Insecta; order Lepidoptera; family Depressariidae; genus Agonopterix; species Agonopterix heracliana. The sequence goes on from OY856311.1 coordinate 20,269,008, forward strand.
TTACTAAGGGCCTGTTTCACCACTTCTGAATAAGTTCTTGCTAGCTTATCCGACAGATAGTTTGACGTATTTTGAATGAAAATATGTCAAAATATCTGTCGGATAAGCTAACAAGAACTTACTCATAAGTGGTGAAACAGGCCCTAAGAGTTGTAACACCACTATAGCTTATCGGTGACGGAAACATCGTTCGGAAACCGGCGATTTTTGAAAATCATACGAGCGGTTCGGCAGTAGAAAGATGCATAATCTCCATAGTAATTCTGACATTTTCTACTGCCGAACCGCTCGTATGATTTTCAAAAATAGCACTGCTGCATGCTTCAATTTCGAGGCGTGTAATGCACCCACTGTCCATTACAAATGGCGATGGGCTCACTAGGTACCCATCACACTGAACAGAGTGTCGGTACCATTAGTGAAACGTTTTAAGTTTTTAGAATATTTCTGACTATCTTGAGGTATAAATCGTTAGCTTTAATGACTGTTTTTACAGATTTATATACTGTGGTTTCAAAAAAAAAAAACACAAAAAAAAAAATTAAATTGAAAAAGTTTTATTGTGCAAACAGACAGATGGTTCATTACAGAATGGTTATACATATTACAATAAACATACTTAAAATTTTAGGGAACTAAAAAACGAAATCTGTTTGCGACAAAAGGGGATCAGCTGGGTGTTGGGCCGGCCGAGTGATCTGATCAGAGATCACAGCGAGCGCAGCCCTGATTTTCAGCTGTACCCTGAACATGGTGGGGCTTTACTGTCCCACCCACGTTTATCGGTCTAAGCCCCACTTCCGCCAACCTGGGTTAGCAATAAACTCCGTGTTAAGTTAGTAACCCATGATTTTTTATATAGAAAAACAACTGAAAGAGCCATTTTATCCGAAGTTAATTGCTAACCCGTGGTTGGCGCAAGTGGGCCTTAGAGAATTTTCCCACACAGCACTTTCAGTGTCGCTCTGAAAGCTGAAAGTGGTGCGTGGGAAAAGGTTCTTATTCGTCGTGCCCATCGACTTATTTTATGGGAATTGAGTTCACCCACACATTATGATACAATATTTACAGTCTTCTATTAAACGAATCTTGTTAGTATCATGAGAATTGCTATTAAAATAATATAAATTTTCATTTTTCATGCAGCTTATTTTCAGTTGGTATAGTTACAATACAATAATTAAGGGGGTACTTCACATCAAATTAAACAACTTTCTCCAAAGGACCAAAATAGATATCCCGAAAACAAAATCTGCTGTCCCAATGGGGTCTAGTCTGTTTGCAGTTTTGTATGGAACAGATTATTATTTTTTGAATCAGAATCAGAACTTTATTTGTAAGAACATAGCTGTGCATTCAGGTGACATAATGAATAAAGTGGTTCTAATGTTCTACCACACAGGGCATACAAAATATTTATAATTTGAATCTAGTTTTATACAAATTTAATTTTTATAATAATATATATATAAGGTCTAACAATATTCATGTAGAGATCCTAAAACTAATAGAATATGAATACGTGGACTCGTTGACATCTCTTTTCCACAATATTTATGGTACAGGAATTCTGCCAAAGGAGTGGTTAAAATCCACATTCATTACCTTGCCGAAAAAGCCTAATGCCAAGAAATGTACGGAATACCGAACAATAAGTTTGATGAGCCAGGTACTGAAACTGTTTCTTTCCATAATTCACGATAGGATCCGAGTGAAATGTGATGAACGAGTAGGAAAGACACAATTTGGCTTTAGATCAGGCGTTGGCACCAGAGAAGCTTTATTCGCAATTAACGTTCTTGTCCAAAAATGCCGGGATATGCAAAAAGACGTATTTTTATGTTTCGTTGATTACGAGAAAGCATTTGACCGAGTTCGGCATGAGGTGCTTATACGTCTTCTGAATAACATAGGGCTCGATGGAATGGACGTGCGAATCATTCAAAATCTATACTGGAGTCAAACGGGCACGGTTAGAGTGGATGGTGAAGAGACCGAAGAGGTGGCAATTTGTCGAGGGGTAAGACAAGGCTGCATTTTATCGCCGGTACTGTTTAATGTTTACTCGGAAGCTATCATTGCTGAAGCCCTTGAGGATCAAGAATGGGGGGTGGCCATTAACGGACAAATAATAAACAATATCCGATATGCCGACGATACCGTTCTTATTGCCTCTAAGCCGGAAGATTTGCAAATGATAGTTAATAGAGTCCACGATTGTAGTAAGAATGCTGGACTGTCAATGAATCTCACAAAGACGAAGTTCATGCTTATCTCCCGAAATAGTGGCTTGAATCCTACAATATCTGTGGATAATACTATTATAGAGAGAGTTTCCCGTTACAAGTACCTCGGCACATGGGCTAATGAAACATGGGAATCAGACGACGAGATTAAAACCCGGATAGAAATAGCCCGCGCGTCATTTACTAAAATGAAAAAGGTACTAACTAATCGTAAACTGGATATACGACTCCGAGTAAGAATGCTCCAATGTTACATATGGCCAATAGTTCTATACGGTTGCGAGGCATGGACCATTAAGGAAGCTACTCGCCAGAAACTAGAGGCTGTAGAAATGTGGTTTTACCGAAGAATGCTGCGAATAAGTTGGGTTCAACGAGTCACCAATGTGGAAGTTCTACGACGTGTCCGGAAGTCCCGAGAGTTGCTTCTAACCATTAAAAGGAGGAAAGTCGCCTACCTTGGTCATATCTTGAGGAATGAGCGATACCAACTGCTCCAGACTATAATAATGGGCAAAGTAGAGGGCAAAAGAAGCGTCGGTAGGCCACGAATGTCATGGCTTGCGAATCTGAAAGAGTGGACAGACATCGCCAGCGTCGAAGAGCTGTTTCGTTTGGCGAGAGATAGACAGGGATATGCAGAGCTGACTGCCAACCTCCAGTAATGGAGAGGAACCCGAAGAAGAAGAAGAAGAAGGTCTAACAAAATTAGCTGAAACTATTTTAAGGGGATGATCAGACCATCAAACTGAACAACTTTTTCTATGGGACCAATATTGAAATCGCGAAAAAAAAATCTGCTGTCCCATACATTTACGTCGAGTAGGTTTGTATGGAACAGCTGATTTTTTTTCGCGATTTCGATATTGGTCCCACAGAGAAAGTTGTTCAGTTTGATGGTCTGATCATCCCCTTAAAATAGTTTCAACTAATTTTGTTAGACCTTATATATATATTATTATAAAAATTAAATTTGTATAATAATATATAATAATTTTTATTAAATGTCATGCAAATTAATTAATTACTTATTCATCATGATTATTTATGGAAAGAAAAGAAATATACAAAATGTCATGCGAAATCCAAAAATAATCTATACAATAAGTAGTCGGTGATAAGTGGTCAATGTTTCAAGTTTTTGTCTAATTACAATGTTTATAATATTAATTTGTCTATTTTATGTCAAATAATTTATAGTTAAAAAAGTCCTTAATCGAATAGAAATATTTATCCAAGAGCCAATTTGTTATTTTTGTTTTGAAATATTTTGAAGGACATTCTTTGATTTCCTTAGGCAGATTGTTGTAGATTCTAATTGCCATACAATTTGCTGTCTTGATGTTGGCTCCGTAGTGAAAGTTATTCAGTTTTGAGTTTAATGGTCCGATGCACCCTTGCGATATGCCACACAAAATTTTACACTCTTTACTTTATAATTATACAAATTATTTAGTAACTTTTTTATTTTCATCGCTAATAGAATGTCTGTTTACACTTTTATACACAATAACCACAATAGTTTTTAGTTTTGGAAAAAAAGCGCTATAAGTATTTTGAAGTCTCACAAACACATCAGTAGGTAATTTTACACGTTCAGGCTCAGATCAAAATAAAATTAATGGATAGGCCTTACGCGAACATTTCAAACCAGAAAAATGAGGCAAAACAAATAAAAGGTTTACTCCTAATTTGTATGCAAGTGCCCTAGATTTGACAGATAATGGCGCTAGTTTGTATGGACCAAATGCACCAGTAGTGTGCTTCAACTTACCGCGCTTTAGGCCTATCCATTAATTTTATTTTGATCTAAGCGTTCACGCTTTGTTTTTGATAGTAATAGTAGATTACACACCGAGGATTGGAAAGTAAGAAAGGTCTCAGATCTCATGTAATTGTTGACCGAGGCGAAGCTGAGGTGGACAAACATGTGATCTGAGGCTTTCTTATTTACTGTCCGAGGTTAGTATACTATTTTTCTCCTCGACGGAGGTGGAAAGCGACAACTTCGTTTAGCGCAGCGGGACGACAATTGACGCTTTCCGTCCGGAGCTGGAGGCGAGAAATAGTAGATTACACACCGAGGACAGGAAAATAAGAAAGGGCTCAGATGGCTTTCTTATTTACTGTCCGAGGTTAGTATACTATTTCTCTCCTCGACACGACAGAGGTGGAAAGCGGCAACTTCGTTTAGCGCAGCGGAACGACAATTGACGCTTTCCGTCCGGAGGGGGGAAAGTATAATAAACAGCATAAAAACCTTTTAACATAATTGAAATAAAAATAAAGAAAGTAAGTTTCATTTTCGGATAGAACAGACGCTATTCATAAATTATTCAAAGTGGCTATTTACGGTACGATGGGTCCATTATATTCAGATAGAGCTTTGTATTATTTTAACACATTTTTTGAACTTTCAATTATATATTTTTCACCTAGATGTTTTCATATAGATGCGTGTATTGTGTCTATGGCAGGGCCAAATTAAGATAAGATAAATAATGTTTATTTGCACACAAAAATAAAAAATAAATGATACACTAACAAGAAGGGTACAAAAGGCAGCCTCATCATTGAAAGTGATTTTTCCAGACAACCAGTGGATGGAGGAAGTCTTAAATGAGATAAATGCTAAGGCGGTGTACTAGTTGATACACAATTATTACAAACTACACAGTTTTAGTTTTTGTCATTTAATAATCTGTTAATGAAAAAAAAAAGACATCACACAAAACAATATACAAACAAAGCTACAAGACCAATCACGATTGACTTTTTCATCTGGACTTCTTCTTATCGAGTGGGCTGCAAGCCCTGGTGTCAGAGTTTATTCAAACCGCCTTACGGCCTCTGACGTGGTTTTTATGTAACGACCACTACCACCAGACATAGTAGCCGGGACCAACAGCTTAACGTGCCATCCGAAACACGGAATCATCTTTCTTTTCAGACAATCAGGTGACTCAGCCTGCAATGTCCTAACCAACTGGGGTAAAACGCATAAAGTGACATTTCACTAGGTGCCCCCCGTGGGAATCGAACCCACGACCTCCGTGTCAAGAGCCCAATGCTCTTAACCATTAGACCACGGAGGCAGTTACTTATAGCTGGACTTATAGCTTTGTATGGCAACTTTAGACAATCTTACTATTACGTATGGGTATTGAGCTAAGGAGAGCTCGGTGGCGCGTTGCGGAGAGGTATGGACTCTCAATCATGAGGTCCGGGTTCGAATCCGCACGGACAACATGCCATGTACCAATGAGTTTTTCTAACTTATGTTCGTATCACCAAACGGTGAAAGAAAACATCGTGAGGAAACCAGTATATGCAGAAGAAGAAATTCTGATGCGTATGTGAAGTCTAACGATCCACATTGGGCACGCGTGGTGGACTAACGCCCAAAACGCCCTCCTAGACCTGTCCTTGCTGGTGGGACGTATATATTATAGCCTGATGATGATTCAACTAAGAAGAAGAACGTGACAGTGTATAAAAAAATGGTAATCCCGAAATTTAAAAATGTTGCCAATTTTTTTTATTACTGCGGTTTGTGATCTGCAAGACTTAGGTTTTTATATTAGTATTTTTGTACCTTACAATAATTTCTAAACGGCAATTTCGCTTTGTTTTTTGAAGAAGATAGCCGTTTTATTAATTGGTTTACAATCCACTTAGATAGAGGCTTTCTTCTAAAATATATTTAGCAGATGTCAACATAGAGATCTGTCCCCAATTACTTAAGGTCGGCCACTCAAAGGCCTCTCTTTGGCCTTTCATTATCTTATCTCACAAACGCATGCGAATTTCATACTTATTGCTTTATTTAAGCAAGTGAAGGTTGGAGTCTTTGAAATTGTAAGTAGGATGAGGGACTATAAATGCATCTACAGAGTGAAATTGATATCATTAGCATCCTTTTAAACTAAGAGTCTACCCATCAAAATGAACAACATTTAGTATGGGAGCAAACCGATATGACCAACAAAAAATCTGCTGTTGCATACATGAGTCAAGTAGGCATTGCAGTTTAGTATGGAACATATGTTTTTTTGTTGCTCAGATCGATTTGCTCCCATAGTAAAAGTTGTTCAGTTTGATGTGTAGACTTTTAGTTTAAAAGGATGCTAATTATATCAATTTCACCCTTTATACACATAAATTCACGACCAAAATCCACAAGTAAGGAACTTGACTATATCTGCCAATTATATTTTTATTAAGCTTGCAGTTGTAACAGGGTAAAACATATAGAGAATGTACCAGCGTTTGTTGTCATAAGATAAGATAAATATTCTTTATTTGCAGATTATGCCCTTTGTATCTGATGATCCATTTTTAGTCGATTTCTACTACGGTGACTGCCAATCTTTAAAGAAAAGCTGTAAGGTTACACATCATATTTCCGCGCTACACAGATAAGATAAGATAAGATAAATATTCTGCAGATGCACTCCCATCCTTATCCTGGTGTCTAAGTGTAGGTATGTCTGATGGAACGGGAGACCGATACGATCTAAGATGAGATCAGATGCAATGGCTATACGGGAGCCACACGGCTTGGTTGTCATAGATGTCTAATACGCTTGAAGAATTAAGGTTGAGACACATTGACCGACACGGCGAACGACGGCGGGTCCATACAAAAACACTTTTAAGGGACACCGTCCGCTTCCTCTCGCCGTCGATACGGTGAACGGTGTCGAATGCGTTCCCTTACTAAACTTGTTTTTTTTTATGGGCCCAATATTGTTTGCCATCAAACAATGTGTCACAACCCTTAGTACCTCTTACGACGCCTGACTGAGTTGGTGCCCCTGTATCTAGACAAAATCCTTAGTTTACAACATGCTTCCGAATAGTTAACAATCCCCTATTGCAAAGTGGCAACTAAAGACCTATCGTTTCGAAATTAGAAAGAACAGACGAAGCAATCATTATAGTCCGTTCGCGTTAAGAAAATAGTGATTTCAGTTTTAAAATTTATTGTTGAACGAGTCACGCAAAATACACAACCGTTTTGTTCACAGTGACCAGTTCACAGTGACCAGTTGAAATCTGACCTTCGAACAAAACGGTTGTGTATTTTGCGTGACTCGTTCAACAATACATTTTAAAACTGAAATCACTATTTTCTTAACGCGAACGGACTATAGATAAAAGCGAGGCTTAAATCGAATTAGAGCGGGACACCCAGTAATAAGCTTGTAACAGTTCTTTCCTTTTATACTTTTTATGCATCTATGCGGTTAAGGTGGAGTCAGTGATTAACACAGTCAAATAAATAAAATAAAATAAGAATGCCATAAACGTGTCTGAAGTTATACAGGGTGTTAGGAAAGGTATAATTAACCTTTAAACCACATACTCTACCCATCAAACTGAACAACTTTTACTATGGGAGCAAACCATTCAGAGCATAAAAAAAATCTGCTGTCCTATACTAAACTTCAATACCTACTCAACGCAAATGTATGCAACAGTAGATTTTTTTGCTCCGATCGGTTTGCTCTCATAGTAAAAGTTGTTCCGTTTGATGGGTAGAGTATGTCATATAAAGGTTAATGATACTTTTCCTTTGCCCCTGTATAACGTCGTTACCTGCTTACTCAATAGTCTACAGATTTAGCAGTGCATCGTCACCAAGAAGTTTAAAATACCTACAGAGATGGAGATTGCATTACAAACATCTTTTTGAAGCCAGAATCTATGACTTTAATGACGTCACTGATGTTTCCCATCTCATTTCCTCAGATGACATGACTTTAGAATGACCTTGAGAATGACAACTCCATGTAAAGAGGAAATGAGATGGGAAACATCAGTGACTTCATAAAGGTCATAGAATCTGGCTTATAAAAGATGTTTGTAATGCAATATCTATCTCTGTCGGTATTTTAATCTTCTTGATCGTCACTCAGTTTTGACAGTGTGCTAGTAACTTCGGCGCGCGCGCCGCGTACCGCAAGCGATACAGGCTGTCGCGCATTGACACAAGACGTATTTTAGTTCATAGGTCCTAAAGCGTAAAGATCGTAAAAGCTCGCGATATCGGAAGAGCGCGACATCCGTTACAGTTTAGTACCTAACTATTGAATAATCTGTGGATTTAGTATAAAATAAAAATCTACATATTCAACTATACTCTTATCAAACGTAAAGTTAATACAATTTTGTAAAACATTTATAAATTCTTGCGTTTCGTGATAACACGTGCAGCTTCAATAATGTATAAGTTATTAAGGTTTAAATTAGAATGAAATTAATTAAAATTCAATGCAAATTTTTTGTGTCCTCGCTGTAAGCGCCTTAAAAAACTTGAGCATAATAAAATAAATAATGAAGAATTGGATGAATAAATTCAGATATTTTCTCGTCGTATTTTGATGTAATAAATTATGTTGAGTTCGAGAGATAATCTGACATATGATCCATCATCAGTAGCTCGAGTATGTACGTGTTTTCTAGCTGCTAAGATCAAGACCTTAATCCCTTTAGGCGTGGACAGAAAAGCTTCAACTACGAACTATTTAAAGCGTGTAGCAGCAAGACTCAGAAATATTAGCTGAAGTTTCCATGATGGAATGATGTATACATATTCATATTAAGTATTTATAACATACGCGCGGTCAAGGAATATACTACTCTCTACCGAGAGCTCGCGGTATATGTGATATATAACTACTGGACGTCATAAGGTAAGAGGTCCATACATAACGAAGATACGTCCTGGTTTGAAAAGACAATGCCAGGTTACCAAAGAAACTTAGGCCACCAGTGTACACAAACATGAAACGTTTTTTTTATTGCTATTTCATCTCACTGCTAAGCAAAGAACTCCCCTTTAATCTTCCAACCATCTCTGTCCTGGGCGTTCTATGGCCACGCGTCATCAAAAGCATCCACATTGATACTATTGGAAATAATAGTAGGCATGTAATGCCAATTATGAAAATTACAAAGGAAAAGGTTTATAGAAAATTCGTGGTTTGAAATTCTACTATGCGAAATTACCTATATTTTATTTGTAGTTTTACCTGATTTCGGGATCCGCAATATACAAAATATAAGGTAGTTTCCAACTTTTTAATGATCCCGGAATCGAATGTGAGGCTTCTTATACTTAGAGAAAGAAAGAAATCACACGCAATGTCTTTATCCTCATAAAACTATTGCGAAGTTCTATTAATTAATAAATAGTGCTAGAAATTGTGAATGAATATTTATAAATACTACTAAATTTAATTTGATGCACGGAGTGTAGGTACTTCTGGGCCTAAATCCGGCGTTCCCCTTTAATAATTCATGTAAAAAAATAATTAACACTATCTAGAAACCAATAAGTGTCGGTACCTTACAGTTTTCCGATGAAATACCTATACAATGTAATAGTTACAAAGTTACCGTGCCTTAAAGATTTCCATACAAAACTTAATTAATCCTAACATTGAAAATAGGTAAGTATAAATTATTTTAATGGAAATCTGACAAAATATCGAGACGGAGATTCGATTCTAGATCGTGTTTAAAATTTTTTTTTGACTTTAATTGGTTAATATTTAAAATATGGACGAATATTCGTTTGAATTCAATGCGCTCGGGCGAGTGTTACGTTGCTATAACGTTCGTAAAAATCATTAGGTATTTTTATGTACAATTCAGCAAATAAAGAATTATATTCTATTCTATTCCACTTACAAATGCTCAGTCTCTTCGAGTTACGTGCGTTATTGTAGTTTTCTTTTTCGGAAAACCTTTTATTGTACCATTGCCACATTCAATCATACATGTTTGACACAGATGGATGAGCGAGCGAGACAGTTTCGAAAGAAATATCAAAAACATTTCTCTTCTTTCCGAAAATTTTATTTTTCCGGTGATTTGCTTCATAGAGCGTAGCGTTTAGAAAAGAAAACAGATACGAGTATACTTTAGCTAATGTTGTTTTTGTCGTATTTGATACGTAGATGAGTAGTTTGCGACTACTTTTTTTATTACATTTTTAATCCAATTTGAATTGTTATGGACTCGTATACATGGTGTAACAAGAGACCCTAGTAAGATTTAGAAATAGGAAAAGAAATATTATTTATTGTGAATCATAGGTTAACATAATTGATAGGCCGCCATTTGTACCCTTACGTTCTTTTATTCTGTTTTTGTTGCTGTATGTTTTTGGTGTGTAAACAAAGAATGTTTACGTTATGTTATGTTATTTTGATTAGTTTTATAGACCATCAAACAGATAAATTTTCAATATGGAACCGATATCAAAATAAAATAAAGAAATCTGCTATTCCATACATTGGAGGTGAATCAGTAGTTACTACAGTTTTAAATGAAACTGTCTGTTATTTTCATGCTGTTTTAAATTAAACAGATTAAATGAATAAAACATCAAAACATCTTATTCATCTTGTCAAATACAAGGTGTTTCATAAGTAAATATAAATATTTAAAACTCTTAAGGGGGTTGTTTAGACCGTCAAACTGAACAACTTTCTCTATGGGACCAACATCGACATCGCGAAAAAAAATTTTGATATCCCATACCTACATATTTTAGCTCTAGTCGATTTGTAGAGTATGGAACATAATTTTTGTTTTTCGCGATTTCGATATTGGTCCCATAGTGAAAGTTGTTCAGTTTGATGGTCTAAACCACTCCCTTAAATGTTTATTTGTGTTTTTTTAACACCTTGTATATGAACTAAAACCAAAATATATCTTGCTAGATGACCGCGGCGAACTTTGTACCAGCTTATAATCTTCCCGACCCACACTTGGCCGTTTTTTTTGCCCATATGTTCATCATGAATAATGTAGCATTCTAACGGTGAAAGAATTATTCGGTCAGTAGTTTCAGAGCCTATTCAATACAAACAAACAAAAAATCAAATCTTTCCTCTTTATATAGTACTAGCTTTTGCCCGCGACTTCGTCTGCGTTGACTTTAGAATTTAATTCAGAGAGGAATTAATAAATAGTGCGATAAAATACTTAAGAGAAGTTTATTCCGAGAGCGCAAAAGCGCGCTGCATACAAACGTAGTCTGGTGATATTTTCAATACTATCCAATTAATGTCAATGAAACTTTTCAGAAACAATCTAGAAACTAATCTCTATGTTCGTATGAAGTCAGATTTTCGTTACGAATTTCGTTTAGAATTCGTCTTTCTATAAAATTCACGCCTTGGTTTTGATTGTGATATATATTAGCGAAGCTTTTGAAGTCATGGTTGTGTCCTTCAGGGGGGCTCCGCCCCCCGTACCCCCGGGGGGCTCCGCCCCGCCGACCGGGGGTTTCGGGCAAACATTCGGCAAAACTTTCTGCAACTGAATTCGTCTTTCTGTAAAATTCACGCCTTGGTTTTGATTGTGATATATATTAGCGAAGTATTTGAAGTCATGGTTGTGCCCCTCGGGAGGCTCCGCCCCCGTACCCCCGGGGGTGTACCGCCCCTCCACCTCACCGACCGGGGGATTCGGTCAAACATTACATAACAGAATTGGTCTTTCTGTAAAATTCACGCCTTGGTTTTGATTGTGATATATAATCGAAGCTTTTGAAGTCATGGTTGTGTTCTTCGGGGGGCTCCGCCCCCCGTACCCCCGGGGGGGCTCCGCCCCTCCACCCCACCGACTGGGGGCTTCGGGCAAACATTACATAACAGAATTCGTCTTTCTGTCAAATTCACGCCTTGGTTTTGATTGTGATATATTAGCGAAGCTTTTGAAGTCATGGTTGTGTCCTTCGCCGCTCCATCCCAAGGGGGCTTTGGGCAAGCATGCGGCAAAGCTTCGTACTGTTGCGTTAGCTCAGATTGTACTCAAAGACCAATATACTAAAGAAAGATTAATTATAACGATAATACCGCGTTAATCAACCAAATTTGCTAAGCTCATTAGGTTTTGGAATAAATAATTGATGCAAACTTGCTATAAAAAATACCCCTAACGCCATCTATTTATTTGAAAACGAACTACCTACTTTAGAAAAGCTTAAAAGAAAGAGGATTTTTTTGGTATTTTTCCAATTCACCTAGTATCTTAGTATACAAAAAAATCTGCAAGACCTAATAAATAAAATGCTCCGCATTTCTACCCCACCGACCGGGGGCTACGGGCAAACATTCGGCTAAACATTCTGCAACAAAATTCGTCTTTCTGTAAAATTCACGTCGGACATTAATTGTGATTGTGATAATTAACGAAGGTTTTGAAGTCATGGTTATGTGCTTCGGGGGGCTCCGCCCCCCGTACCCCCGGGGGGGCTTCGCCCCTCCACCCCGCCGGGGCCTTTTGGTAAACATTTGGCAAAGCTTCGTACCGTTGCGTTAGCTCAGATTGTACTCAAACGACCAATATACTAAGAACGATGAATTATAACGATAATACCGCGGTAATCAACCAAATTTGTTAAGCTCAGTAGGTTTTGGAATAAATAATTGATGCAAACTTGCTATAAAAAATACCCCTAACGCCATCTATTTATTTGAAAACGAACTACCTACTTTAGAAAAGCTTAAAAGAAAGAGGATTTTTTTTGTATTTTTCCAAAAGATGATTAAAAAAATTACTTAAAACTTGGCGGGTTTAGGTAACACGAGCTATAAAATAGTATATGATACTCGTGACATTATTTCACGCCGTGCAATAATGGACTACTTAGGGCACACGTCGATCGTAGTGTACCTACTATAAGGTTATCGTACCGTTTTGTTGGCTCAGATTTGACTCAAATGACCAATATACTAAGAACGATGAATTATAACGATAACACCACGATAATCAACCAAATTTGTTAAGCTCATTAGGTTTTAGAATAAATAATTGTTGCACACGACTTGCTTTCAAAATACGCCTAACGCCATCTATTTATATGAAAACGAACTACCTACAAACTTTAGAAAAGCGGGATTTTTTCGTATTTTTCCAATTTACCTAGTAAGTTTCTGACCATTCACCTTTTACCTTTTACCATTTACTTCAACTGATCGATCTGGAGTGCGATTTTTGAATGTCATTCGGTGGGCTCAGCAGTTGAAAATGTCAAAATTGCTATGGAGATACGCATCTTTCTACTGCTGATTTGACTTTCAAAAATCATACTGCGGGAGTGCGATTTTTGAAAGTTAAACTCCAGATCTCAGGATATTACGATTGGAAGTCAGGTCCTTAGCAAATCAAGCCAAGCCATGTAAAATTTTAAAATAAAAAAAGTCATCTCGACCAAGAATCGAACCTCGACCCCATGCGCGAAAATCTAACCGCTTACCAACCACGCTAAACTGATTTTATGAAAAGTGTTGAAAAAAGGAACTGCTATTTAACACTGGAATCTGCCGAAATGCATCTGTCAGAGTCAAGTCGGCGCTAGTGAGCGTGATAAAACATTGTAAATTACCCCACAGAGTCCCACAGCTGGGGTAAAAAGTATCCTATGTGTTAATCCAGAACATATTTTGTCTGAAAACCAAATTTCATCCAAATCCGTTCAGCCGTTTATGCGTGATTGAGCCACAAACTCACAAACTCACAAACTCACAAACATACAAACATCCAAACATCGTCACAAACTTTCGCATTTATAATATTAGTGAGATTAGTATAGATATTTCCTAGTACCTAGTAGCGGAATTTCGTAGCGTCGCAAGGCAAAAAAAGAGGCTGCCAACCTAAATATTAGCTAGACAGATCTGGAAAGGTCTGTGCAATCTGCCGAGATAGACATCAGATCTTTTATAAGAGCCTTAGGCCCGTGACGAGGGATGACAGGGCGTGACGACGATGATTTTTATTATTTATTCAATTGCGTGGCGATTGAAACATCGATTTATCTCTTGGATGTATCTGAGTCAAAGTGATTGGTATATTTTACCACAGAAAATTACAAAATAAACAAAATTTTAACAAAAAATTAATAATATACTACAAAATAGTACAGGGTGTTAAATTAAATACGTTACATATTAAGCAAGGTTCTTAAGATTTTCAACCTGGACAACTTGAACTATTTTGTGGGACCAACATTAAATAAAGAAGGCTGGCTGGCTTTTCGGTGAAGGAAAACATCGTGAGGTAACCTGCATGCTTCTATTTCGAGGCATGTATTGTACCCACTGTCCATTATAAGTGGCGACGGGCTCACCCCCTGTCACACTGGACAGAGTTTCGGTACTACTGGTGAAACGTGGATGTTCTGAGTTTTCAGAATATCTCTGACTACCCCCTCGGGTAATACAGTCGTGAGCATACTGCTTAAATAAAGAAGCGAAAAAAATCAGCTGTTCCTTACATTTAGGTAGAGTTGTCTTTTACGTTTGGAACTATAACAATAATATTAATTTGTTATACTGGGGTCGATGCCTAGACAATCACCGAAGCTTAACAACGTCAGGGGGTCTACCCGGACATTCGAACTTCGCAATTGCGTGAACGTTTTTGTTCCAATGTCAATTCTATTAGGTACATTGAAGTTCGGACCGAAACGGTCGCGATACAGGGTGTAAGGGTAAACAGTTTTACTTTATTGGGTGGTTTTACCCACGACACTGAACAACTTTCCCTAACAAACCTTTAGTAATTCGCAAAAAAAAATGTGGACTTTCCAATCCATCGTTTGTATGAAAAGTAGTTTTTTTTGGGAAATTTCCTATGGGTTTCTTAGGCAAAGTTATTCAGTGTTATAGTTACAATAACCCCTTAAAGTAGTGCAACGGTTTACCCTAACAACCATATATCGAAAATCTAAAGTCCGGGTACAGGCCACAGGGTCAGGTCACGTTGCTTTACTTCGGTAATCGTTTCCAATACACACATTAATAATAAGTTACCCAAGCTCCAATACGCCAACGAGCGGCTTTCGTATAGATATTAAGTTTTTTATAATGATTTATCAAGTCTTCTAAGCCTTTTTGCAAAGACTTGCTTAGTAGTTAGTATTAATCTGTGAGTTGGCAGAACTGTAGGCAAAAAAGATCACTACTATCATACGATTTATATCTCGTCTGATTTCCTCACAGTATTTACGTTTATATTCTCCGTATTTTCTTATTTTTGCTTGTGACATATCAGTTTGTTAAGTTCTTTGCTGTATCCACTTCTAAGTTTATGGACGAGAAAAACTTGGAAAGATGAATTTCTGCTGGCTATCGATGAATGTTGCTGTTATAGTTTTGTATAGAACTGGGTAAAGAAGGAGTAAGCTAAAGATTAGGTTAATAAATGAGTTTCATCCCGCGACGGTCACTTTTATTTTTTATTTTACAGTAGATTTTTTTTTCGTATATTAATTTTGGACCAATAGCACAGCATATCTATATTAGTTCTCACAGTATGGCAACGGATGTACTTGCGCAGAGCAATGGTGGGGGCCTTGCGGGGAAGCGGCTGGTGCTGAATCAGCAATATTATTCCCATGATCTGTATGAAGATTTTGGGATTGACTGCGCATGACAACGTAATAACACCGCGCGTTGCCATACTGTGAGAACTATAGTTATGCTGTGCCAATAGTGTTCATAGTGAAATCAAAAGCTTGTTAAATACGTCCCACTACCAACGCAGGCCTCATCTTATGAATGACCGTGAGAGGAAACTGCATTTTTTTTCTCAATAAACGTAGGTACACATCGCTACCTGAACAGATGGGAAAAATTGATAAATATGTCGACGTTTTATAGACCTTTTGTTGCCACCTTAGTTGTCAGTCTGATAACATAGTTCTTAAAAAAAAATAGCGTCGGCGTCGTTCGTCTTATATTTAAATGAAACTGTATAGTTAAGTCCTAGCAACAAATATTGTATTTTCTTTCGTCCATATTTGATTAAGGCAAGAAGTAAAAGTTTACGTATCGCATGGTACACTTGATACAGTAATAAATAAGTTTTTCCTTCAAACTTATGCGAGAAAACAACTCAGGTGTTGTGGCCATACTCTGTTTACTTATGTTATGAATTGTTCGACTTCGGATGTTTTCGTTCTTGCGTAAAGCAAAAACTGAACTAATTATTATAATCATTTATTTCAGACCATATTAAATCAATTTGTGATAGTAAGTCTTATCAACTATGTTAGTAACATTTAATTACAATTAAAATTAATGAATGTTATCGGTTACTGGCTGCTTATCAGCCACTTCTTCTGATATGATTGTGAAGTTACAAAAAGCGAAAATGATTTTTTATACTACTAAACTTTAACGAATTTAAGTAATTGTTAGGGTTCCGTATCCAAAGGGTGAAAGTGAGACCCTATTACTAAGCCTACTTTGTCCATCCTACGCTTCGATCAAAATAAAATTAATGGATAGGCCTTACGCGAACATTTCAAACCAGAAAAATGAGGCAAAATAAATGAAAGGTTTACTTGTCACTTGTATGCAAGTGCCCTAGAATTGACAGATAATGGCGCTAGTTTGTATGGACCAAGTGCACCAGTAGTGTGCTTCAACTTACCGCACTTCAGGCCTATCCATTAATTTTATTTTGATCTAAGATCCTACGTACCTACGTTTCTTGTCACAGAGCTGTAAATTGTCAAGCTTTCTTTCAATTGCTTATACTTAGACTCTTAACAGAGTTTAAACATTTTTATTAAAACTGGACCCTATATACAGGGTGTTTCATAAGTAACAATAAATATTTAAAACTCTTAAGGGGGTTGTTAAGACCGTCAAACTGAACAACTTTCTCTATGGGACCAACATCGAAACCGCGAAAAAAAAAATTAATATCCCATACATATTTTAGCTCTAGTCGATTTGTAGAGTATGGAACATCAATTTTTTTTCGCGATTTCGATATTGGTCCTCTGGTGAAAGTTGTTCAGTTTGATGGTCTACACCACCCCCTTAAAGGTTTATTTGTATTTTTGTAACACCTTGTATAAGCCTACATTGTCCGTCCGTCCGTTCTACAGCTAGACAGTTGAAATTTTCACAGAATCTGCCTTATACCGGCGGTTTTGTAAACAAATAAAAAAAATGACAAAAAGTTAAAAATTGAGGGTCCTCATACAAGAAACTAGTTTTTATCAATGTTTTTTCTTCTCACTCTATCGTTAAAATGGTAATACATGCAAGCGTCAAACTTGAAGTGATTATAGAACAAACTCTTCAGTATAACAAACAAATATAAAAACCGGCAAATTGTGTGTCGGTCACGCGCTAGGTCCTGGAGAAAACGAAACATTTTTGTAGGTTAATATGTTGCGAGTAGCTCGACTCGCACTTGACTGGTTTTTTAGGGTTCCGAAGTCAACAAGGAACCCTTATAGTTTCGCCATGTCCGTCCGTCCGTCCGTCCGTCTGTCCGCGGCTTAGCTCAGAGACGCTTAGTACTAGAAAGCTGTAATTTGGCATGGGTACACATATTAATCACGCCGAGAAAGTGGTAAAATAAAATTTTGAAAAAAATTTTTTTTAGGGTACCTCCCCTACCCGTGAAGTGGGGACGCAATTTTTTTTTCTCGTCTATCCCATGGTGTGGGGTATCGTTGGATAGGTCTTTTAAAAATACGGTGGGTGTGGGATAACCATTTTTCGATTTAGGGATCCGTTAGCGAAATATTAAGCTTTAAGGTGCTAATTTTTGTTAGAGTCAAGTGTCCCCCCCCCCTCTGCCAGCTAAACGGTTGTTTCTAGATATGTGAAAAAATTCATGGCAGTAGTGTATATAATGAAATTAAAAGGAAAACTATCACCGCTAAGTTAGCTTTACAAGTTAACGAGTAATAGTCGACCAACTTAAAAAAAGTACTTTTTAGACTTTATTAGCCGTCAAACCGTAGTATAAAACAAAAAGCCCCCTTCTAAGTTCGTATATTGTGACGGGCAACTACGGAACCCTACCCTGCGCGTGGTCCGACACGCACTTGGCCAGTTTTTTTAATACGTCAAGCTCTTCTCCTTCAATATGAGTTAACCCTAAAAAAACCTTTATCTAAACTTAACACTTGATTAGATTTTTGGGCCATAAAATTGTGTAACTTTTTATGACGTAGTTACTTGTTGTAAAGCAATCGTCAATTCGCAAAGGTGTTTTACATGAAAAGTGAACGTTGACTAAGCATCGTAAAGTTGGTTATCGTAAAAACCTTGATTTTTTACTACATTTACATTGTATACTTTCTTTATCACCGAAGGTTTAGCTTTGGTAGAGCTTAAAAAGAAGGATTAAAAGGTATGTTTTAGGTAAATATCTCGAGACATTAAGGCCTCCACTCACTGCAGCGATTTTAACGAGCGATAATATCGTTGCGATTTTGCGATAATTGTTACCAGTACATTTTGTATGGGGACGCGCTCGATCCCACACACTGCCGCGATATTATCGCAACTCTTTCGACTACATTCAGTGGTGGGGCGCATGCGTGACGCGAATCGCGGAATCTCTGCAGTGTGTAAGGTGTCGCGATATCGCTGTCGATAATATCGCTCGATAAAATCGCTCGATAAAATCGCTCGATAAAATCACTCGATAATATCGCTGCAATGTGCGGAGGCCTTTAAAGAGTGAAATATTTCATGAAATAAATACGTAAGCCCGACGTAAGTCTTGGCCACTCTTGGCTCCCGACAACAATAAAGCAACACTATTCATCTTTCCTCTATGCCATCTCAATCCCGTGCATGGTTAAACGAAATTAATTAATTTGTACCAGATTGGGTTAGTATTTAGTGATCAAATTACTAATAACGTTAATATTGCTAATTATGTGTAGGGTACAGTCAACATTACATACATCTGCGCGGCTTTGTCACATGATTTTATAACCAAGAAAGACAAAACATTACACAATATCACTACGATTCTTATACTACTAATAGGGCAAGGTTACCAGGTGCTTTTTCCTTTGGCCGGACATAGCCATTGAAAAAAACCGGACATTCGAGTTCAAAGGATGATGGGGAACCATCATATATTCGGGCATGAGTATTCCGCTTTAAACGAATATTCTGTCTGTGGTAAAACCCTTACATAGGTACGAAACAAATTTCATCAAAATCTATGGGGCGTGCGAGTTGCTACATTCGATATTTCTTACCTCACTCTCGCTGAATGATTGCATGCCAGTCTGATTAGATTTCTTACAATTTCAATTATAATAAGCCGGACTTGTTATAAATATTTGGCCGGATATGAGTTTTAACGCCTGTTGTAGTGTTCACCTAATTTTCAAATGCCCAAAATATGCCATGGAGAGGTTGGTTCTTGCCAGTGAAGTGAATGAGGCACTGGAAAATTATTGTTCCCCCCGCCGCTTGAATGATTTACTTAAAAACCTTAATTGTTTCATAATACCAATCTACAAATTTCTTCGGGATACTGTCGGTAAAACATAATAAAAGTGAAATAAATCACAAACTAATAAGAGAAAAATTAATGTAATGAAGTGTGAACAAAAAAAAGTGATGTTACGTTAATCTAAACACATTTTAAATTTAGACTTTGCCGAAAGGTCATTGTAGCCAGGCCATAAATCATAAAAAAAAAGTGTTCCACGAGTTCTCCTACATGCCGCCCCTCCTGGTAAAGTCGGCCAGTTTACAATTTATGGGCGACCGGGAATCTGCCTTCTGTGTCGAGGGTCACGGGTTCGAATCCCGTAAGGGATAAATTGTTGTATGATGATTATGCATATTTGTACCCGAGTCATGGATGTTATTGTATCTATACAAGGTGTTACAAAACTACAAATAAACATTTAAGGGGGTGGTGTAGACCATCAAACTGAACAACTTTAACTATGGGACCAATATCGAAATCGCGAAAAAAAATAATTATGGTCTATACTCTACAAATCGACTAGAGCTAAAATATGTATGGGATATAAAATTATTTTTTTCGCGATTTCGATGTTGGTCCCATAGAGATAGTTGTCCAGTTTGACGGTCTGAACAACCCCCTTATGAGTTTTAAAAATTTATTGTTACTTATGAAACACCTTGTATAGGTATATAGTATGTATTATATTTGTCTAGTCATCATAATACAAGTCCGGGCTAGATTCTGGTACTTGAAATATGAATAGATAATTTGTGTGACTGTGTCCAAGATATTTATATTTATTTATTTAATTCCGTGCTGTTAAAGAAGAAGCTTGGTCTCTATGTGGTATTTACTTATCTTGTGATTATGATGATGTTTAAACCTCAGTAGGGCTAGCATGCCAAGCACAAAAAAGAAAATAGTCATGCGCGCTCGCTTGCGCATACGCAAAGTAACAAAGTCAAGGGCATGTCTCGTTTTTTTTTATTAATTATGAGTTATACAGAGTCGATAAGCCAATGACGATAAAATATAATCACAATTGAATAAATGTGATACCTAGGTATGGCGGAGTAATTTATTGACAAAAACGGATTCGGATAATTTTTGTAATAAATTGATATCATATACTTTTCAATTTTATATTAATGGTTTGGGTCGGGTGGGTACGTTCATTTGTTGACACATTATTATACGAGTGTTGAAATTTGCTCACGCCTATGTCCCACTACTGGGGTAGGCAGAGACAACAGATCGCCACATGTTACGATTCTGACACACATCTCTGGCCTCCTGAACATCCTTAAGTCTCTTCATACAAGCTCATCGGTTCCGGGTACATTTTATTTGGCCCTTCAGTAAGCATCCGATTTGGTCAGCGTACGTGCGCCTAGGGCGACCCCTTTCAACCATTCCATAATAATGTTCAGCTGTTTCTTACTAAGTTGACTAATACAGCAGTTTTGTATGGAAAAGTAGTTTTTTTGCGTTTTCCAATTTAGCCCCATAGTGAAATTTTTTCAGTTTGATGGTCTGATCATCCCCTTAAGGGGCTACCTGCCGGTTTTGGGTAATTTTGTAACCATTTTATTCATTAACTATGGCACTTTTTGAGCTGAAATTTAAACTGAACCATCTACAGGATATGAGAAGTGATGTGGTTTATAGAAATCGATTTTAATGAATAAAACCGAAGAAAAAGGACTCTAAAGTCACCCCTTTTTTTCCAGTTGTAACCATTTTACTCTTACATTTTTAATCTGAACAAAATGAAAATTTACTATATTGTTCACAATACAATTTAGAATGATGTGGTTTTTTTACTTTTTCGAAATTAATAAAAAATCATCGAATTTTTCAAAGAAAACAGCAAAATTCTGACCGGAGCCACGCGCTCTTTCTCATCGATTAGTATGGAGTGTGAGTGAGAGGAGAGTGGTCCACGGCTGATACGCCTTAAAGGGAACGCACCTAAATACCAAATGCCTGTATATTTGTTGAGAGCGTGTGCAATTGGCGCTGAGTATCCTAACTTTACTACATAATGGTTGTTACGTAATGCCACCACACGTGCGGTTTTGCAACTTGACCTATTTTGTAGGATCAAAATTTACAGGGTCTGTTTTGGATCTCTGGCTAGAATGTAGATTAATTAACTATGTGCTTTTTAGAGTTCCGTACCCAAAGGGTGAAAACGGGCCCCTTTTACTAAGCCTACGTTGTCCGTCCGTCTGTCTTTCTGTCTTTCCTATTTAGGGCTGTAACTTTTGAACCGCAATAGCTAGACGGTTGAAATTTTCGCAGAATGTGCGCTATGATGGCGGATTTGCTAACAAATAATAAAAATGTCAAAAACATAAACATTAAGGGGTGTTCTCAACAAGGAACTAGTTTTCATCAATGTTTTTTTCTTCTCGCTCTATCGTAATAACGGTCATATAGAACAAGCGTCAAACTTGGTGCGATTATAAATCAAACTCTACAGTATAACAACAAATAATAAAAACCAAGGTTGCCTGGTTATAAGAAGTCATTTTAACCCTAGAGTTGCGTCAGACTGAGAGGTGGCAACCCTGGTTTTTCCAGTTCTTTAGATCGGTCTCTTTCCGATTGCACATCATTTACTTCCCAGGTGGAAAAAATGTTACCAAAAATAATAATGGTAAAGGTACTTGCAGTAAGATTTTGCTATCGGCACGGCAGCGTTGTGTAACCTTTCACTGAAATCACATTTCCGTCATCAAACAAATATGTGCATAATTTTACGGTCGGATCTTAGTATATTACTCCGGTCTTCATATACCTATAATATCTTTAAGCAAGCAAGTTACTTAATTAAATGTTATTCGAACATCAACCTATTGATCATAAACAATGCAGGAAACTAGATTGGCCCACGCTTCATCTAAATCAAAGCATCCTGTTATTATCGGTTGTTATTAAGTCATCATTTTGGAAGCGATTTGATTAGTCCCTTGTTTTTGTTTATAAAGGGTAATTGAAATTTCTAAGGAAGGGTTTACATAGAGTTCCTTATAGTTAAGGTGGAAAATATGTTGTTAAGATAAGTAATTCAATTTTAAAGACCATCAGAAGTGGCATACAAATCGGGACATAGTTAATTTTTGAGAGCAGCAAAAGTAACAATTTTGTAAACATGGCGATATTTAAAAAAAAAAATTGGTTGCATGTTTTTGAATTAAACGATGCAGATTCTATATCATTTTAAAGTTTTGCGTTATCTTTTAAATTGACGAAATAGTTACATACACACATAAGCTCACACCACTGTCTCATAGGCGCAGGAGACCAAGGACCGCCACACGCTACGATTCTGACGCAATGTTTCCACTATACATACTATACATAGTTGAATATTTTATACTTGGCAAAATTATTACGTCTAAATTGAGAAGTTACTAAATTCAGAAAAGTGTAATCGCATTCACGCTCGAATACTGTTTACTACGTCTTCAAGACAAAAAGTGACAGCAAGAGATTTAATGGACGCTTAACTCCAATGAGCGTTCCAGTATTGGAACGTTAAGGCCTCCGCTCATTGCAGCTATATTATCAAGCGATATTATCGCTGAGATTTTGCGATAATTGTTCTCAGTACATTTTGTATGGGGACGCGCGCGATCCTACACACTGCCGCGATATTATCGAGCGATAATATTGCTGCGATTTTGCGATTATTGTTCTCAGTACATTTTGTATGGGGACGCGCTCGATCCCACACACTGCCGCGATATTATCGCAACCTGACGCAATCTCTTTCTACTACATTCAGTGAAGGGCGCATGCGTGACGCGAATCGCGGAATCGCTGCAGTGTGTAAGGTGTCGCGATATCGCTGTCGATAATATCGCTCGATAAAATCGCTCGATAATATCGCTGCAATGTGCGGAAGCCTTAAGTCAGTTAGGATTCTAAAATTTAGAAAAAAGTATGGTTGCTGTTTAGAATCCTAATTAGAAACGGATTTAGGAAGGTTTAATCGATTTTTTTGTCCGGTTTCAATTAGGTTAAATTAATGGCGAAAAAAATCTGGTGTTCTATTAAAAATGTCAATGGGGATTCGACCAATTGTAGGTAAGTATGAACACATTTTTTTCGCCATTTCCACGTTGATACCAATAGTGAACGTTGTTTAGTTTGATGATCTGAAGCACGCTTAAGTACCTATGTTTGTAACGTTTTTAAGTTTACACCCTGTATACGTGCTCATCAGTTATGTAATAACAAATTATATTTGAAGTTAATAACAACTACATTGCTTTGTGTACAATGCAATGCCTGGAGGGTAGATCAAATTTGAATCCGACATCGTGTTACAGGAAGCTATTTACATTTGGTCTAAAACTTCACTATTACATTTCATGCGTCTCTAATTTGCGAAGGTTGTTTTGTTTGACAAAATCATTATTAGGAAGTCAATTAGAAATCTATAAAGAGGAAAGATTTGATTTTTTATTTGTTTGTTTGTAATGAATAGGCTCCGAAACTACTGGACCGATCTGAATAATTCTTTCACCATTAGATCGCTACATTATCAGTGAAGTGTGTGTCAGGAAGATTCTAAGGCAGTACGAAGTTCACCGCTGTCCTCTAGTATTTTATATAGAGAAGTCATAACAATAATTATACGGATGTCTATATTTTTCTTTTGTCTAAATATGTTTTGCTGTATAGTAATATCTCTGTCAAAACTCATAACCTGTCAAAACCACTTTTGACTGCTAATTTGTCAAAACCACTTTTGACTGCTAATTTGTCAAAAGTGGTTTTGACCGGTTATGAGTTTTAGAATGAATGATGAAATACCGTATACTTTATTTACAACAAACATAAAATACATTGCACAGGAAACTAAACAGATTATGGTACAAATATGGCGGTCTTATCGCTAAAAAGCGATTTCTTCCAGACAACCTTAGTGTAGAGGAAATACTTCACGTCGGAAGAGTTGGAGAGGGATATTGAGAGAGAGATTCTTAGAGGAGCGTAAGGGACGGCCAGTAGTTAGGGAGCTAAAGATGAAGCGTTCTTTGAGGTAAGGGGGTGTCATCGGATGTCATGATCGCATGTCAATAGGATACTGTAGAGGAGGGACAGGAGAGGAGTTTTAGACCACAGATCTAACTCATTCGTTTATTAGGTTAACAAGGACCGAAACGATGAGCATGTTAGGTTTCTTGCCAGAACCGAATTGCTACTGTTTACCTGGTCCACTCGAAAATATAATGTTGACTAAAGGCATCGGTCAAAACCACAGATTTTTGCGGTTTAAAGAGGTTTTAACCGGTTATGAGTCTGTTTTGACTGTAACATAATAATAATCGGGCCGACTTTTTTCAACAGTAATAACACCTTACAATGCCTAAGCGTATTCGCAAAAATATGAAAACATGTTTTTTAGAGAATACTTCGAAATTTATGTAGGTGAAATCAGTCCGAGCTGCAGTTGTCATTTTCGCACTGGTAGCTCGTTTGCTCGGGAACAGAGCGACAACAATAGATCTGTTAAAAAACAATCTTAAAATTTCATGCAGACCGCCTTTCCTCCTAATCCATCAAAAATTGCTAGGTGAACTTCGCAATTATTGCACACTCAAAATTTTTTTGCTAAAATGTTTCTGTATAACCCCAAAGACCCCAAAGGGGTCGCGATTTAACGTACGTATATTCGTAACGTAAGTGGCAATCTCGAAATAAAATAAAACAACTTCGAAAAAAGATTTCGTGAAAATGAGGGAAAAACTAACAATAGAAGTTTCGCAAATTCTATTTTGTGGCTGACTTCACAGCGGTTCTAGGAAACCGCTCTGCTAACTTTATGATTGGTGAATTCGACATTTGGACAAACTAGTTTTTGAATTTCCCTCAAGTTTTATTGGTTTTACCTTATTTTGCAATGTAAATTTGATTAGGGGAAAAACGCCAGCGATGGGCTTGTTTCGGAATCGTAATAGGGTATTTGATAGCATGTAAAATATAGGATCTATTGATGGCATCCGTATTGAATATGAATTATTTTGGAAACAAACTGTTTAGTCAGTTAAGAAAAATACTGGATATTTTAAGAGAAAATCGACAAAGAAATGATTTTTGTCTACTTAAGTCACGTGATCGTAAACGACTGTGATTGGCCGAACGGTTGAAGACGTCAACGTAAGTAATATTTTTTGTTTTCGTTTTTTCTTGCGCTATGGAACGTAAAATATACATTTTCTATAGAGTCCTTAGTCCTTAGTCCTAGTCCTACTGTAGCCCGGGGACTTTATAATTAGGAAAAAGATTACCGATTGCCGTTTAGAAATTGTTGTAAGGCACGAAATGACTAATACAAAACAGTATTACAGATTACATCCCGCCGTAACAAAAAAAAATTTACATACATTTTTAATTTTGAGGTTGCCGTTTTTTTTCTGTACTGTCATGGACGTATTTACTTATTTTGTTTATTTATTAAATATTTACACAGCTTCACAGAGAAACTCCAATACGCCATGCCATGCAAGTTATAGGTACAAGTCAAACAAGAATATTACATTTTCTACAACTTTACTTACCTAATCTTACAATTGAAACAATCTCAAAAAAGGCGTGGCATTCTCGTAAATAATCAGACCAGTGATCAGCAAAAACGTCACACTGGGGTGAGTGTTGCAGAAGCGTGGTGAGACGACTGAGGGCGAGCACGAATGGAGAGTGGTGGTGCGCCGCAGTGCACGTCGCCGGCACGGCCAGCAGCCGGTGCTGCTACGCACGCACGTATTTTTAGGGCACGAATAGGCAAAGGGCCCGGCCCGGCTGACTAATTCGGGACCACAGAAAATTATACTGCTGTGCTAAGCCAAAAGGGTATTTGCCCGTTTTAGAGATTTCGAGACAAACGTGTCTTTATGTTATAGTTGTTATCATTTGCGGTTAAAATTATAACAACCATCGTATTTCTTGCTACAGTTTACGTCTTTTTGTACTAAGATAAGTGACCCATACGACTTTTTCCCTTAGTATTTCAGACAGTATACGTCAAATATCTCTAGGAATGGTGAGAAAAACAACTTTACGTCTAATTGGTTAGTCGTTTTTCAGGCACTTCTAGTAAATATAAATTTTTTTTTGTTTACAAATTCTGGTTCCTTACAGTTCAAGGAATCCAAATAAAAAAAAAGAACAGATTTTAGGCAATAATTGGAAGCTTGGTATTATGCTTCCAGATCCTATATCAGTTTTAACTCAGCATAACAACCGTAATTCAAAATAAGATCCTAAAATAACATTTATCATTCAAGAACGGTAGCGACAAATCATTTCCACTGTTAAGACAACCGTCCACCGACCCTAATTGAAAATAAATACGGCTCCAATTACTTTAGAGGATAAATCAAATTATTCAATTGAACTGACTACCTCTAAAATACTTGAGGTCCTTCTGGGACGGAAAAGACGTATCAAAGGCGATGTAGTTATCACTTGAGGTACCATTTTCTTGTATGTAATAGGTATAGATTTATTGAATCAATTACATATTTCTGCTACAGTCAAAACTCATAACCGGTCAAAACCACTTTTGCCTGCAAAGGTAATACGTTTTTAGACCCCAGATGCAACTCAATCGGTTAGGTTAGCGAGGAGGGAAGCGACCACACCTTAGAACCGAATTGCTACAGTGTTCCGCCGAAAATAAAAGTTTTCTTACGTTTGTTCGAGAATCACGCAGAAACCGCTGGCCCCAATTTGATTAAACTTTTTGTATTTAGTTTTGACTTAAAAACCAAATTAACATTCTCGCTGCGATAAGCTAGTGCCGACGAAGTTTCGAGCAAAACCTAGTATTTTTGAATTGTTCTCTTTTCTGAATAAATAACGCCAATTTAATTTAACTACCTGCGTCATGGCTCTTTTAACAAAGTTTTAACGACACGTCATAACAAAGTAAAGCATTTTGACCCTTAAAGTTTTAAACGACATAATATTATGTTGTGAATGACTAGTAAATTAAAATGTAAAAGAGCGAGGCCCGGACCAAAATTTACCCACAGACCCAAAAATACAGAGGAGCTGGGATGATATCACCTCTAAATACACATTCGACTCACTTCTTTCCGTTTCGTCAGGCTCCGATCGCGCTAGGCTCCTTGCTGCAGCTACAAAGGAGTCGGGGCACTGGCTACGTGCCTACCCGTCCCCCAACACCGGGACATACCTAGACCCCGAAACCCTTCGCATAGCAATGGGCCTCCGAGTCGGCGCGGATCTCTGTACCCCCCACCAGTGCCCCTGTGGCATGTATGTCGATCGCCTGGGACACCACGGGCTCTCATGCCAAAAAAGTGCCGGCAGAATTCCTCGCCACTCCACTCTTAACGACATCATTCGCAGGTCTCTTGCCACCGTCAACGTACCGGCCACTCTAGAGCCGAAAGGTATTGTACGGGAAGATGGCAAGAGGCCAGACGGGATGTCTCTCGTCCCCTGGAAGATGGGTCGGGTGCTGGTGTGGGATGCCACCTGTGTGGACACTCTGGCCCCGTCCCATCTTCAGGGAACGAGCAAAAGAGTGGGCTCGGCGGCGGAATCTGCCGAAAGGATAAAAGAGGGGAAATACAAGGGTATCGGCACCCAATACAAATTCATAGCATTCGGTGTCGAAACCCTTGGTCCGTGGGGTCCCGGCGCCCAGGCGCTTTTTAAAGACCTGGCAAAGCGCCTGGTAGATTCGACCGGGGATCCAAGGGCTGGCGCTTTCCTCGCTCAACGGATCAGTTTAGCCGTTCAGCGAGGAAACGCTGCCAGCATCTTGGCTACCCTCCCGCGCGGTCCAAACCTGCACCATATTTTAGGTTAAGTTAGTTATAAGTCATTTATTTTTACTTATTTTTAATGTACCTATTATAGTTTACCCTTTATTTGTAAATAAAAATACATATTTAGTAAAAAAAAGAGCGAGTTTATATTATGAAGTTAATATGACTTTATACTAATTTAAATTAAGTGACAGTTTGTCCAGGGTATGTGTCATAAGTCATAAGTTCATAACATAGCGTAATAAAATTACTAGGTAGTGGTGAAACCATAAAATTATTATACCTTACAGGAATAGAGTCAGTGACATGAGTTGTCAAATGACACAGTTTTTGGATGTTTTTTGGAGACTATTCGCAGGCAAAAATTCTAATACTGTCTATAATTCTGAGTCTAACGTAAAATCGTGGATAAATTAATGAAGTACCCAGTATATTTCACAAAATTATCTACGATTTCACTTTAGATTCCCAATTATTCACGAAAACCGAATTGTAAAAATTGATTGGAGACTAAAAAACGGTTCTATTGATTCGCAACACGTATCTCTTTCTATTATACAGTGGTGCCGCTAGGTACATCTCGCTCTCTCAGCTGTATGTTCCTCTATTCCTACTATGGGTGAAACTCAGCGATAGCGATACGTCAACCGATCGTGTCCCAGTACCGACTTGCCTGCGCGCGGTACCGACTTTGTGAATTCAATGCCGGTGCCTCGTTCACCTCGCAAGCATAGACCCACTGCGACCGCTGAGCTTCACTACTACACTCTGAAGACTCTGTAGACATTGAAATAAGTCGAAAACTATTTTCAGACCATCAAACTGAACAACTTTTACTAGGGGAGCAAACATGAAAATTTTAAGTCGAGTAGGTATTGCAGTTTAGTATGGAACAGCTGATTTTTTTTAAATTAAGCGGGTTCCTAATACAAGAAACAAATTTTTATCAACGTTTTTTCTACTCGCTCGATCGCAAAAACGGTAATCTTAACTATTGTAAATCCGTAAAATCACGAGTAATAAAAAGTAGCGGTTCTCTTCATATAAATTCAAATAACAATCTATTCCATCTATTGACAAAATTGTTAGTTTGTTTGTTTGTTCGCGCATCACGCAAAAACTACAGAACCGATTTTTATGAAACTTTTTTTGTTTGATAGCTTATGATGTGACTTAAAATCTGGTATATAATTTGTGCGTACGAAGTCGCGGGAAAACACTAGTACAGTATAAAACCATCAAACTTGGTGTGATTATTAGAACAAAATTTACAGTAGGTATACTACAAATAAATACACAAATAATAAAAACCGGCCAAGTCGGTCTTGTGCTAAAGGTCCCGGAGAAAACAAAACTTTTTTGTAAGTAATATGTTGTGTGTTGGTGTGGTACGGAACCCTCGGTGCGCGAGTAGCCCGACTCGCACTTGTCTGGTTTTATATTTATCACAACTATGTCTATAATTTTGTAACTGAGCAGTTGTTACAGTCGGCCGTGAGTAATTATCATCATAAGATATTTAATGTTGATGCATAATTTACATAACTTAATATGGAGAACATTCACTCCAGTTCTTATGAGGGCTCGTGTAGCAGTAATGGCACGCACCATCTCTGATTTAATGATACCTCATAAATTTTACCCCACGGAGGAGCGTTTGCATCTTTTAAGTTCGATTTTACTCTGATCACAACTTGGAATAATAATTTAATTTCATTATTCAAATCCTAATAATTTAGGTACCTCAAAGATTTAATCTAGGTAGGTATGTAATTACCTGTATCATAATCAAAGGAAGCCGTGGTGGTCCAGTGGCGAGTAACCTTGCCTGCCGTGCAGGAGGCGATGGTACGATCCCCGTCCAGGCCGACTCGTACCACTGAGTTTTTCGGAATTTATGTACGATTTGTAACACCACTGGCTTTTCGGTGAAGGAAAACATCGTGAGGAAACCTGCAAGCTTCAATTTCGAGGCATGTATTGTACCCACTGTCCATTATAAGTGGCGACGGGCTCACCCTCTGTCACACTGGACAGCGTTTCGGTACTACTGGTGAAACGTGGATGTTCTGAGGTTTCAGAATATCTCTGACAACCCCCTCAGGGAATATAGTCGTGAGCATATGCTATGCTCATAATCAAATCATATTCACTCACATTGACTTTTTGACGTCCTTTTTTGTAAATCTATTACCCATTAGTAAGGCGTTATGTCTGAAGCGAATAAGCGGCCAGTTACTCTACTTTGTATAGTCCTCGATATTGCAGGCCGAATCCCCTGATTGTCTGAAAAAAAAGAAGATTCCGTGTTTCGGATGGCACGTTATGACGTTGTCCCGGCTACTATTTCTGGTGGTAGTAGTCGTTACATAAAAACTACGTCAGAGGCCGTACGCGGTTTGAATAAACTCTGACACCAGGGCTTGCCCACACGATAAGAAGAAGAAAAAAATTATTTTTTATCATTTACTTTGATTTGCTAAGACCTAATAAACCGCACAGACACGACAGGGTAAAAGCTAGTGCGTTAGCTAATAGTTTCACTTGCTACTTCTAAACGAGGCTTGGAACCCAATGGCTCAGGCGACGACACGAATTTATGTAATTGCCACGACGAAAGCGAGGAATTAATGAGTCTGAAGGTACTAACACCACTGTACGCTGAACACAGCACCAATGATCTTACAGTAGAACGCTATAGTAGTTTATTTTAGATAATAGAGGATTAAAATCAAGAATATAGTGAACAAATAAATTAATAATGTGGAAATTGTCACACAAAGGAGAAATAAAGTTAATTTGGTAAATAAAATTTGACTTTGCGGTCGACGCATTATCCTGTGTTGTTTAAAATAGAAGTATTAACCTTCACAGATATATTAATATTATACAGTTATTATGTAGTTATATATTAAGTATATCATGGTAATGATCGACTGTAAGGGTCAAAAACTTGGGTTTGATTATTCTCAAAATTGATTTACTTTATTATCCAGCACTTTTGCCGCGAAGGAATGGCCCAATTTCAGGGCAAAATTCCAGTTTTTATACAGTTAGCATAAAAGATCCCCCCCACCATTTTAACCCCTAATATTAAAATTGCGAACGATCGTGTGCAATAGTGTCAAAATGGTAATAGTGTGTTCCCCAGAGAATAATGCACAAAACGACAATAATAATGTACAATGATGACGTAATATTTTCAATACCTATGCATAATTATCAAACGCAAAACAGTACTTTCTATCAAACTCAATATCAAAATGATATCCCATAATTATTTTTAACTCTACCACTGCCTCCGGTGTTCCAATGTAAAGAAGATGCGGCCAGAAACTTTACAGCACAAAAGGACTCATTGTCTTAGGACATATACATATTCTCCTGCTAACATATTTGTACTGTTCTTATAAAGTAGGTTCAGTTCATTTTTTCGCGCCATTTCGTTGATTGTTCAACGGGAAAGACATAGGGGAAAAGAAAAGCGGGTGAAGGGGGAATGGAGTCGATAGGATTTTGTTTATTCGATTACTCAATCTGACAACTCGTGCGCGTGAAGCACTTTGTTGTTCGTGTTGAAGTCTGTACATACAATAATACAGGGTGTAAAAAACACCCTAGTAATACTTAAGGAGGCGCTTCAGCCCATGACACTGAGCACTATAGAGCCAGCTTGGAAATCGCGAAAAAGAAAACAGCTGTCCCATACAAAACTGTTATTCCGACTCGACAAAAATGTATGGGACAGCTGTTTTTTTTTCGCTATTTCGAAGTTGGCTCCACAGAGAAATTTGTTCAGTTTGATGGTCTGAAGCACCCCATTAAGTTTTACTAGGGTGTTTTGTTACACCCTGTATACACACATAAACTCGCGACGTCGCCGGAAACTACGGTGTAGTCAACAATATTTTAAAGCATGCAGTTGTAAGAGAAAAACAATTTTGTAATCACCTTTTGCATCTATCACCTTGCGGCTCTCAGGCTTGGCGTGAACAACATAGTCAAGCAATCATTGACATACCAAATAATGGACGCCGGGTTTCGTACAAAATTCACAAAGAAAGTGTCCGACACTAACCTACACAAACCTAAGTATGTGTAGTAATATAAACCAGCTAAATACATTGAAAATGCTGAAATTCTTTTTCATTTTGCTTGCGTTGTTTTTATCCCATCACGGCACGGCATTATATACGTGCGAATTCGGTATGTCAAGTTTTTTTTTGGAGGGCTGAATCGAAAACCATTTCGAGATAATTGTCTCAATAATCATATTTTATATGTCAGAGATTTTAAAATGAAAGGATTACAGATATTTTTAATAAAATAACGTCGTTTTTCGGTCCGTTCAGTGACGTCACTGGCATACCTGTGAACTCCTTGGTAAACATAAAATTAGCTTAAAATAACCGGCCATTAAGAAAAAAAATACATTCACAATGTCAGAATTTGACATTTGATGTTGCCGTATCTGTTTCCAGCATAGAGTTAGAAAGAGGAGGCAGGTTTAATTTTTTTTAAATATAGCATTAGGTAGTTTTTCTCCATGGAGTTCCAATTATTTTCTCTCCACCATTTTTGCACTTAGAGATTACAGATCAAAATAATTTGAAAATTTAATTTATATTGATAAACTCGATGAATCGCAATAAGAATGAAATAGGTGTCTTAAAATTATGTCTTCTATCTGTAAAAAATATAAAAATGAAGACAAAAAAAAACTTGACATACCGAATTATAGTTCATATATGTAAGAGTCTGGTTTTAAAATAATGACACTGAACTACTACTTATACACTACTTTATATGTATTTAATTACGATAAAACAATACATGGGTGCTAACAGTTTGATGTGTAAACCGACAATAAGGCCGTAGATGAGGCAACGACGCTATTAGTGTGGAGTCAGCATATTCTTACATGGTAGAGGGATGTTTTAATCTATAACATGCGCGTAGTCAGTTTATCAAACGAAGACCGTCGCGGAATTGATTCTCTTTTTACGTTTTGGTGCTCTGTTGGTTCGGACACTTTGATCACGGACACGACGTCCAGTAGTTGGTAAGTCAAAGCCAGCAATGGTCGCAGTGGTATATATGGTATATACTAACCATGTCGCAAACTAAGATCAAATTAAAATGTGATCGAAGGTTGCAATAGCCCAGACAAGCCCAGTTAACAATAGCCAAAACATTTTTAAATTTTAAATATACATAAAAACGGATTAAATATAAGGCGGTCTTGTCGCTAATAAAAAGCTATTTGTATCGAACCACTTCGTAGCTAAATTAGTAAACAAAGAATACAGGTAATCTGATAGTAAGTAAAAAAAATTGAATTATAGAACATCAGAAACGAATTAGTACAAAGGTCAAGGTGTAAATAAGATTCCTCAAGGACCAGGGTGTTGATGAAGCGAGAAAAAAAACGGATTGTCAGGAAATTGCAAATGGTGTCCCACGGCCGGATATAAATTGGAATCTGATTTCCGGAGGAATTTTATTTTTGTTCGACACAGGTTGACTCGGATTGAGTATTAAAGAGTTTGGATTTTATTTAACATTGACGGAAATTTAATTTTTTATGTAAGTACTTACATTACATAAGTACATTTTTAGCAATACATTTTGAAACAGGATTGTCCTGTAAAATTATATATTTTTTTTAAAAAGAAGTCGTTAGTTTAAACAGAGTTTCTGATCACCCCGAAAGATCCTTTTTTTATGCATTCAGGGTGATTGGTAATTCGATATAATCTTTAAAGAAGTCATACTAGGTCGTTAGCAATAAAATAAGCCCAGTTAACTGTTGGTCGAAAATTATGGCAAAAATATAAAAAAAAACCAATCTACCAATATATTTCTGTCGCTGATTTTTCATGGATTCTAAAAAGTTATTAAGATAATTAACGTTTGATTTGTAATTTTTCAGTATCATATAGTATACTATTAAACTCACATACAATTGTGATACTAAAAAGGTAGATAAACTCACCCCGGCGTTGGTACACTTGCCCCACCAAACAACAATTTTCTTGTACCACACATAAAAACACTAGCAAACTTCCCATCCAAATATATTCTAGAAAAGGCCCTAATCAGCTTAATCGTATCTCACCCTCTACCTTATAGTAGGCAGGCCTACCCTTTTCGGGCTGACTGAGTAATCCACCTTGAATATTTTACACGGGAATGGGCATTACAATGCTTCGTTGGATCATATTGGAACAACAAAGTTGGCGAATTGTATGGACTCTCTACCCTATAGACTTTTAATGCTACATAAAAAATTCAGCAAAATATACATGCAACTTTATTTCCTACGGTGATCTGGGATTGAGAGCGTTTTTAGAGTCATGCAGATCCCGAATGCGGGGCGCGGGATGTTGGTTTACACTGAGAAACTTCGGCTACGGTACCCGGACTGTTGATTTTCGATATAGCGAGACGGTTTCGTTCCCAACTTCATTGTAATAGAGTTAACATTGGACCGAAAACGTTCACGCAATTGCGAAATTCGAATGTCCTGGTAGATCCCCAGTAATCCACACAAAATGAGTGCTTCCCGCTTGCGGATCCGTATGACCCTAAAAACCCTCTGAAAGAAAAACGTTTGTCAGCTGCTTATTCGTCCCGTGAAATTGTCAAAGTTCCAAATAATAGGCACAGGCAACTTGTCACTGCAAGGGAGATTTATTTTAAGACTTGTGATAGTAAACAAGTATACCAATGCCAAAAAGTGTAAATATAATTTGCGGTGGTCTATTTTAGGGAAAAAATTAAAAAAATCAAGAAACAAGTTGATTAAAAGCTTGCAATAATAAATATTGATAAAACTTTGCGACTACGGACGGCATTAACGTTGACACTGTTTCTATTGATTTCGTTTTTGTTTCCCCTTCCGGACCTTAGAGTAGTTGTGGGATAATTTTTTGCGTAAAATGTTCATGTTAAAAGTCTATAGGTTAGGTAGTATAGAGATGGTAGGAACCAGGTAGGAACTCTTTTGAAGCCGTCTAGCTCGATCGATAGTACACGATATGTATGTGAATCGCACAAATGTAGTATCTACAATAAATGAAAATGAAAAAGGAGCGGAAAAACAAAAAATGTAGACTGCGGTCTTTTAATTGAACCGATAACTTTGAGAATTTTCTACGAAAATATTTTTAAACGCCGATTTTATCTCAATTTTTAACCCTATGCCTGGTTTTCATAGATTTTTCTTTACTACATTGCTATCACGTTCAAAAACCAGACAAGTGCGAGGAGGACTCGTACCATAAGGGTTCCTAACGAACTTAATTATGCATATAACAATTGCAAATTTAAGTTTGCAATCGAATTTTTCAGACAAATCTTAAATAAATCGTAATTTATTAAATTTTTATTTAACGGAAATCTGAAAAACCACAGACAAGGATATTAGTTTCTAGATTGTGATTAAAAGTGCTCATTGAATTTAATTCGTTATTATGCAAAATACAGTCAAACATCGTTTGTACGGAGCACGTTCGCCGGCTTATCCTCTTTAGAAATAAACGAGGCATAAACTAATTCTACGACCATGAACTTCTGACAGTTTCCCTTAACGCAAGCCGTTATTGTAATTTTATCTTATCTGAAACAGGGGTGGAAAGGAAGCGTAATTGGTTATTTATCAGGCTATTGGAAAATGCCGTTAAAAGCGTCTTTAGATAACACCTGCGTGCACTTAAACTTTAAGTCTTATGGTTATAGGAACAGAGTTCATAGCTGCGTGACTTTTGACACTGTATAAGAGGTTATTTTATTTTATGAAGGCTAAAATAAATGGTGTAGCTATTTTGTTGAAATGAGTCAAAATTTGTAAGCGATTATGTTAGATCGTTATTAGGTTCAATTTGCACGATTTCGATTAAACGATACTTTGCCATAATACCAGAGCGTGACAGTTAATAATGGGGGACGAGTCGCGGTGAATTGAAGATTGTAAGGCAAACTCTCTCGACGAATATACAGGGTGTTAGGCGCAGTTGCTTTACTAATAATGGGTGATTGTGTGATTGTAGACACGACGACACATCAAGCTACGCAAAACCAAAATAAGCTGGCCGCTCGTAGGCAGCGTAATGTATAACGTTGTGCGGCCAGCTTATATTGGTTTTGCGTAGCTTGATGTGTCGCCATGTTTACTCATGATTCTGAACAACTATACAATAAAATTAAATGCGTTACATTCTTCATGCTTTCTTTCTTCTTCTCTTTCTTCGTCGCGTTCTTCTTCTTAGCGTTCTCTTCCGGCAAGAGCGTAGCTCTTAAATAAGATTATGATGACATTCATAAGGGGGTGACCAAAAAATTGAACAACTTTAAGGAACCATTTACTAACGAACTTTTTAACCAATATCGACTTCGCTAAAAAAAAATCAGTGGTTCAATAGAAAACGGCTGTTCAATTGCGACTCGACCCAAATGTATGGTCAGCTATCCCATACATTTTTATTCGCCATTTCAATTTTGGTCCCATAGTGTAAGTTGTTCAGTTTTAGGTGTGACGGTGTGTCATATTTAATGTTACACCCTGTATAGCCTTTTAATTTACATCCACATCTGTATCTCTCCCGTATTTCCACGACACGTTGATGCAGACGTAAAAAAATCAAGTTTACACAAAGCGCTACGCACCGTTTGCGCTCTACTCAAAGAGACTCCATAGTTTCACAAACTATCAAATAAGACACATAACAAGGGTTCAAACCGCAGATGATTCAAAGTATACGCAGTTGAATTCACATGTAATTAATGTTTTGTCATGCGTGAATGAGTGAATGAATGAATAGGTCCTCCGTTTCTCAGTTCGGGGCCTTTTGTTCGATTTAAACTAAATGTTTCTATTAATGGATTGGTTATTCATATAGTTTCTGAATTTCGATTGAATATATAGTTGAGGTTATTCAGTCTTTATGTTTTACTGCTTCAAGTCATTTTATGATTTCTGAATAAAAAGTTGACTATGTTACATACATATAACGCCTGTCTCCCACTGGGGTAGGCAGAGACAACGGAACGCCATACCTGCTACGATCCTGACATACCTCTCTAGCCTATGTTCTCTTGACTATGTTCATTCTTATATTACAAGTTAAGCTTTAAGGGGGGTGCAAAACGAATATTTTGTCTTTTACGTTTAAAAAAAAAGTTATATGTATAAATCCGTCTAAAATCCGAGCCGTCAATTTCAACTTTCAATTGACGGCTCGATACCTCAGATGATATTGGAGCAGTGGCAAATATGTTGTTTTTTTGTACTCTGTTTATACCTAATTTACATGATGTGATGTTATACCGTTCTGGCTGCTTCTTTTCTACAATAACACCTTGAAGCGGTGGTACAGTTACAAAAAATCATTTCAATGACATAATGTCTTTGAAACCATTTAAAATTAAATGATCTGATAATTATGATTTACGGTGCCTCATCATCATCATCATATCAGCCGATAAACGTCCACTGCTGGACATAGGCCTCCCCAAAAATAGGGGATTTGCCATAATCGCCACGCTTGGCAGGCGGGTTGGCGATCGCAGTAGGATTGAATGTGTGTACTCAGAGGATGCTGCTGCCCATCCTCCGGTAGATCCCTTAGTCGCCTTTTACGACACCCACGGGAGGAAATGGGTGCCTAAGTATCAATATTTCATGAATGTTTGTATCTATATCATCATCATCACAACGTAAGTATATCGTACTTATTTCGTTCAGAATAGTCTAAACAAGATCTTTTAGACAATGCCCAACATGCATATTAAAATGGTTTTTAGCTTGTTTTCATAAATCACAATCATACCTAGTTACCCCAACACAATCTGATCCCAGACTCATTGCGGATCAAACCTGCGGCTAACCTTCCCTAGATCGTATCTTACTACTATGAACCCTATTCAAATATTTATCAACGTATCCAAAATAATTTATGTCAGGTCTGTGAAATTACCTAGGGGCTGAAATAGTCCATGTAAAGATACACAACGATCATTGTCATGTCACCGTGTGGTCCCAAAAATTTCATTTCGTCCCGGCAATTTAGGCCCCCTTGAAATTTTCGGGTCGCCAATACAATTTTCTTCAGCGTAGTTGAGTTAAGGCCATCTACTTGCAAATTTACGTTGCTAGGCCTTCCTAGGTTCACTAAGTTATTATTAAAAAGTTTTGGGCGTTCGAAAAATTCTTGGGACGAATAAATTACAGTTTTATACGCTTGAGTTAAAGTTCGTTTTTGGTGGTAGTTCGTAATTGGTAAAGGATACAGTTTGGTAAATTAGTTTTTGATAGTATTACAAAATGTTTCATTGGAGGGTGAAGTTTTATTGAATTTTTATTGAAGAAATAGTCTTTCTAATAGATATTAAACAGAGTGTAAAATTAAATAAATGGGTTACATATTATAAAGGGTGTAAGTGACAGCCTAGCAAATACTGAAACGGTGAATTCAGACCATCAAACTGAACAACTTTCACTATGGAGCCTACCTCAGGAAACGTGAAAAAAAATCTGCTGTCTCATACAAATTTGAGTCGGGTAGGTACAGCGGTTTTATAATGGGACAGCTTTTTTTTTCGCGTTTCCTGAGGTAGAAATTTGTTCAGTTTGATGGTCTGAGTTCACCGTTTCAGTATTTGCTAGGCTGTCACTTACACCCTGTAGAACTGGGTGTTTTAGACAATGAGACTGAATAACTTTTACTATTAGAACAAATTGGACGATGAAGGCCAAGGATAGATCTTTGTGGCGCGCGTTGGGAGAGGCCTATGTTCAGCAGTGGACGATGATAGGCTGATGATGATGATGATGATTAGACCAACACAAAAAACAGCAGCTGTTTTTTCTGCTGTTTCATAGATCTCTTTCAATAGTCACTCAATAAAAATGTACAAATGCCGTAAAGTAAACATAGGTATATAGGGTCATTTTTACTAATTGGCGAAACATAACCAGGGCACTTGTTAAACAGATTGAATTATCAATGTTTATAATTAGTATTGATGATAAACAAAATTATTATTATCGTGCGTAAGGTACGCGCAGTGCATAAATAGTATGCGGGCGCGAGCGGACATTGACCTCAGAATCATATGATCGAGCGGAGTTCATTGCCACGCAATTGTACTCAGTAACAGATACAAAATGCGTTTCTCAAGTTTCGCCAACTAATTAAATTTAACCATTTATTATACCTATACTATTAACAAAAATAATTGAAGTATTAATTCTGTATGAACAACAATTACCTATACTGTCGAATGTTTCTAAATCTAATAGGCATATTTTGAAAAATTCCTCCATAACACTCAGTTTTAGTTTGGAATAAATCCCCTATTGATTAAATAAATCACTGACTATAACCCTCATACATTTCATTTCATTTATTCATTAACAATCACGTCACCCTTACGTCACAGCTTATGTTTTTAATAATGCACAAAGTTTTGGTTTCGCCAAGCAATATGTTAAGGTGCTAACATTGGTGACACTCCAATTTGGAATTTTCATTACAACTTGCAAAAAAACGATTCCAGTTACGTTTCCCGAGAAGTACCACGCCACATAAGCGATATTACCTATATACCTATATCACGCGACGTCGCGCAATTTTTGAAGTGATACTTCCTATGATGAGAGCTTTGAAATTCTGATCGGCAACCTTTTTGTGTGACGAAAGTTCGAAATTTAAATCGGAAGCGGAAGTACGAAATTTAAATCGGGAGAAGTAACACATCTGCCTGGCCTTCCATGACGGCCAAATTTTTTGTTTCGTCGTGTACCTACTTGCGATGAGCGGCCCGCGCTGTGTCCCACATTGTGTTCAGAATAGCAGATTTTTACCACATTAATCACCTGGGTGATCACAGGATACTCATTGGTGCTTATCTGACGAGTTGATCACCTCGGTGATTAAAAACTGAGCAATGTGACACGATACATTATCTTATCATGACGCGACGTGACGCTTACAGAGGCGCCTTAACCTGAAAGATTGGATGCATTATTGATGACCCTTGTCCAGTGATCCGTCCAGTGAATAATGAAACAGGGTACCGGTTATTTGTTCGTTTTCCTTCTGTCAGTGAAAATAATTTATTTTTTTTGTTTTATAAAGATTTATTCAATAAGAAATCTGACTTACATAATATTAACAAAGGTAAAAAAACATAACCCTCCTTCTGTCGCAGTCGGGTAAAAAGTAACAACGCATAAAATAAATAAAAACCCTATCAACAAAACACCTCATTTAAGGCTTCGTCTTTTATAAAGATAAGTCGTGTATTTCTGTCATCATCGTCACAACTATCTGTATGGTCGGGCCTACGAATAAGAATGTATAGAAGTTTAAATGAAACTCAAAAAGTGACACCAAAAAAAGTGTACCGTGTTCTAAATTTGTTCTTTAAAAACTGTACCTAGCCGCCAAAACTCATACAAAATGAGATTTTTCATTGGGAGCCAAAAATTATATCTACATATCTTCTATAGTTATTCTTATTCGTAGGGTCGGACATAATCATAGTCAGCTTATAAACGTTCCAGTGAAGGGCTCAGACTTGTAGGGTGTATGCCGATTCAGTAAGTCTAAAAATTTTGTTTATTTTGATGTGATCAGAAACTTACCTCGTGACTTTGACTCATTATCAGCCTATCATCGTCCACTGCTGAACATAGGCCTCTCCCAAGGCGCGCCACAAAACTCTGTCCTCGGCCTTCCTCATCCAGTCGCTCCCCGCTACTTTTTTTAGGTCGTCTGTCCAGCGGGCAGCAGGGCGTCCCACGCTACGCCTACTAGTTCGCGGTCTCCACTCTAGAACTCTGACACACCATCGGTTGTCAGTTCTTCGGCAGATATGACCAGCCCATTGCCACTAATTTTCTGAGCTATGTCAGCCACTTTAGTTCTGTGACGAATCACTTCATTTCTGATGTGATCCCTCAGAGAAACACCGAGCATAGCTCTCTCTCTAGAGTTTGACTAACTTAGCTTAAGGCTGCACCGAGCCTATGGTGTTGCCCTCAATCGTATTTTTTTTATTTCTTAACAATTAAACAATATTTCCAAAAAACAAGAATGTCACATTGTATCATTGCTGATTTTCAATTTATCGGGTCACTGCGGATTTGTTTTTATAATGTTTGTAGTTATTATCTTTAAAACCGCCAAAAGTGGCCACTTTTTGCGGTTTTAACGATAATAGCTACAAGCATAAAACATAATAATCCGTAATGTTTCGTTAGATTAAAAGCCAATCAGGACTATAATGTGACATTCTGTTTTTTTTTGGAACTGTTGTTTAAATGTATAGAAATATAAAGTTGTAAATAAATATCTATTATATTATTACGGGTTAGTCCATGAACCGTTGCTAGTGGAAACAGATAACGCGCAAAAGGTGAATTTGTATTGCGTTGCCAATGTACTCATAGAAACCT
The DNA here is from genome assembly GCA_963693445.1 of Agonopterix heracliana. Taxonomy (NCBI): domain Eukaryota; kingdom Metazoa; phylum Arthropoda; class Insecta; order Lepidoptera; family Depressariidae; genus Agonopterix; species Agonopterix heracliana. Next base: position 20,310,806 of record OY856311.1, read on the forward strand.
TTCGATAAAGCGTACCATCGATGAAGAGACAATCTAAGTGTTGACTTTCGAGGTAACATAGGGAGCCCTCTGATCACGATGAAAGTTTCGCCTATAAAATACAATGTATGGTTGTGTAGAATCCGATTTTAGGCTTCTAATTATTCAGCGCCGGGAGTCGAAACAAAGCCGATCTTTGACAGCGCGTACGATATCCAATTATTGAAAACTACGAAGAATTCTTTATTCGTCGATTGAAAACGATACTTTCAAAATGTAGGAGACTTAGATAAATCTAACTACAATGAGTTATCTTAGTACAGGGGCCGACATGTCTGTAACCGCCGGCTATTTATATTGCGTCAGTTGAGAACTTAGGGTCTGCTATTCAAGCAAAAAGTAAAACTTTACTAAGAAACATGGTGTGGTGTCCTTGAAATTTATTGATATTGTATGGAGCAAAAAATCTCTGATTGAATTACGAAAGTAATAGGTATCTATCTCTTTATACAGGGTCCAACTTAATATGCGGACCGTTTTCTAAGGGGATGATAAGACCATCATACTTTATAACTTAACCTATGGGATAAACGTCGTTATAGCCACGGACCTGAAAAAAAGACGGACGTAATCTCGTCTAATCACGAGTGAAGCACCCATTTCTTTTGTGTGCGTGCTGTCACGCGGTACATAATGGTGACGGATGTAGGACCTGTGCATCAGGAGCTAGTGCATCTGTGTGAGTGTAGGTCCCTTGTAGAACAAACGAAAATGTTGGACCTTGCATGCTTCACATCTTTTTAATGTCAGATTACGTCCGTCATTTTTCAGGTCCGTGGTTATAGCGAGAAAAAAAACGTTTGTTTCATACGAAACTGCAATACCTACTCGACTCAAACGTTTTTTTTTTTGCACTGACATGTTTGCTCCCATAGTAAAAGTTGTTCAGATTGATGGGTAGAGTATTAATGAAACTTTTCCTTACATCTTGTATAACTTCTTTTAGGGGAATATTTTAGAAATATTTTCGGGTACGATAAGGTCAATGTCTTTGAAATAGTGACATTGACATTTAAGTGGTATTTTCGATATTGTTTCAGAAAAAAGGCTTTGTTATTTTTATAAAGATGATTTTGTTAAGGTAACAGAAAACAATTACTTAGTTGGTTTTATGGGTTTCTCAAAATATTAATTTATACACCTATTTGAGTGGTCAAGTAGGAAGAAGCCGTGGTGGCTTTGTTGCCAGCAGCCTTGCCTTCTAAGCTGGGGATGGCAGTTCAATCCCATCCTTAATCAGATTGATAACCAGTCTTACCTTCTTTCGGCAGTATGGCCAGGTACTAAAATAGTATTTCCGAATTAAATACATCTTACTTCCCGTTTCAGAATATCTCTGACTACCCCCTCGGGGAATATAGTCGTGAGCATATGCTTATGCTTACTTCCCGTTCCTTGGTTTCAGTAAAACACACGTTCGTTCAGTATATTGCCCTGACTCAGGCAACTTTTATTTAGTTATAAAGTTAAGGGTATAAGCAAATAAAAATAAAAGAAGTGTTTCGGGTGAAGGCGCGTGTAAAGTACAGCCACTTACGTTGTTTAAATAAAGAAAAGATAAGGAACGTATAGAACCTTTTCCCACGTACGCAGCTTAGGAAATGGCTCTCACAGATTTGTCGACAACGTCGCGTCTCTTTCCATGAGGGGTAGGCAGAGACTAAGGCGTGCCATTTGCTACGATCCTTGCATACCTCTGCCTCATTCACACCCATACTCATCTTACCCTGCTGACTTCGAGTACGTTTCGAGCACCTCACCTTTCTGTACGACGTAACCGAGGGGCGGAATCTTCGAAAGATATAATATTCGGCTCCTTAGGGGGAGAAATCGGATTATGTGTGATTTTTACCTCTAAAACCCCGTCGGTGGTGGTCACCTCGGTGAATGTCATAGGGCTATGGGAAATTTTTCTTTTTGAAATATTGTATTGAGATACGGATCCCTCCGTGCTAGAGTCCGACTCGCACTTGGTCGGTTTTTCCCAGATTTTCCAAATAATGAAAATAAAAGACCCCTTACGATGTTCGAACATGGAACTGTTATATCAATTGTATGACGCACTCGATGTCTTAACTCTAAGCTAACATAACATAACGTAAACATTTTTAAGACCACTTTTTTCAGTTACTGTTATCTGTTAGGTTATCTGACAGCTCGTTTGACATTATTTTGTATGAAAAATATTTCAAAAGAGCTTAAGCTAACAGGAACTTATCCATAATTGCGTTCACACACGAGGACGCACTGACGGAGTGGCAGATGTTAGTCCATAGAACCACACCCGGTGCGTCAATGCGTCACCGTGTGTGCTTCTACGTGCGGTTTCATACAACTCCTTGTTTCACAAATGTCGGAGTGACGTTTGCTCCTCCGTCACTGCGTCATCGTGTGTGAACGCACTAAGTGGTGAAATATTTGTCCTTATTCAAGCAGCGATACCGAGATTCATGAAACTTTTTTATTTTATTACAAAGTTAAGGGTTAAGTAAAGAAGCTCGACTGAAGGGTTCCGGATGAGGGTGAGTAAACTACAGCTACTTGCAATGTTTGGAGAGATCTCCAAACCTGAGCGCGATTTACCTTGGTAGTTTATTTATATTTATTTACCTGTTGCGCGCTGCATACAAACTAAGTTTAATTGCATTTTGAATATTAATTTATTTAAATCAATGATTTTTTGAACTATATACATACAAATTAATATCTGTGTCTGTGGTTTATCAGATTTTCGTTAATATGTATCGTTTCAAAGTAACATTGGCTCAAAGATTTTCATACAAAACTTTAATTAATCCTAGCATTGAAACTATATATAGGGGACTTTTTTAAGGGGATGATCAGACCGTCAAACTGAACAACATTATATGGCGCCAACACCGAAATCACGAAAAAATATCTGCTGGTCCATAAAAAACTGCAAATCTACTAAACGTATGAGACAGCTTTTATTTGAATTCATTAATCTTAGGAAGATTTACAGCATTGATTACAAAGTAAACATATCATTAAATAACTGCTAATTAAAAACTGTATTTTAACGAAAATCTGACAAAAGTAAAGAACAGATTTGGTTTCTAGATCATGTCTAAAAATCTCATTGACTTTGATTGGTTAGTATTGAAACTAGAACGGAACTTAGTTTGTATGCAGCGCGCATTCGCGCTTTTGGAATAAACTTCTCTTCGGCTCGCAAATATTTTCCGAAAATAGAGAACAACTTTGATTATGTCTTCCTTGCCGATATGGCTACGGCGACTGCTGCTAATAATAGGCTTCACTGATCTGCCCGGATGTTATTAGCAGTCAATCTTTGCGGTAAGACTACGTCCGCATATGGCACACTACCATACTGATGATTGTGGAGCCGCCGGGCTTTAAGTTAGTCCCTTTTGGTACCGAGATCCTCTTTTCTATTCCTCAAAAGTAAAAACAGTTGCCTGGACAAGATGCCCATCCTATTATGGACAGTCATGTGTCCGTAAGCTCTTTTACGTGAAGGCACAGAATAGGTTTGGTATTATAGTTCTATGTGTAGCTAAGTGTCCGGGCAAGAAGAGCAGGATATAAACTGGGGCATTTTTTTTTTTATTATTTATTGCTGCTCTTGACTTCTATCTAGTCCTCAGGACAAAGATGGGGTCGAAGATGTAGCGAGCTTACCCAGAAGTGTACTGGCACTCCTGCACACCGACGGAACGCAGCAAGCTGCTTGGCGCCAGCCTCCGGCAGGAGGGTGGTCGCGAGCCAGGCGGCTCCTTGTGGAGCCTACCACACCGCTGTGGGGGATCGTTCAGCCACCACCACAAACTTGGTAGCTTGTGATGCCGTTGACCGGGGTGGATCGCTAGGAGGTAGATCCCCAATCACCCCTAGTCTGAGGAACACCCTATTCACACCTGAGTACTGACCCTTGTAATCATAATTTAACTGATTATTTATAACTTGAGTTTTGATTCTATTTAGATGTCTCCAAATCGGTCTGTCTTATCTATTAGAATGAGTTCTTCCAACTACCAATCTTTATAATAGTCCAAGAGCCCATTAACGCCAGACCTTCGTTATTTTATAAAAGCTGCATGTAACTATACTTACGTTAGAGTATCAGAACTAACCACGGAAGGACCAACTCCCTCTACAAGTGGGGCCTCAGGGAGTCACCGATTTGCGACTGCGCGGGCACCTGATCAAACCCTCACCCATGTGGTAAATGAGTGCACTCTGCGCCTTTTCCCCGGTGGAATTGAAGAACTCCATAGTTAACCCCGGCAGCGGAAGACTGGCTAAAACATCTTGACCCCGAAATTTAAACCTCCTCGGATCCAAGCAGGAAGACAAAAAATGCCATACGATATGATGATGATGATGAGTATAAAAGATTAATTTGATACATGTTACTTGGGTAACAATAAGAAGATGTGTCGTTAGTAGCCCGACAGTTTTGATACTTCCAACCCCTGACCAGACCAATTTAACCTGCCTCATAGTTGCCCAAAGTTACTATACTTGTGATGAGATCATGCACTGAGAAACTTTCAGTTTTTATAAAATAACGAAGGTCGGCGTTTATGGGATCTTGTTCTATTATGTTACGTTGCTGGCAGCAATACTCTCCGGCAGAAAAAAAAAACATGCCAAAAGATTTTGCATTCTATCGGACATGCAAAGCGATTTCCTTGTGACGTCACGGGCAAAGCTTGTTTATGCCTGCATTTGCATTCTATACCTGATTGCTTTATGGCAAGTCATTCTATACATACATAAATATCTTGGACATTGTCACACAAATTATCTAGTCACATGTAAAGTACCAGAATCTAGCCTGGACTTGTATTATGATGACTAGACATCAATATAGATACAAACATCCATGACTCGGGTACAAATATTCATATTCATCATACAAATATTTGTCCCTTACGGGATTCGAACCCGCGACCCTCGGCAGGTTCACTACAGACTGTGCTATCGGGTCGTACACATACACATACGTATACATACATTTATTCATGAGTCATGAACTACCCACAAAGCCAAACTCACCCCTTTTGGAGTGGTCAGAAAAAATTGCACAATGATGTTTGGAATCAGAAACGGCCAATCTATTGACGGTTGATGGCCCGACAGCACAGTCTGTAGTGAACCTGCCTGCTGTGCCGGGGGTCACGAATAAGGGGGTTGCGGGTTCGAATCTCGTAAGGGACAAATATTTGTATGACGAATATGAATATTTGTACCCGAGTCATGGATGTTTGTATCTATATATGTATTCTATATTGGTGTCTAGTTATCATAATACAAGTCCAAGCTAGATTCTGGAACTTTATATGTGACTAGATAATTTGTGTGACACTGTCCAAGATATTTATTTATTTATATTGTGTCTGGAAATATAAACGTTTTTATCAGAAACCTCTGAATTATCATTTTCAACTTGCAATTGTAGCAAGGGTTCACTTTATAAGGATCTAGAATTACCTAAGTGGTGATTGATTAGCCTTTCGCACATTAACGCAGCTTAAAGAATCATTTCCCTTAGTCAACTCTTGCGATACCCACGGAATGAAAGGGGATATTCCATTCTCAGCCTGAACCATATTGCTTTCTTTTGGAACCTTAGAATTCTACACAGGGTGAAATTGATATCATTAGCATATTATCCTTCTAAACTAAGAGTCTACCCATCAAACCGAACAACTTTTACTATGGCAGCAAACGGATCAGAGCAAAATCTGCTGTTCCATACTATAAGCTTCAGTGTGATGTATGCAGCAGCTGATTTTATTTATGCTCCAATCGGTTCACTCCTATAGTAAAAGTTGTTCAGTTTGATGGGTAAACTCTTAGTTTAAAATGATGCTAATGATATCAATTTCCCCCTGTTTACCTACGATTGCTTTATGGTAAATCATTTGATATGCATTCGATATAGCTATAGCATAGCAATCTCCCGGATTAAATGTCATCCACATACCTATCGATCCACTAGCAGATGACATAAATTATCTTGGAGATTGGCACGCCCCATAACACACATAGCCTTGGTAGATAAACTGATTTTACTTTAGTGTGGCTTCATGAGTAAAATACGTTTTCATTTTAAGTGATTGATAAGACAAGATTATTTTTAATAAGCATAGCATATGCTCACGACTATATTCCCCGAGAGAGATATTCTAAAATCTCAGAACATCCACGTTTCACCACTAGTACAGAAACTCTGTCCAGTGTGACGGGGGGTGAGCCCGTCGCCACTTACAATGGACAGTGGGTACAATACATGCCTCGAAATTGAAGCATGCAGGTTTCCTCACGATGTTTTCCTTTTCCGAAAAGCCAGTTATGTTTCCGAAAAAATCATTGGTACGAGGCCTGGACGGGGATCGAACCATCGCCTCATGCACGGCAGGCAAGATTACTCGCCACTGGACACCACGGCTATTAATAATTATTTTTAATAATTTCCGCTTTATATATAGGGTTCCGAACCCAAAGGGTGAAAACGGGATACTATTTATAAGCCTACGCTGTCCGTTCTTCCGTCCTAGCTTCAGAGGGCTGTATCTACTAAACCGTAATAGGTAGCCCATTGAAATTTTCACTGCGTATGTATCATTATATTGGATTTAACGACAAATAATAAAAATAGCAAAAAGTAAAAATTAAGGGGAGTTAAAGTCCATACAAGGAACTAGTTATTATCAACGTTTTTTCTCCTAGCTCTATCGTAAAAACGGTAATACACACAAGCGTCAAACTTGGTATGATTATAGTCTAAACCCTACAGTATAACAACAAATAATAAAAACCTGCCAAGTGTGAGTCAGTTCTGCGCTAGGGGTCCCGGAAAAAAACTTTTTTGTTTGGTGGCGTGCCGCGCACTGACTTGATTAGCTTTAGCAGTCCTTGAGATCACCTGCCAACTTAAGAGGATAGGCGAGTTTTCTCCCTGGATAATGAAACTAAACAAAAAAAAATATTATCATACAATCTATGTTGCCTCTGCTATGTCCCTTTGTTTTGCTTTTTTGCATTATTTAATTACTGTGGGGACCTTCGAAAATTACCAATTTTACCGCCCGTTTTCAGACATCCAGCAAAGAAATTTGACGAATATAAACAAAAAAAGCAAAACGTACAGACATGGCCAAAGTCTTTCTCATATTATTCTTGAACGAATTATTAAATCGGTTTGGTTTTGGAGGAGAAACACGGGGAATACGAAATGCTGTTTTCGTCGATTTTATGTAGATAAATCGGTCCGAGCTGCAGTTCTCTTTCGCACTCTAGTCAGCAGGGTGTATGGGTGAGGCGAATCGGACAAATATGTAAACAGTTGGAAAAGTGATATATTCTCCAAATTAGCATTTCAGACCGTCTGTCCTCTTAATTCCTCATCTACCCTCTACCATAATCTTAAGATCTGCACTTCCAATATTTTGACGTTGACAGGCGCGTGGTTATAAAAATCTAGTTATAGCAAAAATTACACGGTGTATAATAATATTGTTGATGATGACTGATGCTATCGAGCTAGTAGACCCTTTGAATCGACATTGTTTACATACAATCTTACCTGCTGTCCCAAAATTGCTCAGCCCTCCAGCTATGTTTACTTTGGCTTAAGTCTCAGCCCGCATTCTTTGTGCAAATATACTCAGAAAAAAGAAATCTTCAAAGGAATATTAAACGATTTTGAGACTTCGTATTTTCTTGTAAATAATTTATGCTACGTTGAGATTGAATCGTATTGATTAAAATTTTTGAATTAGAGGATGAGTGAAAGATGTGCGAAACAGATATGGAGCTAAAGTAGTCGGTAGTAGGTAGTAGTGGAGCATAGTTTTAAGTCATTAATGTATCTACTAACAACAATATGGACAGTGTCTGAAATAAATTGTTTTTTTTTAAGTGCAAAGGGCGCCCTCGTAGGACATTTTCTGATCAATCTGTTGCGTCATATAATAAAAAGCGGGAGGTGCGGAGTATGTGGCATGTATGAAGAGATGTAGGTATGGATGTGAATGAGGCAAAAGAGGTATTGAGAGGAGAGCAATTGACGCGCCCTGGTCTCTGCCTACCCCACTGGGAAAGAGGCTTGACGTTATAGACAGATAGAGATTTTATGATGGTATTCATTAAAGTTTATGTCATTTACACTGAGTTTCAGAAACGCACATTAGAGTTAATCCTACATTAAATTTCTTGTTAGCTTTTACTTCGTTAACAAGACAAAGAGTGACAGCAATAGATTTAATGGAGGATTAACTTTAATGAGCGTTTCTGCAACTGAGTGTATGCCATTTATTCATTTGCTTTCCAAATGCTTTTTAGGGTTCCGTACCCAAAGGGTGAAAACGGGACCCTATTACTAAGCCTACGTTGTCCGTCCGTCCGTCCGTCCGTCTGTCCGTCCGTCCTACCTATTTAGGGCTGTAACTTTTGAACCGTAATAGCTAGATAGTTGAAGTTTTCACAGAATATACGTTATTACGGCGGATTTGTTGACAAATAATAAAAACATCAAAAAGTAGAAAATTAAGGGGGGTTCTCAACAAGGAACTAGTTTTTATCGACGTTTTTTCCTCTCGCTCTATAGTAAAAACGGGAATACATACAACCGTCAAACCTGGTGTGATTATAGAGGAAACTTTACAGTATGAAGACAAATAATAAAAACCGGCCAAGTGCGAGTCGGTCTCACGCTTAAGGTCCCGAAGAAAAAAAATTTTTTTCCTAGTCAATATGTTGTGTTCGGTGGTGGTGTGATACGGAACCCTCGATGCGCGAGTAGCCCGACTCGCACTTGACCGATTTTATTAATAATAAATCATGAGTCCGTGTTCGAATAGGTGTACGCACGGACGACTGCCATGCAGGTAGGTACCAATTAATTTTACCACTGACACTCAGTTGTAGAAACGCCCATTAGAGTTAATCCTCCATTAAATCTCTTGCTAGCTTTACTACGTCAACAAGACAAAAAGTGACAGCAATAGATTTAATGGAGGATTAACTTTAATGAGCGTTTCTGCAACTGAGTGTGAGTTGAGGGTATTTTAATAAAACCATATTTTGTTAAAAATGTTTTTTACCGCTCTAGCAAATTCGATAAGGGTTTGGCAGTGAAAAATGTTCTGCGCTTCGCCAGGTGTGCGTTGGCTCTAAATACCAGACATAATTCATAAACAATTGTTATCGGGCACACACATTCCACTGAGGTCTGACTAGATATAGTCCCAACCTTAATTATGTTAAAATATTGTTTAACATCTATTTTTAAATTTTACACTTTCATATTTACTTTGAAATAAATATAAAAGCCGTTTTTTTTGTAAAATAATCTTTACTGCAACGGTAATAAAGTTAAAAGTTGACGAGCTTTATGGATGCAAGTCAATTAAAATATGGCTACAAAGGCTTTAATACACGTGATTTCTGCAGTTTCGAGTTAATAAAAAATTAATGAAGCGAGAAATACGAAATGTAGTATATTAAAAATGAAAATTAAGCATTTTTTTTAAATAAAGCGATACAGAGTGTTAAATTAAAGAGTGAGCGTGTGTGAGTGTTGAGTGTTTAAACATTAAATGCATTACATGTGTGGAGCCACGCCACGAAGCATGTGTGGAGTTACGCTTAGAGATAGAGTGAGAAATAGTGTGATTAGAGATCGATGTAAATTGAAAAGAGATTTTGTGACGAGAATAGAGAAGGGTATGCTTCGTTGGTTTGGTCATGTGGAGAGGATGAGTGATAGCAGATGTACGAAAGAGATATATGGAGCTAAAATGAGTGGAAGTGTCGGCAGAGGGCGCCCTCGTAGGACGTATTCTGATCAAATCAGTTGCGTCCTACAAAAAGGGGAGGTGCGGAGTACTCGAAACCGACGGGCATGTATGAAGAGATGTATGGAAGTGAATGAGGCAAAAGATGTATGTAAGGATCGTAGTAGATGGCGCGCTCTGGTCTCTGCCATTGGGAAAGAGGCGTGACGTTATAGATAGATAGATGTTTTACATATGAACGGGGTGCTGACCATCACAAACTAAACAACATGCACTAGAGAAACAAAATAGAAATCCCCTAAAAACAATCTGCTGTTCTCATTGACTTACACTCTAGCATTAGACAGGCCCTTTCATAGAAGCAACATGTTCCACTTGAATGCGGTGCTCGCGAGTTCACTTCGTCACTATGGCAATGACAGACCGCAATGTTTCATTTTGTGTTGTTTTGTGTGACATGTTGTTTGTTTGAACGAGCTTGTCTATCGCTAGAGTATCCAGGGTGTAAGGACAGCCTAGCAAATACTGAAACGGTGAACTCTGACCATCAAACTGAACAACTATCACTACAGGCTTTCGCTCAGGAAACGCGAAAAAAAATCAGCTGCCCCATACATTTGAGTCGGGTAGGTACAACAGTTTTGTATGGGACAGCGGATTTTTTTCTCGTTTCCAGTGGTACCTATGCTCCATAGTAAAAGTTGTTCAGTTTGATGGTCTGAGTTCACCGTTTCAGTATTTGCTAGGTTGTCACTTACACCCTGTATGTCAGTGGCTGTTCTATAGAAAACGTCAATGGCTACCTAGACCCAAATGTAGGTATTTAGTAGATATTTTTTTCATTGCATTTAAGGTCTTAGACAGTGGTTAACTTTTCTAAGATTATGGTAGAATCGATGAAGTTTTACAAATAGACGCGTCATACACTAACATCACTGCAGTTTAAAATGGCGCGAGATAGTGACGTGTAGCCCGAACACTAGACGGCGCCTGACTATGTGAAAGCCGGGCAATTACCTTGCTTTTTTGTTGCCATTTTGGTGCGCAGACAACACATGTACATATAAAAACATCTTAGGGTAGAATACATGGATAGTCAGTGTCAGGTACAAAATTATCGATAAAAGTGTCCCGAACATTCCCGAACTAACATAAATAAAATGTGGGTATTATGTGGTATAATACCACACACACACATTCATCTCAACATTCGCATCTCAGCTGCATTAATTAGTTTTTTATCCATAAAAAAAGAAACATCATTTAAAATTACGTTCATATTAAAAATGATAGATAATAGGATAGAAGCGCCGATATTGGTAACTTCAAAGAGAATCTTTGACGACAGTATTCTATAAATCTTTTTGTTACTTATATTGAAATAAGTCGGATAACATTGTTACGAGAAGAGCCAACGTAGACGACGTAAAAATGAAGTTATAGCCCGTAGGATCCTCTGCAGGGCTAAGGCCGCCTCTCACAAAGAAGGCTGAGAGGGAGTGGGCCATACTGCACCCAACCAGGCCCAGTGCGGATACATGTACAGGATGACCCATGATTGTTACTGAGTCGTTTTCATTATTTTCTTTCATTTTTAGAGACACTGGGTAAATGGCGTTACAATCGTAGCTGCCAGATCGAATGTGTTCCGTGTTTTTCTCGATTCCCTTGTTTTAGGGAGCAGTTTGAAGATAGTTTTAGTAATATAAGAGACGTGTTTATAAGTACTTTAAAATAGACTTTTTCTACAGTGAATGTTCTTTTCTGTATAACAAACTAACATTTTCACAATTTATCCATTGGCAACACCACCAAGATCAAAAATGCAAGGAGTTTTTGGCGGGTTTTGGAACTTGACGTTTGGAGTCCTCATATTTCATCGAATTTTTATTGTTTATAGTGAGTTTTGGTTCGTAAAATTGGTATTGTTTTGCGTAACAAAGTGTCGTGCAAGTGAACTATATATAGTTCAGTGAAATATGATGGTGCATGGGTCGTAAACAGGAAAAGTGTTCCGTGATTTTAGCGCGGCAAAGCGGTCGGTTCACCTCTTTCCTGTGGACTTCTCTGCTTTTCCTGCGTCTTTCGATTGTCTCCAAAAACTCCAAAGAATCATCAAAACGTCGAATACCAACGTTTTAATGTGAAAACAGAAGAAAATTAAAAATAAAATAAGATTTAGCCAAAAGGTCTAGTAACCAGGCTAGTAAATAAATTAAAAAAAAAAAAAATGCAAACCAAAGACAAAAAAGACAATAGTTATTTGTTATGCTAGGCTGCAAAGTTGCTTTTTGGCGCGAGTACTTTTATTGAAACCTGAGCAAGTGAAGGATTCTAGGATTGAACCACGAGCGAAGCGAGTGGTTCAAATAATAGAATCCTGAGCGCTTAGCGAAGGTTTCAAAGGTACGAGACGCAGAATAACTTTGCAGCCGAGCGAAACACACAATTTTTCACCTCACAACAGCGAGGAAAAAAGTTAAACATTTCAAAAAGTTTTTATTTTCGTGCTGGCCAGTGTCGTGAAATGGTTATTAAGCATTTTCAGTGGATTGGCGGTATATACAAATATTGAATAGACAGATTCGAATTTCAAAAACTCTTTCCACGCTAGCGGATAAAATGCCCCTTAGCACTCAGATTTCGAATGATAAACAGAATCTTTCCGAGCTTGTGAGGTGAAAACACTTTTTACTGTCAGTTTGACAGGTTTTTCAGAACTTTTATATTGGCCTAGTAATTTTTCGTATTACTTGTCTTAGACAAAGCCTCATAAAAACAAGCTCGTTTAATCAGCTAAAATAACATTGTTTGAGAGCATATTAATACAATTTCAATGTTATTACTTATTAGGTAAGTACCTATCGCAAACGGGGACAAAGAAAAATTACAAAACATACTACCTATGGTTTGTGCCTGCAATACCTACCTAATGAGTAGGTAATAACATTGAAATTGTATTAATATGCTCTCAAACAAAGTTATTTTAGCTGATTAAATGAGCTTGTTTTTATCTTTTCAGTTAATAGTTTTTTATGCAGTCGGGTTTTTTGTTTTTCTTAATAATTTAGTTTATTTCATACTTTTTAGTCTTGTGACAAAATGGTACCATAAAAGTACTATAATATATATATATATTTGGAATCTGCTCTTCACCAGCTTTCATTTGATACCCATATTGTAATTTTTTACAAAAAAAAATGATTCTTCCCCCTTCCTTTTTTAATTCGCAGACACCATATTGAAATAATGTACACTATAACACTTTCAAGATTTTTACGAATCTAACGACACCTTATACGTTAAAATCCATCAAGCCGTTTAGACATACAAACATACATAGGTACATACATACATACATACTTACATACATACATACATACGCTCGAAAAACATAACCCTCCTTCTGTCGCAGTCGGGTAAAAAACATGCAATAGGAAAACACGATCCTTTTCTACAAGATAATTAAGCTACAGATACTTACGTATCACAAAAATTATCATTCCATACCTTGAGAAAAGGTAGTATCCACGTAGCTCAGCTTAATAAATAAAATTTGCATAATAATATTTCACTTCAGCAACGGCTTTTTATTAGAGCTAGCTGGTATTAAAGTCGGCTTCAGAACGAAAATGTTTTTTTTTTCTATTAGCATTCAGTGTTGGCAACACCAACATAAAATGTAGTAAAGCCTGACCAGGAAAATAAAAAACCTCGCCATGTTGCGGAAAATCATTGGAACTCATTTTTGTACTTGGAACACTAACATTAAAGGTGACAGTCGATTGCAGCGCCCCACATTCAGGTTTTTTATTTTCCTGGTCAGGCTTTAATTAAAAATGTTGTATTTCCGCTTCCTCCTTCCATATTGGGACGGTGCTTGTGCGTGTAACTAAGCTTGGTGTAAAATTCACTAAAATAAACCTCCAGTGCCTCAAACAAGACTTTCCATTATATCCAACACTCCTGCCATCAGAGGAAACCTACAGTCCACTGAAGTCTCTCCAGCGAAGCTATATAAAACCTGTAGGCCACGTTGTCTACATTCAGCCCATATCTCTTTGTCGCACTTCTGTAGTCTTCTTGTCGAGCAGTAGTCGAGCAGTCTTCTTGCTCTTTTCCTTTAGGTTTCTGCGATTAAGTTTGTCAGTATCACGGGCACAATCTCCCCTTAAACTAATGCAAACTGTTTACCATAACACCCTGTACTCATAAAAATGATACTAGAACGATTTAATCGTTCTAGGAATGATACTAGAATCGTTCTAGGGATGATACCTTGCAGTGGGTGGACAAAAGCTGCTGCTGGTGATGATGATGATGATATAGTCATAAATATTGAAAACTCAACAAAATTGTTCTCATGGTCTAATGGTTAAGAGCATTGGGCTCCTGACACTGAGGTCGTGGGTTCGATTCCCACGTGGGACACCAAGTGATATGTCACTTTGTGAGTTTTTCCCCAGTTGGTTAGGAAATTGCAGGCTGAATCACCTGACTGTCTGAAACGAAAGATGATTCCGTGCTTCGGATGGCACGTTAAGCCGTTGGACCCAGCTACTATATCACTGGTGGTAGGTAGTCGTTACATAAAAACCACGTCAGACGCCGTAAGGCGGTTTGAATAAACTCTGACAGGCTTGCCCACACGATAAGAAGAACAAAATTGTTTATCTCTTTAAATATATCTACTCTAATTTAATATACATTTTATAAGCTAACTATGTTTAGCCCTAAAATAAATATACGAGTATCGCATACTCGAACGGTTCTTTCTAGGATTTTTACAATGATTTCATCCCAATTAAACTAACCCTTTTTCAGACCCATCTTATCACACATTTGATCTACAAAAGGAGTGCCAATATCGCCTAGAAGTTTTCTTACCATATCGATGCAATAATCGAGTAAATGGAATTGAATTTATATCTCGATTCAATCGTATACGTCTTGAACAGAAGCCCTGATACATTTGGCTGTAACAGATTGAGAATGGAGTTCAATCATGGTTGATTTTGATGATATATCCAATTAATGGATTGATTAATCTATGTGAATTTCCTTGTATATGGTTAGGGGAATGTGGCACGTTGAGGCGATTAACGGAGATTTAATTAAAAAAAAATGTTTATAGGCACTGGAAGGATGGCGTACCATCGTGAAAACTTAGCTGTGAGATCGAAAGTGGTCAGCATTTTTCTCGATTCCCTAATTTTAGGGAGCAATTTATTGATTCATTAATAAGATGCGGGTAATGATCCTATTGCTGGGTCATACCTGGCCCAACGCATATCACTAGCGATTCAACGCGGCCAGGATTATGGGCACCTTCGGGCCAGATATGACCAGGGGCGGGCTTTTCAATCAAGGACCTGAGTAGTACTAGTAGTGGCTCTGTTTAAAATGGTTGGATTTATGTGTGGAGTAAGTTTTGTCTGTTCTAGTAGTGTTATCACTCTTTTATTCCGCTCATTCGCGTTATGGCAGATTCGCTTTATGGCAGATTCGCTTTATAGCAGATTCGCGTTATGGCAGATTCGCGTTAGGGCAGAAGTAAAAGCATGAAGAAAAGTTGGTTACAAATCAGAGTAGGATGTTTATCTATTAAACAAATTAATTGCTCTAATACCTACTATACCATCGTACCTACCTACTGACATCTGCTTGTACTTAATTCTCATGTTTTACAAACAAATGATCATTATAATAAAATGTTAGTACTTAATAAGATCGTGGTGGTTTTAATATGAAAGACATTTCAATACTTTGAATTCATCTGCTTCTTGTACAGTGAATGTTAATTTATGAATAGCCACAGACTTAAAAGAAGAACCAGACGTAGTCTCGTCTAATCATGAGTAAAGCATCCATTTCTTTTGTGTGCGTGCTGTCACACGGCTGCGCCTAGAGCTAGTGCATCAGTGTGAGTGTAGGTCCCTTGTAGAACAAACGAGATTGTATTACCTTGCATGCTTCACATCTTTTTAGTGCAATATTCGGTCCGTATTTCTTTCTTTTTCTTCTTGTATATCCCATGG
Organism: Agonopterix heracliana; assembly: GCA_963693445.1. NCBI lineage: Eukaryota > Metazoa > Arthropoda > Insecta > Lepidoptera > Depressariidae > Agonopterix > Agonopterix heracliana. The sequence continues at coordinate 20,326,671 of OY856311.1, forward strand.
TGTGGGGTATTGTTGTATATGTCTTTTAAATGGTATTTTTTTCGTGGACGTGGATGTGCGAATGTCCGGCCGCCCGAAAAGTGCGTGCGTGTGCCGTATTTTCGATTAAAAAGAATGAAAAAAAAGTTTTTTTATGATTTCACTAGATAAACTAATGGTGAATATATGAGTATAAATACCAACAATCGGATACTATTTTAAGTTCTTCTAAAACGAGAAAAATGTTTAAAAATGCATAAAAATCATCGTCATCTTTGTGACGATTTTCTATCCAGTGAAGTAATTCCAATCTTGTATTCAGTTTATAATTTCACTAGATAAACTATCCAAAAATACTGAGGTATAACTTTAGTTGCGGTAAATGGTATAAATCTGGTCGTAAAATGAAAAATAAAAGACGCCTCCAAGGTATTTCGTACTACTAAGCGTACTACCAAAAACGCCTCGTTATAATAGCACATAATACTGGGTGAATTTGTAAACACTTTCTAAATTTTCAGGACTAGTTCAGACCAATTTGGAAAGTGTTTTGTAATTTGCCTTAGTGTGGTGAATATGGATTTTGTTTTAGTACCTATTTTGTTATTTTGTGTGGGAATAAAGAGCTCTTATTATATTTAATGAATGAATGAATGAATATTTTACTGTATGAATTGATAAACAAACAATTGGATCCAATGCAATCCTACCTTTCCAGGCATTTACAATTGTCCAGTGGAAGTTATATAAAAGCAACTTATTGCCATTATAAAAATTTACAATCAAATAAATTATAAGAATTAATCGAACCTGTCAGTTGTAACAACTTGTCCGATTCTAGTCATCATCAAAAAAACAGTTTATCAAAAATTTAGTTTCATCAATCATCAAAAAGATAGTTTAGTAAAACTATTGATAGTTGCCAAACCATGGTAGCCATACCACATCCACGACCTTTGTATTTCACCGAATCCACTCGTTGCGCTTACGGTCCAGCCGCGTGATGCCGAGCATTGCTTTCTCGATTGCTCGTTGCGCGACTCGGAGATTTTCGGCAGTGTAGTAGAGACCGCCCACCAGAAAGATGGGTCAATGATATTAGGAGACACGCGGGTCCCAACTGGATGCAGAGGGCGAGGGACAGAACGTCATGGAGAAATATGGAGGAGGCCTATGTCCGGAAGACGGACTGATCAAGGGCTGTGATGGATGATTGATAGATGAATAGGTAAAGGGTAGACAGAAAAGCTATAATATTGTATTCATATCGGAAAAAACGCGTTATATTTTTACGACGATAGAATTTTTTATGAATTTTTTCCTACCAAATTAACACTTGCGTGGGTTAGTATTTAGTATTGTAACAGAACTTTTTTTATGATAAATTTTGCTTTCGTGCCTAATTCCAATTAGCAAAGGAATTAGGTGTGCGTGTGTTTGTCCTAATGAGAAGTAATTTTTGTCGAATAAAGACATTTGTTCTACACGCTAACAAAAATGTTTTTAAACTAGTAAAATTTTGTTTGATGATATTACGCATAAGGTACCTTTTTGTATACGAACGAAAACAACGGCCATGTTATGGTATTCAGTAGAAAATATAGGTGTTACAAAAATACAAACAAACATTTAAGTGGGTGGTTTAGTTAGACCATCAAACTGAACAACTTTCACTATGGGACCAACAAATGAAAGTTGTTTATGTAAATACATCAAAAATATATGTGCCTGCTTATATTTTATTGGAATAGCTTCTTGATGTTAGTGATCTCTTGCTGTAAGTGTCGTTACTGCAGTGGAGCTTTGCGGCACATGAGTAAATAGCCCGCAGAGTAAAGCTACATACAATCACACTACGATAAGTAGCAGAGTGTGCGTGAGCATTCACCGATGAGTTCATCTGCCATCCGTAGAAAAAAACTGGCTCGGTCAATGAAAAATCAAAAGGTAAACTAATCAAGTTAACAAATGCCCAATCAGGTTGGTCTTTTGACGGGTGATCAAATTATTGTCATTTCATCTCGAGAGATTCGAAAGGCACGGGTAGATTAAAATTTAATAGATGGGGGTGTTTAGCCTCTTATGAAGCATAATTATAGTCAAATCCTCTTTAAGCTTCAGCTAATTAAGGTGTCTCTGATAGTAAATTCACCACTAATTACTTGCCTCTACCAATCCACACTGGGCCAGCGTGGTCCATTCCGTTATTCGTGAGAGGAGGTGTTTGCTCTAAAGTAAGATCCTATGAAGCCATAACTCGCCTATGTGACTCTGTTTTCGGAAAGCAACAAAACATACAAATAACAATTCAAGTCCCATAATTCACATCCCCGATAAGAAACAACAAGGAAAAGGACAAAACGCGAGGTCAAAAATTACACAGATTGTCTAAAAGTTTCAATTCCACAAAAACATGATAAATTACAAATAAATTTGGCGCTTTCAGAACATGAAGAGGGTTTCGTTTCGCGGGACGAATGAAAACAGTAATTAAATTCGGAGCACAGATTGCTCGGTTTCAGATAAACGAATTTCATTGGACGCTCTGAAAGAGATCTGATTTAATGCGAACTGGTAATTGAAGTTTGTTGCCGTTTTTAACCGACTTGAAAAAAGGTTCTGTTTTACTCGTACTTATGTTTGTATTTTTGCAATTCACCCAATAACTACTTCACCGATTTTAATATTTTTTTTCCTTATGCCTGTTTCTATATTTCTGGGAATGATTGAATAAAATTCCTATTATAGCATGCATAAGCATAGCATATCTTAATATGCTCACAACTATATTCCCCGAGGGGGTATTCAGAGATATTCTGAAACCTCAGAACATCCACGTTTCGCCAGTAGCACCGAAACTCTGTCCAGTGTGACGGGAGGTGAGCCCGAAATATAATACATACTTAAACTAGTTAAAGTAGAAAACATTACAATCTTTATAGAAATCTTTGAGCTAGCGTAACTGAGAAACTATATTTAATTGGTAAATATTCAAAATAAAATTAAACCCTGTTATATACAACGAGGCAACAATTCAATTCAATTCAAAATCATTTATTCAATATAGGAGCCTGAAGCACACTTATTAAACGTCAATTCTTTTTTAAGCTACCACCTACCAATATTAAAAGCATAAAAGCATTTTCTCTCCGTTTTTTCCGAACCGACAATTACAGTTTTGTGCTCAGAGAGCAAACCTGCTGATTATGACTGCGGGCAATATGGAAGTAATACAAGAGACAACGAAGTGCCTTGATAGCTGGTCAACTAAACCAATGAAAGAACCCAGAAGAGATAAGTAGTGGTTAGGGTAGCTAGGATTGATGAAACCGTCTCAAGATTTGCACGCACACACAAAAATTACCAAACACAAATATTGTTCTTTTCTTCCAGCAATCGGCCGAACCACGTTTGAATTCAATATTCCGACATATCACGTATAATTGAGAACATTTTGACATACGTCTTGTATGTAAATGAAGTGAACCTACATCAAAGTTTTGTGCTTACATTATGGCAGGTTTATATTGAGCCAGTTACTGGCGTGGTTTGAGCTTCTTATAAAAATGTGTTCGTGCCATTCTAGTCGAATAAGTATAGCGCACGTCAATTTTTTCTGGCAGAGTAGCTCCGTTTGGCCCCCTTGTGACCGCACTCCCGTAAACTTGTCAAACTCTGGCGTACAATTAATATTGAACAACACAAGAAAAAACTCATGAACGACTGTGCTGGACACGTGTAACCGAAACGTTCTTGCCAACAGAGACCATCTCCAGCTACTGGATCAATGTAAACCGGCTTTTTCAAATACTATGTTTCTATACATACATAGATACGTATTTATTATGTGTGTTTGAATACCGTATTGATTCGGGGATTTGGGCTTGAATTCTTGACAGCTCACACATCATGTGGCTTTGGATCTAAGGAATATTATATTATAATGTTTGACTTATTAGGACTGATCTAGACGTGAGTGGATATTTGTGAAATAAGATAGTCAAAAGAAAAGTAGCACATTATCACGTTTCATATTAGGCACGTGTGCGAAGTAGCGCATGAAAAAAAAGAACAGCCTAGCCACGGGAGCGAGCGGGCGAATCGACTATCACTACAAGCGATATTTTTCAATACATTGAGCATTTAATCTCACACATTGGTAGCCGGGTACCCGGCAGCCGGAACGAATGAAATTACTTAGGCTGCGTTTCCACCAGAGATGTGCTAGGTAGCAAGGCGGTGAGCGAGGAAACAATCTGCCAATAGCGCGCTCGTTCGATGAAATTGAAGCAATCTCATTGGCAGATTTTTTATCGCTCACCGCCTCGCTACCTCGCACATCTCTGGTGAAAACGCAGCCTAAATCCCTTTTGTCCCAAACATTGTTTTCTTAAACTAGAATTATAACAACAATGCAACGAATTTTCAATAAACACGCGCCGCTGCGTGCTGCGTAAGGCTACTTTTCCACCAGAGATGTGCGAGGTAGCGAGGCGGTGAGCGAGGAAACAATCCGCCAATAGCGCGCTCGTTCGATCACGTCATTGGGAAATTGAAGCACTCTCATTGGCCGATTTCACGCAGCGGCGCGTCTTTATTGAAAATTCGTTTGCCACGCTGCTACAGGTTGCCCGTTCCTGTGGCCAGGCCGTAACATGGTTGCATTGTTGTTATAATTCTAGTTTAAGAAAACAATTCGTTGTCACCGGAATTACTTTAGCAACAATAAGACTTCTGGGAAAAAAACATTTGTAGTTAGATCTCCCAAAATTAATAGAATTGTCAAATCTAAACTATTATAAAACTGTAACTGAAGTGTATCTGTACCTTGATGATATTTACAAAAAAAAGATTACGATATGGTTTTAACGTATCCCTGACTCGAAATCAACCTTTTTAGAAATTTTGACTGTCTGTTTGTCTGTTTGTTTGTGTGTTTGTTTGTTTGTTTTTTTGTTTGTTTGTTCGCGCATCACGCAAAAACTACTGAACCGATTTTGATGAAACTTTTTTTGTTTGATACCTTATGATCTGACTTAAAATCTGGTATATAATTTGTGCGGACGAAGTCGCGGGAAAACACTAGTATAGTATAATATTCGTGTAATAAAAGCTACATAATACGATAATTTAAATTGTTATTCTTACATTTTATACCAATTGACACACTAAATTAATGTACTACAGATGACCACAGCTATAACGGCATGCTTAAAAACCATGTTGGTAATATCAGCATTATTTCTGACCGCTCCCAAAGAGATTATGGTCGCGAGTTCATGTAAATATGATTTACTCAACGTCCTACATTCATACCCTCAAACATCGCGAGGAAAGCTGCACTTAGGAGATAACACAAACCACGTCATTAATCTTAACAAGAATATGAATTTCTGTGTTTGCCACAAGTGTATTTGTTGCTCTTAAAACGATGATGTATGTTCCTTTTTGAATCTACCTTTATACAAATACTCGTAATATGTCACGTCGCAAATTCACATCACTTTTGAAGGAGTTGCTCTGTGGCTCTGCTATTGGGTGGTCGTGTCGGTTGCCCCATCCCCGGTCCACAGTGGAACTCCAGTGGTGGCTCAGGATATTGTTCTTTTGTAAGAACAACTCTTGAAGTCACCAAAATATCAATATAACCGTACAACGTCAAGCACTTTTGCTATAAAAACTCGACATTGGCAAAATCATCACATACCCAAGATGGCAGCCATTTTTTAAAATATAGAATCACTTTTGAAACATAACATGATTCATTTGAGGGTGGTATAAAGGTGTAATACAGATATAAATAAATAGTAAATGAGGTGTGGAATAAAGATGTAATATAGATGTAAATAGTTAATGAAGATACATGTTTATTCCGAGAAATCCTTGGTCGTTGAGGAATCGATTACGCCAAAATGTTCTCTTTTGTTATTCGTTTATCTTTCGCAGTAAAAAGAACCTGCCAAGTGCGACTTTGACTCGTGCACCGAGGGTTCCATACCATCTCACAATATTTGTTTTATTTGCCAAAAAACGTGTGTTTTCTTTCATTAATTTCGGGATCCCTAGAGTGAGGCCGTCTCATACTTGGCTGGCATCTATTACAGTTTTTACGATAGAGCAGAAGTAAAAAAACCCTAAAAGAAACACGCACTTGCTCATTCCTAATGTTAAATTTTTTGACAGTTATAGATGATATAAAAATTTATATAATATAAAAAATATTCTGTGAAAATGTCATTGGCTACCAATTACTAGCCTATTACGGTTCAAAAGATATAGCCTTCAAAGGTAAGATAGGAGGACGGACGCAGAACGGGCGGGTACGGTAACCCTGAAAAATAGAGCCTCTCATCTGCCTAGAAATAGTCTCCCCTTCCAACGTTATTCTGCCACTTTACAATTCTGTACGACAAGAGCGTAGCTTTTAAATAAGATGATGATGACCTAGTAAGAAACATAAAGTAAATAAAAGAGAATGAAAATTTATATTTAATTGCCATTGTAAAAGAATAAAAATGATTTTGCGAGGAGCAGGAAAAAGGTTGATTTTTCTCGGGTCAGTTGGTGTTCCGGAAGCTTTATTCTGTCTGTTCAAAGGCTCAAAGTAACGTTTTATTAAATCGATTTCTGTCAGTCGGGTTCGTGATACTGTGAAATATTGTGGGAAACGATATCATTTTTAGAAATAAAAAAAAAATCCAACTGTAACTTTACTGTAATTTGTAGGTATGTCTGAAAAACGGTGTATAACAACGAAGTATCTAGTTACTTATTTATTTATTATTTAATAAATGGCCTTCTTTTGTATCCAAGCACTGCGTTTCTGCCAAATGTCGACTGGGTTTTGGGAGCATCGATAACTTAACAATCATTTAAAAAAAAAATCCTTCTGGCGCAGTCGAGTAAAAAGAAAACAAATACAAGCTAAGTTATTAAGGTTTTTCACACAGAAATTCTTTGCTCATAGAAATACATGTAACCACATGTAGCTAATGGATATACTGAGTGAAACAAAGGTGTATTATTAGGAGGAAACAAAATAAATAGAAAATTTTCGTTTTGTGTCAACCCTATTGCAACAGTTCATGTTACTAACTTATATGAGTCCCGCCCGCTAGCTTGTATAGTACCACCGAGCCGATTAGCTGGTTAGGTTTGAACTCATTCAGTTAAGTTAAGGCCTCCGCTCATTGCAGCGATATTATCGAGCAATATTATCGCTCCGATTTTGCGATAATTGTTCTCAGTACATTTTGTATGGGGACGCGCGCGATCCTACACACTGCCGCGACATTATCGAGCGATAATATCGCTGCGATTTTGCGATAATTGTTCTCAGTACATTTTGTATGGGGACGCGCTCGATCCCACACACTGCCGCGATATTATCGCAACCTGACGCAATCTCTTTCTATAACATTCAGTGAACGGCGCATGCGTGACGCGAATCGCGGAATCGCTGCAGTGTGTAAGGTGTCGCGATATCGCTGTCGATAATATCGCTCAATAATATCGCTGCAATGTGCGGAAGCCTTTAAACTTTGTTGAACTATAAGGGTTACGATACATTGATCGACGGCGATCGGCGATCGACAGTTTGTCCAGTCAAATAAGTACGATTAGTATGGGACGCCTCCGCCGTTTTCCACGTCGCGTCGTCGATGCGAAAGCATGTGAACAGCGTTCCATATTGTGTTTTTTTATAGGTAGACAAACCGTCTATCGCTTTCGATCAATGTGTCGTAACCCTAAACAAACGAAACAAAAATGTAATACAAAAGCAGACACACAGAATTGTAAACTCAACTACAGTCTAGGGCAAATAACAAAGTTACAAAGAAAATAGTTGATGTCATTATTCTCCTTGAATCGTGTATTTTTGTTCTTGAAACCTAAAAGGACGGGAATGATTTATGAGGTCCAATGAAAAGCTGAGCTCAAGAAAATTTCAAGCCAAATTGAAAAGTTGAGACGAACAAGAGATGAAACTTACACTATAATGGTTTTGATCTGGATCATTAATTAAACAGTGATCAAGTTGTCTGCTAAAATAAAAGATGTTTATTATTCTGCCAGTGTTTGTCAGAGTTCACTAAATGTAATCAAGTAATAGAAGTTCCATGGGGCTATTATCGATGTCACTTCAATCGCCGTGCGGCAGATATATGTACAGGGTGTTACATAAGTAAGAATACAATTTTAAAACTCTTAAGGGGGTTGTCTAGACCGTCAAACTGAACAACTTTCTCTATGGGACCAACATCGAAATCGTGAAAAAAAAATTCTGATATCCCATACATACCTACTCGTATTTTAGCTCGAGTCAATTTGTAGAATAATTTTTTTTTGTCGCGATTTCGATATTGGTCCCATAGTGAAAGTTGTTGATGGTCTAAACCACCCCCTTAAATGTTTATTTGTATCTTTGTAACACCTTGTATAGGGATATGGGGACGACACGGCAAGAGCCTGCCTGTTGTGACAACCCTGGTTTCCCTATGGGAAAACCATGGTGTGGGATGGGATACCATCCTTACCATAGAGCGTAAATAATTAGAAGAGGCGGCTATTGCACTGCTATTTAATACTTTTACGCTCAGTTGCAGAAACGCTCATTAGTGTTAATCCTCCATTAATTCTATTCCTAGCTTTTTCTACGCCAACAATACAAAAAGTGACAACAAGAGATTTAATGGAGGATTAACTCTAATGAGCGTTTCTGCAACAATATAACTATGAATTCTTTTAGCAACAAATAATATTTACTTTTAGCAAAACATTGTCGACAAAGTGTACAAACCTGTTTGAGGTGGTAACTTTACAACAATTAGGGTTTTAAATAGTGTGGAAACAATAAGAAACATATTTAATATTAAGGGTATATTTTCGTTTGTGACGTCATCACTTGCTGTCAATTTTCAATAAAAAATGTTGATAATGTTTTGTAAGTTTTCCGTGACCTTTTGTTTGAGCTCCCACCATCGATAAGAAAAGTGTTAAGTATTTTTTGAAATTTGGTTGAGTGAAGAATACCTAGTTAGTAGGTAATACTTTTTTTTCACACAATATGAAATTCATTACATAACTAAAACATTTTAAATTAACCAAAGTGGGAAGTTTCGGTAAATTTAAAGTGAAACCTACATGCATACCACTTTTTTCAAACTAAATACGATCATCACTGAGGGCAAAAAAATTTACTATAGAGATACAAAAATTATGCTTTCACAATAATGTGGAGTAACGGAATATGCTTCAATTTATTTTATAAGTGGTACCTACAGATTGTTTTTAAATATTTCGAGAGTTTCAAAATTACACATGTGATATTTTCTAATTTTGAACATAATGAAAACAAAATTTACCGACATTTTCGTCAATTCGGTAGGTAGGTATGTCAAGTTTGTTTTGGAGGGCTGAATCGAAAACCATTTCGAGACAATTGTCTCATAAAGAATATTTTATTTGTCAGAGAATTTAAAATGAAAGGATTACTCACAGATATTTTTAATAAAAATAACGTCGTTTTTCGGTTCAACGAAGACGTTGGACCTGTAAACTCCTTGGTAAACTAAATATCAACTTAAAATAACTGGCCATTCAGAAAAAATATATTCAATGTGTCAGAATTTGACATTTCATGTTGCCGTTTCTGTTTCCAACATGGAGTTAGAAAGAGAAGGCGGGTAATTTTTATTTTTAAATTAAATTGTTAAACTACAAGGCCGTAGTGGTCCAGTGGCGAGTAACCTTGCCTGCCGTGCATGAGGCGATGGTTCGATCCCCGTCCAAGCAGACTCGTACCAATAAGTTTTTCGGAATTTATGTAAGATTTGTTACACCACTGGCTTTTCGGTGAAGGAAAACATCGTGAGGAAACCTGCATGCTTCAATTTTCGAGGCGTGTATTGTACCCACTGTCCATTATAAGTGGCGACGGGCTCACCCCCCGTCACACTGGACAGTGTTTCGGTACTTCTGGTGTAACGTGGATGTTCTGAGGTTTCAGAATATCTCTGACTACCCCCTCGGGGAATATAGTCGTGAGCATATGTATGCATGTTAATCAACAACGTGAACAATGTGGAGTTCGAATGATTTTTTCGCGCCCACGTTTGCCATTTACAGAATAAAGTAAAAATTTAATTTGTATTGATAAACTCCATGAATTGCAAAAAAATTAAATTAGTTTCTAATAATATCTTCTATCCGTAAAAATAAAAATAAAGACACAAAAAAATCTTGACAGTGGCTTACGGTATATTATTTGAATACCTATGGCGTCTGCGAATCTACGGGGGGTGAGAGCGAGGCAAGATTTTTTTTTCGCGTGGACTAGGTATACAGTAGCGATTCGGTTCTGGCACTCGCCGGCCGCTGCCGCGGCGCGCTCGCTGCGCTCGCTCGGCTCGTGCGCTGTGGTCGCAAGAAACCTAACATGCTCGTCGCTTCGCTCCTCGCTAACCTAATCGACTGAGGTCTAAAAACGCGTTTTTCAAAGTTATGGATTTTCATGTACCTACCTATAGTTTTTCAAATTATGGATTTTCATTACTATGGCAAATAATGCTATATATTTTCATATTAAACATTTTAATTGCTATACCAATTAACGTTATGTCATGTCTGTTATGGATTTTCAAAATATGACTTTTAAATGTATGGATCCAAAGGGACACCCGTCTTTTTTAGATAAGCTAAGGTTTTTCTACATGGAGTTCGAATGATTTCCTTGTGACCACTTTTGCATTTAGAGATTACAGATCAAAATAATTTAAAAAATTTATTTGTATTGATAAACTAGCTAGCTTTTACGGCTCAAAAGATACCGCTTTCATTGCAACAAACTATCGTTCATTAATATACTTTTAACTATCTCCTATAATCTGTACCTATATTATTCTGTATAGCTACTATGAAATGGGGGTTGCGAAGAAGAGTTGTCAAGACATAAGCATATATTATATGCGCTCAGAGCATGCTCAAAGTCAATAAAAACAGAGCGTACGAGACGCGGGCGCGCGTTCGACTCGCTCTTGGCCGGTTTGGTCAAAGTGAATTTACGCTATTGTATGGTGCTAAGGGACGCTTCGTAAGGCTCCGTGCGTGAGTCCGACTCACATTTGGCCGGTTTTCATTAAATATATAATTATATGCTTTAGTAGTTTTTACTAAATAAAATTGTAGAAATATAGCTTTTTCTCAAACATGCTTGGAAATTTGAGCATTATTTTGACAACTTTCTTCGAGATAAATCGAAATTGCTGTACTAAGCGAACAGTTGTATGAAAATCCATATCTTTCGTGGTTTAGCGGCCAAATAAATTACATAGTAAACTCATATCTGTCGTGTTATTTAAAAATGGAACAATCTTTTACTCCGAAACATGGCAACCAAGGACGTAGGTAACTTATCAAAGGTTTTATTTAAATTTCGAACTGGTTTGCAAACAGACAGCTTTATAATGAAAAAAAACCGAATGGACACTTTAACCACAGATTAATAATAAGTTACTAGCTTCAACGAAGGAAAAAATATTTTTGTTCGTCATTGATTTTGAAAAGTTGATTGATTTTAATTTCCACGCATTATTTGAGCATAAGCATATGCTCACGACTATATTCCCCGAGGAGGTAGTCAGAGATATTCTGAAACCTCAGAACATCCACGTTTCACCAGTGGTACCGCAACTCTGTCCAGTGTGACGGGGGGTGAGCCCGTCGCCACTTATAATGGACAGTTGGTACAATACACGCCTCGAAATTGAAGCATGCATTATTTGAGAAAGGCACTATACAAGCCTTGGCCACAACTAGGCATTGATGAACTTACGTATGTGTGCCTCGGCTTCGCCTCGGCCCACATTTACACGTTCGTCCATCAATGCCTCTTTTGCTGGCCGCTGCAGTAATGTAGGTACTTTAAGACTAGTGGAGAAAAATTTGCCGTGGAATTTCAATATTCCCATTGTTTTGATGTCATTCGAAAGCAATTTAAGTCTTTGATTGGGTCATAATTGCAAACATGGCGTAGATGCACACTGAAGATATTTATAAAAATGTTAATTGGGGGCGTTTGGGATAGGTACGTAATGGAATACATTGAGACCATTTTTAGAATTTTTGTCTGTTGTTTGTGCACACGTTATTTTAAAACTACTGAACAGATTTGGATTTCACGAAAGCATAGGGCTCAGTTTGGATTAAAATTCACGCTATATTGTTCAATAAAAAGTTGTGAGTATTAAAGGGGATATAATTTAGAGCGCGCTCCATACAAACGTACGATTGCGATAATTTCAATACTAACCAATTACAAGCATACAAATATCACCATAGTACGTTTGTATGGAGCGCGCTCCATTCGCGAACGCCGCTATTAAATAAATATTTTCTATTCAATTATTCATTTAAATTGGTAGGAAGTAAGTACCTAAGTTTTTTGATATTATTTGCAGTGATTTAATTTCAGAAGTAAATAAAAATTGCATGATTTTCTTATCAAGAATTTTATACTACGTAGGTAATTTAATCTTCTTGCTTAGAATTTATTTGAAACTGTGCGCGACTGTATTGGAAATTGTATATTGAAAAGCCGACCAAAGAGAATGGTAATAGATTTGGTATACTCTACTGACATAATTGAAGTCATTTCAATTTGATTGAACAATATGACAAATATTATCCTAGAATTCGTAATTTTTTTTTGGAATATAACATAATTTTAGCTTTAGAAAAACACAAATAATGGATTATTCCATTCAATTACCTGTGTGTTTCAGTCATCCACAGACGGATCGAGAAAAAAAATGTCGCAAATTATTTTAAAAACATTTGACGCGGACGTGCTCCAGTAACGGCATTTCGCCGTACAATGAAAATAATCAGAAACAAGGATAGTTTTGCAGTTGTCACAGGATGTCAAAAGATTGAATTTGTTCGCCATTTTGTATGGTAATCACAATGTTTGATTATAACTAAAATGTTTTCATAAATATTCGTGTTTCAGACTAGTATTTTAAAAAATCGATTCATTATGTTTTTTAAATTTATATAAACTTTCTTTCTACGTAAATTGTAAATTCAACCGTGTAACGTAACCCTTCTAAAAATGTTCCTAAAGTAACCCCATTTTTAGCAATATTTCGACGAACAGTGTCCGGATTTTATGCGATTACTAAAATAAATTATATGAAACATACAAAAAAACGATTCATTACATTTTTAAGTAAAGGCAGTTCTTTCATAATAAATATAAAACACTGGATATACAATAGCATATCACTGAAAACAATGTTCCTAAAAGTAAGGGTTTTAGAAAATATACCCTTAAATCAATTACTTAAATAATATTGTATTACTTACCACCTCTCTGGTTATTCAGCTCAGTGATTTTAACACATGTGCGTATTGGCGCATCCCAACGATTCTCGGAATTTGCTCACAAGGCACTTCTATCGATTAATTTATTTCCTATCCCCGTCGACGGCGGCTAATTGCTTACCGTTTCCCGCAAAGTTTAAGCTTCTGAACTCTTACTTGGCCCTAATTTAACTGGCTAATTTCTGGCTAAATATTTTATTGTTATTGTTAAGGTTTTCGAAGTCCGAACTCAGTTTGTTTAGTAGGTTGTTCTTGAGATCTCGACGTAAGTTAAGATTTACGTGTCATGTGGTGATTTTAATGGTGTTGTAATCAAACAAGGAACCCTAATAATTCATTCTTTCTGTTTTTCCCCTTTCATTAACTTTCTCATTTTGTGCATCTAGATAATAGTAACACAAAAACAGAAATGTGACAATTAACTAGAAAACATCGTTCTTTCAATGAAAATTATAAGGGATGCTGTACCGCAATCAGTGTCAGAAAAAGAAATTAAAAACCTCTTCTCAATAAAGTGTGTGCAAATATTGTTAGGCAGCTCGTCCACAATGACTACGGAACCCTATCATAGGCGTGTCCGTCACTCTCTCGGCCGTTTATTTGGCTGATAGGTTTTTAGAAAATAAAATGGTTTCGTTTCTTGAAATAAATAAAAATGCCTTTAAGTGCCGTGAAACTAATATCTAAGAGCAATTTCGTCACATAATAGACATGAATGAATATTAATTGAATTTACTTATATGTAATTTCTGACAAAAATTTGCTATGATTTTACATCTACAGCTCTACTCTAGTGCATCTATACTTCATTCCAAATTAGAAGGAAAACAAATTTCTGATTCCTGTTTAGTTTTTTGGCCAATGCTGATTAGCAAATATGATTTATTTATGAGAAAGATATACTATCCGACTTGTCTTGGACGTTACTAAAGGTATAGTAAGGGGGATATTACAGACGACACTCAAGTCGAGATCTCTTCTTGAGTATAGATAGAAAAGGATGCAAATACATACAACGTATACATGCATCCTTGTCTATCTTTACTTAAGAAGAGATCTCCACTGTTCGTTCGAGTGTCGTTCTATAATAACCCCCTAAGAATAAGTGAGAGGGGGAGTGTTTCAAATATCTGTTTCTGTAAATCAAAAAAGCCTTAAAAATTAGTTGCTATTTGGAATGGACTATAGTTTTTATTTGTTCGATGTTACAGTTTTTACACAAGTGGCATCGGGCACTGACCGCTCATATACAACTTCTACTACTCAAAGTGTACATCCTCATTAAAGCATTTCGATTTCACGGCCATTGCCCCAAAGCAGTGAGCCATCAGACTGGAAACCACTGGACATTTAGTTTGTTGCTCCCAAACAGTGTTGCCACATTAAAAAGACCTGGAAAGCACTTGAGTAGCAAATGGTTAAAATTTAAAATGGTAAAAACTAGATATTTATAATTTTTCTGTTAAGAAATCTACTTTTTCTCCCCTGCGGACGGAAAGCGTCAATTGTCGTCCCGCTGCGCTAAACGAAGCTTTCCACCTCCGTCGAGGAGAAAAATAGTATACTAACTTCGGACAGTAAATAAGAAAGCCTCAGATCACATGTTTCTTATTACATGAGATCTGAGACCTTTCTTACTTTCCTGTCCTCGGGGTGTAATCTACTATTAATTCGAAACATGCGTTTGGGGAATCTTCTAGAATTAGAAACCGGCTTAAATAAAAATAACAACACATAGGTAACAGTTTAGACAAAAATATTTCATTTCGATTCAAATACAAGGTGTAGCTAAGTGTTATATTATAATATAAACTAATTACATACGGGATCTTTGTTATATTTCGAGAACATATGAAAGATAATCGCTTCTTAGAGATAAGATGAGACCACCTTATTTTGTGCTTTTTGTTTTTTTTCTCTGTATTTTACTGTTTATATTTTGGTGTATAATTAAGTATATTTGATTTGATTTGAAAGATCTAGCCCAAAAAGGGCTTAGGTGGCAACACTGCTCCCAAATCCCCTAAGGTCTAACTAACGAAAGATGGAAGCTTATTGGATTTGCTTTCCGAAGTCTATTTTGAGAGTATTCTTAGAAGCTAGATTTTAGGTAGATTTCCGCCAGTTTGAACTAATTCAATTACCTTCAGTAGGTTCAAGCTGAAAATTTTACTGTTGTTGACAGGTTCCTTTTAAGTGCCAACTTTTTTTAGTTATAATCTGTTCTTGAGATGTCGAAGAAGTTTTAAATTAATTTTCTCGTTTACATATTTTTTTCTTACTAAGTTTTATCATCAAATGAAAATATTATATTTTTAACTAACTGACCCATCAGGCTTCTGTACAATAAGCTGTTTGACAACAGGAACTTTATCGTTGTTTGACAACAAATTAATTTTGTCAGAGTTCAAGATAATTATGTCATTATGTGTATGTGACTCTGCGTGCTCACAATATGTCATTTTACGTCAGAGTCCAAGATATGTCATTATGCGTATGTCATTCTGCGTGGTCACAATATGTCAAGTCCTAGATATGTCATTATGTATGTCATTCTGCGTGGTCACATATGTCATTTTGCGTAAGAGTCTTATATAGGACATTATGCATGTTAACTATTATCTTGTCAAGCATCATTTGCGCAGCGTAGCAAAAATCAGAAGAAAAAAAAATACCATAGAAGAAATCACATGCACATGCTAAGAAATCAATTTCAGCTTTTCCGGATTTTTCAAAAAAAAAATCCCGAAATACAGAAAAGGAAAATTAAAAAAAAAAATTACATATTGTTCCAGCCTTTCTCAAAATATGTAGAAATTTATACTTATACCTATTATAATTATAAGGTTTACTCCATCCACACGGTGATCAAATCCAGCGATAGAGATCGGTATAATAAACACAAGACCGTGATCAGGTGGTTTTTCAGAAACATTGCTATAACTAACAACATTCGGTTTAAGCATTTAGTTGTAGCAATGCTCACATTTATACATATTGTCACGATTTCCCATAGGGGTAGGCAGAGACAACGGAACGCCACATGCTACGATCTTGACAAACCTCTCTAGCTTCCTCCACATTCATTAGTCCTTTCATGCATGCTCGTCGGTTTCGGGTTGATCTGACCTGGCCTTTTTTAGGAACTTCACCAATTTGGTCCATATATATGTACGTTTAGGCCGTCTCCTTCCAATATTTCCACTTACGCTTGCCTCATAAATTGCATTCGCCAATCTTCTCTCATCCATTCTTTCCATAACCATCTCAACATATCTTTCTCTATCTTTGTCATTACATTCTCTTTCAGATCACAACGTTCTCTAATATATTTCAATACAATTTTTCCATCACAGTTACACCACACATTCTTCTCAATGAGCGCATTTGCACGGCGTTAATCCTACTTTCGTGCGTCTTCTGCCATACATCAATGCCGGGACTAACACTCCATTATGAACTTCCATCCGTGCCTTTTTTCATAAAAGAACAAAAATATATAAATAAACAATATTATGCCAAATTTAATAAATATACCTACAAACTTCCTACAAATACATGACTGTATTTGTGCAACATTCAATTCCTTCACCTCCCAAAGGATCCTCTATGTAAGTAAATTATAGAACGATGTGTTTCCGAGAAATTGGGTTTCGCCCAGTCTTCGCTTAAAGCAAACATAGGGGATGTTATGGAGCGTTGATATTGTATCCGATGCACACACAAACTCACGACCACACACCACACATGACCACTAACAGTTCTAAATGTTGTACCTTAGTTGTATAGGTAATAAGGTTCAGTTTTAGATTGATTTCCATATGCCACAGTATTGAATATCCGATCATAAAATATCAGTGTCATTTAATTTTATTCAAAATTTTAAAGTTATTAAGGGCGTTATGGTTATAAAATCGATATATCTACTGAAAGCAATATGGTTTGAATTAAAACGCCTCCTGTTGTGTTGCAATTCGGTATGTCGAGTCTTTTTTTGGTGATTGTCTCAATAAAAATAATATTTTCTATGTCAGACTTTCAAATTTTTTTTTGCTCCCGTCGGTTTGCTCGCAGTAAATTTTGTTCGGTTTCATGGGTAGACTCTTAGTTTAAAAGGATTCTAATGATATAAATTTCACCCTGTAGACAAAGATGTCTCTAAAAGAACTGTCGGATACCCTAAATAAACTTAAATTATAATATCCGTTTTCCAAATATAAAGTCAACTACAACTCTACAACGCATCTGTTATCGGACCCTTCGTCGAATACATATTGCGAGTTTACAGCACAATATCTTATTCACTCGACATAAATCTCTATTCACGAGACGCCTAGCATGACGCAAACTATTGCAAACAACGTATGTACATGTCACAAGTTACCGCTACTATACCATGAAATATTTATAGCTTTACTAGCTTTTACTCGCTACTTCGTCGGCGTAGATTTTGGGAAATTCAAGCACCAGTCTACTTAGATTCTTTGATACCTTAAGCTTTCACTAGTTATTGTCTGGTTGTTTGTTGTTTCTAATGATTATCTAGTCCCATTGAGATTACCAAAATCACATCTGGACTTGTATAATGATGACTAGAGAACGACAATATGCAATTATACATTATATCGTATCGCAGGTTCACTATACACTGAACTATCAGGCAGTCTTTATTAGATACGAATATAATTTTTGTGTTGTTAGAGGGTTAAGAAATAGATGTTGCTTTTGTTTTGGATAACAAAACCGGTTAAACGTGTTATTTATTTTACTCAATTTCTTAACCGCGTAACTCTCAAAAACTGTAAGAAAAATTATGTTGGACAAGTTCAGTGAAAATACAAAAAAGTAATATTTTCGTACCTCTTCGTTCAATGGTTCTTATAAGAGTATGTATTAAATAAACAATGTTGTACATTTAATGAATATTTACATCTGGTCGATTAACTCAAAAGCGAAAAAAAAATCTGCCAAAAGTGAGTGAAACTGGCGACCACGAGGGTTCAAGTTTAGAGAATTAATTTTTTTTTTAAACATTGGCTCCATACTGAAAATCTATGATGGTCTATTCTATTCTATTCTATATTTAAAAAAAATGGCTGCCAGCTTGGGTATGTGATGATTTTGCCAATGTCTAGTTTTTGTAGCAAGAGTGCTTGACGTTGTACGGTAACTTATGTATTTTGGTGACTTCAAGGATTGTTTTTCGAAAAGAACACTATCTTGAGCCACCACTGGAGCTTCGTTGTAGGCCGGGGAGGGGGCAACCAACAATCGACTCGCGATGCGACTACCCTATAGCAGACCTACAACGCGACTCCTATGATGGTCTAAACGACACCTTTAAATATTACAAGGGTATTTTGTTACCCTGTATACACATTTTGTAAATTTAAGTCACTTGATTTTTATACACAAATGGTTTGTAATTACTAAAATGAAACTAGACAACGTTCCCTTCATGGGTCGATCAACGAGAATTTTTTTTAAACCTCCCATACAAAAGTTAGCCGATCGGTTTTCTATGGGAGATGCATACAATTTTTCGGTTTTCGACCCATGTTCGTAAGAGAAAATTGTTTGGTTTCATTGTCTGAATACACCCTTAAAATTTTTACACATACATACATTATAAACCCTTATATGAACACACAAAATATTTCTCATTCGCGGTATTTTATTTACTAGATCCTAAATACACAACACAGTTCATTATTTTTGTGGATATTTCAGCGAGCCGAGTTATTTCTTTGCGTTATTACGTGGGTTTAAACAGGGCTTATATTTTGTTAAGCCTCTGTCGACGTACTGACTGAGTAGGTAAGCCCTTTATTTCGGAAGGTACCTTAGAATTAATCCTGAATACGCTAAAGGCGCTTTAGGGTTGAGACACATTTACCGACGGCGACCGACGGCCGGCCCACACAAAAATGTCATTTAGTATGGGAAGCCGTGCGCCGTCGTCGACGAAAAAAAACACTTAGAGCTTTACATGATTTTAAACAACAGCCTAATAGTACTTAAAGGGGTGCTTCAGACTATCAAACTGAGCAACTTTCACTAAGGAGCCAACTTTTAAAATCGCGAAAAAAAAGCAGTAGGTACAGCAGTTTTGTATGGGACAGCTGATTTTTTTCGCGTAGGCTCCATAGTGAAAGTTGTTCAGTTTGATGGTCTGAGTTCACAGTTTCAGTATTTGCTAGGCTGTCACTTACACCCTGTATGTAATTATTGGATGACAATAATATAACAATTTTGTATCATCGGGCTAAACTGATAAGGGAGCCTCTTCAATATAAATGCTAGAAAACGCCTTGAATTTGGGCTCATTTCGTTTGTTTTGACGTGTCTAATAACCTTGCTTGGCCAGCTTATGTCGCTTTTGTAAATCTTGATGTGTTGCCTTGTGTACATCAGACATCAGTCTAACTCGCCAAAACGAACATTAGCTGCAAGATTAACTCGAAGTCCCCTTTTTTAAAAGTCTGTTAAAACTCGAGGGGTGATATTTAAAAAGAAACGACGCATTTGTCAACATTTTAATTCAAAGAAACAAGCGTCGCGTCTCCTTAAGGCAACAGTCGCGAAGCAAAATTGCTTTCAATAAATAATGCCGGCTATCAATTCTCGCCTTCGCTGTAATGAAACTCGCTATTTGCTCCCCCCCATAAACAAAATCCTTTTTTATGGGGGAGGATTGTGAAGGTTTTATAAGGCTGTTCCTCCGGGGAAATCCTCTTTAGAGAAACAATTTTACATGCCAGATCAGAGCATAGATGTTTTAATAAAGCACAAGGTTGAATGATTGTTGAATGCGTTTGATTTTGATAATAGGTGTCTTTAGACGTACCTACATTCAATAGCGAGTGATTGTGCGCTGGATTGATTCGCGTGCGAGAAAGAGCGTACGGGCGCAATCTTATGAGTCTTGCATCGATTTGAGGTGCTATTTACCTTGGTGCTAGGACCTTAGTAATAAGTTATAAGTAAACTATAATTAACATAATTATTACGATTTATTCGTGACGAATAAGTTACTAGTTAATTTAATCAACATTCAAGGCGCTAATCAATGTAATTTCTACAGACATTCTACGCACCAAAAGTTAATTGACTTCTTAAAATAAAAATAAAAATTTGTTCACTTTCTCAGCTCTTTCTCAAAGTTAGTCTGCATCGTTAAATTAAATGTTTTACAGTATAACTTATAATCATGAAAATACAAAAACTAACGAAAAATTCTCCATTGTTACAGAAAGCATAGACAAATCCGGTGAAGACCCAGTGATATCAGCACTCAGACCTTACGGAGCACCAGACGACGACAACCCACCCAAAGACAACCCAGACGTATTCCAAAAACTATTTGGAAACTATACAACAAATAACCAACAAGATCCAGATGTATCACTAATGGATCACTTCATAAACGTAGAACATAGTTATGATAACAACGAAACACAAAAAACTATGGACGATATAAACACAGAAACAAACGAGACTATAAGTGATACGAACGTTACAATAACAAAACCAAGTGTTCACGAAGACGTTGTTACTAAGTTCCTTAGGTTAATAGAAACTCAACATTTGCTAGGTGAAAATTGCACAGCAGGGACGCATTTGAATTTAGGCGAAGGTGTTGTAGACAGGTACGCACAAGAAAGGTTTAGGATAGAAGCTGATGTAGCTGTCAATAGAGCCAATATGCTGACGAGATTATGGAAATACGCAGGTCCATCAGTGATGCACAATGAATATCTATTACACGCAAGCGTATTTTCCATGGTGGAGTTTGTAAATAATATATTTGGTGCCGGAAACTGTTATGATCAATATCAATATAAAGATTACCAGTTGTTCTGCCCGTTCGCGTATAGATTGCCGGAAGGTCCTATATTGGCGAAGGATTTGGCGGTGGAATACAAATATTTGAGCAACACTTCCGAATGGTTCTATATTGCGAGGAAGAACGCCGAGCGTGTTATTAGGAACCACAATCAGTTTCGGAGAGGTAAGTTGAAATGTTTTATTTGAAATTCTGTTGGAAATATTTTTGTTATTTTGGTTTTAAAAGGTAAGTTTACTTGCAGTACTTTCAAGCTTCTAGTGTAGGTCAATTAATCTCCTCAAAATGATTTTTTCATACCATAATAAATATACAAACATAAACTCATGAGCATAAGCTCCAGCGGGGTAGTCAAAAGTTATTCTAAAACTATCAACTTATGGTTTTAAGCTTTTTATATTATATAATTACGAAGGTAAAAGGCTTTGAAATTTTGTATGAATAATTTGAAAGCTATCTTTGTAATTATACTATCTTCTCTTCTTATCGAGTGGGCTGCAAAGCCCTGGTGTCAGAGTTTATTCACACCGCCTTACGGCCTCTGACGTGGTTTTTATGTAACGACTACTACCACCAGTGATAGTAGCCGGGACCAACAGCTTAACGTGCCATCCGAAGCACGGAATCATCTTTCTTTCATTATACTATAAATTGTAAATATTATTTGATACGCGCAATCTAGATTTTCTAAGATATTTTTCCATATATAAAACATTACTTTTATTAATACCTTCTACGAGTGTTCTACGACAAAGTTTTGTATGAAATTGACAACTCTGCAACCACTCGATCGGTGCACCGAATAAGGGACCAATTTAGTTGAGGCACTATAGAAGTTTTTTCCCGATATTGTCGCTAGGTGGCTTTATTCTATGCAATGATGGCTATTAGTCTGTCAGTTCGTCAAGTCACAAGTCTGTAAAGGTGCCACGGACCTGAAAAAAAACGGACGTAATCTTGTCTAATCACGAGTGAAGTACCCATTTCTTTTGTGTGCGTGCTGTCACGCGGTACATAATGGTGACGGATGTAGGACCTGCGCCTAGAGCTAGTGCATCTGTGTGAGTGTAGGTCCCTTGTAGAACAAACGAAAATGTTGGACCTTGCATGCTTCACATCTTTTTAGGGTCACATTACGTCCATCTTTTTTTCAGGTCCGTGATAGGTGCATAACAAATTGACTTGTAATTTGGCTCCATTTTGGCCCTTATGTAAGGAGGCTTGTGCGGCTTATGTATAATGTACGCTAAACGTGTAGACTTTTTCTTGACCGAATATTACCCGAAATTAAATAATTGTTAAATTTAAATATGTCTGTATCCGAATAAAGAAAATACAAAATTACTTTTTGACGTAATTTTTAGGGTTCGGAAGTCAGACATTGGGAACCCTTATACTTTCGTCCATTCTGTCTGTCTGTCTGTTTGTATGCACCGCCTCAATTACTCGCCAATTTTTGCACCTATTGAATCGAAATTTGGCATGAAAACAGATAAGATAACAGAAATGTGGTAGTGTTGCTAAACTTTTTGGGTGCCAAAAAGTGTGGTTAGGTACGTAATTTAGGTTAAATTTGTCTTTGTGTTCAGGAAAGGCCTACATTAGTATTACTAGCTTTGTTTTGCTACTTGCTACTTCTAGCTTTTAAACACATAAAGTTTTATCAAAATCGGCCTAGTAAAAAATTAATTTATTTGTAGCCCTAGGGACTAAACGGCATGAACGTAACTTTTTTAAATAAATATCTTCAATGTTGTGTACATTTAAGTTTCTTCTGTTACTTATTTAACTATAGTGTAGATAAACCTAAATGGAGAAGAATATACCTATTACTGGCAGTATGAAGCGAGAAATTCCGCCTTGACATTACGTCTTGTAGGTCACAAGACATCTTGCCATTTGGAAACTTGGCACAAAACAAAAAGAACTCAACAGATCTTGGCCATGCGACCAAATTCGGTCATTTCTCTTTCAAACTCTAACCCCTTTTAGACAAATTGGTGGCTTTATAGAATTTATACCGTTTCCAAGTCAATGTGGCTTTTCAACTTTGAAACTTATTCAATGACAATATTGTCCTTTATCATTTAAATTGACGTCATCATTCACTTTAATTTTGTCACAAAGTTTGTCCCTCGAGGAAGTGAATGAAGGGCCTTTGATTGTCGCAGAATCTTTTAGCCTTGAATGGAGAGTTCTTTGACTGTGAGAGACTTTGAGAAGCCTTACGTTTCTTGTAACAAAGCTGTGAATTGTTCAGCTTTCTTTCAAATTGGTTGTATTTACACTCTAAAAAGAATTTTTTAAATTTTTAGAAATGTTTTTAGATACCTACTCATAATAATGATAAATTGGACTTTAAACAAAAAATGTCAACATTTTTGATTTTGTTGAGTCTTGCTTGATTCTTGAACGTTTTATTTAATCTTGTTTGTGTATGTTATAGGCTAATATTCCACCTCAATGATCGTTTTTTCTATTAATTTTTCTGGGGGATAGCTAGATGGCTGCATAGTTCAGTTCCAATCTAGGTATATCGAATTTAAGAGCGAGGTGTTAACTTATACATACCACACCACACCACACACTGGAGTGTGGTTCCACACCTTTTTTTTTCTTTTTTTTAAATTTATTTAACTTTTACAGAATAATTATACACACAGGCATCACACACTTATTACAGTGCAATCAAGGGCTTAGTAGATACAGCTAAACTCTTGAAAAGCAGCATTCCTGCAATTCATTAATCATTTGCATATAAATCTGAAACTATTCACATCTGACAAGGCTTTAAACTAGCACGTCTAGTACGAAGATGTGCGCGACGCGCCTTCACTGCAGAGAAAATAACCTTTTCCGCGCTTTTTGGAGAGCAAAAGCTGCGCTGCTGCGAGGAAACCTGCATGCTTCAATTTCGATGCATGTATTGTACCTACTGTCCATTATAAGTGGCGACAGGCTCACTCCCCGTCACACTGGACAGAGTTACGGTACTACTAGTGCAACGTGGATGTTCTGAGGTTTCAGAATATCTCTGACTACCCCCTCGGCGAATATAGTAATGAGCATATGCTTAAAAGCTGCGCTTGTCGTGACATTTAGTATTGAAAAAAGCCAACGCGCGCGTGTAGAGAAATCATACTAGACGTGCCGAATAGAACTAAACTTTCTACAAACAGCACCAATATTTGGATTATAATACATAAAAGTAACTAAGGTCTATATTGATTAAACAAATTTAAAAATTTGGCCGTTCCTAAGTCACCTGTTCAAAGGTTGTTTAGTTTGATGGTCTGAACCTGATAAATTAGGTAAGTGTTTAAAAATCACCCAGTAGTATGTCAAATAGATTTTCTTTCATACCAAAAAACGGTAACTTATTTCTTCTTTCATGTATACAAATAAAGTTATTAAGGCGTATCCGCCCTGGACCACGACTCTCCATACTAATCGATGTGAATGAGCGCGTGGCTCCGGTCATAATTTAGCTGTTTTCTTTAAAAAATTAGATGATTTTTTATTAATTTCTAAAAAGTAAGAAAACCACATCATTCTAAATTGTATTGTGAACAATATTGTAAATTTTCATTTTCTTCCGATTCAAAATGTTAGAATAAAATGTTACAACTGGAAAAAAAGGAGTGACTTTAGAGTCCCTTTTCTTCGGTTTTATTCATTAAAATCGATTTCTAGAAAAACCACATCACTTCTCTTATCCTGTAGATGGTTCAGTTTATTTTTCAGCTCAAAAAGTGCCATAGTTAATGAATAAAATGGTTACAAAGTTACCCAAAACCGGCAGGTAGCCCCTTAATTCTAATTTGAATTCAAAAGTAATCAGATCCCAAATCGATCCAATAACTCAACTCAATCACAGTACAAAAACAATTTTCGAGCTACGCAAACTTTGATTGTAAACAAAAGTTATTAGAGCTCAAAGTCCGTTGAACCTAAGTTCAAACCCTTGTAATTGTAACCGTATTTCTGTTTGTGACAGTTGCGAGAACACCCTTATCTATTTATATCTCTCTCTCTCGGTGCGAGTAAATATTGAATATCTTATGAATTTGCAAAATACTTGACGTAAGTGCAGAGATCTGAACAAAAACCAAACAGTAGCAGTACCGTTCGAGATTGTATAAGCTATTTTAATAAAGATACCAGAGGAAGTAAAAAGAAATAACGTCAAAAGGTGATCCACTTATATGATATTATTCTGAATAAAAAATATTTATTTACGCAGCGCGTATTCGGTAGTGTGAACAACCATGTCCCGGAACGCATATTTTACTTTATCTACGCTGAGATAAGATTGATGGTCAGTTAAGGGGATTTAAAAACATGTAACACTAAACTGGACAACATTCTCTACGGGACCAATATCGAAATCGCGAAAAATTATCTGCTATTCCATACAAAACTGCAATCCAACTTAGACTCAAAGGCATGACAGCAGATTTGTTCCGCCTCTGCCTCCGTGGTCTAATGGTTACAGCATTGGGCTCTTGACACGGAGGTTGTGGGTTCGATTCCCACGGGGGGCTCCTAGTGAAATCTCACTTTGTGCGTTTTTCCCCAGTTGGTTAGGACATTGCAGGCTGAGCCACCTGATTGTCTGAAAAGAAAGATGATTCCGTGCTTCGGATGGCACGTTAAGCTGTTGGTCCCGGCTACTATCACTGGTGGTAGTAATCGTTACATAAAAACCACGTCAGAGGCCGTAAGGCGGTTTGAATAAACTCTGACACCAGGGATTTGCAGCCCACTCGATCAGAAGAAGAAGTAGATTTGTTTATTTTAGGTCTCTACTTTGTAAAAGGATAAAAAAATACGACTATAAAGTCACAAATCAAAACTAAAAATTCGAAAATTACGATGCACCCACCCATGTCTTTTAGATTCGCATATTTGAAAACATTTATTTGTTTTTTGGATTGGCATTTGGATTTTTGGTATTGTTAACCTTCTTTTTTGAATACGATTAAAAATACTGTGCATTTACCGATTCAACATTTTATTTAAGGATAATAAATAATAAACGGCGCCGCTTTCAGTCGAGTCTGAAGATGCCTTTTAGAGCAGACAGTGAGCAAATATTTTAGTACAAACAGTAAACATTTAATTTCATTCTTTTGTACCAGAATTAGGTTTTTGAATTCATGGGACTGAAAGCCCAATACACTTGTCAAGCAGTACTGAGCAGATTATGTCATTTAGCTTTAGAATAGAATAGAATAGAATAGAACAATATTTTATTGCCAGTACAGTATAAACTTTACAACACTCCTTAACCTACTTTTTTTTTTTTAATTAATTTATCAAATTCATAAACAGACATCTTATGAACTAAAAACATTGATAAACCCGATATCAGGATATATTAACTAGGAGCTAACATTTTTATTTAAAAATATGAGAAAGCAGAAGAGTCGCGTTGTGGATCTGCTATAGGGCAGTCACGTTTGTTGGTTGCCCCCTCCCAGCTCGACAACGGGGCTCCAGTGGTGGCTCAAGATAGTGTTCTTTTTAAAAGAACAACCCTTGAAGTCACCAAAATATCTACAATACCGTACAACGTCAAGCACTTTTGCTATAAAAACTCGACATTGGCAAAATCATCATTAACCAAAGATGGCAGCCATTTTTTTAAAAATAGAATAGAATAGAGAAAGCAGAAAATAGACAGGCAAGAATTAAAATTCGGCAATAGGATGGCTATTATTATCTGTGTACACATTGTGTACACGATACTTGTATCCCTACAACGTGTGAACCCCTACAAGTGTCTAAATAACGGAGCACCTTTTCGACGCGGTGGTAGAATCAATATTTTACAACATTTCCAAATGTTACACTCCAGTATTTTAGAAATTAGAGGAGCCCTATTTTTGTCTTTGGGCGCAGATATATCTCGAGATAGAAGCATGATAACGATTTAGTTTCTATGGGAGTTTTGCTCCATTGGACAAGACCTATCCAACGACACCTTACTCGATTTATTGAAATTGAAAAAGTTTTATTGTGCAAACAGAAAGGTACCTACCTACCTCCCCTACCGCAACTACGGAAGTTGCCCGTCACAATAACGGCTAATAAAGTCTAAAAAGTACAATTTATCAGTTGGTCGACTATTACTCGTGCGCGTGACCCGACACGCTCTTGGCCGGTTTTTATTTTTATTTCCAAAATCTAAGAAGCTTCTTTCTATACACGCATTGTTTTACATGAGCCGTTTTAACAGGAAAAAAGAATCATACATACATACATACATACATATACTCACGCTTGTGTCCCATTGGGGTAGGCAGAGACAATTGATCGCCATCGGCTACGATCCTGACATACCTCTTTTGCCTCTTCCACAGTCATAAGTCGTTTCATACACGCTCGTCGGTTTCGGTTACATTTGATCTGGCCCTTCTTAAGTATGCTGCCAATTTGGTCTGCATACGTACGTCTAGGGCGACCCCTTTCGACTTTTCCATTCACACTTGCTTTATATATTTCATACGTCATTCTACTATCACTCATCCTTTCCACATGACCAAACCATCTCAGCATTCCCTTTTCAATCCTTGTCACTATATCCTCTTTCAGTCCACATTTTTCTCTAATTACACTGTTTCGTATTCTATCATTCAAAGTCAAACCACACATACTGCGCAATGAACGCATTTCGACAGCATTTATCCTTGATTCATTCCTCTTCTGAAAGAATCTTAGCAAAAAAGTCAAAACAGTGCATTTTTTTATATATATTTCTTAATTCCGGTTGCATTTTTACCTAATCTTTCATCCGATTACTATAATAAATTAAACTATTTTTCTAGATTGTTATACCATAAATAAACGTTACCATTTGTGTGCCTAAAAGAAATTGACTCCTTTCTGACCGAAAAATAACAAAAATCGACTTCTCTTCCGAACATTAATCAAAGATCTCTCAATGAAGGTAATTTAGTTGCAATTTTCTCCCCCACTTCCGTCCATTCTTACCCATCTTATCTTTTGTTAAGGATAATTTGTTCTTTGCCTTTTATTTTTGATTCATTATTGGTGAGTAAGTGGTTTTTACCTATAGATAAATAGGTTGGAATTGGCCAGGGGTATGTCGGATACGCTCATGATCGGGTTCCGTGGCCATCGTATAATAGAACTGTTTTAAAATGTTTATTTATTTATTTATCGGCTATCAAACAGAAAATTACTAAATACTCAAAAACACTATACACATAATACTATGTATATCAAATATATTTTAGCTTTATCTTAGTATAAAAATGTTTCATAATAACACTAAACTCGCATTTTCAGTTATTCTTTAGCTAGAATACTATTTTAAAATAACGGATGAACTTTAAAAATAATGAAATGTTTATGACGTCACTCGCGCGTTTTCACGTTCGATTAAGAATTGCTGATTAGTTATTCATTCTCATATTGTTTAACAATTTTATTGTTGATCTGTCCTTATCCATACAAAAAAAAACTAACTTTAAAAAACAAAAATCACAAAATGGTTATGTATGGCAGTGAATGTTGTGTTGGGTATGGCAGAAGAAACATAAAAGTAAAAGTATGTGTGGAGTTACGCTGAGAGATAGAGTGAGAAATTGTGTGATTAGAGATCGATGTAAATTGAAAGAAGATGTTGTGACAAGAATAGAGAAGGGTATGCTTCGTTGGTTTGGTCATGTGGAGAGGATGAGTGATAGCAGATGTACAAAAGAGATATATGGAGCTAAAATGAATTGAAGTGTCGGCAGAGGGCGCCCTCGTAGGACGTATTCTGATCAAATCAGTTGCGTCCTACAAAAAGGGGAGGTGCGGAGTACTCGAAACCGACGGGCATGTATGAAGAGATGTATGGATGTGAACGAGGCAAAAGAGGTATGTAAGGATCGTAGTAGATGGCGCGCTCTGGTCTCTACCTACGCCATTTGGAAAGAGGCGTGACGTTATAGATAGATAGATAAAAAGAAAAAAAAATCAGACGCTTTCATTGGTGAGATCAGTTTGTTTTCCTTTTTACTTTCTTAAAGCTTAATGCGTCGAGTCTTGCGAAGCACGGAGACGGTCGAGATGAAATATTACCAAGGAGAAAATGTGTTTTAATTTAATTTTCAATTCTACTTCCCTTTGGATATTTCTTAACAAAACTACTTTTATAATAAAAATATGAAGATTGCAAAAACGTTAAGAGCGCGCTTAACACATTCGTACTACGCGACTACGGGATTCTTCGTAGCGCACGTAGCGCTAGCTGGTTCCATAGTATTAGTGAAGCTTGAATTCTAAGAGAAATTGTGCAATTCTCGAAACCAAATTTTCACGCTTTTGCGAGTTTTGTTTGTCGTTTAGTCTTAGCACATTTAAAATGCACATAATATACATGCTCACGACCGCAGAACATATAAAGAGAGGTTAGAAAGGCGATGTGGGCGAAGCAGGCGTGCCAAGGATATGAGCAACGCTCATATGTTTACTATGGTGCGCGGCGTGGTGCGAGCGAGAGGGCATGAGTAGTTGTAGCAGCGTGAGCGGGAAGACAAGTGGCGACTGCCTCTCCGAAGCAAAAGCGATACTTTGCTTTTCTACCCTCTCTTTATGTTCTGTGCTCACGACGGTAGGGTACAATCTCCAGTTTACATTGCATGCTCTTTCTGAAGTTAAGCTTCTAACCATCCCATATAGGCCGGTCATGAGGTATTATTATATTGTAACTATGTGATTTTGTAAATGAAACTTAACAACTTTTAGTATGGGATAATCTGAAATTGCAGAAAATAAATTAGCTGTTCTTTACTAAACTGCAATTTCTACTCGACACAAAGGACACTGGGCAAAAATGCATTGCCACTGGTCCAAGAGCCCCCCGCTATGGCACATGTAGTGACGGTTAGAGGATACCCAAACGTACATGGTACATAAGGGGCATCAAAATAATTTCGAGGAAAAGAATTGAAAAAAAAAATGAAAAAAAATGAAAAATATTTTTATTTCAACATGCATAACATAGAACAATACAATTAGAATTGATAATGTGGCAAGGTTTCAACTATGCATGTTGGCATGACATATTTACAGGCTTCGCTAGGTTAACAATATGGTCCCCTCACAAGGCAAGCCTGGAAATTGGGGTCCCAGAAATATTCAAAACATTACAAAAACACAGGTTTCCTCGAAAAACAGCTTCGGGTTTAAATAAATATTGTAATATTAACCCTAAGAATAGGAGTGAATTGAAAAAGTACACGTGTCCAATCTGGATGATGGGACATCTAACAGGTAAAGTTCTATAGACTTAAATTAAAACATAATGTAAAGTTTGTAATTAGTAGGTATAAATGTAAAATGATAGTATAAACTAATTTACATACATAAATAAAACAGGTAAATAGTAAAATATAAATATTATTTAGTTTGATTATTTCCGGCGTTCACACTTCTAAAAAATTGATTTAATTAGTAATTCTGTTTGTTCGTACGATAAGCTAGCTAACCACACATATATTTTTCGTTTTGCTTCTGATGTTGAGCATTTTTTGATATCGCATGCTTTGATGACGTTGTTATAGATGTACTTAGATATGAATGGCTTAAAACGTCTGGCGAAAGTAGTGCGGGTAATGGGTATAGGGATTCTGAACAGTCTCTTTTGAATCAAATCGCAGTAGTCGACACGCTGAAGGACAGTTTTGTGTTCAGCTAGGGACATCTTGTGGATGTACAATTTACGCACACTTAAAACACCCGCCTCAGTATACAGGTCGGCTGTGGAGTAGCGGCGTGGCTTTTTGAGCATAGTTTTTAGAACGTATCGCTGAGCTACTTCCAGCTGCTTCATGTGTGTTTTTGCTGAGCCACCCCAGCCAGAGATGCAGTATGTTATAAGTGACTGGCAGAGTGAAAAATATGTCATTTTTAACGTTTCTGGGGATGCAACGTTTCGAAGCTGTCTCATGATATTGACGATCTTTCTAACACGCCCAGAAACATAAGATATGTGGCGTAAAAAGTTAAATTTTTCGTCCACCAGAACACCAAGATATTTTTCATCCCATCTATTCAAAAAGTGTCACTTTAGTCCTCTTTAAGTGCGCCTAAAGTTGCACTTTTTGTTAAGAGACTTTTACAGCGGGCAATGATGAGTTTTGAATTTGGAACATGTATTTTTGCTACATAGGTCCGCGACCAAAGAGACCGAACGCAAATATTAAACTAGAAGCGCCTTTTATTTATTTTCCTCATAGAGGGGGATGAAAAGTAGAGTGTATCACTCGGCCGCAAAATTATTTTTTCCTCGGGCGGCATACTTTGAATCCCTCGCTGCGCTCAGGATTCTACTTTAGAATCCCTCGCTGCGCTCGGGATTCTACTCAAGAATCCTTCGCTATGCTCTGGATTCAAAATAGCGCCCTCGCCTTAAAAATATTATTTTACGCCCTTGTGATACAATCTACTATTATGACATCTGTCCTACTCAGGCTCTCGCAGTAACATGTTTCCCCGATCTTACCGCAACTGTGTAGTTTTATATCAAGAAGTGAAGACGGTGCCGACGCCAGAGACTTATGAAAGCATACGTATTTTGTTTTCTTCACATTCAAAGTCAGGAGATTTCTATTCAGCCATTCGTAGACTTGGGACATTCCCAGCTCGGCGTTCGACTGAGCCTGATTCCAGTCATCACCTTTAAAGAGTATCGCGGTGTCGTCAGCGTAGCAGATAATCTCAGCGCCTAATTATGCAGTATGTTTTATTTTAACATGATAGTTTTTTGGAAGAAATCATTTTGACATTATAGCCCAAAAGGTGTTATCTCTTTCAGTGTGAATCATATAATTAGCTACAACTACTAAAAGTTATTTTTTAACGTGCAGCAGTAAGAAGGCTCATGTGTAACATAATGGCAATTTCAGGATGGAATACCTAACTATTTTCTCGTTTTGAGTTTACAAGATGCTAAGGGCTAAAGATTCTTTGGTATTAATAATAATAAAAAACCAATAAAAATATCCACATAAAACAAGAAATTAAACCAGCAGATAAAAATAGCGGTGAAGAGCTAACATTAATATGAAAATCCGCTAAACAAAACACCCTGTATCTTTTTTATTCAATAAGAATATGACATTGAAAACCCTAGCTCCTAATCTAGATGCCTGAACCCTAGGAGCTAGTGCCTTCCCAAACAATGATTAAATCGAAACAATACATAGCACAGAACTTTTTTAACAAAAGAAGTATTTGTAGAAAGGAATAAAGTATAAGTAGGTACAATAATTAACTTGCTTAAATATTGGCAAGGCATGAAATATTATATTATTATTTTTATTATTTTATTATTATATTTATATTATATGTTGTTGTTGTACTTATTTTACTTTTTTTGAAATGCTTCTTATCTAAAATCTATAAGTACAGTATTTTAGTCTTCACCTCTCGTATCACATTTCTATCCAATTTACTGACCAAACTATACGTGTACTTGTCCACAGGTTATCACACCTACACCCACAACGACACCGCCCACACGGAACGTGAGCCGGACGAAATATTATCAGTTACGTACGAGGACGGCAAGTGGTCGAAGCCGTACTACGACTGCGGAGGCGGCAATATTTGGATGCTCACGTACACTGTGCCTTTCTTCGGCTATAACAATGGAAGCTACTTTTTCAAGTAAGTGTTTATTTAAGAATTGGATGTAAATATATTATTAAGATTCTAAAATATAGGTATTGGTAAAAAATAAATCATCAGTTACGTTCGAAGACAGCAAGATAAGTATAACAATGGTAGCTATTTTTACAAAGTTTTTATAACATATTCGATATGAAAATATGAGATAGATTATAGAATGAAAATATCGTAAGCAACATTATGAAATGATTATAAGTTTATGAGTTACGTCTGAAGACGGAAATTGGTAGACGGAGGCGAGGCAATATTTAGATGCTCACAAGCATTATGCCTTTCTTCGGCTATAATAATGACAGCACTTTTTGAAGTAAGATTTTTTTGTTAAATATTAGTGATTAGGTAAAAATTATAGAATGAAGATATTAATAAGCAATATAATCAGTAAACCTACGTATGTACCTATTATATTGTTGGCTGGGCTATTGCAAGCAAGGTTCGTTATGTAACACTGCGACCATCGCTGATCTTTTGTGTTCGCCCCAAGCTCACCCATATTTTACACATACATCCGAACTATTTTTTTATTATTCACGGGTATGCAGGTTTCCTTACGATGTTTTCCTTCACCGTCGAGCTAGTGATAATGTTAAATACAACCGTACATAAATTCCGTAGAACTTAGTGGTACAGGCCAGGAATCGAACCGCCGCCTCTTGATTGAGTCGCTAGCTCTCTTCCGTATGGACTATACTGTAACTAGGCTGTTTTTTGGTTAAATAAATCATTCATTCATTCATTCATCATCGCTCTCTACGTATGTAACATATAAAATGAGGATGAGAAGTAGTCGAAACCATACTAAGATTGCGGAATTATTTGGATGCTTACCTACACTGTGCCTTTCTTCGGCTATAATATAATAGGCAGATTTGATGAGAATTGAATTTATCTGATAACAACAGCGTATGCAATTTTTAAACAAATCTGCATATAAGTATAACACATAATGTTTCAAAACACACTTTAAGACATTACATAGCAAAACAATAGAAATCCAAAACTGGACTAAAATAGTAGATTACACACCGAGGACAGGAAAGTAAGAAAGGTTAGTATACAATTTTGCGCCTCGACGGAGGTGGAAAGCGACAACTTCGTTTAGCACAGCGGGACGACAATTGACGCTTTCCGTCCGGAGGGGAGAAAATACAAAAACTATGTTTATTTTTAACAGCAATAACCAATCAAATACCAAACTCAATATCAGCCATAAAACCTCTATTTGAAAATAACATTTTCCAGTATTAAATCGTAGGATAGAAGACATCGAAAACTGTCGATTCTACTCTTATTTGCAATCAGAGTGACTATAAAGGAGATTGGTATTGAGATAGTGCGGGTTGGTCCTGGCAATGGTTCCGATACCGCAATTAGGTTAAGTCACGATGGAATTCAAGGCAAGATAACGCTTCCAGGAATTTGCACAAGACGTCTTTGTTACGAGCTTGATTTAATAAATCTATTGGGCACTCCTTTCTACGACGACGACTTTTTAAGGGGATGGTCAGACTATCAAACTGAGCAACTTTATTTATGAGACCTAAGACGATACGCGACTAAAATTGCAATACTACTCGACATTTGGGTCGGTTGCCCAATTCTGGCAAGGTACTATTTAGCTACTTTGTTCAGAATTAGAAGTCGACATGATAAGAAGAAGATTGGGGTCGGGTAAGTATGTGACAGCAATTATTTTTTTCGCTATTTCGATATGGGTCCCTCAGTCTTAAAAGACCGTCAGCATATGAAGTTGGACCCTATGCTACCCTGTTATGAAATCGGTATATCGAAAATATGACATAATCATTTAAGGGCCTACCTCCTGGTTTTACCATGAAATTAGGTAACTTTGTAACCATTTTATACATTAACTATGGCACTTTTTGAGCTGAAAAATGTTTTTTCTAGAAATAGATTTTAATGAATAAAACCGATGAAAAGGTAATCTGAAGTATCATACTTTTTCGAAATTAATAAAAAATCATCTAATTTTTCAAAGAAAACGGCTAAATTCTGACCGGAGCCACGCACTCGTTCACATAGATTAGTATGGACCGTCGTGGCCCGGTAGGATACGCCTTAAAACGATTTGCACGCATAATGTCAGAAACGCAAAATGCCTGATACGCAAAATGCCAGTTCCATTATTTTTTCTGTAAATGCCAGAAAGTAAAGTTACCGTGTCTCTACACTGAAAATTATGAACTTTTAATAATGAAGGCTTGGTTCCAAAACCACCCCGCACGACATGCAAATCGCATGAGCATCGCATGCGCATCAAATGAGTATTTCTAACATAAAGTTACGTTATATCGATTCATCAACAGCCTGCCATCGTTCACTGCTGGACATAGGCCTCTTCCAAGACGCGCCACAAACCTCTATTTTCCTCCTTCCACACCCAACCGCTTACCGCTACCTGTCTCAGGTCTTCTAGTTCGTGGTCTTTATTATACAGGGTGTTTCATAAGTAACAATAAATTTTTGAAACTTATAAGGGGGTTGTTTAGACCGTCAAACTGAACAACTTTCTCTATGGGACCAACATCGAAATCGCGAAAAAAATAATTTTAAATCCCATACATATTTTAGCTCTAGTCGATTTGTAGAGTATAGAACATAATATTTTTTTTCCGCGATTTCGGTATTGGTCCCATAGTGAAAGTTGTTCAGTTTGATGGTCTACACCACCCCCTTAAATGTTTATTTGTAGTTTTGTAACACCTTGTAGAACTCGTACTCCCCATTGGTTATCAGGTCATCGGCAGATATTATAACCACTTTAGCGCTGTGGCGTGCACTCTGGGTAGACACAAATACAGTAAAACGCGAATAATTTCTAAACTAAAAGCGTTTTGTTTACTACATGACTTTTAATTATTTAACTACCTGTATTTACAAATCAAAGTCAATTAGTAAACAAAATGCTTTTTAGTTTAGAAATTATTAGGGTTTCACTGTGTTTTATCTAACCGGAGTGCAAAACACTAATAATTTCGAAACTAAAAAGCATTTTGTTTACTTACACTCAATTGCAGAAACACTCATTAGAGTTAATCAATTAAATCTCTTGCTAGCTTTTATTACGTCAACAAGACAGCAAGAGATTTAATGGAGGATTAACTTTAATGAGCGTTACTGCAATTGAGTGTTATTGACTTTGATTTGTTTAAATAAAGGTAATTAAATAATTAAAAGTAACTTAGCAGACAAAACGCTTTTAGTTTCGAAATTATTAGGGTTTTACTGTATTTGTGTCTACCCTGAGTAAACGCCACTGCTTTAGCTTGATAATTTTTAGAGCTATATACAAGGTGTTTCATAAATAACAATAAATTTTTAAAACTCTTAAGGGGGTTGTTTAGACCGTCAAACTGAACAACTTTCTCTATGGGACCAACATATAATCGCGAAAAAAAAAATCTCATATCCCATACATATTTTAGCTCTAGTCGATTTGTAGAGTATAGAACATAAATAATTTTTTTCGCGATTTCGATATTGGTCCCATAGTGAAAGTTGTTCAGTTTGATGGTCTACACCACCCCCTTAAAGGTTTATTTGTAGTTTTGTAACACCTTGTATAGGTACTTCAATTCTCTGACGCACCTATCACTTCATTACCAATTCAATATTTCAGAGAAACACCGAGCATAGGCTTTACATTTCGCCGAGTGGAATATGGAATGAATATGGAATTACTTTCGTCCCGCTGCGCTAAACAAAGTTGCCGCTTTCCGCCTCTGTCGAGGAGAAAAATAATAAACTAACCTCGGCTTCGCCTCGTTCAACAATTACATGAGATCTGAGACCTTTCATACTTTCCTGCCCTCGGTGTGTAATCTACTATTCCACCATATATACTATTACAATTCATTCCGGTTGGATGAAGTGGCGGCAGGTTACGGGAACGATCTGCGACTCTCGAATCCCCCTCAAATTAAAGGGGAAAATATGTAAGACGATAATAAGACCTGTCGTCATGTACGGATCAGAGTGTTGGGCCACAAAATTATATCTTAAAGCTTTTAGAATAAGTGAGAGGAAGTGTTTCAAATCTGTTTCTGTAATTGAAACAGCCTTAAATTATCTTTGCTATTTGGAATGGAGTATAGGCCGGGCCATTTCTTTTACACTGGCCAAAGTATAGGACGTAATAAATCACCCAAGACTTTAATCATTAAAAAGGCAATCAGGATAAGTGCAATAAAAGATAGAGATTCTTTCACTCCATT
The DNA here is from genome assembly GCA_963693445.1 of Agonopterix heracliana. Taxonomy (NCBI): domain Eukaryota; kingdom Metazoa; phylum Arthropoda; class Insecta; order Lepidoptera; family Depressariidae; genus Agonopterix; species Agonopterix heracliana. The sequence continues at coordinate 20,363,820 of OY856311.1, forward strand.
TATCTTTATATAAAGTTTTTAGGGTATTAATGTCAACATCAATTTGAAGGGAGCGTGTGTTCTGGAGATAGAGAAGACAATCTATCATGACGGAACTCGGAAGAAAGTCGTGTTATAAAAGCTTACACTGTCCCCTCCGTACACGTGACAGATTGTCACGACACAGATTGTTATAAATCTATATGGTGAGTAGCCAGTCTGTATCAAAAAGGGCACGTCTGGCTATTCACAACGGTGTGTTGGTGTCTACCCTGATGTATGGGAGTGAATGTTGGGTATGGAATAAAAGGAATGAAAGTCGAGTGAATGCAGTTGAAATGCGCTCCTTACGAAGTATGTGTGGTATTACTTTGGTTGATCGAATCAAGAACTGTGTGATAAGGGATTGGTGTAAGTTGAAGGATGATATAGTAACAAGGATTGAAAGGGGTATGCTTAGATGGTTCGGTCCCGTAGAGAGAATGAATGAAAGAAGACTAACGAATGAAATTTATCAAGCAAAGGTGAGCGGAAGTGTTGGGAGAGGCCGTCCGAGGAAAACATACCATGATCAAATCAATGATCTTTTCCGAAAAGGACAAGTGCGTAGCACCCTCAATCGACGGAAGTGCATGAAGAGATGTATGAATGTGAATGAGGCTAAAGAGGTGTGTCAGAGTCGTAGCGTGTGGCGGTCCGTGGTCTCTGCCTTCCCCCATGGGACAATGGCGTGAGCTTATGTATGTATATTACATTCTGTTTTTTATTTACGTACCTACGTACACAGTCAGCTGGTCTCAAAAATGTTGATAGAATATATCCAATGTTCTTGGCTGGTCTACCCCAATAAGGTGCAATTAAAAAAAAAAGATGGCCGTCGCACAAGACGCCCGACAGATGTGAAACTTCTCCCTTAAATTTCGAACTTCCGTCACACAAAAAGATTGCGGATCAGAATTCCTCCCACAAGAAGTTTCACTTCAAAAATCTGCAATTCACTCGTGGTGACGGACGTCATGCTTTGTCGTGAGTTTCTCATGCGTTGATTATATTGGAGATAATACTGGAAGCTGAAGAAAATTTCCCGAACGTCCTATCTTTCATACAAAATATGTCAAGCTATCTGTCAGATAAGCTAACTGGAACTTTCTAAGAAGTGGTGAAATAGGCCCTAAGTATTCTCAATGTAGAACATATCTGAGGAGGCTCAGGGAATGTAGCCGTGAACTTTTGAAAACATTTTACACGTACCTAACAGAAAATTGTGAAAGAATTTCACTAAGAGTTTGACATTTTATTGAAATTTTCCTAGAGGATTTTACGGCAGACCCTAATTTAGTAAATTGTTTTTTTTATAAGCTTTTACATTAAGTTATTATGAATATAAAATTTATAAATTTTCAAGTGCTTTTTAACAAAAACACTACAAGGGAGTCGCGTTGTAGGTCTGCTATAGGGTAGTCGCATCGCGAGTCGATTGTTGGTTGCCCCCTCCCCGGCCTACAACGAAGCTCCAGTGGTGGCTCAAGATAGTGTTCTTTTCGAAAAACAATCCTTGAAGTCACCAAAATACATAAGTTACCGTACAACGTCAAGCACTCTTGCAAAAACTAGACATTGGCAAAATCATCACATGCCCAAGATGGCAGCCATTTTTTTTAAATATAGAATAGAATAGAAAAACACTACAAAATTAATCTCATTGCCTATTCAACCAATTAACATTAACAATCGGCTTTTCTTCTAGTACCTACGTAAGTAGGATAGACGATTTTAGTATAAATGCGATATTCCAAGATACCGTTACAAGGTTTCTTTCCCCATGTGTTTAGGCAATTCTGCATATTCCAGCAAAAATTGCATGTTTGTCGCCTCCTCCAGGGTTAGCCAGTTACAACCCTCTGGCAGCCAGGTACAAAAATGTTTCTCCCATTTATTATCTAAAAGCCCTTCTTTAAGCAATAATATACTAAAATTAGCTAATTGAAGCAGATGAATGCAGCTACAAGAAAAAGATGGTGGCCAGCATAAAAGTGATAGAAACATAGGATTTTCCATGTTATTGTCGGTTGTGCGAAATGAGAAGATTTACTCGAAAACTCTAAACACATATTGATATAATTCTTTTCCATATAAAATCCCCTGTCTTCTTTGAAGGTTTTGATGTTTTATATACAGTAGAAGGGTTGGCGTGAAATTGAGGAGGCCTATACCCAACAGTGCGGTTTATCTGGCTGATAATAATGATGATGATATATTATAAGCATACAGGAACATCATTTTCGCACCCAACTGCGTGGGGCTTGCGACTGGCTTTAAAGTGGTTACCCTATTGTTTTTTTTTATCTTTAATCTAGGAACTTTCTACTGGAATTTATGCATCATTTCCTAAACATATGAGATTTGAAATCTTGCAATGGGATCTTAGAATAGATTGGCGATTGTAGTATAAATACGAGGGATCAACGTTCTCAACCGGATAGTGACAAGCGTTTGTATGTATGTGTGTGCTTACATTTGAATATCGCGACGATTGGCGTAATTTGAAAGCGGTCCGATGACTATCTAAAACGGATTCGTAAATTAATTGGAAACGGAGGTGCTCGTTGGCGTAGTCGAGCAACGTTAAGGGGGCACCGAGCCTATTGTGCTGCCCTCTATCGTTTTTTTATTTTTATTTCTAAAACATTAAACCACATTTCCAAAAAAACATGAATGTCGCATTGTAGTCATTGCAGATTTTCAATTTATTGGGTCACTGCGGATTTTTTTTTATAATGTTTGTAGTTATTATCTTTAAAACCGCCAACAGTGGCCACTTTTGGCAGTTTTAACGATAATAGCTACAAGCTTAAAACATAATAATCCGTAAGGTTTCGATAAATTGAAAGCCAATCAGGTATTCTCGTTTATTCTTTGGATGGGTGACCGTTTCAGTGGTATTTCATCTTGAGCTTCTCCGTGCTTCTGAAGAGAATGCGGCACTGCGCTCAACCGCTCTGTAAGTTATAGTATATTACACACCGAGGGCAGGAAAGTAAGAAAGGTCTCAGATCTCATGTAATTGTTGACCGAGGCGAAGCGAACACACATGTGATCTGAGGCTTTCTTATTTACTGCCCGAGGTTAGTATACTATTTTACTCCTCGACGTAGGTGGAAAGCGGCAACTTCGTTTAGCGCAGCGGTCTCTTGCCCCCACCAATCCGCACTGGGCCTGCGTTGTGGAATATGGCCCACTCCTTTTCAACCTTATTCGTGAGAGGCATTTAATCTGCAGTGGAATCCAATAGCCCATAACATACGATCGCTTTAAGTTTTTGTTTAAACCACAAAAAGCCGCTTCCGTAATCCTATATAGTTGAAAAGTCATGGAAAGCCATGCAAATAGCCTCATCAACATACTTGTTGAATAAATTCGCTTATCGCCTACCTTATTTGTCACGAGAACAAAATTCACTTTGAATAACACGAAAAGTTTGTGTTAACTTTAAATTTATGAGCGTAACGTTGAAAGGTTAAACAAATTTAGTATGTGACAGCACAGGTACTTTGTTATAAGTCCTACAAAGTCCCTACTTAAGACTTAAATGTACTTTAAAATGTTTAAATAATAAGGAATTTTTGAATAGTGACTTTGAGTTACTGTTGAGAATAATTAACTGAATTTTAAGTTATCTTTAGAAGCTTAAGCTTAAGAATATTTGTACCCGAGTCATGATGTTTGTATCTATATATGTATTCTATATCGTTGTCTAATCATCATATAATACAAGTCCAGGCTAGATTCTGGAACTTTAAATGTGACTAGATATTTTGTGTGACACTGTCCAAGATATTTATTTATTTAAGGGCCTGTTTCACCACTTCTGAATAAGTTCTTGTTAGCTTATCCAACAGATATTTTGACATAATTTCATACAAAATATGTCAAACTATCTGTCGGATAAGCTAACAAGAACTTATTCTGAAGTGGTGAAACAGGCCCTAAGTGTAATCTATGCTATGATAATTTATAAAACGTACCTACTATTAAAGTTGGAAACAAAAGAAGATCAGCAAAGATGTTGTCGAAAGCGTTTTAATAGTAAAAAAAATATATTTTTTTTTATATACGGTGTACGGTACAGTCAGCATCAAAAGTATCTAAGCATCTCCGGCGTTCAAAAACATCTGAACAATTACACGAAAATAAATCCTATTTCCTACTAGATAACATTTGTTTTCAACTTAAGAAATAATAACATGACAGATAAATTAATTTGATTTCTTTGTGAGTTGAAATAAGGTTTGGTATCGTAAAGTTGTTCAGATATTTATGAACACTTAACATGCTTAGATACTTTTGATGCTGACTGTACATAGTGTTTGGTCTTCGCTGCGCTACCACTAGATTCCGCCCTTCCTAAGAACAACAGCTTCTGAAGTGAGGCGATTCAAATTCGAATTTCGAACGTGTTATTGTACCTTGAACATATACCTTTTAAAAGCCTGACCAGAAATATAAAAAACCTCGCCATGTTGCGGAAAATCATTGGAACTAATTAACATTAAAGGTGACAGTCGATTGCAGCGCCCCCAATCCAGGTTTTTTATTTTCCTGGTCAGGCTTTACTTACGAGTACTACGCCGAAAGTATTTTTTACTTCACTTTATTAGTACGCCGACGGTATCTAGTCGTGAGACCAAACAAAATCTTTGGGTACATACATAATAGATGCAGGATCTAGTGTAGACTTGGGCAAGAGCTCTTTCTTATCCCGTGACTTGGGGCTTACTTCAATTGGGGCTTCTTGTGCTAATGTTCTAAGGCCGGATTCGATCAAACTTAGATTTATAGAAGAGTAACTATACAAGGAACAATTTTTCTCTTGGTGTTTACTCAGAAATAACTTCATTTGTCTTCTACTATACTAACCCGTACTAAAAGAACGAATGTATAATCTACCTAAAGAAAGAGGTCAATGTATCCGTACTTATTGCAATGTATAGATACAATTTTATTTGTTAGGTTTCTTTTTATAAAAAAATTTTTAGTTACTTGACATTGACATTTCCTTAGTCTCGGTATGGTCTCGGTACAAGCTTTACACCGTCAAAATTGGTCGTGTAAAATTTACTTTTAACTTATTCATAGATTAGGGTTGGTAAAACGCAAAATTTGTTTACTCTAGAGTAACCGGCGCACAGTGTTTTAAGAAGTGGGTTTTGGTGACGTCCACGTTTTATTCGAGAAATCGATAGTTTTTCTAATTCTGAGTGCAATAGTAAAACTCTGGCTTCGATACGACTTATAGTTTTTTTTATAAAAAATGTCATAGTTTCCCAAAATCTGGGTCATGAAAAGAGGAAAAAATTCATAAAAAAAGAACTGAAATACTTTTTTTTTGTTTTGATTAAATCTTATAATTGTGTACAAGACAATACACCTTCCCACAAATTTTTAACATTTTACTGCGAATAGGTAACGAAATATGGCAATTTTTCGTATTTCAGTTTTCATGTTTTTACTCGACCATAAGACCGTATTAGGATGAGATTTCTACACCGAAAAATTGTTTATACCCTCCTTTATAGGTTCTAATAAAATCACAGCCTAGTTCCGTTTTATGTAGAAGTTATTATTAATTTTAGGTTTGTTCGGAATTTCCGGGCTTAGGGTTGTCATGTGACTTCAAATTAAATATTAAAATTTTTAGGTTTTGTATGAAACACTAATTCAACATTCATGCTTGCTTCTTAGAAGTGTCTCATTATATAATATTTTAAACATCTTTTCTATAAGTTTATGTTGTAATTTCTACTTTTTTTTTGTTAACATTTTTATTCTACATAAGCAAATTATAGGTAGGTACTCTGTTAGTGCCGTAAAAACAGACAATGTTTATGTATGTATGTATGTATATCCATTGGTTTCCTCATAACTTCTAAACTACTTATAATAATTTGACAAATGAGGTATCGTTCGAAGCGTCTTGAACGTCTACTGGTTATAGGATATTATTATGTGACTTTCAAATATGTATATTGTAATAAACCAAAATACCCAAAATAATTTAAATAAAAAGTAAGATCAAAAACTAAAACTCGAATACTGAAAAATATCGCTCTAAAAAGTATGAAACATGAAAACATTCTGATCTGAAATTGTTATAATAATAATATGTAGGTATACAAACTACACAACAAAATTTCAGATGATAATATTTTCTTGTTTCATACTTTTTAGAGCGTGATTTTTCAGTAGTCGGGTTTTAGTTATTTATTATTTTTTATTTCCTTTTTGGAGAACTAACAGCTAAATAACAGTTAGATTTCAACAAAGACATATTGGTGGTCAAATACTGACAACAAGTTATTAAACTAATTTTTAATAACGAAGTCTTGGTAATAGTTTTGTTCAAGGGTCGTCGTTCTGCTTCTGCGGTTACTACAATTCTCGGTATCGACATTAATAGTTAATAATATTCTAGTTAATAGATATTAAATTTTCGAGAGTACGATAGACAAGATTAATGGCAATAAATTATTATGATTATGATTTAAATCTACACTAAATTTTTGGGCGTAAAAATGATTGATTTTGAGTTAGCAACAAATATCTGCTAAATCATTACATAAGCGTTAGTCGGGGAAATCTACGGATTTTTGTATGGAGTAGGTTGCATTAATGGCACTTTAGATGATAATTTGGAAATAGGAATATATCCCTGATGTTGTATTGTGTATTATTAGATAATTAAGACATTTACAAAACATTAAATTTTGGTATGAACAAAAATATTGTAACTGGTGATTGTGTACAGGACTGCTTTGTTCAATTTGTTGCTTCGCTTTGTCAAATTTTACGTATAAAAATAATAATCCCCGGTTAATATCGTAAATTAAGAGGCCGTAAGGCGGTATGAAAAAACTCTGACACCAAGACTTGCCCACACGATACGAAGAAGATAGAAAAGAGTAGACAAAAGTATTATAAATTAACAGCAATACTAGTTCAAACACAATGTAATAAAGTGTCTATAATGCAATCTCAAACCGTATTTTTCCTAGACTACGTGTCAATGGCGATGATATAACACAAAATTAGTTTTTGATAATATAAACGACTTATTCAAAAATATTACGTATTACCGGATATGAGTAAGTGACAACCCTGAAGAAAATAGAAAATTATTAATAACTTCTACATAAAACGGAATTAGGTTGTTATTTACATACTACCTATAAAGGAGGGTATGAACAAGCGTTCGGTGTAGAAATCTCATCCTAATACGGTTTTATGGTCGAGTAAAAACATGAAAACTGAAATACGAAAAATGGTCATATTTCGTTACCTATTCGCAGTAAAATGTCCAAAATTTGTGGAAAGGTGTATTGTCTTATACACAAATATAAGATTTAATCAAAACAAAAAAAAGTATTTCAGTTCTTTTTTAATAATTCGTTATATGTTTTCCGGAATCCGGATTTCGGGTTTTTTGTCATTTATTATAAAAAAAACTATAAGTCGTATCGAAGTCGGAGTTTTACTCTTGCACTCAGAATTAGAAAAACTATCGATTTCTTGAATAAAACGTGGACGTCACCAAAACCCACTTCTTAAAACACTGTGCGGCGACTTAATCTAAGAATACAATTTACTCGCGTTTGGTCGAATCAGGCCTAAGTGTCTCAAAGCTGTAAATGACATTTATAGATTTTTTGTGTTTTTTATATGAAAACAATATGCGGTATAAACTGCACTAACTATATTTAAGTCACATAGTTACCGGGCTGATGATGATGATGATAATAACTGAAGATCAGTTTACGCTGGTAGTACTTTCTTGGATTATAGAAATAAAACTATCCAAGACTAAACATAACCTGGTAATTTTTCTTCAATATTACACCTTATCTCTAGTCAGCAATATTCTTGAGTACCATGCTATTTTTTTGATAAGTCTTATAAAATGGAATAATTTTTACCAATATCTGAAGTAGGTACAGTCAAGAACACGTCAAGCTAGACACCTTGGACTTCGTACTGTTCTCATGGCGTTCGTATTAAGAAACAATATCGTACTTAGAGAACTTCCTTTTTTGTAGTCAGTTAAAAAATACAGAACGCTTAATTTAACGTCCGTCCCGAAACCCAGAGCAAACCACGATGAGCTAATGAACAGTGTAGTGGTCTAATAATTTACATAATCTTCGAGAGGAACTGACCGGTGTATCTTGGATACAGTTACCTACATTATTACCAACTGAGGAAAGCTTTCGATTTTCCTGTTAAGTGTTATCGATTAGCAATGAAAAATGCATCTTTTATTACAGTGCATAAGTTAATTTTTACTCTAACATGAAAATAGCAATTGCAGACATTATTTTGGACTTTAACATGATCATAAATTGTTGACTAAGCGGTGACCACGACTTAACCACGTGATTTAAGACGTAATAGTAGGTGGAAATACCTCGGAGGCATCTTTTATTTTTCATTTTACGACTAGATTTATACCATTTACCGAAACTAAACTCATACCTCAGTATTTTTGGATATTTCATCTAGTGCAATCATCAACTGAATACACGATTGGAATTACTTCACTCGATAGAAAATCGTCACAAAGATGACGTATTTTCATGCATTTTTAAACATTTTTCTCGGTTTAGAAGAACTTAAAATAGTTTCCGATTGTTGGTATTTATACTCACATATTCACCATTAGTTTAACTAGTGCAATCATAAATAAAATCTAGAAAAAGTACTTTGTTTAGTTGTTTTTAATCGAAAATACGGCTCACGCACACACTTTTCGGAGCGCTCGGCAATCGCGTTTCTCATAGAAAATATTCGTCAGGACCTATGGCCCCTTAAGCGCGCAGACCACTTTAAATACTTGTAACTTTTGCCTGAAAGAATCGATTTCGATAGAAAAAACAAAACAAAGCCTATATCCAAACTAAGTTTATATGCTTTGATGAAAACCCATCTAAATCGGTTCAGTAGTTTTTGCAGACAAACAGACAAAAATTCTAAAATGGTCCCAATGCATTCTATTACGTATCCTAAACGCCCCCAATAAACGTTTTTATAAAAATCTTCAATATACACCCACGCCTAGTTAATATAAACTAAGTTTATATGCTTTGATGAAAACCCATCTAAATCGGTTCAGTAGTTTTTGCAGACAAACAGACAAAAATTCTAAAATGGTCCCAATGCATTCTATTACGTATCCTAAACGCCCCCAATAAACGTTTTTATAAAAATCTTCAATATACACCCACGCCTAGTTAATAAACTAAGTTTATATGCTTTGATGAAAACCCATCTAAATCGGTTCAGTAGTTTTTGCAGACAAACAGACAAAAATTCTAAAATGGTCCCAATGCATTCTATTACGTATCCTTAACGCCCCCAATAAACGTTTTTATAAAAATCTTCAATATACACCCACGCCTAGTTAATATTTTTATTATGTGTAGGCATTGTGTAGGTATAGATGTAAATAGATCCAAATCATTTGACGACGCATGTTGCTGAAATTGATTATGTGAGTAATTTTAAATTTAATGTTTATTTCAATTGATTAGTGTCATGTTTGTTTTTATTTCGTATTTAATAAAGTACTCGTGGAAAGAATCATAAAGATCATCCCGCCACCGATATATACAGGGTCCTTCTTTATATGCTGTTACTTTTTTAAGGGGATGATCAGACCATTGAACTGAACAACTTTCTCTATGGGACCAATATCGAAATCGCGAAAAAAAAATCAGCCGTCCCATACATTTGGCTCGAGTATATTTGCAGTTTTGTATGGAAGAGCAGATTTTTTTTTCGCGATTTTGATGTTGGTCCCATAGTGAAAGTTGTTCAGTTTGACGGTCTGATCATCCTCTTAAAAAAGTGTCAGCATATTAAGTTGGACCCTATATATATCAATATCACCCTGTGAAGGTAGTTTATTATGACCAGTGATCGGAATGTCGGGGCATTTTTTGAGCATACAAGTATGGATACGCCTGAATTTCCCGGAAATATCCGGATTTAATAAATTTGGATAAAATTTCACGGGATTTACTGGGATTACCTATTTAGATGTCAAGAGACGTTTTTTTAAATCAAGAGTATTAGCAGCGCATACTAGAGGCCGCGCCTTTGAAACACGCCGCCTGGTACTTTTGACATGTACCGCGCTTAGGTAAATATGTTGACCGTTATTAAACAATGATATTAAGTAACTTATAGATTAGTAGTTAGGGCACCAAAGCGTTGCCACTTCGAAGATGTCTGCAGGCTTCTTTGACTTCAGTTCAGGCGTTTATCTATAGTGAGCGGACATATCCGTGACGTATAAATTAAGCTACCAAAATGGGGAAATGCGCCGTAAAAATTTGTAAATCACAGTCGGAAAAGAATAATAAAGGAAGTGGTGTTACTTTTCACAAGTAAGTTTACTATATTTTGTCAAAATAAAATTAAATAATAATAAATTAATAATTTTCACGCATTGTTTTTGCCATCAGTGTTGCAAGTAAATACGATTTTGATTTACAAATTCAATATTACAAACTTTTACGGCGCATTTCCCCATTTTGGTAGCTTAATTTATACGTCACGGATATGTCCGCTCACTATAGATAAACGCCTGAACTGAAGTCAAAGAAGCCTGCAGACATCTTCGAAGTGGCAACGCTTTGGTGCCCTAACTACTAATCTAGTTACTAAATATCATTGTTTAATAACGGTCAACATATTTACCTAAGCGCGGTACATGTCAAAAGTACCAGGCGGCGTGTTTCAAAGTCGCGGCCTCTAGTATGCGCTGCTAATACTCTTGATTTAAAAAAACGTCTCTTGACATCTAAATAGTTAATCCCAATAAATCCCGTGAAATTTTTATCCATATTTATTAAATCCGGATACTTCCGGGAAATTCAGGCGTATCCAAACTTGTATGCTCAAAAAATGCCCCGACATTCCGATCACTGATTATGACTCTTAAAGAAACATCAAAATCGGTATAGTATAGTTTACGAGGAACTTGCGAACATATAGGTACACATTACATACATAATTACATGCAGGAAAGAATTATATGAAGGAAAAATAGAGAACCTAGTTTAAAAATAATTCAAAGTAACCTAAGTAAGTATAGGTACTTAAATTAGTATGCAGTGCCTTGCTTTGACCGAGCAATGCGGTGGGGCATTGTGCGGTAGAAAACTCTCGTTATTATAAGCTTTTAGAATAGCTAATTTTCACTTAGAAACCACCTCACGGTCTTCCTTAAGTAAAAAATTGTTGGATCTGTCTTTAAAATTGTTATTCTAGGGAAATGTACGTATTCTGGATTATGGTACATTTAGAATAAATATGACGAATATACGTTATGATAAGCATAAATAGAATGACATTGGTTTCCGTCTCTCAGTCTATTTACGGATTAGGTCAGTATGGGATCAAAACGAAGATACATAAAAATACAATCATAATATTTAGCTACTTACAAAAAAATCATGTTTTCGATTTGCAAATGAAGAATATCATATAGAAGAATATTTATTATCTTATTCTTATCTACATTTTTATATTTCATTACGTCTGTATAGTATTAGTACCTACTTACATTATAAAACAGGAATCTCTTCGGTATCGGTCACTTTTCACTTTTCATCCATGTTTCAATACTAAATTACCTGAATTTAGCGTCTTATGGTAGAAAAAACGTACCGGTGGTAGATATACCTTTTTTCGAATTGATCTGAGTTCTTGCCAAACGCTTTTCCGCCTATTCGATATTCTACGCATTATGGATTCCGCACAACTGACATTGAACACATTCTCTATTCCACGCAGTCTTCAATTTGACACAAACGCGTTTCTTCCTATTCGCGATTCTACACAATATTAATTCCACGCAACTGCCTTTCATCACATTCGCTATTCCACGCTTTGGTCGTCAGGTAAAAAAGTTAAAGAAAATCAGCCCAATAAGGCATTGAGAAGTACCAGGAGAGCAGAAGAGTACAAGAGATTAAACGTTAAAGGCTTCCGCACATTGCAGCGATATTATCGCTCGATTTTCGATTTTATCGAGCGATAATATCGCTGCGATTTTGCGATAATTGTTTCCAGTACATTTTGTATGGGGACGCGCGCGATCCAACACACTTCCGCGTTATTATCGAGCGATAATATCGCTGCGATTTTGCGATATTTGTTCTCAGTACATTTTGTATGGGGACGCGCTCGATCCCACACACTGCCGCGATATTATCGCAACCTGACGCAATCTCTTTCGACTACATTCAGTGGTCGGGCGCATGCGTGACGCGAATCGTGGAATCGCTGCAGTGTGTAAGGTGTCGCGATATCGCTGTGGATAATATCGCTCGATAATATCGCAGAAATGTGCCTTAACCCTTGCACATAGAAAATCTGCCATGCAAACAAAAAAAATCGGCCAAGGTCGAGTTACAATATCGTGTCCTAAAACGCTAATAAGCACTAGGAGAGCAGAAGAGTACAGGAGATTTAACCATAGATTTATCGCTACCATAGAAAGTTTTAAATCTATGATCGCTACGGACACATTAACAGAAATGAGGTAGTATTAAAGCAATTTTACATACAACGAAAAGGTGGTTGGAAAAAAAAAACTAATAGTACTGTAGCCGGGGTCTTTTTAAATACCAAAAAGATTACCGATTGCCGTTTAGAAATTGTTGTAAGGTACTAAATGACTTATATAAAAACCTAAGTCTTACAGACAGATCACAACACGCCGTAGAAAAAAAAAATTAAAATAATTGTCTGAAATTTTTAAATTTCGAGGTTACTGTTTTTTTTTCTATATTGTCATGTTCTTCACCTTAGTTCAATACCCATACGATAATCGCACTCCTGAAGCATGATTTTTGAGAGTCAAATCAGCAGTAGAAACATGCATATCTCCATAGTAATTTTGACATTTTCAACTGCTGAGCTCACCGAATGAGATTCAAAAATCGCACTCCTGGTAAATAAATAAATACAAAATACTAAAATTTGTACGTTATTTGTACGAGAAAACGAGACCGGATATACGCTAATTGCACAGAAAGAGCGAGAAAAAATCTATGTTGTTTGTCCCTTTCTGCGTATGCGATATTTTTGTTTGACTTAGTTGAAATTGCATACAAAATCTTGCAAGTCACGATTTCTCATACATTTTTGTAATATCTCCATCCCTTTCCAGTATACGCGCTCAGCGAATCTATAGAATACTCAATCTACGTCTTGAAAGGACCACAACACTGCATAGGACCACACAGACTTCTATTGACATACCAAGAGAACACAAGTGTGCAAGGGTTAACGTTTAATCTCTTGTACTCTTCTGCTCTCCTGGTACTTCTCAATGCCTTATTGGGCTGATTTTCTTTAACTTTTTTACCTGACGACCAAAGCGTGGAATAGCGAATGTGATGAAAGGCAGTTGCGTGGAATTAATATTGTGTAGAATCGCGAATAGGAAGAAACGCGTTTGTGTCAAATTGAAGACTGCGTGGAATAGAGAATGTGTTCAATGTCAGTTGTGCGGAATCCATAATGCGTAGAATATCGAATAGGCGGAAAAGCGTTTGGCAAGAACTCAGATCAATTCCTTTTCTCATAGTCAACTGTACCACTAAGGTAAGACGAACTACCTAGATGTTACTATATCTGAATTAATTGAACCAAGTCTCAAGCAAGTCCTCAGGATAGTGTTTACGTATATAGTTTACGATGCACATAGAATGAACCAAAGGCTTTCGCTACGTGCAAGTTCTGCTATCCTAGGTATTTGCTACTACAAGATATATCACGCAGTATTAAGCTCCTCTGAAAACATAGCGAAATTGCGTACCTAATCTCACGTCATTCTTCCCACATGCCTTGAACCTCCAATCTATAGGTATATTACATAATAATAAAATTGTTTACTTGGCGTTGGATGTACACTGAAGATATTGTCAAAAATATTAACTGGAGGCGTTAAGGGTATTTTACCGTTGGCGCGCTCCGTTCAAACGTAGTCTGGTTATATTTTCAATACTAACCAATTAAAGTCAATGAAATTATTCAAAAACAGTCTAGAAACTAGTCTCTATGTTTGTATGAAGTCAAATTTTCGTTAAAATGTATAGCTGTAAAGTTACAGTGCCTCAAAGATTTCCATACAAATCTTTAATTAATCCTAGCATTAAAACTGTAGGTATATTTTAACGATAATCTGACTCCATAAGAACATAGAAATTAGTTTCTAGATTGTTTCTGAAAAATTTCATTGACTTTAATTGGATAGTATTGAAAATATCACCAGACTACGTTTGCATGGAACGATACGTAATGGAACGCATTCCTAGCGCTAGTTGCGCAACGATTTGAAACGAATACAGTTTGTCAAGTGGGAAATGTCTTTTTTATCGTACAATGATAATGTATTTTTTCATAAACAGGGTGAATTTTATGTTACTGCGGATAACTCTACTCATCAAACTGAACAACGTTCACTATGGAGCCAACTTCGAAATCGCGAAAAAAATATCAGCTGTCCCAAACAAAGCTGCAGTACCTAATCGACTCTAATGTAAGCTCCGACACCAGCTGTTTTTTTCGCGATTTCTATGTTGGCTCCACAGTAAAAGTTGTTCAGTTTGATGAGTAGAATACATGCTGTAGTTATCCGCAGTGATATAAAATTTAACCTGTATGTTACATCATGTCATTATGTTTGTTTTAGAGGTACCAGCGGAATAGACATCGATCTACGTCGGGTGGACATTGACCAGTGCCCTCTGAAGATTGGGTCTACACAGCTGAACATCTTCGCTGGCACTGATAAGTGCAAGAAGAAGACCACTGAGGTGAGTGCTTGCTATAGTATGAGCACAGAGTAAAAAGACTATTGTAAAAACAATACTCAATCCAGGTCAGTTTATTGACACTTTTCTGAAAGCTGGTGAAACAATAATTATTTTGAAAATAAAACGTTCACCTAAAATGGGCTCTTAAATAATAGGTCTTAAGTGACAATGATAATCCTTTTTTGACTAACTCATAAAACACCCTGTATTGCTCAAATAAAATGTATGGCACTTGGCGTACAAGAAATTACTTTGTTTTTTTATATTATAAGCTTTTGTATAAATATTGTGATCTTTTGTTGTTTTGGAGAAAATGATTAAAAAAACGCAGAAGTGCGTTGTTTTCCGTCTACGAAAATTTAATGATTAAAGTAATTTGAACGTTGATTCCTTTTATTTACAGGATCATTTCTTAAACACAATACGGGGTTTTGTTCCTTAACACAGAGAGAACAAAAATTATAGGTCTTGTTTGAATTGCCTGCCTCGATTTTGCAGTCGCAAAACGGAGTCTCCAGCGAACTTTACTAATCGTTACCCGCAACGAAATCGTCTCTTTCATGTGCTGAGTGGCTGTTAAAATGGTATCCTTTAGTTTGTCATGGGATCCCACTGCAGTTATGCAGAACATGTATTTTATGTGATCCCAAATGGAGGAGTCACAGGTGCTTAATTGGACACCTCGCCGGCTAGGAGATCGGTTCACTGACTGATCCATCGCACGCTTAATTAATACCATCCATACACGAAGTAGTAACCTAGGCAGCCATTTAGTCCAGTAACCTTGTCGCCTGAAAGGAAAGGTACCTTGCGTTAAATCCGGTAGTTCTGATTTTTTGCTGACTAGTTTGAGAACTTGAGCACCAACGCAACTTTGTCATAAATCGAAAAATACAGTGAAATTTTCGACTTTACTTTAGTTTTTAGCAATTTTAACCCTGAAGGTCTAGTTTTCGATAATACTTATGTATACCGTTTTTAAAGTAGACTAAATACGCTACAATATGAGATAAGAATTATCTCTTAAGACTCTATTAGACCTGTGTCAATCGAACATTTTTCGTAACCCGGGTCGATCATGACCCACTTGTATAGTGATCGGGTTAAAAAGACTCGATCTTTTCGATCATTTGGGTCACAGTTCATTTGTACGACTGACAGAATGACGAATGCTATGCTGAGCAAGTTATTGCTATACTAATTGAACCTGAATAAAGCACGACGATCTTAAACGCGCGTCACGGGTGCAACTAATTCGAAAAATTCAAAAATCACCCGATCGACAGGTCGCGAGCCGCGGGCGCGGGTCACGACGCAAACAACCCGGTTTATTTCACTCACGAGAAAGAGTGCGAGCGAACGAACGCGGTTTGTAAGTAAACGAAAGAGATAGACACGTTTTGTTTGTTACGTCTTATTCGATTGACAACGAAGACTCGATCATTTTGTAAGCAAGCAATTAGTTACGGTAACTATATAAGAATAAAGTGCAATTTGGTTTGCTTTGTAATCGGGTTAAATGATCGAATCTTTTAAAGACCCGTGATTCGATGACTCCTTTACAGGTTGCGATCGAATCAAAACGATTCGATCAATCGCGATCGACACAGGTCTAGACTCTATAGTTTTTGAGATAAAGCCTTTTAGAATGTATCTTTTTTTTTAACTTGTCAATTGTTCTCTGTATTGTGTTTAAAAAATGATCCTGTAAATAACAGGAATCAACGTTCTCATTCTATTTTCGTAGACGGGAAACATCGCACTTATTTTAATCATTTTCTCTACCATTTTCTACAATCCACTAACAAAATTTTGCAACATTTATACTTTTTACGAAAGCTAATAAAACAAGGAAGTAGTTTCTGTAATTTGTACGCCAAGTGCCAATACATGTTATTCGAGCAATACAGGGTGTTTTTGAGGGATTTGCATAAAAATGATTATCATTGCCTCTTAGGACCTATTATTTCTGAGGTCATCGACATTTTAGGTGAGCGTTTTGTTTTATAAATAATCATTAATTCATCAGCTTTCAGAAAAATATCATAAAACTGACCAGGGTTTAGTATTTACAATTATCTTTTTTCGGGACCAAGTTCGAAAATTTGTGACAAATCTTAAAACCATCATAATAATAATAATTCATAATTCATGTATTCATTTAACTCGGTAACCACTTCATTTTCGACCACCAGTTAACGGAGCTTAATTTATTGCAAATGACTGCGGTCATGGATGTTATAATAATTATGTGTGTGCCGTTGTTGTATGGTTCACATAACAAAAAGCATGAGGCTTACTTAGACCTTTACAATGAATGTGCCTGTGAGCGTTATTTATTTATTATTTAATGTAAAATCCGTGTTTCAATTTATAAATACTCTCTGACGGAAAAAGGTACTTAAATTGCATCATGAAAGTTGCAAAAAAGAAAATTAAATCTGAAATGTTTGATAGATTATTATAATTCTTGCAAGTCAGCCGTTTCCCGTTACTGTCCCAGGAGCAATTTATTTTCCCATTCTTTCATATCTTTTCCTACCTTCCTTGAAAGATATAAAATATTTGCACTAATGAAGGAATTTTTAAATCGCTCCGGTGTTCTTGAGAACTGCTGCAGATAGATATAATTTTCATTTTATTTCTTTTAGGATTCCTTGCGGAGATTTTGGCGAAAATCATTAGCACTCTTATTTTAACGTGTTTGTTTAATTATAAAAGCTCTATTTACGTTCCCTGCGAAGTATATGTGTGGTGTTGCGCTGAGAGATAGAGTGAGAAATTGGTCGATTATAGATAGATATAAATTGAAAAAAGATGTTGCAACAATAGAGAAAGCTATGCATCGTTGGTTTGTTCTCAGATGTTCGAAAGAGATATAAAGTGCTAATATGAGTGAAGTGTCGGTATAGGGTGCCCTTTTAGGATGTATTTTGATCAAATCGGTTGCGTCCTACAAAAAGGGGAGGTGCGGAGTACTAGCGAAACCAACGGGGTTTTCACAAAAGTATATTTATGATTAACATTATCATTTCATCGCAATCAGTTCATTCAAAGTTATGAGTAATTTTAAAGTCAGTGATCGCGGGCACCGATAGTAAACTAGTACTAATATTCAATATTTCTACATCTCGAAATTAAAGCATATTTATTTTGCTCATGGTCTATAGATTGTAAAATCAAACAAGAGACACACAAAGAGAGTCCACTTTCAAGCACGTGCTTAAGATTTCAAAAGAATATAATATAATAGAGAAAAGTAGTGTACTGGAACCTTTAATCAAGTCTAGTGACTTGCACTTCACCGTCCTTTATTCTCAGTAATACAGTGGGACCAGAGTGGGGCCCATTATCTGAGCACGCTTGAAAAGAGAGCGTCGTTATCCGATGTTGCTTCCATTTCTATTGCAATGTTTATAAACCTAGATTAAAGCTGGGATTATACAATACTATAGGACGGTCTGAGAATAAAGCAGGCACTCTCGAGAGAAATTCTCGGCGAATTGTGCATGAACCCTTCATTATTACACTCACATGGCCGTGAAAACAATGATGTGTGCCCAAACTTTAGTTCTCTGGGTTTCTTGTCTGTTCTTGCCGAGACTGTAGACCCTGCTCTATAGGAATTCCTATTAAGTTAACTTGCATTACTTAAACCACATCTTAAACTGTGCTTTCGGCTTAAAATTTACCAACTAGGTTCTTTTTTAAGACTGAGGGATAGGATTTCTTATGCAGTGTTTTGAAAGGTAAGCCAATGTGATCAGAGACCTTACTTTAACTATAGCAACGCAACCGCATGTCAAGTGATATTAATTTATTATGTTGAACCTTTCGCTGACAAAAGCTTGACTTCTGAAATTCCAAATCAATCAGACCAAATCGGTTAAACGACCTCGTCAAAAGGATAATTAATTGAACTGATAGTATTCGTTGTGCGTTTATTGAGTTATTAAGAGATTTATTTTAAGAGGATATATAATTCGGAGCGCACTCCATACATACGTACTATGGTGATATTTTCAATATAACCAATTAAAGTCAATGAAATTTTTCAGAAAAAATCTAAAAACAAATTTCTAAGTCAGAAATGTATAGTTTTAGAGTTACAGTGCCTCAAAGATTTCCATACAAATTTTAAATTAATCCTAGCATTGAAATTGTACATTTTAACAAAAATCTGACTACATACAAGCATAGAGATTTTTTTCTAGATTGTTTCTGCAAAATTTCATTGACTTTAATTGGTTAGTATTGAAAATATCACCTGTACGTTTGTATGGAGCGTGCTCCGAATTATATCCTCTTAAACGTGGCGACCTTTGTAGCATATGGATCACTCAAAAAATTGGTTGAGCAATTTCTATTTGCCTTCATGATTTTTTTTTGTTTTTACTAACTTATTTCGTCCCATTGTTGGGCAAAGGTCTCCCCCGAGCTTTTCCAGCCTTCTCTATCCCGTGCCATCAGTTGCCATTCTGCTTCGTGGGCATACTGGTGGTCGCACCTTCTTTTTCTTGGTCTGCCCCGGCCCCGGCTTCCATCATCGGGTTCCCATTGGGTCGCGATCGTTGTCCATCGCTCTATATGCATGTGACAAACATGTCCGGCCGACTGGGCCGCTTCAGTTTTGCGGCCTTAACGCCTGCATCAGCGATGCGGGTCTTGGAGCGCAGAGTGGTGTTCCTGATACGGTCCATCCTTCTGACACCTAATATGCTGCGTTCCATTGCTCTTTGGCAAACCTGGAGTTTAGATATCTGAGCTTTCGTAAATGACCATGTTTGAGCACCGTAGGTTACGATAGGCAGGATACACAATGTGGATGAGTTTACGTTTGAGTGATAGTGGAAGTTTTCCCTACATCAACTCTTTCATGGACCAGTAGCTCTTCCAGGCGTTGTCAACACGACGGGTGACTTCTTTGTCCTGCCTGTTCTCGAAGGACACTATCTGGCCCAGATAAATATACTCATCGACATATTGTATGACCTGCCCATCTACCTCAACCCTCCGTTTCGTGCTGTTTTTTCCTATGAGTGATATTTGAGTGGTTTTGTTTTTTTATTTTGTTGGACAACTTTACATCTAATCTATATTGAGACCGCGAACAAGTTGCAAAAGTGCAGTTCAGAAGTTTGCAGCCAGTTTGCACGTCTGTAATGCTATTCACGTAGACGTGCCAACGAGATGGTGTTTTTTTTAACCGATTCCGAAACGGAAAAGTTTTTAGCTTCTACCTATTTGCACGTACGCAATAGCAAAATTATAAAATTACTTCAATAGTTTTATTCACTCGTGGCATTATAAGGGGCTCAGTATCTTTGAAACTGAATCTACACTTTTCTGAGCCCTGACACCTCCGGTGCCGTGATCCATATGTTAAAAAAATCGAACTGAGGTAATTTCGAACCTCCGTAACTGTGATAAACGCATTAAACAGACCGAATATTATACTCACCACTATATCTTTCCTCGAGGGTCCAGTTAAAATATTTTAAACGATCTTTACCGGCGACTTCATACGACTTCATTTCATTATTTACCAGATTTTAAGTCAAATTATAAACCATAAAAAGTTTCATAAAAATGGGTTTAGCCGTTTTTGCGTGATGCTCGAATAAACAAACAAATAAACAGATAGAAAAAAAATCCAAAACATTGTGATTTGGAGTCAAGGACACCTAAAAACCGTATCGTTATCTTTTTTTGTAAATATCTTCAATGCACAGACACACTTCTTTCAGTTTTTTATTAGTTTAGATAATACCACGGAGTACTACCCATACATGGTGTTAAAAAAGTAAAAATAAACATTTAAAACTTTTAAGGGGGTTGTTTAGGCCATCAAACTGAACAACTTTCACTATAGGACCAACATCGATCTCGCGAAAAAAAATCCGCTGTCCCATACATTCAGCTCGAGCAGATTTGTAGTTTAGGAACATCTGATGTTTTTTCGGGTTTTCGATATTGGTCCCATAGTGAAAGTTGTTCAGTTTGATGGTCTATTTTTGTAACCCCTTGTATAATTGTTTCGATTCCCGGCCTAACTACTAACATTCAGTTGCAGAAACGCTCCATTAAATCTCTTGCTAGCTTTTACTACGTCAACAAGACAAAAAGTGACAGCAAGAGATTTGGAGGATAAACTTTAATGAGTGTTTTTGCAACTGAGTGTAAGCTAAGTAGACAATTTTTATGAAATTTTCTTTAGGCTAGAGTAGTCCCGCACTTATGTTCGTACGTTTCAAACCGCTTTTTTCTCCCCTCTAGTAGGTTCACTTTGTCCCTGTTTTGTTAAGTAAAATCGCTTCCAGTTACCCTTATCTAAAAGTCTTGTCTTTGTACAAACAATTCCAATAGCCGTGACTTTTCCGAATTTGTGTGATTGTTTATAGGTTATTATGTTTTTATAGATTTTGGCAAAGATCGTGAATTCTAACTGCCTCCTTTATTTCCAGTCAGACTGCCTAAACGGTTTGACCTTTAAGAGGATTTTGTATAATGATAAATTACTGCCTCGTAGTGTACTATTTATTATGTAGCTTCTGAATCTGACCTCGATTTAAGTTATTCTATAATATAGATGTTGACTGATCCTGGAAATTCATATCTTATAACAAATTAGAAAAAAGGAAACAAAATCCAGATTGTTGGTTATATTGGCTATGTACGAAGTGGTGATGGGAACTGACAGATCGGTCTCAGCGCCCGGGGTGGCAGAAATGTGTACTTTTGTCGGTCAAGATCATTGAGGTACTATGTACTATAATTACTCAATGGTCAAGATGTGTAAAATATGCTTGAATCTATGCAAATCTACACACTAACTCAACACGAAATCTCCAAATCTGTAAAAACTACAAACTTAAAATTTGGCATAGAAGTTTCTATTGGCATCTAGGTTGCTCACTAAAAAGGGTTTTTTGAAATGTTATCTCCAAAGGTGTGAAAACCGGGATACATTTTGTACGGAAGTTGGCACTGCAAATATAGTGGATTCTACCAAATCGGTATTTGTTTTTTATTTTTTTTATTTATATTTACTAGCCTGGTTACAAGACCTTTAGGCTAAATCTTATTTTATTTAAATTTATCTTCTGTTTTCACGTTAAAACGTTGGTGTTCAATGTTTTGACGCTTCTTTGGAGTTTTTGGAGACAATCGAAAGACGCAGGAAACGCAAGGAAGTCCACAGGAAAGAGGTGAACCGACCGCTTTGCCGCGCTAAAATCACGGAACGCTTTTCCTGTTTACGACCCACACACCATCATATTTCACTGAACTGTATATTGTTCACTTGCACGACACTTTGTTACGCAAAACAACACCAATTTTACGAACCAAAACTCACTATAAACAATAAAAATTCGATGAAATATGAGGACTCCAAACGTCAGCTATCAAACCCCGCCAAAAACTCATAATATCAAATAATGTTGCTAGTTTCTTTAGTTTTTACATACATATTTTACTACAAAATAACAAACTTATAACTAACATGTTACTTGAAATAATTCACGGCGGTCCAACGCCGCCAGGGGCGCTAGTGTCGTATCGTGCACATACCCAATATTTTTTAATGACTTTATTATACTTACTTACTTAGTTTTAAATATTGCTGTTCTGTTGCGGATATTTTTGTTCTAAGCTATAATTGGTCAGATCGTTATAGTTATTTATACTGGACGCTGGATTCAATCAATCAAGGACTTGGTTGCTGAAAGTTAATCCTCCATTAAATCTCTTGCTGTCTTTTTTGTCGTGTTGACGAAGAGGTAGTAAAAGCTAGAAAGATATTTAATGGAGGATTAACTTCAATGAGCGTTTCTGCATCAATGTGTTGCAAAATTACTATTGAAGTATATCCGTCCATCTGTTGCTGCCGTTAATTTTTTTGAACAAAACTGAATAGAATATTAGTTAAATAACATTTGAATAGCCCAATTCTACAAAAACAGGATTTTTTTTTTAAATTCTGCTTAACAAACTGGTTCTTATAAACCCGTTTTTTTATAACTACTTACTCTAAACGTAGGTAAGTACTTCTTTTGAGAAATTCTAGCATTCGAAGCCGTAGCACAAGGCAGGAGTAACAAAAAAATTACAAAACTTGAAGCCATCACTTCACCCCATAGCATTCAAACCAACTGAATATTTATGATCTCTATTACAATATATATAAGATCTAAAGTGTTCATTACTTATGGTCCCAGACGAGGTCAAATAGTTTATCATAATACATTATATGCCGCGATAGTTCTTTTGATTGGAGTTCTTTCGAAACGACTCTTAGTATTATTTCAATTTAAGTTGAGTAGAACTTAGATACTAGACAAGGTTAAGAATAAAGGATATGCGGCCCCGGCCATAGAAAAAATGCCAAGGGTTGTATACGGACGTACATTATTTTAAAATGTAGGTAATATGACATTTATAATGAATGGACCCTTGAATAATTTTTTTCATGCAAATTTTGGTAAAAAAACACATTTAAAATATCTTCACTGTTGAAACACCGGTCATGTTCTGATACACCCGCAGTAGTAACAAATGACATTGATATTTTTTAATTTCAATTGACACTGTCAGTTCTATTTTTTTACATTATTTTACACCGAAACTTTAACAGTAAAACACAGAGAAAAAAATACAAGAGGCTCGAAATTAGGCGGTCCTTTAGATATATCTAAAGATGAAATCAAAAAATTCAAATTAAAAAATATCAATGTCATTTGTTACTACTGCGGGTGTATCAGAACATGACCGGTGTTTCAACAGTGAAGATATTTTAAATGTGTTTTTTCAATCAATCAATGAAATTATACTTTATTTTACACCGAAACTTTAACAGTAAAACACAGAGAAAAAAATACAAGAGGCTCGAAATTAGGCGGTCCTTTAGATATATCTAAAGATGAAATCAAAAAATTCAAATTAAAAAATATCAATGTCATTTGTTACTACTGCGGGTGTATCAGAACATGACCGGTGTTTCAACAGTGAAGATATTTTAAATGTGTTTTTTCAATCAATCAATGAAATTATACTTTATTTTACACCGAAACTTTAACGGTAAAACACAGAGAAAAAAATACAAGAGGCTCGAAATTAGGCGGTCCTTTAGATATATCTAAAGATGAAATCAAAAAATTCAAATTAAAAAATATCAATGTCATTTGTTACTACTGCGGGTGTATCAGAACATGACCGGTGTTTCAACAGTGAAGATATTTTAAATGTGTTTTTTAGATATATCTAAAGGACCGCCTAATTTCGAGCCTCTTGTATTTTTTTCTCTGTGTTTTACTGTTAAAGTTTCGGTGTAAAATAAAGTATAATTTCATTGATTGATTGATTTCTAAAAGCGACATTGAATAGATACGAACTTGAATAAATGATTAGTCCTTGCGGAGCGCAGCAAAGACCAAGACCAGATACAAACAAAATGTTTTTTATATCCCCTTTTTCTTTATGTCAAAGATCAAAAGTCCAAATTCACGTATTGGCAACATTGGCAACAACAAAATCAATAAGCTTTTATTCTTATTGGGTCTCGAGTGATGTTTGGAGTTTCTCTTTCAAAATATACCGCCATTCATTTTTTTATCGGACACTTTTTTCTTTTCCGTGTATTTCCTTTTATTGCGTACGTTTAGGCAATTGGTACGCTGTTTTCTAGGGTTTATTTGATTCAGAGGAACGTAAAGGATTATGCGTCTTATGTTATGATGTTAAAAGAGTTAAATTGCCATTTATAAATTGCCAACATGAAAATGTTTTAAATAGGTATGAAAAGCTAGCTTAATTCGTATTTCCAGTAAAAAAAACATAATTTATTTACGTTATTCTTTTATACAAAACGCACATTTTGACGTCAGATAAAGAATTTGTATATAATGTATTATACTATGTCATAAAAATTCGTTTTAGTTCGCTGTTAAAAATGCACATCGTTTCATTTTAGAAAAGTACCAAAATTAGAAAACCATTTAGAGATAAAAAGCAATAAAATTAACAGATTATTCTATATAATTATTCATTATGTTTGTGAGTTATTTGAAAAATTACTACTCTGAATCTAATCATCATTTAACATTTCCTTAAACGTAACAATGGCCGTGATGCCATCAAATTCAGAAAAAAACAGAAATAAATAGAAATAATGCATAAAATTAGAATTAAAAAAAAAACTTAGGTATCGTTTATTTTTAACTTAGTATATTATTAATTAACTCAATTAAAATACATGTTTAAAAAAAACAGGTCAAGTGCGAATCGGGCTACTCGCGCACTGAGGGTTCCGTACCACACAACATATTTACTTAGAAAAAGTTTTCTTTTCTCCGGGACCTTTAGAACGAGACCGACTCACATTTGGTCAGTTTTTATTATTTGTTGTTATACTGTAGAGTTTGCTCTATAATCACACCAAGTTTGACGCTTGTATGTATTACTTTTTTCACGATAGAAAGAGATGAAAAAAACGTTGATAAAAACGAGTTTCTTGTATGAAATTGTTATTATTTGTTAACAAATCCGCCGTAATAATTTTACATGCCTGTAAGCTTTAAAAAGAGTTTCTGAATATACCTAAATTAGAAATAACCACCACCATAAAATTTAACATAACGCTACCCCGGCCGAATAAAGTGGTAAAGTGCGATTACCACTATTTTATTTTTATTTCATTTTTAGCTTCCTTACATCCTACTACATCACTCAGATTTATTTTATTAAATTCTGTAATGTATATGCAAAGTTATTTTAAAAAATGTATTTTTGTACGTAAAAGATTTGTAAGATGATTCCGAAGAAGATGGCTGCTACGATAGGTTACGCCAAGCTAACAGAATCGATGTTTACGTACGAAGCTATTACCACTTTGTTCGCCGGAAATGTTTGTTTTCGCTAGAAGCAAACTTTATTGAGCCTTTCTTAGTCATTATTTTATTAAATAGCTATTATGCAATGTTTTATTACTTAAAAGATTTAAATTTCAAGAAACGTATTTTATCTTAATTTGTGTAGATAAAGTGTTATTGTAAAGTCAAATATAATAGGTAGCGCAATTTGATTTTGGTCACTGAATTGCAAGCGACATGGAATCTTCTCTATTTGTAAGTAATCAATTCAGCCAAACAAAGGATAGGGAAACTGACCCAAGTTCGAAGGCGAAGACTGGTTTCATGATAACGATAGATCATTGACAGAAGCGATCTCAAAACAACGAGCCCTATTGGGACGCCTGCGTCGTCGACGCAGATACTCCCAAGAGGAACATGTAGTTAGAGATAAAGAAAAGCAATGCCTCGCACGCAGCGGACTCTTACACGAAAAGTTAAGGATCTGGAAGTAAGGAGGTGGAAAGCCAAGGCAGATTACATTTTTTCACAGTCGAACCGATTTGGTTTACTTTACGTTGACGAAGGAAATCTAATCGGTTGCATTTAAATCTCTGGACGATACACACTGACTAACTTCAAAAGAAGACATGGCGAATCATTTTTTCAATATAGGGCTTCAACCGGATACTTATTGTTGATCGACTAGCAGAACTATACCAACTACAACACGTCAGAGACCTGAAGTTAAAGATTTCTGAAGTATCTGACTTCTGCGAGCCAATGAAAAATTTTGATGGAATTCAATAAAGTATTGAGTACCTACTAAGCCACTCACGCCAATGCTTGGAGAGATTGCCACGGCACAAAAACGGCAACCAAACAACAAAATAGTCGGTATTGACGACATATCGAGAGAGTTCTTGAAGTATGTAGGAAAGAGGCTGCATAACACCCCGTGGACATTGTTTTGTGGAATGTAGAACTAGGATGATGTACCTACTAGGCGATTTTAATATCTCTCGCTTCCGCTACTTGTATATGAACACGGGAGACCGTCCCAACCGCAATTCCTACAGGGCATCTGGCTGGATTGCATTCCTGGCAAATTCGTCACTAAAGTTCCTCTGAATCAAGTTATATCCGCTTTCGAAGCCAGAAAGCCAATTTGTCTTCAGGCCTGAAAGAGGAATTTGTGCAGCAATCTTCAGTCTGTGACAAATCAACTACAGTGAAGAGTAAGAAGCTTCATCTCTGAATGTAGAAAAGGCTTTCGAATGTATTCCTCGCGATGCCCTATGGTTGCTCCTAGAAAAGTTTATAAGGCTAATGCTCCTTCTGCACGGCAAATACGGCTTGTGTCTGCTTGCCTGTCACTATCACAAAACATGACAGGCAAGCAGACACAGTTTAGTTTTGGTTTGTCACCTGTGGAGCTAAGTAAGGATAAATGTTTTGGCCACCACTCTGTTCGCCTTGTACTTTTCCGTGGTAGTTCGAGTAACCATATAGCACACTTTAACATGCGCTTCAGGACTGATGGAAGGCTGTTCAACTCGACCAGCGTCATGGCCCAGATCAAAATCTTTCATGACATTATCACAGAGACAACGTATACGTAGCTTTACTTTGTTTTGTTGCGGCTTCTCCGGGGAGTCCTCATGACGCATGCTGTAGGTACGGACTGAAAATCAGTGACAAGAAAACCGAGATAATTTTCTTTGACAACTGCAGACTAAATATGCGGTCAGATGTTGAAAAGTTTAAACAAATTTTATAGGAACTACCCTAACGGAACAGATAAAGGGATCTAGATGTTGAGAGCAACGATATAATTGGCGCTACTTCCGTAGTCTTCGGGAAGCTGCAGCTGAAGCTTTTCCGATCACACGACATCCAAAAACCAACTCAGATCCTGCCCGACCTTTTGTACTTAGCCGAAAAGTGGCGTTTAAGTATATCGCGGCCACATTTACTGGGACAATGACATCGACGTTGGATACAATAAAAACTGCAAAGATTAGCTACGTCAACCACATCTAGGAACACCAACGAAGCCTATCATACCACCAGGAGTCGCTCGAGCTGTATCGGCGTCGAAATCAGTCATTAAATCCGAGTAATTAGCCAAATATCTTAATTATAAATGTTATTTAACATGTTGATTGATGGTACTGGTGATTGTTTTTCTAAAATTTACAGTTTTTCTGTGAAATATTTATTTATTTACGAGTTTTCTGACAAAAAGCATATAAATTACATAAATTTTACCTGTTTTGCTATATCCGCATACAAAAAATTACTTATTACCTTAAATACGTATAATCTAGGTACTTAAACGTTTGAAAAAATAAAATAATCAAATAAGGTGGTAAAAACGCATTGCAACAGCTACATCTCACAGGAAGTGTTGATAAAAACGTACGTAAACTCACATTGCTTTACAAAAAATCTATGAATTTCCGACGAATAAAGTCGTAGTCGTCGTCGTGAATTTTGATAATACCACTTTATTCGGCTGGGGTAGCGATAAGTACCTAATTAAATTAATTAAACAGTTCAGACTTCATTGACCTGTAAATCTGAGAAATTTCTCATTTAACCGCAAAGATGAAGTTTTCGAGCGTATACCTTTTGAGTGAACACGCTCAAGGCAATCGAAAAGTTTGAGAGCTGTGAGAAATATTTAGAGAATTTTAGGACGTATATTAAGAGGTATCCCTGACCGAACGACCTTGACCCTTTCAGAGCCACCTCACCTCTACTAAACTACGTCATTTTAGTAGGTATACCTATTTTTGTCTGGATTGTCCTTCATTATGTCACTGTGGTGCCTTCTAAACCAAGGACATCAAATTCAAAAAACAAGAATTCGCACAAATTTTGCAATTATCTAATAAACTCATTAAGTATTGGTCTTAAAAATGTTTGTCGTAGTATTATAGGTCTTAATATTGTCTATACAAAGGTGTGTGTTGCATGTAAAAGTGACGTCAACTTGTAAAGTAGATGCACATAATACAGATTTTTCCAATATTTAGGCTTTTGTTTGAACATAGGATTCATATTGTATTTTATAGAAAAATTAGAAATATAGGTACTTCATAGCAAATAAAGCCGAGATGTTGAATATCATTGCTATATTATTCATTAATTTGTATGTCTTTCAAGTAACGAGAAGATAGCTTATAAAAACCAGCAATATATGGACCGGCCCTGCGTTTAGCTGTGTGGATCGTCTTAACTTAGACATTTAGTTCGAGTGTCTTCAGCGCGTTGCGGAGACTATTAAAGGAATAAGGAAGGAAACAACGCAGTGTGCAAGGAAGAAATCCACTAGAAGTTAGGCAGTTCAAACTTCGGAAACGTTTGGGTTTAATTGTTTTTCGCTTTTCGACAATTTCCGCAAAAAATACCATATTTTCTCTCAAAAGCTTTTTAGATTTAAATAACTCTGAACATAATTCGATATCGAAAATCTACGAATTTTGCACTTGGAAAATAATAACAAAACACGAATGGTTCCAAAACTTGAACATTAGTAAACTAAACTTAGCCCAAAACCTAAGCATTGGCTATAAAAAGGCCCAACCCAAATTCTTAAGCTGTGGAAAAGGTGAAATTGCCTAGCTCTGAATAGTAAAGCTGTTAAAAAGGTGATATACCCGAGCCCTAAATAGGTAATAGGTTAGCCGTTTAGCCCAATAGTTTACTCATAAAGCTCCCCATAGATCGTATAACTACATCGTAATACCGAGTGTCTGGCCGATACAACGTTTTCTGCCGAAACCGAATATTTTTTTAATAGATTGGTTCTCGGTCCTTTATCGTTTCGTGATGTTTTTTTTTAACATCGATACTGTCGCAATACTGCTGTCGCAAGCCGTGTACGTGTACTTAATTGAAATATGGACCAAAACCATCTAAGAGCAAGGAAACCTGGACCACCATTGACCAAGAATATTCGCCTTCTTCCTCTACAGCCATCTTATCACATATTATATGTCATATATCGTCATACCACAGAGTACTATAATTTCATACTATTCTGTCAAACTTAACAGCAAAAAAGTTTTAAAATGGGAGACATTTCAAATAAGTTAACTGTACCTTCTTTCACGATTCTGTATCACTAATATCGCGTGTGGCATCAATCTGCAGTAGCAATGCTGCATGGATACAGTCACAAAATGGCCGTCTTCCATACATGGCATCATTTCGCAAACGCAGTCACAATTTTGTATCGCGCTTTGGAAATAGTTGGTATCGAATATCGATGCAGTATTGCATTAGTATCAGTTCTGTTATAGTCATAAAGTTAAGAGGTACCCCCCACTGAATCACCTTGAGCCTTATCGACTACGACATTTTAGTAGCTGGCTGGCTTGTCTTTCTAATAATCCAAGGAAATCGTAAGAAATCGCACCAAATTTAAAAAAAAAATATGAACAATTTTTAGATCATATTTGTAATATTGTCTACAGAATTGTGTGTGTCGCGAGTAAAAGTGACCTAATTTATAAAGTAGATGCATGTAATCATCGACCTAGAACTCTATGGACACAGGGTCTACAAAATTCTCGATAAAAGTGTCCCAAACTAACCTTATAAAAAACATTGGTATGCATATAGTAATGTAAACAAACTGAAAACATTGCAATTGAAATCGTATGAAGCTAGTCACAAGGATTTATTTTGCTTACACCTACTTAACACCATATGCAGCGTCGACTGGAGGTGAAAATGAACATCAAACATGACAGACGTAATGGCGGACGCGATGACAGATAATCAATAAATAAAATAAAAATTAAATATTATGTACGTAAACAAAATGATACTTCTAAATGATAAAATAATAGTTTGCTTACTGAAAATAGCCACCATCACATTTTTTCACTTTTCTTTGGTAGTTTTTACATGTTTTTACAACACAGTACGCCATCATGAACTCGCGCGTGCATAGACGACCAAACAAAGACTGGCAAGAGACTATAGTGCCTTTTTGAATTGTACACTTCTTTTGGTTTGGACACTTTTGAGCGTGGACCCATCTTCCATAGTGTTCTAATTCAATGCATGTAATACAGACTTTTCCAAATATAAAGGTTTTCCTTTCAACACAGGGTTCATACCATATTTTATAGAAAAATAAGAAATATGCTTTATTATAGCATATAAAGCCGAGATGTTGATCAATGCTATTGTCATTAATTTGTATATCTTTCAAATAACAAGAAGATAGCTTCTAAAAACCAGCAAAATATGGCCCGGCCCTGCGTTTACGGGGAGCGTCTTAATAGCCGAAGGTTTCGACTAAGATCCGAAGCTTTAACCGAATCTGATACCGAAGAGCTTAAACACTAAACCGAACATGTGTAAGGTCTTAACTGAGCAGTAAATCTGAAACAGTTAAACTAAACTGCCGGTTAATGGAGCAGACTACGATTAATAACTTCCGATAGTTATGTTTGATGGATTTGGGTCACAATGTAGACGAACTATTAAGTGAATGATTGTTTTGTTATTATTAACTGCAAAAGAAAGATTCAAAAGCCTTCCGCGTAGGAGACGATTCTTGGGGATTAGTTTTTAGGAACTTTATGTACGATTTGTAGGATCACACAATCCGCACCGTGCGTGCTTCTACGTGCAGTTTCATACAACTCCTTGCTTGACAAATGACGGACTGACGTCTGCTGCTCCGTCAGTGCTTCATCGTGTGTGACAGCTCTAAAGGCTACTCAGTGCTGGAAAACATCGTGAGGAAACCTACCCGCCTGCCTGCCTGTTTCACCACTTCTGAATAAGTTCTTGTTAGCTTATCCGACAGATATTTTGACATAATTTCATACAAAATATGTCAAACTATCTGTCGGATAAGCTAACAAGAACTTACCCAGAAGTGGTGAAACAGGCCCTAATCATATTGCATAATCGTCAATGCCTACACTTTGTAATTGCCTAGATATTAGGATTCTTAGGGCCTGTTTCACCACTTCTGGGTAACTTCTTGTTAGCTTATCCGACAGATAGTTTGACATATTTTGTATGAAATTTATTAGTCAATTGGCGTGATAGGTACCTATATTGCAGCAGTAGCATCTTTCATTTTAAGAAGGTACCCGTAAATGCCCAGCAAAGATTTTATGTGCGTCGGAGATCAATTACCTTTCTATCTTTTTTCTTTCTTTCTTACATGCTTCAATTTTGAGGCGTGTGGTGTTGCAACTGTTCAGTAAGAAGGCAACGGGCTTACTTCTTGTAAAAGTTAACATAATTTTTACGAAATGTAGATAAAGTACCTTGACATACCTGTGAAAATAAGCAAGCTGAAGCGGTAATGGGCTGGTCATGCCTTAGGACTGACAACCGAATGATCAGGAGTTGGATTATACAGGGTGAAATTGTTATCATTAGGAAACCATTTAAACAAAGATAAAACAAAGAGCAAAAAAAATCTGCTGTTCCATACTAAACTGCAATGCCTACTCGACTCAAATGTATGCAACAGCTGATTTCTTTGTTGCTCCGATCGCTTTGCTTCCATACTAAAAGTTGTTCAGTTTGATGGGTAGACTCTAAGTTTAACAGGACGCTTATGATATCAATTTTACCCTGTATAATGAAGAATGAAATACAGGCCAGTGTGGGACGCCCTCCGGCACTGGACAGATGACCTAAGACATGGAGTGCCTGGATTCGGAAGGCGGATGACCGATGGGCGAGGCTTGTTTTCAGCATAGGACGTTGATAGGCTTCTTCTTATCGTGTGGGCATATGAATAGACACGACTAGAAGTCAAGCTTCTTAAAGCGCGCGCAACGGCGCTAGACTCGCGAAAAAAGTTGTAATCCATCGCTTTATGGATCAAAATAGCGTATTTACGAGTCTAGCGACGGTCTCCGGGGCGTCGTCCCGCTTGTATGAAGCTTCCGATCTGTACTGATATTTAATCATGTGGTGTGGGCAAGCCCTGGTGTCAGAGTTTTTTCAGTTTATTTTAACGAATACTAGGGGAATACCAATTTTGGAGGCCGATGTGCCGATTTTGTGGTGCACCTTGAAAGAGGCTCGTTTTCAGTATTGGACGTTGTTAGGCTGTTATCACGATATATCTTATGCTTGTGGAAATATTAGTCATGACCAATTACATGTAGACATTGTTTCAAAAGAAGTCAGATATCTATTGTGTTTGTAACCAAGCAGGCACTGTAGTTGAACTTGACTATGTGCATAATTATTTATCAGAGTGCTACTATTTATCGACATGGACATGTTGATTGAGAAATAAAAGAAAAATGTTTAGCAACAAGGAAGTAATAAAGGAAAACGGCTTTGAATAAACGAATGGGAACAAATTTAAATAAATGCGGAACCAGAAGTAATCGAACGGATAACAACCGAAATTGGATGAAAGAGTAAATATACAAAATGTCGATTCCGCCATTTCGAATGTTTTATTTAGTGTTACTCGAACAATAAATGTGAAATTGCTTTATGGACGGTTGCTTAGTTAGGGGACCTCTGGGTTTAGTTGAGTTTTATTTGATCGCGTTTTACGTTATTAAACATAAAACTTAGCCACATAAACTTACGCAAACATTTCTTTTCGGAGTACCTAAAAATTCGTTTACATCTATCATAATAATTCGCCTAGTTTCATTAGTTCGGTAGCAATTCGGTCCCGAAGTACCGACACAAAGAAAGTCTCAAATTTCGGTACCGAATTACTGAGACAGTCTCGAAAGTTCGGGCCTGAACTGATTAACGTAGGTACTACTGAAACTTTTTGTCTCTGTGGCTCTGCATCGGGACCGACGTTATTTCCAGTTTTACAGGGTGTAAAATAAATGTAAATATTTTGTTTTTATCGAAAAAACTGTTTTCTTATTTTTTTGTTATTTTTTCTTTACTTTATTACCAATGATCGGAATGTCGGGGCATTTTTTGAGCATACAAGTTTGGATACGCCTGAATTTCCCGGAAATATCCGGATTTAATAAATATGGATAAAAATTTCACGGGATTTATTGGGATTACCTATTTAGATGTCAAGAGACGTTTTTTTAAATCAAGAGTATTAGAAGCGCATACTAGAGGCCGCGACTTTGAAACACGCCGCCTGGTACTTTTGACATGTACCGCGCTTAGGTAAATATGTTGACCGTTGTTAAACAATGATATTAAGTAACTAGATTAGTAGTTAGGGCACCAAAGCGTTGCCACTTCGAAGATGTCTGCAGGCTTCTTTGACTTCAGTTCAGGCGTTTATCTATAGTGAGCGGACATATCCGTGACGTATAAATTAAGCTACCAAAATGGGGAAATGAGCCGTAAAAGTTTGTAAATAAAAATCGTATTTACTTGCAACACTGATGGCAAAAACAATGCGTGAAAAATGTATTTAGTTTTTTAATTTTATATTTTGACACAATATAGTAAACTTACTTGTGAAAAGTAACACCACTTCCTTTATTATTCTTTTCCGACTGTGATTTACAAATTTTTACGGCGCATTTCCCCATTTTGGTAGCTTAATTTATACGTCACGGATATGTCCGCTCACTATAGATAAACGCCTGAACTGAAGTCAAAGAAGCCTGCAGACATCTTCGAAGTGGCAACGCTTTGGTGCCCTAACTACTAATCTAGTTACTTAATAATCATTGTTTAATAACGGTCAACATATTTACCTAAGCGCGGTACATGTCAAAAGTACCAGGCGGCGTGTTTCAAAGGCGCGGCCTCAAGTATGCGCTGCTAATACTCTTGATTTAAAAAAAAAACGTCTCTTGACATCTAAATAGGTAATCTCAGTAAATCCCGTGAAATTTTATCCAAATTTATTAAATCCGGATATTTCCGGGAAATTCAGGCGCATCCATACTTGTATGCTCAAAAAATGCCCCGACATTCCGATCACTGTTTATTACTTGGTGCTTTTTCTTATTGTATTTTTTTTTCTTCCATTCATTAGTTCTTTTTAACCAGATACTATATGCATGCATGTATTGGTAATACCTATCATTTGGTTTTTTTAATTAAGTAATTATTTTGTATAATCGTTGCTACTGATGCGATCGCTCTCGAAATTTTCCACCAATAATGTGAACTTTACTCGTAGCTAACCCTGATATAGGCCTCGGTCTTTTTGGGTTGTTACTGCAACACCTGCATAATATTGGATACGCTTACTAGTCTATTTTAGTATTTTGTGTCTTACAGATAAATAAATAAATAATAATATTATGTTACATTTATTTTAGAGGTACTCCAGAATATCAAACTCACCTGAAATTTTGGAGCGGGTCACTGGCGTAGCTTCTATTCGGGTTGTGGTCAGACAAATGTTTTGGTTTATCCACGCAAATATAGAAACGTAGAGCGAGCGAAGCGAGTTCGACCTTTCTCCTTAATATGAATCGGTTAGAACCAGAGCTTGTGACCCCTCCCCCCCCCCCTTTGGACAGTGCCTGACCTTATATGAAATATTCATATTCATGATCAAACTGAAGTAAGTTTTCAGGGGGCTTATGGGGCAAAAAATCGATCTAGATATTCTCATCTAAACAAACTCGACGCACGCCCACGTCCGCTATGCTCTTTCATTTTATGAATTATCCGAAACGCTTTATACCAGAGCGGGCGGGCGGCTAAAAATTTAATATCTGCAGAATCATTATTTTGCTGTTTTCACTTGCAAATGGACGGGAAAACCGATAGGCATTATAAAAAAGCTTTTGTGAGATTTAAATATTAAGAGGTCAGCGAAATAAAAATGGAATAGATTAGTCGACGGCCCGACAGCACAGTCTGTAGTGAACCTGCCTGCTGTGCCGAGGGTCGCGGGTTCGAATCCCGTAAGAGACAAATATTTGTACCCGAGTCATGGGTGTTTGTATCTATATGTGTATGCTATATCGTTGTCTTGTTATCATAATACAAGTCCAGGCTAGATTCTGGAACTTTAAATGTGACTAGATAATTTGTGTGCCAATGTCGAAGATATTTATTTATTATTATATTTATTTAGTTTTCTATACCGGCCTCTTTACGAGCTTTTAAGTATATAAGCTATTGCACAAAGTGCAACAATAGATCTAAAAGATTTGATTGTAATGGTTAAATTGAACATGTTAACAGAAAGTACGTCTATCTCTGATAATAGAGTGGCACAGGCGTTGGGGGCGGTGAAGTACCGCGTGACCGTCTTTGAGCGAGTCCATCCCCATCACAGAGATGCGCTACACCCTATGAATACTGAATCAGTCTTGCAGCTGATGATAACATGAAGGGTCTATCTGTAGCACGATGTTGCTCTGGCGTAAAAGAGCCTTGTTACTCGGCACGGGCGCACAAAACGTTTTTTTTCTAGCCTATTTCATCCCACTGCTGGGCAAAGGCCTTTCCTTTAATCCTCCAACCATCTCTGTCCTGGGCATGCTCTGGCCACGCGTCATCGAAAGCATCCAGATCGTCCCGCCACCTCTTCCTAGGACGACCTGGACGCCGATGACCGTTTTCTGGGATCCAGGGCGTGACAATTCTCGCCCACCTTTCCTGATGCATCCGACACACATGGCCGGCCCTATCCCACTTTAATCTGGCGGTGTTTACCCCTACATCGGCTATTCGTGTTTTGGAGCGCAGTGTAGTGTTTCTGACACGATCCAAAACTTATCTTACAAAAAATTTAAACATTCTGAATGTACTATCACAGTAGAGTACTATAATTACGTACTATGTTTAGAATATCGTTGACTTCCCTATTGGGAATTAAAGTCGTCAGCAATATACTAAAAACACGGATAAATATCGTTGAATGTACACCACACCTCACTTTTACACAATAACTTGATTGTAAAAAGTCGACAACGATAATAATGAAAACTCCAATTAAACAAAGCCAATCTCTTTTGTTCGCAGTGTGTTCCAGTTCCAGGATTAGGATTCCGCAGAGGGTCGTATCGGTGCTTGTGCAAACGAGGGTTCTACTACCCAAACACGACTGCTGAAAACAGATACTATAACGGGAGTGAAATCGAAGAGGAGTACGAGAAAGACTTATTGGTAAGAGTTATTTGACTACAAACGTACATAAACTTACGACAATAACCCCCATCGGGTGGACAGAAGCTTTGCTGCAGCTTTTTTAGTTTACTACCGGAAGCAAAATAGATAAAATTATCATTTATTAAACTAGATTCAAGGGAACTACTCTCTACTCTCTCCCTCTTCTACTTTCAATGGAATTAGATAATCCGCGTGACAATGTCCAATCGTCGTAACCGTTAAAATTATGGATACAAGGTGAAAGGAAAAGTATCAATAACCTTTAAATCAAAGACTCAACGTATACCCATCAAACTGAACAACTCTGACTATGGGAGCAAAACGATCAGAGCCTAAAAATCAATTGTTCCATACGTCTGCGTCGAGTAGGTATTGCAGTTTAGTGTGGGACAGCAGACTTTTTTTTGCTCCGATAGTAAAAGTTGTTCAGTTTGATGAGTAGAAAATGTGGTTTTTCCTAACACCGTACGTATACTGCTCCGCAATCTGCTCCAGTGTGCAGTTTTTTGTACACAAACATAGACCCTACGAATTTCAGTTTGCATTAAAAAATCACACACCTGATCGGATTGCAGAACATCAGTGTGTGGTCCCATTATACAGGGTTACCTCGGAGACGGTGCGCATTTTTCTTCCATGCAATCAGTATCGTTAATAAAACACATTTCAGGAAAAAACACTTTTGTGTGGTTTTTTTTTGTGTTTTCGTCTTAGGATTCCTATGAATCTTGGCTGGGATTTAACAATCGGATTTCTTTATTTATAAACAGACGGCTACTCTACTCCCAAAACCTATTGGAAATTGGCCGAAAATGCGATATCTAGCACTAGACACAATCAGAAGGCCAGTAACTTATAAATTAAAAAAAAAACTCGAGATATAGTAAAAATGTATAGTCGAGGTTACGATACTAAATTTTTACCAAGCTTCAACCGCGCTGTAACTACAGTATAATTTTCCACAATTAACTCAAAACAGCTTCAAATCTTTTAACTAAATAATTAATGGATTAAAGCTCAGTATTGTTCACGGTAAAGCCAATTCAGGCAAGCTATCCTAAGCCTCAGGCGTAAAATGCAGTCAAGTCGAACTCGATTGCATCGCCAGCTAATTGGCATTAGACTTAAAGGCTCTCAGTCGAGCTTCCAGCTACAATCTTAGGTTGAAAACAAAGCAACAGAGCTTTACATTGTCTAAAGTCCACCTGGAAAGCACGGCTTTAGTAGACACCATTGTTGCTATTGCATAGAAAACGATTTAAAGTTAAAGCCAAGAAGTGGCGATCTTATCGTCTTACTTTATTTACAGCGAGGTATGCAGGATATTTTTAAGGGAAGTTTATTCCAAGAGCGCAAATGTGCGCTGCATACAAACGAAGTCTGGTGATATTTTCAATACTATCCAATTAAAGTCAATTAAATTTTTAGAAACAATCAGATTTCCGTTCATACAAACATAAAAATCGGTTCGGTCATGGATGTTATATGTTCGTGCCGTTGTTGTATGGTTTCCATAATAAAAGCCTTTAGTGCTAGTTTGGGATCATTACAATGTATGTGCCTGTGAGCGTTATTTATTTTATTTTTATTTATTTTAAAAATTAGTCCAACTATTATTGATTATAAACAAGTTACAGCCATGTTGTGCTATTTCGAATCAAATTAAAGATTGAAAAATGGAAGAGTGCGGGTTCAAGTCCCGCCCGAGACAAGTTTTTCAATCTTTAATTTGATACAAATTAATTTCTAGATTTTTAATAAAAAATGAATTGACTTTAATTGGTTAGTATTGAAAATATCACCAGACTTCGTTTGTATGGAGCGTGCTCCGAATTATAATTCCCTTAGCCTGATGGAACGAGAAATAGATACCACAAAGTACTACAAGATTCATGCAAAAGAAAATGTGCTTCTTGAAATATTATTAGTTATTAAAATGTGTACTAATAGTAAGTAGGTACCTGGCCGATCGAGCTTTTTACGGCGTCTTTAGAGTTTTTCTTCCAGCACCAACATCGAAATCGTTAAAAAACATCAGCTGTCCAATATTTTTAAGTCGAGTAGAATTATAGTTTTGTATAAAACAGCAGTTTTTTTTTCTCAACTCGATGTTGGTCCCATAGAGAAGGTTGTTTCATGGTCTGACCATTCCCTTAAAAAACCCATCAGTATGAAGAAGGGTCTATTTACTAACTATCACTATCCTTCACAGCAACAACGCAACCTCTACTCAACCCCACTAGCGTTCGAATGCCTCCCCTGCGCCGAAGGTTGTGAAGCCTGCACCGACGGGTCGCCGTGCGTCGCTGCTTTGAACTGGGTGGTTCGGACCACCATCTTCGCCCTGGCCTGCCTGGTGATATCCTGCTTGCCTTTCATCGTTTATTTCACTATCAAGTATGGACATGTTAGGGTAAGTTTCATTTGAATAATTATTATTAAAATAAATCTAGATGATAGATTGAGCTATTATTATGTACTAGAGATGCCACTTCACGTCACAACTTTGTTCCATTCGATGCGGCGATATTACCGCACATTTCTTAGTAAATTGCCATCCCAATCTCTTTCACCCACCCGCGCTTCTCCTGGCATTTGGCACATGACGTGTATGTGTCTTTACGTTTTACATAATGGTCAATGATGACATCACATCACTATTTCTTTTGCCTCCTGATTTTATGCCAAGTAAAAATTTTATTGGAGTCATCACATCATAGAGAGATTGTTGTTAGGAAACCTACACACACTAAAGAAGAAATTCGGATGCGTATGTAAAGTCTACCCACAGAACATTATAAGAGGGGTTGGAAATGCAAATTGGCGCTTTGCTTCGAAGACGGCTGTCGCCACTTGTCTTCCCGCTCACGCTGCTACAACTACTGAATCATTCCCTTTACGTCGATCGTCTCTGTACGTCGAGTCTCCCAACAGTGAGTCTCGTTACATCGCGTCATTTTACGGTGATTCTTATAATGGTGAGTACAATCAACAAAAACATTATATTTTCAAGTAATTCAAATGTGAAGTTTTACCTACTGATACTTATAAAAATGTAAATGAATAATAAATAATCATCCCAATATAATAATTTTTTTTAATCAAAAAATGAAGTTGGTAGTGAGAGAATGGTCGTAATATTAAGTAAGGTATGTAAGTTCTCTTGATGTACCAGGATAGCAGAAGTGTACATGAGATCTGAGACCTTTCTTACTTTCCTTACTATAAACTTCCAAAATTACCGTTGGCGCGCTCCATACAAAAGAAGTTTGTATTGTTATCCCAAAATCCAATGACTCTATAATGTTCCATAGGCGAAGTATTTTTCGCTTTCGCTGATATACGTAACATCAGTGTAACCTGTGTAACCGTGTATGAGACAGCGATAGTCATAAAATCCTATACAATTTGTATGAAAATAAGCCGTCGTAGAACAAAAAAGTGGCTACTTCGATAAGGACAGCAATAAGTAGCGATCTCCTTTTTTAACTAGAGCGAATTTGCTTTGTGCATCTCTTACTGAGTGATATGACAAGACAGGTGCTTTCTTCTAGTTCCTTCTCTTTCTACGCTATGTTCATAGGACCCAAAAAGTTTTTCAACTATTAAGAAGTCTTCGTTCTTTTTAATTTTATCGAAGAAGTTTGCATTTTTGTTACACCACCTTTAAGGTGAGGTGATTGATGTACCAGGAGAGAAATAAATAAATAAATAATAAATAATAAAAATCTTTATTTGCAGGTAAAGTTAAAGTTACATTATACATAATGTTCTTAGCTTAATTAAGATAAGTTTGCAATTTGGCTGTGAGATGAGAAGAAGTGTATGAGAGGATCATTATTAATCCGAAGCGCGGAATATTCCGAGGCAGTGTCCGTATCGCGAAGAACTCAAAGCATGGTGGCGTGCCGGTAGCCGTGGCACGAATAAAAGCGGCGCTTGTCAAAACTGTGTCCGTAGCGCGAAGTAGACCTAGCGGTAAATCTATGGTTTAATCTCTTGTACTCTTCTGCTCTCCTGGTACTTCTTAGTGCCTTTTAGGGCACGATATTGCAACTCGCACTTGGCGGATTTTTTTCTCGAACTTGGCCGATTTTTTTTGTTATAAGTACCACCTTTAAGGTGATATTGCATGGCCAATTTTCTATTGACATACCAGAGAGCACAAGTGTTAAAGGGTTAACGTTTAATCTCTTGCACTCTTCTGCTCTCTTGGTATGTCTGGTAATACTGCACAAAAAAATATTTATTTTTATACCTATTTAATCAAACGTGGAAATTTTTCATATTGATATTGCTTACCGTACCTAAAACAAAACGCTATCGTCATCGGCTCGACGTAGGAAGACAAAAGCGACAGTCGATGTTCAGAGACTCACTGTTGGGAGACTCGACGTACGGAGACGATCGACGTAAAGGGAATGATTCCAACTACTCATGTCCTCTCGCTCGCACCACGCCGCGCGTCTTATGGTGTTATGCAAATTATTGCATAATCGTGTGGCATGCGTTCCACGTCTACTTTGAACTTCTAAACCCTCTTATAATTTTCTATGAGCCTAACAATCCGTATTGGGCACTAGTGGTGGAATAGCGTCCATACACCGTCCTCGAGGGTAGGCCTGTGTCCTGCAGACGTATATGACCTGATGATGATGAAGCCGACCAAGCCAGTTTTGAGCATGGGCGGCGTATAGGTGAACTCATTGGTGAAAGGCACGCACACACCGCTGCGTCTTGTAGAAGTATTACAGTAGAGATAGAGAAACAGTAAAAGAACTTGGCCATGTCTTAGAATTTATAGCTTAATGCTCTTGGTCAGTAAATAGCATTTTCGTGTTTGTAGAAGCACTGTCCACAGCCCACAAGTGCCCTCAAAATAGGAATCATGAAAGGAATCGAGAATAAATGCAATTTCGATTTTTCTTGTAGAAAAGTGCTCTGGGTTGCAGTTTTCCCAGATCAACAATGAAAGCTTCATTCACTTTAGAGTACACCGATCATATTGTATTCTAGTTGAAGACGGAATTATTTGCAGTTGGGAAACAGAACTAGCAAATACAAAAATCGCAATACACCCAATGGAACAAACGTACCATTTCTTTCCGTGTATTTTGGTGCGCAATATACTTATTATAGTATAACTGATTGATTGAAACTCAATAGTTTGACAGATATGCCCATGGA
Organism: Agonopterix heracliana; assembly: GCA_963693445.1. Taxonomy (NCBI): domain Eukaryota; kingdom Metazoa; phylum Arthropoda; class Insecta; order Lepidoptera; family Depressariidae; genus Agonopterix; species Agonopterix heracliana. Next base: position 20,405,791 of record OY856311.1, read on the forward strand.
CAGTGGACATAAAACTGGCAAAACTTGTAACTGTTGGTTTTCCTAGAGTACAGTATGACCCTCTCTGCCTCTCACCAGTTTTGACCTCACGCCCCTCTTGGTGGAACGTGGTGGACGACAGCACATGATTAAATACCTCCTTGATTAATACCTCCTAGTAATTACTTGGTAATTAACTAGACGATTAATTTTCTAGAGAACGAAAGGTTCATACGTCGATGCACTCACATTAGCGCGCGTTATAGAGGGCGTACTATCGCAGACTTTTCCGTCTGACCACCACCAGGCTCATTTTTGCTTGCAGACTATTTTATTTTGGTAATTAACAGCGTAACAAATGACATTATATGTAGAATAATGAAAATTGCGGAGTGAAGCCGAGTAACGCTGTGCGGACCATGCCTTATAAGGATTGAGAAAATAATTAAGCTACTGCCATACAGCATTCCCCGGGAGCACTCAGCAATTGCTTATGGTAAGGCCAATATTAGATTAGGTACCCAAAATATAGCAGATGACTAAACAATTTTAAACTAATGATTATGACGTACGAGGAGATACAAACGGCACCATAAGCTGAAATAAATAACTAATATTGTGAAATTGTGTGAGTTGTATATCTCCACGCAACGGCAGTGCCTTTTTTATTACTGGCAGTGACTAAAAAATTAAAGTGCTGTCTAGCCCCCTATTGATGAATAGTTTCCAAACAATAAATTATGCGCGAAAATATGCGAAACAAATGTTAAGTAGTGAGGTGGATAAGTCCGCGATAGTACGTACAGGTGCACACAATATTCAGCCGGTGTATATGCGCGCAACTGTTCGTACGACCTTTAATGCGTGCTATGTGTGAGTGCACCGACAGCAGCCACTTGTATGAAGCTTTCTACCTGAAGAGATATTTAATCATTTGATGACAGGTAAGCAGTGGTGTATCCGAATAGTGTATCCGAGTGGTGTATTCATCTGAATACACCACTTGATTTTACTCAGCAATAGTATACAGTATACTCATGCTAGCCTCTGTTGTCATTGTGAGCATATTCGTATAAAGTGTCCAGTGTGTGCCTTGAGTTCCCCGTGTTTTTTTTGCGCGGAAAATCCAGTGGTGCTGCAAATCCAAGATATGTTACCTATTACTTCGTGATAAAAATGTACCCCAAACTAATTCAAACCAGCACTTCCTACACGGATGGCAAAGCTACCAAATATTTTTTTTAAATAATTCAACACCAAGAGGCAAAACACTATTGCCTATTTGGTTTGAATTATTGCAGTTATTTCAAGTAATAAGCCATAAGTTATTACTATTGCTTGCAAGTCAAGGTCTTTATATTTAAATTGCGTAAAATATTCAAGGCCTACAATAACATTAATACTGCACCGCAGCGTTTAATTATAAAAGAAAGACATGCAAATTTTTTGTACAACATGCAAAATATCGTGTCGACTTCACATAAAAAAAGTTTAACCTTATTAAATGCAATTCAGAAGCTATGGATAGGTTCAAATTATCTCAACAGATGTTACTGACTAACGGGTTGGTGTAATGGTTACCACGCCGGACTGCCAAACCAGGGTCCTGGGTTCGAATCCCGGTTCGGTCATGGATGTTATAAATGTTCGTGCCGTTGCTGTATGGTTTCCATAATAAAAGCCTTTAGTGCTTGCTTGTGATCATACAATATATGTGCCTGTGAGCGTTATTTATTTATTTATAACCTTTTCACGAATTCTCGTGACAAGAAGCGGACCATAGTAATCAATGCAAACCCAGTGTGGATTGGTGAAGACAAGAAGAAGGAAGCCAATTTTTGGTTCAAAATTAAACTTTATTTCTATTGTGTAACGTGTTAATTCGATATAATTAAAACCAAAAACGAGTACCAAGCGCGTCTTTCCGAGAATTCCCGAGGCACTACCGCTGCTCGGCGATGTTGAAAGAATCCGCCGGAAGTGGCGTGAAAAGAGGCACGCGAGTGCATTTTGCGGCTTCAAGCGTCTACGATATACTACATAAAGAGTCATTCTGTTCTTAATAATGTTGACAGTTTTTTAAGAGAATGATCAAACTATCAAACTGATCAACTTTATGCGTGAGACAAACGTCGAAATGGTGAAAAAAAAATCAGCTGTCCCATACATTTGGGTGGAGTAGGTTTGCAGTTTTGTAAGAAAAAGCTGATGTTTTTCGCGATTTCAAAGTAAATGTTGTTCAGTTTGATGGTCTGATTATCCCCTTAAAAACCGTCAGCATTTACGCTGTATACAGGGTGTAAGGAAAAGTATAATTAATCGTTAAACAACATAGACTCTACTCATCAAATTAAACAACTTTTACTATGGGAGCAAAACTGCTAGAACAAAAAAAATCTGCTGTCCCATACGTTTGCATCGAGTAGGTATTACAGTTTAGTATGGGACAGCCGATTTTTTTTGGTTCTGACCTTAGATCAAAATGTGATCTAAGGTTCTGACAGATTTGCTCCCATAGTAAAAGTTGTTCAGTTTGATGGGTAGAGTATGTAATTTAAAGTTTAATTATTATACTTTTACTTACACCCTGTATATCGAATACGATAGAAGTCACGAGAATTTCGCGACTTCACGCGCTTTTCGTGCATCGAAGTACAATTTACACTTCCCTTCCCATTTCTTTTGCGGCAATTTTAATTGATCCCTTGTCGAATGAAGTGGTCAACCACTTACCAAATGTAGGTAATAATTAATAACTAGGTATCTGGAGCTAAACTGAACGCTGTCAGGCTAGGCGGATACCTGGCCTATCAAAGTATAGTAACATGCAGAACAACTGACACCAAACGAAAAGAAGACTTACAGACCCTCTTCTCTTGCAGGTGGTCCGAGCAGCCAGCCCAGCTCTCCTCAGGGTAATAGTCCTTGGAGCCATGCTGATCTACTGCACAACCCTCGTTATGTACGGGAGACCTTCAGTGTTGACCTGCACAGCCAGGGTATGGCTGAGAGAGGTCGGTTTCTGCTTGACGTATGGCGCCTTGATGTTGAAGACTTGGAGGTAAGGTTGATTATTATTATAGGACATTGCTATCTTTAGAAGGTTGCAGATGTTGTTGCAGGGACAAAAAAGAGTTCTTGACAATTTTGCTTGACCTAGTGGTACGGTGGTGTGTGAATAACTGGCGAACATAACGACGTACACACTCACAGTACAACACACGTACACACGTACAGGTAAAGTCGCTCTGTAGGACCGATGCAAAATTTTTACCGAATTATTACGTTCCAAATTCTTAAGGAGAGGCCTGATTCCTGCAGTGGGACGTAACATATCGTAATGACGATGACTGTCTCACTATTGGGCAAAGGTTTCCCTCCGTACTCACTCAGAGTTTGAAGTTCATCGTAAATCATAAATCATTGTAGGTCCTTTCATAACTGTATAGAGAGATCTTACGTTCATCAACACATCGTTTATTCATTCTCTCAAATAATTATCTTTGGTGATCAAAGGCTTCCTGCCTTTGTCTTGTATTGGGGTCCTAAAATATTTGAATTAATTACTTAGTCCTTGTAACTTCCTTATTTTAAATCCGTTCAAAGATATTGAAGCATTCCGATTTACCATCAACTAAAGACTAACAAAACAAACCAGTTTTATTCATTCACTCATTCATTCACGAGCGAATTTAATGAACCGATTTGTGTTACAAATCATTCAATGTTAATACTAAATCCATTTATGCCTTTGGAAGCCAAAGCCATTAACGATTTCAAAGCCAATGGACCTGTCAATAGGATTTGAAGCTTGTAGAATTAATTTTCATTAGTAATTGATTAGTTTCGTTATACAGTTTTAGTTGTACTGAACGAATGGATCCCTTAACTTGAATTTGATTGTGTAAAGAGCGGGAAGACAAACAGAGAATCATATAAATTTCTAGCATAAGCTTATGATCAGACTATATTCCCCGAAGGGGTAGTCAGAGATATTCTAAAACCTCAGAACATCCACGCTTCACCACTACCGAAACTCTGTATCTATTTCTAACTTGCTGGTAACACTGTACGAACGAGATACAATTTATTCTTTAGAATATTCACCGGTCTGACCATGAAGTTAGAAAAGTTTGTACACAGTGCACCAGCTCTCTAATTGGAAAGAACTACAGTTTTCCACTTTGTCTTCCCTGCTATGAAAGCATTCGAAACGAGTTCGAAACATGAGTGCGCAGTCCGTCTTTGTTATTTTTTGGTTCTATACTGAACTTCAGGTTTTATCGCATTATTTGACATCATTCTTGTAAAAGTAATTCATTCGTCTTTATTCTATAGCTTCTAAGCTTAGAAAAAGTATATGTCTAGAATGAGCCTCACACTTGTTCCGTATAAAACAAAAGGGGCTAACTTTCTTAGGTTGGTGTGCGTGAGGCGCCATACTAATTATGTTTGTGTGCGTGTATATGTATAGGGTTTTGGAACCAGTACTGGTTCCTATTTTTTTCGACGCTTTCGTAGCTTTGACTGTCTATCTTGATAATCTAAGCTTCTAAGCTAAGAAAGCTTCAAGTTTAGTTAGAAATTTAAGGAGAAGAAGGCCGGAGAAAAGATGGATGGATTGTGTGAAGGACGACATTATTGTAAGAAAGTAGTGAAAGCTGAAATTACGGCTAAGCGCTGTTACAGACGAGCGACACTTTGTTGTCGCAGACGGTCGCGCAACCGTAAAGTCAATAGAGCGCGACCCCCTGCGACCCACGGCGACCGCAAAGTGTCGCTCGTCTGTAAGAGCTCTTAGAGAGATGATTAGAAGAGGATAACATATTGCGCCGGCCTCAAATAATGGAAATTGGGCAAAAGATTGAAGATGATGGATGACCTACCCCTACGTCTTCTTCAGAATAATCGGCGCCCGAGACTTCTTACGCGCAATAGTCAAACCGTCAACCGTCGTGTAATAGTTTAGTTTTGTTTGTGTTAGTTTATTGCAATGGGAGAGGCCGTCCGAGGAAAACATACTGTTGGCGACAGCCAACCTCTTTTTATATTTATTTGTATTTTTTATATTTTGGAATGCTTTTAAATTTTACTGTTTTGTTTTTATTAATATTATTTTGTTTCTTGTGTGATACAGATTTTTGCTAGAGAAAGACGTGCTTTTCATTTCGCTTTCACAAACTCCTCACAAGAGCCTGTTAGTACCGTCGTCCTTAACAAATACCATGATCAAATCAATGATCTTTTCCGAAAAAGACAAGTGCGTAGCACCCTCAATCGAAGGAAGTGCATGAAGAGATGTATGAATGTGAATGAGGCTAAAGAGGTGTGTCAGAGTCGTAGCGTGTGGCGGTCCGTGGTCTCTGCCTACCCCCATGGGACAATGGCGTGAGCTTATGTATGTATGTATGTCCATCCTAATAATGAGCCTTTTTAAGTGATGCGTGCACAAACGTGCGTGCTTGTGTATTCCATAGTTTCAGAATCTCTGACTAACCCCACGAGGAATATAGTCGTGAGCATATGATATTCTATGCTTTGCTATGCATGCACAAACTAATAGACAAAAATAATAAACAGAAAATGGACAAAAATTCTAAAAATGTCTCAATGCATTCCAATACGTATCCATTACTCGAAGCAATTAGAATCTTCCCGATACATACTTGGCCGTTTTTTTAGCCTATGTTCGGATAATGTAGCATTGTAATAGTGAAAGAATTTTTCAGATCGGAACGGTAGTTTCGGAGCCTATTCAATACAAACAAACATAAAATCAAATTTTTCCTCTTTATAATATTAGTATAGATATACATCCACGCTTTACGTTAGTATACCTATATTATCTTCTTTGTCCACGTCAAGTTCAGATTATGTAGGTATAGATCAATGTATAAACGAAAATACAGATAGATAGAAGATAACATATGAGCCCGTGATTGTAATTTATTCATGTTAGATATGTTTACCAAACATGTTTGTTTACCAAGATTTTTTCCTAAATATAAACATCAGTTACGTCATCTCCCCTTATTTGTTGTTATTCGATTATACTCTGATATATTATACCATTATACTGCTGAAATAACCTGTCAGTTTTGACTGATGGTGGAGTGTCGGGGGAATGGCTTTCCTCATTCAAATATGAATGTTTAGTCAAATTATTACGTAAGTTCAATGAACTGAGAAAACTGAAGGTATGCAATACAGACCAGCCGCATGCATGCCGTTGTCTATACAGATATTTGGGTAAAGAGTTGCAATATTGTACCTATGATATTATGTTGGTGATTGCACCTATGATACTGAACGGCGTGCGGCGGAATGGCGGCTTCAAAAAAGCTTGTAAGGTACGCGATTTTGGAGTTCCAGTACATTTTTGTGCCGCTGGTAGTGGCGACGTCTGGAAAGGAGGATGGTAGAATTTACCACCATTGCCATTTGGCAACAATTTTCGCTCAGGGTCATATCTGCTAAGAAACCGATAGCATACGAAAAAAATATTTATTTTGGACTGATCGTTTGAATGAAAAGTAGATTTTTTTTTGCGAATTTCCTATATGTTCTTAAGAAAAGGTTGTTCAGAGTAATGCAACTGTAGTATACCCTAACACCCTGTATAGTCCTAAAACCATTATACAGCAAAAATTTGAAGTTATTTGCATCCTTTTAAACTATGATTCTGCCCATCAAACTTAACAAATTTTACTATGGGAGCAAACCTAACATCGCAATAAACAAAACCATCTGTGTCATACATTTAAGTCGAGTAGGCGGTCCAGTTTAGTATGGAACAGCTAAAAAAATCTGCTGAACGACTCGACTCAAATTTATAGAACATCAGATTTTGTTCAGTTGGATGGTTTAAGGGTTGAACTACATCACGTAGCACAGCATCGCATTTTTCCGTCGCTCTATCCTTTTCTGTCACTCAGGAACGTCATTTGCTAGAGCATATAAGATAGACGGAACGCGATCGCACGCGGCGTGCTGTGTGGTGTAGTTCAACCCTTAAGCGCCCTCTATATTTTTTTTATTCATAATATTTATTGCATAATCATAAAGTAAGTAACGCATTTAAGTTTACACCCTGTATAACCATAAATATCTTCACCGTTCGTCTTAATTAAAATGCGCTTAAATATGGCTTCGGGCAAGTCTATCTGCATCCGAAAGTTTGACTTGCACTTTGCTGGTTTTACCTCTCAAAGAACCCGCTATTCAGCGTTCACCTTTGAGATCTGAAAACATGTTTAGCAAAAGGAAGTCGGGTAGCCTACGATAAATATGTTTTTTCCATTAACTGATTCCCGTGGGTTAAAAATGTGTATTTTTGGTACCGAGAGTTATTTCTAAAGGGCACCAGGGAGGCGCGAGGGTTCGATTTCTTGTTAAGGGGATAGAGTATTTTGCTTCAAGTAAATGAGTATCACTACGATATTCCGATTCCGGTATTAAAAAATCTGCTGTCCCATACAAAACTGCTGTACCTACCTGACTCAAATGGATGGGACAACAGACTTTTTGTCACGTTTCTTGAGGTAGGCTCCATAGTGAAAGTTGTTCAGTTTGATGGTCTGAATTCACCGTTTCAGTCTGCGGAGGGGTGTCCCATACACCCTGTATAAGACACGTTTAGTAAAAAAAACTCGGTCTCAGGTGACGTTTTAGTTTGCGTTTGATATTCGTTTATACAAAAGTGGCAGATTTTTCCTTGAAAATAAAGAAAATGATTTTTTTTCTTTTTTTTTTTATTATTATTTATTGAGAGTAAGATGCAAATAAAAAAAATCTTTATGTTTACCAAAAGCCCTAATCACAGTTCTTAAATTTAGTCTAGACTGGAATAAATAATTCTTTCTGTAGATAACATTAAAGAATACAAAGCGAATTAATAATTAGACAAAAATTTGACCTTTTCTCTAACTTCTACAGATTAGAACCAATTTACTTATTTGTTAGTTTTATTTTAGTCTACACATAAGACGCTGTTATCCCGTCGAGGCCGTTTTTGAACACGAACGAAAGTGTTTTAAACTGTGTTTTAAAGTCTGAAATTAAATTATGTCTTATTTAAGGATCGGGCGGATGGGCGACTGTTCTCAATTACACGATTAGATTAAGTTTACTAGATAAAAAAACACCCCAAAGTTACCCCTTTTTGTTTTATGTTTTTTCAATACTATGATTAAACTACTGATATTTAACTTTTTATTCTTGTAAGTACTTAACTAAATAAATTAAATATTTCTAGTGAACTCAGAAGAATTTTAGTTTAGAAACTCCCATGAGCAAAGATATTGACGAAAAACACGTTTTTTTGCGATCCTGCTTTCAATTGGAGCGGGATGGCTAATTGTAAACTTATGCTTGTAAGAAAAAGACGCTTGCACTGGGATAACCTGGCCTTCTCTATGCCTAGACACAAAAAACAGGCAGTCCGCCATTCTTCTTTTAGTAATTTACTTTCCTTACAGCGAATGTTACTCAAACAGAATTTTAATTACAATACTTCGATCAACAATATCCAACTAGATAACGCGTCAGCGCTCAAAACATGTCCCGGCAAATAACGCCTCACTATTGGAGTGAGGTCTTATTTTGAATTAGTTGCGTTCGAACAAAGCCAACGTAAGCACGTCTCGCAATGCCGCAGTGTTCCTTTTTTAAATTACTAGGAATTATGGTTGCTTTGAGGTCGAAATTATAATGTATTCGGACTGTTTTCTCGGTTCGTCAACAAAAAATGTTGTATATTCACGAGGACAGAATTTCTCTTTAATTTTGTATGCGACCCGTTATCTAGTTGTATATTGTTGATCGAAGTTACAATATCACAAATACTGGCAGCGTTCAATCGGTGTTCAACCATCCTAAGATTTTTCTTGCTTTGTTTGTATGAGCATCCAGTTAAAAATAAAGCAAAATAATACTATTTTTAACAAAAAACCTTCAAGATATAACTGCGTTAAAAATGCACAAAACGATTCCATGAAAAATCCAGCCCGTCTTGGTCCCTTAAAACTTTCTTTGATCAAAGTTACCCTTTAGCAAAATATAAATAGGGCGATGATTTATTTGACTTTTTATGTAAGTACGTAATAAAATGGTTGGTAGTTGGTACCCGAATTTAATTTCCTGTACGTGTACCACAGGACGTATTCGAGTTTTTAGTGCATCGCAGTCTATACAAGGTGAAATTGGATATTTTTATGAGTCTACCCATCAAACTGAACAACTTTGACTATGGAAGCAAACCGATCGGAGCAAGAAAGTCATTGCAATTTAGTATGGAACTGCATTTTTTTTTTGCGCTGACAGATTTGCTCCCATAATAAAAGTTGTTCAGCTTTATTCTAGAACGACGTTTGATGGTTAGACTCTTCATTTTAAAGGATGCTAATGATATCAATGTCATCCTGTATAGAGTCCTTCTTAATAATGTTTATTAGACCAACAAACTGAACAACTATCTGTATGAGATCAAAACCACGAAAAAAATCAGCTGTCCCATATATTTAGGTCGAGTAGGTTTCCAGTTTTCTATGGAACCGATTTCGAGTTGGACCTATGGAAGATTTTGTTCAGTTTGATGGTCTAATCATCCCCTTAAAAAAGCGTCAGCAACTCTGCATATTTAGTTAAAATAGTAACTATCTAATAATCGGTGCCCTATATAATGAAATAATAAAACTGTCAGCTTTGTCTGTGTATTGAAGTTATTCATATTGGGATAAAAATTATTGGATTGAGTATAAATTCATTATTTATTTAGTGATTACATTTCATGATTATAATGTTTATATGAAATGCAATAGATTACTAGTAAAACATAATTTTTAAGGTTCCGTACCCAAAGGGTGAAAACGGGACTCTATGTCCGTCCGTCCGTTTGTTTGTACGTCCGTCCTATCTAGTTAGGGCTGTAACTTTTGAACCGTAATAGCTTTACATTTTCACAGAATATGCGTTACGAGTATTACGGCGGATTTGTCAATCTTAACTATTATAAAACTGTAACTGAACTGTGTCTGTACATTGAAGATATTTACAAAAAAAAGATTACGATATGGTTTTTAAATATCCCCGACTCGAAATCAACCTTTTTTTAGAAATTTTGTCTGTCTGTTTGTCTGTTTGTTTGTGTGTTTGTTTGTGTGTTTGTTTGTTTGTTTGTTTGTTTGTTTGTTTGTTTGTTTGTTTGTTTGATCGCGCATCACGCAAAAACTACTGAACCGATTTTGATGAAACTTTTTTTGTTTGATAGCTTATGATCTGACTTAAAATCTGGTATATAATTTGTGCGGACGAAGTCGCGGGAAAACACTAGTGGATAATAAAAATGTGGCGACGGGCTCACCCCCCGTCACACTGGACAGAGCATCGGTACTTCTGGTGAAACGTGGATGTTCTGAGGTTTCAGAATATCTCTAACTACCCCCTCGGGGAATATAGTCGTGAGCATATGCTATGCTAATAAAAATGATAAAAAGTTAAAAATTAAGGGGGGTCTCTTTTCGCTCTATCGTAAAAACAGTAAATACACACAAGCGTCAAACTTTAGTGTGATTAAAGAGCAAAATCTTCAGTAATAAATAATAAAAACTGGCCAAGTGCGTGTCGGGCCACGCGCAGGGTAGGGTTCCGTAGTTGCCCGTCACAATATACGAACTTAGAAGGGGGCTTTTTGTTTTATACTACGGTTTGACGGCTAATAAAGTCTAAAAAGTGCATTTTTTAAGTTGGTCGACTATTACTCGTTAACTTGTAAAGCTAACTTAGCGGTGATAGTTTTCCTTTTAATTTCATTATATACACTACTGCTATGAATTTTTTCACATATCTAGAAACAACCGTTTAGCTGGCAGAGGGGGGGGGACACTCGACTCAAACAAAAATTAGCACCTTAAAGCTTAATATTTCGCTAAGGGATCCCTAAATCGAAAAATGGTTTTCCCACACCCACCGTATTTTTAAAAGACCTATCCAACGATACCCCACACCATGGGATAGACGAGAAAAAAAAATTGCATCCCCACTTCACGGGTAGGGGAGGTACCCTAAAAAAATATTTTTCAAAATTTTATTTTACCACTTTTTCGGCGTGATTAATATATGTACCCATGCCAAATTACAGCTTTCTAGTACTAAGCGTCTCTGAGCTAAGCCGCGGACAGACGGACGGACGGACGGACGGACGGACGGACATGGCGAAACTATAAGGGTTCCTTGTTGACTTCGGAACCCTAAAAACCGGCGAAGTGTGAGTCGGTCTCGCGCTAAAGGTCCCGGAGAAATCAAAACTTTTTCCTAAGTTTATATGTTATGTGGTGGTGTGGTACGGAACCCTAGAAGCGCGAGTAGCTCGACTCGAACTTGACCGGTTTTATTCTGAATGTTTTTCTGTTCATCATGTAAACACTAATGAACGCATTCAAAGTAAAATTTCAGAACAAGACAGGGCTTAACAACTTTGAGATACATTTAGCTTTTACGAGTATTTCATAGCAATTGGCTTACTCGTACTGTCCAAATTGAGAAATTTTCAGAAAACGAGCACAGCTAGAAGCTTTTCAGAAGCTGCGCTGTCGTGAAGGCGATTCGGCGTAGTATTTATATGATGTTTTACTCGCGTATACCGATCGGTTTTTTTTTCTAATTACTTATCTTAATCTTAACTATTATAAAACTGTAACTGAACTGTGTCTGTACATTGAAGATATTTACAAAAAAAAGATTACGATATGGTTTTTAAATATCCCCGACTCGAAATCAACCTTTTTTAGAAATTTTGTCTGTCTGTTTGTCTGTTTGTTTGTGAGTTTGTTTGTGTGTTTGTTTGTTTGTTTGTTTGTTTGATCGCGCATCACGCAAAAACTACTGAACCGATTTTGATGAAACTTTTTTTGTTTGATAGCTTATGATCTGACTTAAAATCTGGTATATAATTTGTGCGGACGAAGTCGCGGGAAAACACTAGTAGTTAATAAATTGCTCATTACTGCAGACTACCTATTAGAAAGGTCTGCCGAGCCAGGGAATGAACCGACCCAAATGAGTACGGACCTTGGCATAGCATGTTGCTGGGACTGCGGGGCAGATTGGGTAGCGAGGATCGATGAGAGCGAGCGGTCGAGCACGGCCACCGGTTTTGAGTGCATCATTATCCTATACCTACAGGGTGTTAGGAAGATACTTTTCCTAACACACTTTTTTAAGGGGATGATCAGACCATCAAACTGAACAACTTTCTCTATGGGACCAACATCGAAATCGCGAAAAAAAAGCAGCAGTTTGATGATCTATGATAAGTGTCAGCATATTAAGTTGGATCCTGTGTACGTCCCTCTGCAGGGACCAGGCCCACCCTCATTGAGTGTGTTTGGGCATTCATCCACCACGCGAGCCCAATGCGGGTTGGTAGTCTTCACACACGTATCCTAATTTCTTCTTCAGTGTACTCAGGTTTCCTCACGATGTTTTCCTTCAACATTTTAGAGCAGTTGGTAATATGTAATGTACATAAGTTAGAAAAACTATTGGTACATGGCATGTCATCCGTGTGGAATCACCGGACCTCATGAATGAAGGTTTTGAGTGATTTTATACGATTCTTATGGAACGCGCAACGCTAAAAGCGCTACATCGGAAAAGGCTCTATCTAAATAATTTGGAAATGTTTTTGCTATCGTCGCTATTTGCATAACATAAAAATAAATAGATATGTCTTTCTGCAGTCGGCCGGCATACAATCCCCGTTTAAATGTAAATAGAAAAGACTCTTAAGTGCCTCTTTCTTATATTATTTTCTATTCTTGAACGTAAGTACTACCCACTGAGTTTTTTCTTTATCCTATTATGATTTTTAAACGAATGTAAATGGCCACTTATATCTGTTGATCTCAACTTGTACCACAACTTTCAACAAAATTCAAATGATTTTTTTAACATGTCATGGAAACTAATCTCTGTGCTTCATCAGATTTTCGCAAAATTATATATTTTCAAAGTTAAGCTCAAAGATTTTCATTTTTTTTTATCAGCCTCTTTCATCCTACTGCTGGGCAAATGCCTCTCCCCTGCTCTTCCACTCGTTCCTGTTTTGGGCAACCTCTTGGTCGTCAAATTTGTCCAGGTCATCACGCCACCTCTTCCTGGGTCGACCTGGACGCCGCCGACCGTTTTCGGGGATCCAGGGCATGATGTTTTTTCTACAAATTCATACAAATCTAATAATAAATCCTAGCATTGTAAGTGTATATTTTAACGGAGATCTGACAAAAAGTAGCGCAGATACAGAAATTGGTTTCTAAATCGTCTTAAACCCACGCCCGCTGCAAGGGCTATCATCTTACGGGTTTGTTTTGTATTGAAGAAAAGCGTTTTAAAAATGTACCTATTTACCAGTGTCCCAAGAGTTTTCCTCCTATCCACAAAGTATCTTTATCCTGACTTCTTTCCTAAATGTTTCACGAGAAGTCGTGAAACTTACATGGATGTAGGTAAAGTTTTCTAGCGTGCACGTAAACTAATCCTAACATCTAAACTGCAGTTGCAATTGCGAAGCACTTTGCCTGCAGGTGTTACCTGGCGCGTCGCTCTGCAAATATAACATGTTGAAAATTGGATTCTTGGCACATTTTTTGTCCACCAACTTTTTTAGAGTTCTGGATTGTTGAATTTCACATCCTAATTCACACACGAAAGTGATATAAACTGTATGGAACTTTATCCTCTTTTCATATACGAACGCGACTTTCAAAAATAGCACCCCGGAGAACGATTTTTGAAAGTCACATGTTGAAATCAAAGCAGTAGAAAATGAGCCACAGAGTACCTATGGATTTTGAATATTCATTCGGTCATGATTTTGAATCTCACGTAACTAGTCAGAATTTTATTCTTTCTGTCACAAAACACAACAATCTCTCATTTTTTAACCGACTTCAACAAAAGGAGGAGGTTCTCAATTCGAACCGTATGTTTTTTTTGTATGTTTGTTACGCGATTATTAATTTATAAAAAAAAACTGCTTGGAAACTGATAATAACCCAAAAATAGAAAAGTTGTAAAATTGTTTTTACTCTTTCTACTGTCTGTCACAAAACACAACAGAAAATCTCTCATTTTTTTTATTTATCAAATAAAATTAGCTTGAAGACTGATAATAACCACAAAAATAGAAATATGATAAAATAATTTTTTCACTTCTTGTTTTTCCTTACAATAAAAAAAAAAAGTTTACAGATTCTAGCTCGTAGTCGAACTTAGGATACCTACTTAGATCTGAAAATGTATTAATATGTACTAAGTCATTTCTCGTTAGCGTAGTGGAGCTTCGGTATTGGAAACGAACACCAAAGTTAAGCAACGTCAGGTCCGGTCAGTCTTTGGATGGGTGACTGTTTAGTGGTATTTCATCTCGAGCGTTTCCATGCTTCAGAAGGCACGTTAAGCAGTTCGTCTCGGATAGTTCCGTCAGATGGCGTTGTAACTATTCGTTAAGCCAGGTCAGAGGCCTATTGAGGCGGCTTGAAAATTCTCTGACAGCAAGTTGACCACTAACTTGCCTCCACCAACATGCACTGGGCCCGCGTGGTGGAGTATGGCCCACTCCCTCTCACCCTTATTCGTGAGAGGAGGCTTTTGCCCTGCAGTGGGATTCTATAGGCTATAACTTACTTACTTAAGTCATTTTAATGCCTCTGCCAGCGTCTACCTCGAGCCGAACTATTGAGAAAAAATGATGTCGCAGAAATTCGGCAGCAGTTCGTTCCCGGACTAACGAGACAAAAATACGTCTCAAAAGTCCGGTACCAAACGAATTACTGAACTTTGCATATGGATTCAATTTTTTGCATTGCCTTTGACGAAGTTTGCACAAACTCCTGGCATGACGAAGCCTGCCTTGCTGATCCTTTTCTGCGTAGCTTAAATTGTCGTGTAGGTAATTTTTGTTAATTGCCGAACTATTGAGTTAGAAGAGTGAAAAAAAAATAGTTATTTGTTATGCTAGGCTGCAAAGTTGTTTTTTGCCGCGAGTACTTATATTGAAACCTGAGCAAGCGAAGGATTCTAGGATTGAACCACGAGCGAAGCGAGTGGTTCAAATATAGAATCCGGAGCGTAGCGAAGGTTTCAAAGGTACGAGACGCGGAATAATTTTGCAGCCGAGCGAAACACACAACTTTTCACCTCACAACAGCGAGGAAAATGTTAGGTGCAAGCACTGAGTTTAGATGTATAGAGCGAACATCGCGCTTTATGACGTTGTCCCATTCTATTGTGGCTATATTACTCTTGCATTTAGTCACTGTCTCACTGCGGTCACGTGTAGCAGTTTGATTGAAAACCAATTGATCAGCATAAAAAATGTCCTGGTGTGTAGTGTGTACTGAGACACTGCGCAAATAATTCAGGAAATGTAATGTAAACATCTCATAGGTAAACAAGATGAATTAATTATTAAAATGCATTTTAAATAAGTAGGTATTATTTTAAATGATGTTTTTATCCCACACTGGAAAAATAATTATATGCAAATGCAAATAAGGACAAATCTATACGTGAAAAAGAGAAGACAAGAGATATTGCTACTCAAAGGGATTATATTTAGTTATAATCTCTTTGTTGACACTCAAATAAATTATAGTGAAGGACAAACTTATACGCGAAAAAGAGAAGACAATAATATGCACGAATATATCGTCCCCTTAGAGGGAAAAGTCACTAACTGACATGTGCATAGTTTTGAGATATTGAGGTTTTAAGTTTAAAACGTCATAACAACGTCAAATTTTGATATATTTAATTATTTGTTGGTAAAAATTAATCGTTGAATTAATCCCCATTTTGTAAAGTAAAGTGTAGATCTCTAATTATCACACGAAAGACGAAAAATAGGATAGTTAGTTTTCCATCCAACACATTTTTGCCAAATAAATCGTTAGTGACTTTTGTCATGTTGTTGGTGACTTTATGCAATTTGGAAATGCAGGTTTATGAGTGTCCAATTTAACTAACACTATTATTTTGTGTCTTTAATATTACAAAAAGTTATTTAAGCATAGCATAAGCATATGCTCACGACTATATTCCCCGAAGGGGTAGTCAGAGATATTATACCTATAACCTCAGAACACCCACGTTTTACCAGTAGTACCGAAACTCTGTCCAGTGTGACGGGGGGTGAGCCCGTCGCCACTTATAATGGACAGTGGGTACAGCACATGCCTTGAAATTGAAGCATGCAGGTTTGCTCACGATGTTTTCCTTCACCGAAAAGCCAGTGGTGTTACAAATCGTTCATAAATTCCGAAAAACTCATTGGTTCGAGTCGGCCTAGACGGGGATCGAACCATCGCCTCCTGCACGGCAGGCAAGGTTACTCGCCACTAGAAAAACAAAAATTCATGTGAAGATCACCTTCAGTCAGGTATCAGGAACCTTAGTGTGAAGGTCAGGAATTTTTGTTCCTGGTGTGACAGCGCGGTGTAAAGGTTAGGTTCAGGGCTTAACTTCCTCTTGTTCATCAAAATCTCTTTAAATAATGATGTCACATGAAATAATGTATAAATCACGCTAAAACACAATGCAACGGTGTTCATCAACCGGCTACCTCGATCGATCTGACTGAAGTGGGGGCAGTATTGCCAACAGTTAAATTAGCTCTCCACGAGATTCAAAACCACAGGAAAACCGCTAACAGAAGGACTCTCATAATCACAAAATTTTGCACTAAACAAGAAAACATTGGGTAGTCATATTGGTAATTTGCTAACTTTATTATACGTATTGTGCAACATTTATTTGTAAGTGCCGTAAGTGCCGTGTCGTGGTGGTCCAGTGGCGAGTAACCTTGCGTGCCATGTAGTAGGCGATGGTTCGATCCTTGTCCAGGCCGACTCGTACCAATGTCTTTTTCTGAATTTATGTACGATTTTAACACCACTGGCTTTTCGGTGGAGGAAAACATCCTGAGGAAACCTGCATGCTTAAATTTTAAGGCATGTATTGTACCCACTGTCCATAACAAGTGGCGACGGGCTCACCTCCGTCACACTGGAGAGAATTTCGGTAGTATAATAGTGAAACATTGATGTTTTGAGGTTTTAGAATATCTCTGTGTACCCCCTCGGGAAATAGTCGTGAGCCCTTTTTCTTATGATTTATTTGTAAGTCCAAAAATATAACTAAACTAAACAAAGTACTAAGCCGTCCGTACATGTATAGACCAAAAGTGACAATTATGCTGGCGGTATTTCTCCGCTGCACAGCTAAGGACAGAGGAGGTCACAACCTTTATCTTATCTTTATCGTGAAGTACATTCCAGGTCCCTAAAGAAAGGTTTGGCTTCGAATGCCCATGGCCCTGGTGTCTCGACAGCGAACAGTTGTGTAACAAAATAATTTTCTAGTTATGTAAATAATCAGTAAATCAGCTTAGTGGTTGAGTAATCGTCTGTCTACTAATTGGAATGCTGTTTTCAAATCGGACAATTTCAAAAACATGATCGAATAATGCATTTATAAACTTAAATAAAAGTTTAAGACATTTTTGAGAACGAATCCAGCATTACAAAATTCTTAAATAGCTCTCTTGTAACTCAATTGTAGTCTATTGAACCACTCGCAAAACCACTTACTAAAAGCAAAATTTCTACGCTAAAAGGGTGTAAAAACCACAATTTTTAGTAGAAAATCCACTAAGTTTGCAACACTGAGCGGTGGGCGCACGCAGGGTGCAGGTGAAGTGGACGGCGGGCGCGGGAGGTGTGTTTCAGTACAATGCTTTCAACGGTTTCTCAGGAGAAATAATCACTAACGGCCCTTACGGAATTAGGGCTTAGGCAAAAAGTCACTAAATGCGGTTAGTTCATTTTTAAAATGAAATAAAGTTCCATAGAAAAAATAACTAATTGCACTTAGTTATTATTTTTGTCAGGGAAAAGTCACCAAGTACCGTTAGTGATTTTTATTCACGTTGGAAAAGTCACTAACTGCTCGTAGCTATATTGGATGATAATGCAGCTGGATTTAGTTATTATTTCCTGTTTCAATTCACACAAAAGCTGTACTTAGTGACTTTTCCACTTTTTTATCTTGGAAACTATGACAGATATCGACACGTGAGTGAGACGGGAACGTAGAACAGGTTATTCTGAGTACGGTGGTGTTAATAACTCATTTTGGCCAAATGTGTCAGTTGGTGACTTTTCCCTCTAAGGGGACGATATGCATAGTTCGTTATGTTAGCAACATAATCTTTTTGTCTTTCTCGCACGTATGGTTTTACTATCTTTTTATCTGGACTCGAATGAATTCGAATTTTAAAAACTCTTTGCACGCTAGCGGATAAAATGCACTTTTGCACTCAGATTTCGAATGATAAACAGAATCTTTCCGAGCTTGTAAGGTGAAAAAGAGTTTTTTAGGTCTGATAGGTTCGTAGCAGGTGGCGTTCCGTTGTCTCTACGTACCCCAGGGGGAGACAGGCGTAAGAATATACAGGGTGTAAACCTAAATGCGTTACATACTTTAGGAGGCTACATGTTACATGTTACACGTTGCATGCTTCAGACCATCAAATCGAACAACTTTCACTATGGGACCAACATTGAAATAGTAAAAAAATAATCAGCTGTCCCACCATAAAGGTATTATACCAGGAATAGAGGAACTGACAGCTGAGTGACAGATAGATGTACTTAGCGGCACCACTGTATAATAGAAAGAGATACGTGACGCGAGGCAATAGAACCGTTTTTTAGTCACTTATTAATTTTTACAATTCGGTTTCCGTGAATAATTGCGAAACTAAAGTGAAATCGTGGATAATTTTATGAAATATACTGACAATACTTCATTAATTTATCCACAATTTCACGTTAGACTCAGAATTATAGACAGTATTTGAATTTTTGCCTGCGAATAGTCTCCAAAAACGGTGTCATTTGACAACTCATGTTTGTTGCTCTATTACTTTAAGGTATAATACCTTTATGGGTCCCACACAGTAACCATTGAACATTTGTAATATTGCATATTTGTTAGATTTTAATTTAATTTATTGAAAATTGAAATGTTCTATCAAAAAACTGTTTTTTTTTTCGATTTCCATGTTTGTAGCATATCATAGCATATGCTCACGACTATATTCCCCGAGGGGGTAGTCAGAGATATACTGAAACCAAATCACCAATCTCTTTCTGTATTCAATGTTTGTCCCACAGTGAAACTGGCTTAGTTTATTTATCTTATTTATCCGTTCTTTTTTGTCAACAGAATATCAGTAATCTTTCAAGTGAGGTCTGCCAAAGCAGTCAAGATATCAGACATGTATTTGCTGAGGAGGATCGGCATCATAGTGGGTGTGGCCTGCGTGCTCCTCGCCATCCGAACGTTGGTCGCACCACCAGCCGTCATCGTGGGTCGGACGAAGGACGACTTGAAGGCGTACCTCTGCAATACTGATTGGTGGGACCACTCTTTTACCACATGTAAGTTATCAAACTAACTTTTTAAGGAGGACGCATAATATTAATGCATAATATTTATGCAGGACACATAATATTATGTGCACCTTCCTTGAATGTTTTTAAGTCGAAAGTTAAGTCTCATTTCCTCGATCACTGACCCTCTATCTTTTTTTCGTAAGTAAACTTTTTCCTATGTATGTGGTTCATTTTTCCGATCGTGTTTTGTTGTGTAGTACACGTATTTATGTATCATGTTTGTGTATATATATTTTATATATGCCTATCTATTACGTATTATTTATAATAGGTTTATTGTGTATACTTGCTTTTTGTTTTATTTACTGAAAACTGCTCCTTTTTGACCATTTTTCTGGAAACACCGCCTACCTTTCTTCGTTCACCGTTTCCTCTACCCTAAGGTTGTCTGGAAGAAATCGCTTCTTAGCGATAAAACCGCCTTATTTTGTGCCTACTGTTTTTTCATTCTGTATTTTACTGTTTGTATTTTGGTGGAAAATAAAGTATATTTGATTGATTGATTGATTTATCCGCGGCGAACGAGCCAAAGGAGGCGAAAGAATCGAATTCTAAAACTCCATGTGTGAAAGTCTATGACACCTCACACACCTTATCCGCGGATAATCGGACGAATCGTCAAAATAATTAAAAGGAAATTCGTTTCATTCGCCTCTTTCGCCGCGGATAGCGTCCACCCTAAGTTCAACTTTTAGACAGCGATAATAGTCCATACGCAAGAGAGCTAGCGACTCAATCATGAGGCGGTGGTTCGATTCCTGGCCTGTACAAATAAGTTCTACGGAATTTATGTACGGTTGTATTTATCATTATCACTAGCTCGGCGACGAAGGAAAACATCATCGTGAAGAAACCTGCTTGTATGTTGTCCGATTTTCCATTACATATTATACAGTTTCAATGCTAGGATTAATCGAAGATTTGTATGGAAATTGTTGAGGCACTGTAACTTTAGAACTACCTACTAACGAAAATCTGACAACATACAAGCCATGGACCTGAAAGAAATACGGACCGAGTATTGCACTAAAAAGATGTGAAGCATGCAAGGTAATACAATCTCGTTTGTTCTACAAGGGACCTACACTCACACAGATGCACTAGCTCTAGGCGCAGGTCCGACAACCCGTCACCTTATGTACCGCGTGACAGCACGCACACAAAAGAAATGGGTGCTTCACTCATGAATGACGTTACGTCTGGTTCTTCTTTTTAGTCTGTGATACAAGCATAGATATTCGTTTCTAGATTGTTTCTGTTTCTGAAATGTAATTGAAAAATATAACCAGACTTCCTTTGTATGGAGCGCGCCAACGGTAATATTCGGTCTCAGGCGGGACTTGAACCCCGTAACCTACGTAACTAAACAAACAATAATCTACTTCCAAACAGTACCTGAACTTTTCTAGTAATAGCCAGCAACATTCTAAAGTAGTGCTGCCTATTGAAACTATCGATATCGATAAAATATCGTGACTTCGAAAATTATACATTATACAGGGTCCAACTTAATATGCTGACACTTTTTTAAGGGGATGATCAGACCATTAAACTGAACAACTTTCTCTATGGGACCAAAATCGAAATCGCGAAAAAAAAATCAGCTGTCCCATACATTTGGCTCGAGTAGGTTTGCAGTTTTGTATGGAGGGGCACTTTTTTTTTCGCGATTTCGATGTTGGTTCCATAGAGAAAGTTGTTCAGTTTAATGGTCTGATCATCCCCTTAAAAAAGTGTCAGCATATTAAGAAGGACCCTATAGTAACAATATCGATAGCATTAAGATGTTTCTATCAATTACTATCGTTAATACTGCCGTAGTTACTAAATGTTAGTTAGTATTGCAATACCGTAGCATCTTAATCGTATGGATAGTGTATATTGCTTAATTGGACGAAAGCACAACCCGGGTGTTCAGGTTGCGGATTCAAGTCTCGTTCGAGATTTTGCAATCATTAATTTGATTGTTTTAATCGATACTATCCATTTATAGTAAATATACTATTCATAGATAGTATAGACTATACAATTAAATATCGATGGAATTTGCATTATTATACTATAGATATTGACACTATTTTTGAGGTCAACTATCGATAGCTAGGCGACCCTATTCCAAAGTTAGGGTCTGGCCACAAATCATCCAGACCATTATATATGGCTTCGACAAGTTAAGCCCGAACCACAAAGCGGAGCAACAATGTATTGGAAATAGTTGAGAGTTGAACAAAGAATGCCGGTCAAGTACGCCACACTCTCACACACTCGACTCGATAGATTTATTTGCTCGAGTTTGTATCAGAACCATTGTGGTCGAATTACTACCGTAAACGTTTAAGTGGATTGTGAAGCAATAAAGAAAATAGCTATTTATATAGGGGAAAAGGGGAAAGCGCGCTACATATAAACGAAGTGTGATGACTTGATGAGTCATGACTCATGACTGATGACAAACCTGACGAAATTACGCGGCGAATTTGGCATGTCTACTGGGAAAAATGACGCATACGAGAGTGTCGCCGGTATATACGAAAAAAAACATACGGGTCGAATTGAGAACCTCTTCCTTTTGTTGAAGTCGTTTAAAAAGAATTGCAGACGTAATTTTCGTAAATTCGACAGAATACTGATGTATTATCACAGACATCTATCAGACTTCGATTTCACACATTTCGATACTCATCATCATTATCGCAGCCTATATTCGTCTCACTGCAGGGCACAGGCGTTAGTCCACCACGCGTGATTTCACATACGCATCGGAATTTCTCCTTCAGCGTATACAGACTTCCTCACGATTTTTTCCTTCATCGTTTGAGAGCAGTCTGTATTATTTTCGATACTATGATATGAAATGTTTGAAACACATTCTAGATACTAATCTATGTGCCTGTGGTTTAGCCTAGGGTTTAGCAGGTTTCCGTTGAAATTATACAGTTTTAATGCTACGCCAGTGGCGTAGTCGCTCACTCAAGGCCTCATAAAAGGCAGAAAGTCACCCAAAGGGCAATAGAGAGGGCTACGCTCGGAGATCGAATCAGAAATGAAGAGATCCGCAGAAGAACCAGAGTAGCTTGACTGTGCACATATTTGTAGTTATTTCAATAGAAATGATCTCTATGAACATATTATTTAAAACCGCTAACCCAGCACTTCGCTAATTTAACTATCCCATTTCTAACATTTGACGCTAATTGTTACATGCAAATTTAGTTTCTAAAGCTAAGTGTATTAAACCTTATTTAGGTCGAGAAACTTCGAAAGATAGTTGTTACAAATTATAATATGTTATTCAATTATATTTTGTACAAATAACATTGTACAGAAAAGTTGAATACTTTATTACGAATTTTTATTGTTCTTTTGGGAAAGTTGTTCAGTATCATGTGTACAATCACCCATTAAAATAATGCAACTGCCTACCCTAACACCCTGTATGTAGATACGACATTATCACTTAAATTAAGAACATTGTAATTCAATTGTTGTTGTATGAATGCGCTGGGTGAGCAATTTACCTAATTGGAGTAACAGAAATTATTCAAAGTCGGTGTATCTGTTCCAAATTCTATTCAAGTTTCTTAATTAGATAAGAAATTTGCATTAAGGCTTTCTACTTTGGTTTTGTTTAGAAATAAAGTCGTTAAATAAACACGCGTCTCATTTAGCTAAGCAAGAATCGATCACTATGATAACACAATATACCTTATAGAACTCATTCACCAATCTTAAAAATTACTTAAGCAATCTCCATTCAACAATGTGGTTCATACTCCTGAATTTTGGGTGTGGTGTGGGGTTTCAATGATTTCCACTGAATATACAGGGTGTAAAAAACAGAGTAATATTTAAAGGGGTGCTTCAGACCATCAAACTGAACAACTTTCTCTATTGGACCAACATCTAAATTGCAAAAAAATAACAGTTGTCCTAGGTATACAAAATTATTTTTGAGATTTCTCGTGTGCGGAGAGTGGAGGATTGCATTGGTGGTTAGGGCCTTCGATCAAAATAAAATGAATGGATAGGCCTTAAGCGAACATTTCAAACCAGAAAAATGAGGCAAAACAAATGAAATTTTTACTTGTCACTTGTATGAAAGTGCCCTAGATTTGACAGATAATGGCGCTAGTTTGTATGTACCAAGTGCACCAGTAGTTTGCTTCAACTTACCGAGCTTTAGGCTTCGATCAAAATAAAATGAATGGATAGGCCTAAAGCGCGGTAAGTTGAAGCAAACTACTTGTGCACTTGGTACATACAAACTAGCGCCATTATCTGTCAAATCTAGGGCACTTTCATACAAGTGACAAGTAAAAATTTCATTTGTTTTGCCTCATTTTTCTGGTTTGAAATGTTCGCTTAAGGCCTATCCATTCATTTTATTTTGATCGAAGGCTTTAGGCCTATCCATTCATTTTATTTTGATCGAAGGTTAGGGCAGAGAAGCGAAAGGTTGTGAGTCTCTGTGTGTTCTGATTTATTTGGGCATTTACCCCTTGTTATATAAGGTCTATCAAAATTCGCTGAAACTGTTTTAAGGGGAGTATCAGACCATTAATTTGAACAACTTTCTCTATGGGAACTCTATGGAAAAACATAAGCTGTCCCATACAAAACTGCCAACCTAACTACACCCGAATGTATGGGACAGCAGATTTTTTTTCGCATTTTCGATTTTGTCCCATAGAGAAGTTCGTTCAGTTTGATGGTCTGATACTCCCCTTAAAATAGTTTCAGCTAATTTTGTTAGATCTTATATGTATACAAATCGGCGGTTCGTTACTCGTTGGTAAACCGCCGAGTACATAACGTACAATGGATGTTAGAATTAATTTTGTAAATAGGCAATTGTCAGAGACAGGAATAATAAAGAAGGGCTAGGCTAGGGATTTGTGAAGTAGATAGGACATAACGAGATAGTATTGTGTTTGTAAAGATCCGTAAGGACTTTTAGCGTACCCTACTTTATCTTAAAGTCATTCTGGACAGACCTAAACTCAAGGCCTATAATAGAACAAACCGGCCATGTGGGTGTTGGAATCACACATGGAGGTTTCCGCATCACCATACAATATCACCAAAAAAAACCCGTCACGTACATAATATTATGTCCCAGTGTCGAGTAGGTACTGTAGTTTTGTATGATACAGCATATTTTTTTCTTTGAAAGTTGTTCAGGTTGATGGTCAAAAACTGAGTTGCGAGACTTGTTTTTTTACAAGTTATGTTTTTGATGGCATAACTGTTAATGGAAAAATTCAAAAAATCTCGAAGTTTGATTGTTTACGAGATTTTGATTTTTTTTTTAACATTCCGAAAATCATAATCCTGCGCCAAACTTTTAGATGAAATTTTCTATGATTTTCTATGAAAATACTTGTTAAGTACTGAAAACCTTGCTAGTGGTCCCAATCTCAATTTTAATTGGGACCACGGACTGTATGTTTGTAATTTGTGGGTTTTGTCTGTATAAACTGTTTTATTTACTAGTAATTTCTACTTTTGAATACAAAATTCTAAAAATGTCGAATTTGTTTTTAATTAAAAATTTTTTGCAGCTCAGATTATGTTTTAGTATATTTAAAAAAAATAAAATTGTTTCGATCTATGTGATTATTACTAATGCTGATTTGGATATGAATATATTTATTTTCATTTCTGCAACATCGGTATTTTCAAAAAAGATTATTATAACAAGAATATCGAAAAAATATCGAAAACCGGTATTTGAAATTTCGATATCGAAATGATATAATTATCGTTGTTGTGGAAATCCACCGATAGTCCATTACTATTTCCTGTTTTCGGCTTGATGCAAAATTCATTTGGTGCATCCTGTATAAAAAACTTATGTTGTTGCAGTGGAAGTGATATTCCTGATGTGGGGCATCAGGCTCTGCATTATGGTGAGGAAGGCGCCTTCAGAGTTCAACGAGAGCAGGTTCATCTCCATGGCTATTTACAACGAGTTCCTTCTCTCTGTCTTCCTCAATATTTCTATGTAAGTGCGTAGCATGGATTTAAATCATAAAGGATGCCACTCCCCCTTACAAGCATTGAAACAAGAAAATTGGCCATGATGGTCGGTAATATTCAACCCTTTGATAAAGTTATATGTCAAGATTGACATTCGTAGATACGAAAGCGTCGAAAAAAATTGGAACCAGTACTGGCTCCGAAACCCTATACATATACACGCACACATACATAATTTGTATGGCGCCTCAAGCACACCAACCTATGAAACTTGGTCCCTGTTTTATACGGTATATTCGTGAGGCTCATTCTAGACATACCTATACTTTTTCTAAGATTCAACCTTCTTTCGTACTTCTCTAATTTTAGGTGTGTCCCTTTCTATCCAATGACGTAACAACGAAAATTGAGTGACGTTGATTTATAACGTTGTGTTAGAAAGGGACAAAGTTAACGTCACAAAAAACAACGACTGAGAAAAACGATCGTTACCAACGACCAAGGAGTATTATCATGTTTCACCGCTTGTTAGGCAGTCTGTGCTCCACTATAGAGGATTCGAAACTTCTTGGTGCGTAGATAAGTATAAATTGGTTATACGCAGAATGTCAGTTACGTTAGTTCGTCAGCTACGCATATGACGAATTCTGATAATAATGTGCGTTTCTTAAGGTCCGTCCACATCTGGCGAACGCGCCGCATAGGCGCAGCTCGCTAGCTGTTCGCGAGCGGCCCGCGAGCATAAAATGCAACCGCGCTTCTCGCGCGCCGTTCTGCTCATGATCTGCGCATTCGCGGCGCGTTCGACAGATGTGGACGCACCCTTAGAAACGCACATTATCATAAGGGCGCATCCTAAGACATAGTTGTCGATTTACGTTGTTGACATTGTACGAATCGGACGTATTGCGTATCCAAAAAGAATCATTCACGATGTCAAAAAGGCTCATTACTGCCATAGAATAGAATTTGAGATACATTACTGATAATTTTAGGATACAATGTTTAACGCCATAGGTAACCAGCAATGTACCCTGAATTGGCATGTTTATGAAATAGGCACTTGGATGGTTACTACCATAAAGTTATTATAAAGCCTGACCAGGAATTTAAAAAACCTCGCCATGTTGCGGAAAATCATTAGAACTAATTTTTGTACTTGGAACACTAGCTTAAAGGTGACAGTCGATTGCAGCGCCTCCAATCCAGGTTTTTTAGGGTTCCGAAGTCAACAAGGAACCCTTATAGTTTCGCCATGTCCGTCCTTCCGTCCGTCTGTCCGTCCGTCTGTCCGCGGCTTAGCTCAGAGACGCTTAGTACTAGAAAGCTGTAATTTGGCATGGGTACACATATTAATCACGCCGAGAAAGTGGTAAAATAAAATTTTGAAAAATATTTTTTTTTAGGGTACCTCCCCTACCCGTGAAGTGGGGACGCAATTTTTTTTTCTCGTCTATCCCATGGTGTGGGGTATCGTTGGATAGGTCTTTTAAAAATACGGTGGGTGTGGGAAAACCATTTTTCGATTTAGGGATCCGTTAGCGAAATATTAAGCTTTAAGGTGCTAATTTTTGTTAGAGTCGAGTGTCCTCCCCCTCTGCCAGCTAAACGGTTGTTTCTAGATATGTGAAAAAATTCATGGCAGTAGTGTATATAATGAAATTAAAAGGAAAACTATCACCGCTAAGTTAGCTTTACAAGTTAACGAGTAATAGTCGACCAACTTAAAAAAAGTACTTTTTAGACTTTATTAGCCGTCAAACCGTAGTATAAAACAAAAAGCCCCCTTCTAAGTTCGTATATTGTGACGGGCAACTACGGAACCCTACCCTGCGCGTGGCCCGACACGCACTTGGCCAGTTTTTTATATTCCTGGTCAGGCTTTACCTATTACTACCTCGTTACTACTTATCGCCTGGGCACGGGACAGGGCGAACTGCGGCGCGAATTGCGATTTTAGAATTCACTGCCTACGCGCCGCTGCCTGCTGCAATTCAATTTGACCTAATGTCACAGAACCTTATGATCAACTGCATTTGAATTAGGTAGATAGATAGATAAACAATTAATTAAATGCAAAAGTAACACACACATAATACGAGTACCTAATACAATTTACAAACAAGTTCACAAAATAATAATACAACGTAGCAACAACAGAACAACATTTAATTTATTGTGTGCAGCAAATAACATGTCCCAGCTCAACAAGTAGATGTGTATCAAAGTTTAATTTGTTCAGCATGAAGTTTAGTTATGTTTATGTTTGAGTTTTGACTTGTTTGAGTCAAGTTGGTATAATAAACATAGAAAAAGACTACATAACAATACTACCCCTCCTGCGCCCGCGGCATGATGACACGCACGATAAAGCGCTATCGCGCCCTAGCTCCCTATCTTTTTGCAGTCCCTATCAGTTAGCAGGCGCGATAAAACGTTTATCGTGGCACCATGCAGTGCGCGCTGGTCAGAAGACATTTTTATTCACATACATACTTACTTAATTTCTTTTGTAGAGAATTTACAGCTAATAAATAGAAATTGATTTATTATAATGTTAAGAGGTTATTACGTAATATTATTATTAGTTCAGTATGATCTGCCCAGTAAGCTGGCAAAGGTATTGTCTATCCAATGACCTGCCTTTAATTGGAGTACAATGTAAAAGCATACCATAGCATATGCTCACAACTATATTCCCCGAAGGGCTCAGAGATATCTTGAAACCACCGAACACCACCCGTAGTACCGAATTTCTGTCCAGTGTACAGGGGATGAGCCCGTCGCCACTTATAATGGACAGTGGGTACAATACATGCCTCGAAATTGAAGCATGCAGGTTTCCTCACGATGTTTTCCTTCACCGAAAAGCCAGTGGTGTTACAAATCGTACATAAATTCCGAAAAAACTCATTGGTACGAGTCGGCCTGGACGGGGATTGAACCATCGCCTCCTACACGGCATGGAAGGTTATTCGCCACTGGACCACCTTCATTTAACACACCTACAGTTGAAATACACTTGATTGGGATTTGGATTGATCTTTAATTATATTCATATCCCAAAAATAAATGATGATACCTATATTTGTTTGCACGAACACAGCTGTTTTAAACATGTGTATCGAGGGTACAGTTGGCAGTTTAAGGCTTTCAAAATGTGGTTTACATGGTTAGGTAACTAGTTTTTACGTGTGTCGCAAATACTTACAAACAGAAAAACGGTTCCAGTAGTCACCACAGAGAATCCATATACATGTATTAAACAATTTAGCCCAAAAGCCAAAAAAGTTTAAACCGGCATACGAATTGGATACTGAACTAAAAAGAAATAAAAAATCTTTTTCATTTTACAAATCCGGGCGCACAAAACGTACGACTTTATTCAGATTCGGACAAAAGATTGTTCTGAAAAGAATCACTTTGTTACGTTATAGTATTATACAAATACGTACACTAAGGCAAGCGATTAAGGTTTATTTGACTTTGTCGAGATTATTTTTATTAGGTTTGCAATTCTTTGCTGGAAGAATGTGAACAGTCTGTGACAAATGTTGAGATATTAAAAATGCAGTTGCAGAAGCACAATGTGACTTAGGTAGGTATATATCTTTTAATAACGTAGATGCTACTAACAATAAACATTCTTTAATCTAAACTGTTATAAAACTGTAACTGTTGTGTGTCTGTACATTGAAGTTATTTACAAAAAAAAGATTACGTTATGGTTTTTAGGTATCCCTAACTCGAAATCAACCTTTTTTAGAAATTTTGTCTGTCTGTTTGTTTGTTTGTTTGTTTGTTTGTTTGTTTGTTTGCGCATCACGCAAAAACTACTAAACCGTTTTTAATGACACTTTTTTTGTTTGATAGCTTATGATCTGACTTAAAATCTGGTGGTGGGTAATAATTTGTGCGGACAAAATCGCGGGTAAAAACCTTCGATCAAAATAAAATGAATGGATAGGCCTTAAGCGAACATTTCAAACCAGAAAAATGAGGCAAAACAAATGAAATTTTTACTTGTCACTTGTATGAAAGTGCCCTAGATTTGACAGGATAATGGCGCTAGTTTGTATGTACCAAGTGCACCAGTAGTTTGCTTCAACTTACCGCGCTTTAGGCCTATCCATTCATTTTATTTTGATCGAAGGTAAAAACTAGTAATAAATAAAACTGTTTTGAGCTGGCAGAGATTGAATATTCAATATAACAGATGCAAGAACATTGAATATATTCTAAGATGTGTGTCTGGACATTGAAGTTATAACAAAAAAAAAAGATTGAGATATTATTATTATTACAGAATCTAACAGAAATACCCAGAATGTTAACCTTTTAAAATTTAAAATAATTTGTATAATTAGGCTAAAATAATTGGTATTTAGGTGTCCCCAGGAAAACAATAAACTGTAACCATATCCTAACCTTTATTTTTGTAAAACATCATCAACTACAAACACACTCAAAATCTCAGATTTTTTAATTTTTTGTCTGTCTGTTTGTTTGTCTTTAATTTATTTTATTTTAGTTTGGTAATCAACAGCTTATTGAAAATTGTATACTTACCTATGTTTGATCATCACGCTAAAGCTACTGGATAAAGGTTTGGTGATACTTTTGGTATCTATTTAAAAGCTTATGACAGGAAAACAAAGTCGCGGGAAACTACTAGTTAAACGGAAAAAGGAAAGATTTAAAACAAAACTAATTCTGATTAGTTATGTTTCAAAATTGCTTCTTAGAAACGCTGCCTATCCCCAATAGGCAATCTCACCACAATAGGCAGCGTTTCCTCACTGAATGGCAGACGACATTTCTTTTTTGAATGGCTTTAAACTGATCTATTAAGGGGCTGCCGCCCGGTTTTACCATGAAATTGGGTAACTTTGTAACCATTTTCTACATTGAAGATAGCACTTTTTAAGCAGAAAACGAAACTGAACCATCTACAGGAGTGATTTGTTTTTTTTCAAATTAAATTATTAATGAGGACTTTTCTGACAGCTAGTCAAACGTAGTTCAACATACCGACAATAGATGGCTTTGACCAGAGAGGGGTCAGAATACGAAAATTTTAGGCTAAAAAGTAAACAAAAATGCATGTCACTGAGTCAGTCGCATCCGTTGACGAAATATATTTTTGTTCATATTTTGTTGCTTACTTAAAAACACAAATTCTTACATTTTATTTGTATTTTATTATCTGCAAAGTCGCTCGCCCCTGTCTCGTCAACGCCCTCTATCGAGCCATTAGGAACCACTTTTTAATTTTTAATGGCTTTCGGAAAATCCCTCATTAATAAAACTGAAGAAAAGGGAATCTAAAGACAACCCTTTTTTTTCCAGTAATAATAATTATTCCAGTAACCATTTTACTCTTACATTGTTGATCGGAAGAAAATGAAAATTTACAATTATACTTCACTACCACAGAGAAAGATATTATAGTTTTAAAATTTTTTGAAAATTCATAAAAATTATCTCATTTTATTTGTAAAATGAGATAATTTTTATGAATTTTCAAAAAATTTTAAAACTATAATAACGTTTAAATATATATAACGTTTTCTTTGGAAAACGGTTAAATTCTAACTGGTGCCACGCGCTCGTTCACATCGGTTAGTGTGGAGAGTCGCGGTCCCGGGCGGATACGCCTTAAGCGAAAAAAGCGCCAGGCTAGGTTGAATCTAGTTTATCAGGCGCTTGGATAAATGAAACTTGAAACTCACAATTTTTCTTTTATTTCTATCCACTTCTATCGTATTGAGAGCTCGGAAAGTTCTCTAAAATTATACGCATTCAAAGCAAAATACAGCAATACCCGTGAAACATACCGAAAGTAATTTACTTGCTAATCCACACCAAGACTTCATCAAAGATGCTCCAAACTTGACGAGTTCCATGGGATTAATGTCAATTCCCGTAATGGGATAACTGGGATTAGGTATCGAGCGATCGATATAATTTTCTACCGGCTTAAATTTTACGGTCTAAATAAATTTGGAAGTTCCGGCGTTGAATGTTTTGGATTTTAGATTTAGTTGAATTAATTTGTATCTAAACTCGCGGGACAGATAATTTGGGTCAATTTTAATTGATAACGAAATTAGATTTTGAAGCGTGTTATTAAATGGTTTCGTTCTTGCGAAAATTTAATTATATGGGGTATATGCATATTATAGAGCGGTGGGCAACGATCACGACACAATGGGAACCCCATGATGGAAGCCGGGGCCGGGGCAGACCAAGAAAAAGATGGCGCGACGACCTGGATGCCCACGAAGTGGAATGGCAACTGATGGCACGGGATAGAGAAGGCTGGAAAAGTTTGGGGAAGACCTTTGCCCAACAATGGGACGAAATAGGTTAATCAAAAAAACAAAAAAAAACTAAAAATTTAAATGCTGAACTGAACAAAAACATAAAGATATCGCACAACATCCCGCATTTGAAGAGTGATTTTGATGACGTAGACAAAATGGATGACAACCGGTAAAATTGTTGGTTTCCGTACCCAAAGGGTGACAACGGAACCCTATTACCGTCCTACCTGTTTAGGGCTCTAACTTTTGAACCGTAATAGCTAGACAGTTGACATTTTCACAGAATATGCTTTACTACGGCCGATTTGTTAACAAATAAATTTAGTTTTTATCAACGTGTTTTTTTTCGTTCTTATCGTAAAAACGGATTGCCGTTTTGTATTGACATAGTACAAGCGTCAAACTTGGTGTCATTGTATAGAGAAAACTCTACAGTGGTATCGATTCGGTATTGCCACGACTTAACTTAACTAAATTTATTCCTGTCATTTTCTAACATTCGACTAAGAAAAGAGACAGAAAACCAAGAACTGACTTTAGTGCAGTCAAAGTGACGCTACACGCCCAAAATAAGATGGCATCATAATGCACGCCATCTTATTTAAGTCGTTTTTGGGCGTTTTTTTGGAATAAATTTAGTTAAGTTAAGTCGTGGCAATACCGAATCGATACCAGTATAACAATACATTATAAAAACCGGCCAAGTGTGAGTTGGTCTCGCGCTAAAGGTCTCGTGGAAAACAAAACATTTTTTTAAGTTAATATGTTGTGTAGTGTTGTGGTACGGAACCCTCGGTGCGTTAGTAGCACGACTCGCACTTGACCCTTTGACTATTTATTATAAAGACTAGCCTTGTGGCACAGAATAGGTTTGGTATATAGTTCTATATACAGAACGGCCACTCCCCGCCCCCTCTGACTTCAGATACCCCACCCCCCCTCACACTTGAGGGAAACTTGAGGGAACTCGAGCAAGGGAATGCAGTCAGGCGCGCGCCCGTTATATTTTACTAGATAAAATTGAGTCTTTTCAGTGCTTATAAACGTTGAAAAATAACGCTAAATTCACATTTTTAATAGCTCAAATACTATTTTAATAACTGAACGAACAATAAAAAGTAACGAAATGGAGATGATGTTTATACAATGCGCGGTAAGTCAACCCTACACATGAATGTCAAGGACAAGTTGCACCAAGTGCGCATGTGCGAACGTCATCATGTCAAATCCAAAACGTTGTTAGAATGCCGGACCTGTGCTTGCGGCAGCATTTCCCTTCTGCCACGGTACAAGAACAATTGATCATGTGCAAATGCAAACAGATCACTGCTTAATAGTAAAACTACCGAGATTACACAGAACTAGCGATCCGTCGAGTTATGCGGTGGTTCAGCCATCGCTATTCAAATCTTCAACTGAAGTCCTCTTGACATGGCTGTCAACCACCTTTACCGACACCCGACGTTCCACTAGACCGACACCAGGCGGCGCTGTAGCAAGGCTCCGTCATTAGTGTGCGATCTTGTTCTGTTTTAACTTGAGAGATGGCGCCAGGTGCCGTAGAGGGATGGCACCAGGCGCCGTCACGGCCAGACTGACTGTCGACCGTCCTCGGGCGTATCTTACTGCGGCCCTGCAAGAAACAAGCAAACATCAACCATACGGCAGATCTGAATTCCCGCTCGTCCAGCCGGACAACAATCTCGCATCATCGTCAGACTGCATCTCGACATGTTCTTCACCGTTGGGCCGGGTGCGTCCTTTCTACCAGCCACGGACGGCAGCCCCCCCGTCCAATCTCACAACAACCCGGACAGACGAGTGCGTCCCTCCAACCAACCCCCACACACAAGGGGTATGGCTCGGACGACACTACGACCGCCAGAATTGCTTTCACCGCGCCGCTACTCCATCAATTATCTTATCACATAGCATCTTTGACTAGGTACTTATATGAGGACTCGTAACGCGTGTAATTCTTCTTACAAACATTTCTGCCACTTTTTGCGGGGGGCGAGGTAATATGCAATCCGCAACTTTGGATTTTATTCCCCATAATTTTAGATTCTAATTTTGAATGTCAAAAATCATGAAAAGCAGTCTCGTGTGAACCCCAAACCTTCTAGATTCGAAGTTATTTATTTCGCAATTATAGGCTGTCTCGTTTAGTGATAAGGTATAAAATTGAATGTAAACTGCACATGATCAATTGATCTTATACCGTGGCAGAGGCGAAATGCTACCGCAAGGTGAGTCCTTCATATAAGTAGTCAACGCATAGCATAGAATTCCGTTTCCAAAAACACGGGCCATTAAGGTGACCCGTGTTAACTGTAGCGTCTTCTGGCGCCGTCATGTAAATACATTCGATTTTATACCTTGAATGAATGAATGAATGAATGAATGAATGAATGAATGAATGAATGAATGAATGATTTTTATTGCAATAAATGTGGTATGTTGAGGTATTACATTAAAGATAAACAGTATCACACATTTAGTCATTTCTGACATACAACAGACAATAATTGTCGAGTTTTACAATTTATAAGCATAGCATGCATAAGCATACGCATATGCTCACGACTATATTCCCCGAGGGGGTAGTCAGAGATATTCTGAAACCAATTACAATTACAATTACAATGATTACAATTACAATTTATACAATACAAAAATTTAAAATTTATGTTCAGGGTTCCTACAATGTCAAAAACATTACAATTATGTCACAATTCTTAAGTCTAAATATTCCTGAACACTGTAAAAACAATTATCCGCCAACCATTTGTACAGTTCTCTCTTAAATTTAGTTTTAGTAAAATTTTTATACTCATTTGGCAGTTTGTTGTAAATTCTTACAGCCATTGGATAACAATTAGAGCTCAATAGACTTGTCTTCATACGTGGTAACAGTAGATCGTTTGGACGTCTCCTATTATAGTCCTTAAATATATTACAGTTTTTATTAAACAGTATTTGGTGCGACTTTACAAATAAACACATTTCATAAATGTACATGCAAGGCAGAGACAACAAATTTAGCTGTTTAAAGAGCGGTTTACAGCTTGTCATTTGTGACACATTAAAAATAGCACGCACGCATTGTTTTTGTGCCATGAAAACTCTATTTACCTCTACCGAATTTCCCCATAAAACTATGCCATACCTCAGCCTTGAGGCAACATAACCGTGGTATGCAAGGATAGCTGTTTTTTTGTCACAAATTTTTGTTAATCGCCAAAGCGCATATGAAAAACGATTTAATTTGGAGCATATCTCATCTACTTGATGCTTCCAGATACAGTTATTGTCCAAAACAATTCCCAGAAATGTGACCACTTTTGATTCATTGATTATTTGATTTTCATGAATAACTCGTAGGTCCCGCACAATTTTGTCATTACCATACTGATTACGAAATTGTAGGTATTTCGTCTTCTCTATGTTAACTTTCAAGTTATTCCGTGTGAGCCAAGATATAATGTCATCTACAGTTTTGTTAATTTCCAAGTTATACCTTCCCACAT
Organism: Agonopterix heracliana; assembly: GCA_963693445.1. Taxonomy (NCBI): domain Eukaryota; kingdom Metazoa; phylum Arthropoda; class Insecta; order Lepidoptera; family Depressariidae; genus Agonopterix; species Agonopterix heracliana. Next base: position 20,441,119 of record OY856311.1, read on the forward strand.
CTTTTGTCATGTCCGGGATAACAACAGTTAGGTCATCTGCAAAAAGAGTGCAAAAACTTTTTGTGACATTTGGTAAATCGTTGATGTACAACAAAAACATAAGAGGTCCCAGTATGCTGCCTTGCGGGACACCAACTGCATTAACTTTAGCACCTGATTTATACTTTCTTTCCCATAAATTGTCATCGATACTTTCTATTTCAACATACTGAGTTCTACCATGTAAATAACTTTTCAGCCACTCCAAAGCTTTGCCTCTTATGCCGTAATTATAGCATTTAGCCATGAGCAATTCATGTGAGACAAAGTCAAACGCCTTGCTCATGTCAAAGAATATTGCAATGGTAGGAATTGTTTTGTCTACGTATTCCAAAACCTTTGCAACTAGTTTAAAAGCCGCCAGTGTTGTTGTTTTCCCCCTCTGAAACCCGTTCTGTTCATCAGCTAAAATATTATGTCTGTTTACGAAACTTGTTATTCTACTGTACATAGCTCTTTCAAAAATTTTTGAAAGGACGGGTATAAGTGTGATTGGTCGATAATTATCAAGAATAGTTTTATCTCCCTTTTTAAATATAGGTTTCACAATGGATACCTTTAACCTATCCGGGAATGAGCCCTGTGTAAATGATACATTTATTAAGTAACTCAGTACTGGCGCCAATATATGGGATGCTTGTTTAATTAATTTTGTCGGAAGATCGTCATATCCAACTGAGTTTGTGTTGTTTAATGATTTAATAATTAATCTGATTTCATAGTCGTCAGTAGGGAACAAAAATATGCTGCTGTCAACTAGTTTTATTTTGTTATGACCTTCCCGTCGCGTATCAATTGACTTCGTACCATTAAAATCACCATTGTCAGAGTGCAGATTATTGTTGCTCACGTCATTGTCACTATTTCTATTAGAGTCAATTTTATTAGTAGAATCGTTCGTCAGACGGATAAAATAATTATTAAAAGTATTTGCGATGTCAAAAGGTTTATCTATCAACAGATTCTCAACTATAATTTTCTTAATAGTACTTCTTGGTTTATTTTCAGATAAATTCGTTTTTATTACATCCCACGACGCTCTGCATATATTTTTTGACTTCGATATATATGTAGTATTTTTACGTTGCTGAGCTGTGCTTACACATCGCTTTAATATACTACTATACTTGCGATATTTCGATTTCGCATCGCAGCTTCGTTTTCTATAATAAGCAAATCGTAACTTTCTCTTTGTCACGCATGACTTCTGTATTCCCTTTGATATCCATCCAACTGAGTTTTTCTTACTCATGATTTTTAATTTCACTATAGGAAAACACAGGTTAAAAAACAATAGCAGAGTTTCATGGAATAGCCCAAATGCACTATTTGCCTTATCACTAAACGAGACAGCCTATAATTATGAAACAATAACCTCGAACTTAGAACGTTTGGGGTTCACAAGAGACTACTTTTCATGATTTTTAACATTCAAAATTAGAATCTAAAGTTATGGGGAATAAAATCTAAAGTTGCGGATTTCATGTTACCTCGCCCCCCTGCAAAAAGTGGCAGAAATGTTTGTTAGTAGCATAACTAGTCCACATAATAAGTAGTCAAAGACTTGACCGGTTTTATTAATAGTTAAAACGGATGGAATTTAGTTTAGTAGGTTATTACAAAATTATAATAAAATGGTAGTATGGCCTTTTGGCCTTAACTGAATGAAACAATAAATCTTCAAACGTCATTACACAATAATTCAATTAGAAAGCAACAGAGAAATGCTATTTGTAGGAAAGTTGAGAAGTATGATTTACAGTACCTCCGTGCCTCCAGACTATAATTCTACTTGTTGCGTCTGTCACACTGTACATTTTATACGTAATATGTAATAGCTGTACATGTAAACGTAGAGGTAATTTGTACGTCCTTAGGGACCGTTGGAGTTGAAACATTGTGTCGAAAACGTTTAAACAATTACTAAGTGGTACATTTTGTTCATAGGGTGTTAACGGCGGTGTTTATGGAATTCTAATGTTCGTTCATTTTCTTTCTACTTCATCGTGCATATTATAGTCCTCCTAGCCGTGTTCGGCTATGGCGATTTCGACTACAAAATTATATAGGGTCGAGCTTAATATGCTGACACTTTTTCAAGGGGATGATCAAACCATCAAACTAAACAGCTTTCTCTATGGCACCAACATCGAAATCGCGAAAACGAAATCAGCTGTCCCTATTTGGCTCGAGTAGGTTTGCAGTTTTGTATGGAGCGGCAGATATTTTTTTTGCAATTTCGATATTGGTGCCATAGAGAAAGTTGTTCAGTTTGATGGTCTGATCATCCCCTTAAAAAGTGTCAGCCTATTAAGAAGGACCCTATATGTCTAGAGGTTAGTTTAAACGTTTAATACAGGGTCCAACTTAATATGCTGACACTTTTTTAAGGGGATAACAACTTTCTCTATGGCACCAACATCGAAATAGCGAAAAAAAAATCAGCGTTCCCATACATTTGGCTAAAGTAGGTTTGAAGTTTTGTATGGAACTGCACATTTTTTTTCCGCGATTCTGATGTTGGGTGCCAAAGAGAAAGTTCTTCAGTTTGACGGTCTGATCATCCCCTTAAAAAGTGTCAGCATATTTAGAAAGACCCTTCATTTTGACTTTCCTTTCGCCCGCAAAAACACATACCTATGCATAGATCAGTTTCCAAACGAAAACTTGATTTAAGCCTTATGTTGTTGTTGAAAAGCTGTTTTATTGCAGGTTGTTCCTGCAGTCACCTGCCAACCCAGACCTCCTGTACATAATATTCTTCTGTCACACTCAGCTCACTGTCACTCTTCTACTCTGCTTCATTTTTGGGAGTAAGGTAAGAATCTTTAACACTAAATTAAAAGTGAATTTTCCCTACTTTTAACAGAATTTCTTATCAATAGAACATAATGATCAAAATAGAATAGAAAACCTTATTTTTGAATTTTGTTAGAAACAACAATATTAACACACACACTCAGTTGCAGAAACGTTAATTAAAGTTAATCCTCCATGAAATCTCTTGTCGTCACTTTTTGCCTTATTGACTTTTTAAGCTAGCGAGATATTTAATGGAGGATTAACTTTAATGAGCGTTTCTACAACTGAGTGTTAGTGTCAGTTGCAGAAACGCTCATACGTCAATAAGACAATAAGTGACAGCAAGATATTTAATGGAGGATTAACTTTAATGAGCGTTTTTGAAACTGAGTGTTAGTCTATTATTAGTTTATAAAAAACAACATAACTCAATTATAATTGGAAAATGGTATGACTAGATTCAGTTTTACTATAATAAAAAAATTTAGACCTAATCACTATTCAGTGGAGACAGTAAGCAGTGGTGTATTTCTCTCTCACTCGCACTCACTCAGTATACATGTGCTGGCCTCTTCTTGTCAGAGCGAGCCCGTTTGTATGTAGTGACCTGCACGAATAGCATGCCACTCACGACAAAGCGACAAAACGGGAAAAACGTCAAGTGCGGTCTTTCTGGTTGCGCACTTGACGTGGAAGCATGTTGCGCTTGATAAGTCTATAATGACGCCTTTTATCTCGTTTGATCGCGCGCCAGTATAAATAGAGCTATACCAGGCTGCTATACTACGTCCACTGAAATAGTATAAAATGAATAATATTTTAATTAGTGATCTGTAATTGAAATGCGTAATCAAAATGACATGGCTTCACAACCGGTCGGTGTGGTGAGCGCGGTTTGAGGTGCAGGCCTACGGATGCATGTTGCTCTGTGGTTAATGGTTATATTACATTGAGAATACATTTATTTAATTGACCTATACAGGGTGCTAGGAAAAGTTAAACCACATACTCTACCCATCAAACTGAACAACTTTTACTATGGGAGCAAAACGATCAGAGCAAAAAAAAATCTGCTGTCCCATACTAAACTGCAATACCTACTCGACGTAATCGTACTTCGTTCTTTTAGTACGGGTTAGTAATGGTAGAAGACAAATGAAGTTATTTAGGAGTAAACACCAAGAGTTAAATTGTTTCTTTTATAGATACTATTCTATAAATCTATGTTTGGTCGAATCCGGCCTAAAAATAATATCACAAATAGATAACTTTCTGATGTAATGTTTTTTAATCTACCACCGCGTCGGAAGTTGTAGAGAAGTTTAATATAGATAGATAGATAGATAGATAGAAGGTGTTCCGTTGTAGAGAAGATGCGGCCAGAAACTCTACAACACACTTCTTTTAAACAAAACAAAATATACAAAGTACAAATTACAAAAATACTATATTTAAGTATATAGTGTAACATTGTCAAGACGTGCTGTTCCGTGCTGTTCCATTCCGTCTATCTTATATGCTCTATAGCAAATGACGTTCCTGAGTGACAGAAAAGGATGGAGCGACGGAAAAATGCGATGCTGTGCGGCCTGGTGCACACTTTTTTTGGTGCCACTTTTTGAGCTTCATATTTCGATTTTGTTTAGAGTTACTCTTCTTTAGTTATTCATATTCGTAGATTCAAATAATCATCGAGTTTATAGGTAGTAAATACTAAATACCTAACCTTTGACAGAGGACTTGCTTAACATGGGGCTTGAACTTTTTGTTTGGCAAGTTAATAATATCCTCTGATATCTTCTTATAATAGCGTATACAGTGCCCGATGAAAGATATGAGTCGAAATTATGAGAAATACCCATTTATATTTATTTCTTGTATTCTTATTATGAACGTCACTGTTTTTGGGAAAGAGAGACAAATTTTTGCGAACGTATAAATTATTTTCGTTAATATATTGACTGTAGAAAGTCAAAACACTGATATCTTTGAAAAGATCTCGTAGTGAATCTCGACAACGCAGATTATAAATAGATCGAATTACCCGATTTTGAGGGATAAAGATTAGCACGGCCCCACCCCAACGACATGAAAAGCCATACGAATAATAATAATCCAAAGTAATTTGTAAAACCTGTAGTGGGACGTATTTCACAAATTGTAAAATCACAAACGATAATTAGGCAGAAGATTTTCGTACACGATCCGTTTTCCATTTCCACGTTTAATCTCCCCATTAACAGGCAAGTGCGTCGCAGTATCAGTTTCAATCTGAGATTAAACCAAAATAGAGGAAGATGACTTATATATACCGAATTAAAGAAAGTTATTATGTTCAAATCTACAAGAATAGTGTATCTTGATTCTTGAATATAATGTAAGTTGTTGTAAACAAAGATATTGGTATTTATCTAGTATTAATTTTTATGTGCCAAATGTGATGTGGGTTTGTTGTGGTCAAGTTGGTGATAAACCTGGTAAAACAAGTTTGTTTGTAAAAAAGGATACCGCTATTAACGAATCTCTATTCAAACATAATTTCAATTACCTAAACTTCACTGAGTTCAGTTCAGCGCTGAGTTCATTTATTTTATCGTTCACAAAAATTATGAGCACGCGGCGTCTTCCCCTATATTGTGTCTTCTAAGGCTCTCCACGAAATAGCTGGCTCAAGTAAGGACGTGACACCAAATGCGCCCGAATTTAACACCTGTGCTCGGAAAACCTGAGGTAGTTCTGAAATACGCCCAAAATAGAATTAAATTTACATTCGTACTAAGCGCTACCTACTCCATGATTTAATTTGTCACTGTTAGACTCTGTAGACGAATTAAACCACTGGATATATTCATTTAGCTAAGTCAGAGTCTTAGGCTAATGAGGAAGTTCTATGGCTCATTCACCAGCATCTGTCCCCTTACTATGGCACAGGATTACTTCCTAATGAGAGTATATCAGTGTAACTCAAACAATATGAATGTGAAGTAAATCCTAACCCTAAGCCACAACATAAATGGGATCGTAAATCGCGCTATCGAAGTTTCCACGGAGATTTGATATAAATGCAAATTCGAATGCCAACCTTTGGTACAAAAATCGGCTAAGCCTAGAGCATGTCGGACTTGCCCATGATAGGGTTCCGTAGCCATGCACAATGGGTGAACAAGATAATTAATTGTTAGGGGCGTTTCGGATAGTGTAAAATAAAGTAGCAAAATGATCAAGAAACTTATCTTATCAATATAAGCTTGGTTTACTTAGATAATTTCGAAATTAAAAATGATTTTTTTTTTATTTTTAACAGTTTTTGTGCTAGTAGTATATTTGTGTACTTGCCAAATTTCGATTCAATAGGTAATTTTGTATGAGGGAGTAATTGACAGACAGATAGAATGGACGAAAGTATAAGGGTTCCTTATGAAGTGGTAGAATCAAAAATGACGTCAGAAAGTTATCTAGTATGTGATATTATTTTGAATAAAAAAATTTGAGTTTGAGTGAGTTTGAGTTTGAGTTTGAGTTTTGTGTGACTACGGAACCCTAAAAATAAGTTTACTAAGTACCATAAAGTAAAAACTTGTTAAACGATTTATTAAACAAGTAGGATGATCAGCGAGCTGCTAAGTTTTGAGAGGTTTTCTACCAGACAACACCCGTAAAACTTATCGGAAAATAATATCCAAACTTCTTAACTAACCGCTAAACTTCGGATAGAAAACTAATTTTAAAATTCTACTTTATACGAGCAGTTATCCTGTAATAAGAGTAAGCAAAAGTTGTCACTAAGCTGGTTAGAACTTGGGTACTTTTATTGCTTAGTTCTACTTAACCGTGAATAAGCAGAGAAACAAACTCATCTTACTCAAACTTATTTAAGAGGCTAGACGATTAAGACACATTTTCTCGATAGAAAAACAAGGCAAAGTAGCCTTCTTTTTTATCTTTAAACGCTTGGAACGGCTAAACGGTGAATAATGGAAACACGAGACATGATTTAAAAAAAAGAGTTTGGTATTTCATAAATTTTGATTATAGCAGAATTGAAGTTAATTAATTAGAACAATCACAATAAAATAAAGTTTGTTTTTGCGCTTGCGTTGCGCGCGCGCGCGCGCCGCCTCATCCTAATGCAATATGATTATGCTAAAAGTTAAGTTATTACAGTAAAATTATTATAAGTAATACAATGATACTAAATAGATATTTCTCCCCTCCGGAAGAAAAGCGTCAATTGTCGTCCCGAGAAAAGTAGTATACTAACCTCGGACAGTAAATAAGAAAGCCTCAGATCACATGTTTGTTAACCTCAGCTTCGCCTCGGTCAACAATTACATGAGATCTGACACCTTTCTTACTTTCTTGTCCTCGGCGTGTAATCTAGTATAGTTACAAATTATGTACCGTGAGAAGAGGAGAGGAGGATTTTATGGACACATCTTTAAAAGTGTTTAATCTGTTATTAAAAACATCAAGTTCCGAATGCTTTCCACTTAACTCATTGTATTCCCGGCACATTCTTGATATTGGGTTGAAAAAGGAACTATATGTATATTAGCGTCGGTAGCGGACTCACGGACAATATGCCATGTACATAATATGAGTTTTTCTAACTTATATACATAGGTAATTACAGTCTGCACTCCAACGGTGAAGGAAAACGTAGTATGGAAACCTGCATTCGCTGAAGAAGAAATTCCGATGCGTATGTGAAGTCTACTAACGCATGGTAGACAAACTAGAAGTTCCGGAAAAATCTCCTTTTTACCCTGATTCATGTATTTTTAACAAAATTTTCTAAAACACGGTTTTTCCACTAATTTAGTAGGCCTAAACATCATTTTCTTTGCCTCAGATCTAAAAAAAAAATAGAAATCTACTAAAAGTGTCGCACTGGGTTTAGTTTATGGCCTACCTACTTCCTCTCATTTCTGAGAGGAAGTCTAATGAAGCCTTTGCCCTTGACTTTTTGATATCCTAATCCGTATCCAAAATGTCAATACCTAATAACATTCCCTAAATCACCTGGTACTTTATATTAAGGGTCGGCACTACCCTAATCGGGTAAAACAGGGTTCGGCGTTCCGACTTTTGAGGATAGTAAATAGCTATATTTAGAAACAAAATTAATACCATCGCTTCTTTAAAAGATGAAGTACAAGATGAACAAAAAAAAATTTCAGTAAAATTGTGTAATTACATCAGAAAGTAATCGAGAATTTCATGAAAAACTCCAGAATAGCACTGCCGCGTTCCGAGTCCTGTGATTTAGTGAAACAAAATAAAACAACAAAATATATTTCTAATCAATGGCAAAACATCAAAGAACACTTTAAACAAATCAGTTTTTCGATACGACTTCTAGTTTTTTTGCAATTTGTTACCAAAAATCACATATTTTTTTGGACGTTTTCTTCATACAAATTACTATGGGCCGTCAATCGTTCGAAATCATTGCAAATAGACCGGTGACCGGCAACACCCAACCCTGTCTTAGAAGATTAATGAACAAATCCATTTGTAGCTAAAGTAGGCAAAGTAACTTATAAAAAACCGGGCAAGTGGGTGTCGGGCCACATGCAGTGTAGGGTTCCGTAGTTGCCCGTCACGTATGTGGACTTAGAAGTACATTTTATAAATTGGTCGACTATTACTCGTTATTATAACAGAATAACTGTAAGTTTATTACTATTGTTACTAGCAAACTAAGGATTGATAATCTGAAATCATCATCATCATCGTCAGATATGTTTTAAATAAGAGTGAATTCTGTACCGCAGTAGGTAACTCAAACGATTGACTTTGTAAGTCATTTGCACGACAGAATTTTGCGCGAAAAGACATTGCGCGACACAAGACAACACAAAGGAATTTCACAAAAGTTACTTTCCGGGCACTGTTTGGTAGTTTTTGGTTATTTTGGTAATTTATGGTAGTTTTGAGTCTTTCGGTAGTTTTTGGTAAATTTTCTTACAAAAGTAACCAAAAAGTTATTTTGGTAGATTTTCGTACTTTTCGGTAGTAATTTTTGGTTATTTTGGTAGTTTCTGTTTTTTTTGGTAGATTTTCGTACTTTTTGGTAGATTATTGTTATTTTGGTAATTTTTCGTACTTTTTGGTAGTTTATGGTTAATTTGTTACATTTGGTTCATCTCATTTCATTTTATTTATTTACCTTAAATTGTAGGTAGGTACATAAGTTACAGATGGTAAGTACAGAGTACCTATTAGTCACACTACAATATAATTTATAAACATTAAGAAAAAAACAGATTTAAACAATAGGTGCCAGACAATAACTTAACTACCACCTTTCACTTACTACAATTAAATTAGTTAAATGTTATAAAATCAGTTAAATGTGATTAGTTAAAAATTATAATAACCTATTGAGGTACAAATAATCGGTCTGCAACACATTTTTTTCTACTCAGATTGATGCCTGTTTGTTTACTTATACTGAAGAAACTAATTAAAGTCATAGGGACACTGTTCGATTAATAATTCTTTAACCTTCTTCAGAAATTTCTTGTCGGCTTTAATGTCATCTGGTATTTTACTATACACAAGAACAGTATTCGACTTTATTTTGTAGTCCTTAGCATCGATGCTAGTCGGTAATTTGGTACCAGTAGCTCATTTTTGCGAGTTAAATTTAATCTCTTGCTACGGAATACTACGGGGTATCGTCTCACGATTTCGCACAGATCGAGGATATACGAAGCTGTCACACTGAGTAATTTAAAGTCGGTAAACAAGGATCGGCATGACACCCTTACTGACTGAATTCCGCTTACGATTCGAATGTAGGTACCTCTTTTGCAAAACATATATTTTATTTATGTCAAAAAACCCACCCCGTAGCCAAGCCGTCAAGAACTCTTTTGTTTTTACGGTAGTTTTTGGTAATTTTCATTCTTCTATCAAATATTTCCAAAAAGTATAAAAATCTACCAAAATAACCAAAAACTACGAAAATCTACCAAAATAACCAGAAACAACGAAAAACTACCAAACTAACCAAAAACTACCAAAAAACCAGAAACAACAAAAAAATAATTACTAAACTACCAATAATTACCAAAACCTACCAAAAGAACCAAAAACTACCAAAAAAACCTAAAGAACTATTGACATTGTACTAATTTTTTTCTTTAAAATTACTTCTTGTTAATATTGCTGTGCCCTTTCAGGATTCATGTACCCACTTTAGCTACTAAGTAACACCTACTTATAATGTTCTTGTGTCGCACAATGTCCTTCAGCGTGACGAAAATTACTGCTGAAATTTACCAAAATCTACCAGCCCTGTTTCAAATTCTACTTAAATTCTACCAAATAATATTAATGTCGTTACAGATGGTTAAAATTTAATATAAAACACGTTTTTGAACAAAATATTATCAATTTTATCTAAACGCTCATCATTACACATGTTATTTTCGCATTTTTGTATAATTTTTATTGGTTTTCATCACTTTGTAACATGGATGCTTCAATTTTCAAATAAATATTAAATTTGGTCGTCCCTACGCAAGTTTAAATTTAGTACAGTTTTCTGTGTCTCATAAGCAGAGTCAGAAATTTTGGTAGCACTTTTAATTATGTCAAAGGGATTGCACGTTTATCGACTTCCGATTGTGTCCATATACGGGTAATTTTTTATCACTGCGGATAACACCAGCATGTATTCTACTCATCAAACTGAACAACTTTCACTATGGAGCCAACTACAAAAGAGCGAAAAAAAAATCAGCTGTCCTATACAAAACTGCAGTACCTACATATTCGACTCAAATGTATGGAACAGCTGATTTATTTTCGCTATTTTGAAGTTCGATACATGCTGAAGTTATCCGCAGTGATATAAAATATACCCGTATATCGACATTATTGGAAGTCGATAAACATGTAATCTCTTTGACATATTAAAAGTGCTAGGTACCAAAATTCCAACTCTGTTTAAAAGCCCTCTTTTGTAAAAAAAAATAACATTAGGCGATATGATTAATATTTGCTGTACTAGAAGTGAGTTCGGTGGCGCATTGCGGAGAGGTATGGACTCTCAATCAAGAGGGCCGCGTTCGAATCCGCACGGACAACATGCCACGAACCAATGAGTTTTTCTAACTTATGTACGTATTACCGACTGCTCTCAAAGGGTGAACGAAAACATCGCGAGGAAACCTGCATAATACAGACGAAGAAATTCTGATGTATATGTGAAGTCTACCAATCCGCTTTGGGCATGCGTGGTGGACTTACGCCCAAACACCCTCCTAGAAGGTAGGCCTGTGCCTTGCAGTGGGACGTATACAGGGTGTTACAAAAGTAAGAATACATTTTTAAAACTCTTAAGGGGGTTGTTTAGACCGTCAAACTGAACAACTTTCTCTATGGGACCAACATCAAAATCGCGAAAAAAATTTCGGATACCCCATAGATTTTTAGCTCGAGTCGATTTGTAGAGTATAGAACATAAATTATATTTTTCGCGATTTCGATATTGGTCCCATAGTGAAAGTTGTTGAGTTTGATGTAGACCATCAAACCACCCCCTTAAATGTTTATTTGTATTTTTGTAACACCTTGTATAGGCTGATGATTATGATGATGATGTACTAGAAGTTCCGGAAAACTTGCAAACCCTGCAATCGTTTTCTCAGCCATTTGTATTGCCAGCTTAGATTTTATTAGCCTGAATCCTTGCATTTTTAAATACATTAACATTTTCGAATACCCAATTTCTACTAAAATCTACTAAACAATTTTGCCCTAAATATACCAATAAAGAAGAAATCTACTAAAAGTCGTCACACTGATGATGTCCTTTTGCGCAAATGTTTTTGAAGGCAATCGTTCCAGTTACTGCAAAATTAACTTTTATTCCGTGCTTAAAATATTATATCTGACGATGATTATGATGATAAAAGATTACAAACCCTTAGTTTGCTAATACCAATAATATTAAACTTATAATAATTTCATTATTCTGTTAAAAGTTTTAATTTGTTCTGTTAAAATAATTTTAAGTTTTTTTAAGCCTTAGTAATACTGTGATCTAATTAGCTAGAACCCATCCTATCCTACCACCAGGGGTGATCTTTGATCAGTCACATTATAGGTCCATCACGGTACTGTACTGTTGCTGTAAATGTCAATTTCGACCTACGGCTCTCAAATCCAGATGCTGCAGGATGATTGCCACGCACAACCAAACATTCAACATTAATTTAATGTGGTAAAATCTGCCTTCCGAGTAGTAGGTACCCTAAATTCGGTCGGACCTACGACCCTGCCAGGATAGGGTCGGCCGACCAGACTTTTTAGTCCTTACTAATTGGACTCTAGACCAACAGACTAGTTACGTCCTTTAATTCAACGAGGTAAAATGTTGTGTCACCAGGTAGTGTTCACTTTTTCCTTCACACCAGTAAACATGCCAGCCAAGCTGTCGCGCGCTGCAGCCGACCAAGTTTTTTGCAAGAAAAGTATTACCAAAAGCTATCAAATTGATTTGTTCATTAATCTTATAAGATAGGGTTGAGTGTTGTCGGCCACCGGTCTTTTTCTTTTGACAGATATGTCAAACGGGCCGTAGGTAGTGCCGACCCTTAAGGCAGTGATATAATGGGACCATTTCTGAAGGCGACCAGTAAGCCAAATGTCTTCAGTTTAGTAGATCATTTGGCTGTAATGAGTCACGGGCTGACAGCCAAATTGGATCGTGACGTCATCAGACAATGGATTTTGGCTGGCCCTTCGATTTAATTAATGTGGATATTGAGAATAATTACAAAATTGTCATATTTGGATTTAAGTGTCATAATAGTCACTCCTCCTAATAATAGAATTTTCTCAATTCGTTAAATCAGCTACATCGATTGACGAACATGATAGAAAAATGATCGGACATTTTGATAGTTGATACGACACAATAATTTCTTTAAGAGAAGTTTATTCCGAGAGTGCAAATGCACGCTGCATACAAACGTACTATGGTGATATTATCAATATTAACCAATTAAAGTCAATGCATTTTTTCAGATACAATCTAGAAACGAATCTCTATGCTTGTATGAAGTCAGATTTTTGTTAAAATATACAGTTTTAATTCTAGTATTAATTTAAGATTTGTATGGAAATCTTTGAGGCACTGTAACTTTAAAACTATACATTTTAGCGAAAATCTGACTACATACATGCATAGAGATTTGTTTCTAGATTTTTTTTGCAAAATGTCATTGACTTTAAATGGTTAGTATTGAAAATATCACCATAGTACGTTTGTATAGAGCGCGCCAATGGTAATATACCCTTAAATCTATATTGGAAGGGAAAGTAGAGGGGAAGAGAAAAAGACCTAGAAAGAGTTATCTAGCACAGGTCAAAGAAAAGCTAGAATCTAGTATCAAGAATTCAAATCACTAGCGGAAAAGTACAGATCATTTGAACCTCCTGTACAAAAGGCCATGGTTGCCAATTTCCTGTCATCATCATCAGCTTTTAAACGTCCCACTGCAGTAGGTCTACTCTTCTATTTCTATCTCCTAATTGAGGATGTTTAGGCGTTAGTCGACCACGCGAGCCCAATACGGATTGGTAGACTTCACATTCGCATCTGAATGTCTTCCTTGGCAATGCAGTTCTCCTCACTATGTCGTTCGTGCGGATTCAAACCCGGACCTCACGATTGGGTGTCCATCTCTCTCCGCAACGCGCTACCGACGCTCTCCTGTATCCATCGAATTATCCTGTATCCATTATAAATGCGGTGTCGGTGTCGAATGCTCGGCGGAGTAACAACTCTGTTTCGAACGTTCGTCGGACTCCTGACGATGCTCCTTGGTGGAGCGAAACACGTGTAGAGTTGAAATTATTTGGTAGACAGGTTGTATTAAATAACGTAACAACTTTGTCTACTAGATATTTAGACGTGGAGGTCTCGACACAATCGTCTGATCTACCTATACACAAGACCTATATTTTTTTTTTTTTTTTTTTTTATATTATTCGGGATGCTAACAGCCTCTTTTACAAAATAACACTTAAATAACAACCATCAGCCATTTACAAGCATCCACATATAAATTTTATACATATAAAACAATCAATTTACTCGTACGTTTCTATAAATGGTATTCTGAGTAGAAACTATTAAGTATCAATAGTCTTATCAACTAACAACTTTTTTGTAAGTCGAGCACTACAGCTAAATAAGTCAAATCGAGCGTCCTAATTCAAAATATTAAGCTGTTTACAAGTTCTAGGAAAAAGGTTTCCTCAAAGTAATGCAATTCAATTCATTGTGTACATTGTAAATGCTTTAACCATATTTTTGTTACCAGGCGTACATGGTGTACAAAGGACACGGGAAGGACGACCGAGAGAAAACTGGCAAGTTTCGGTCCAGGCCAGCCGATTCTACGTACACTATGACTACCAATCGAAGCGCTAGGTTCTGTGACAATATGACGGAGAGAGAATTAGAGGTAATATTGTCTTTTTGGAAAGAACCCACACTGAAAAAAAAAATTGTTTACTTCAACCAAGATCTTGTTTGTGATAATCATACATCATGAATCCATACGAGCATGTCAACATCATGACTTCTGTGACTAAGAGAACTTTGTTAAACGAATTCGGCTTGCTGTTACAACTACCATCTTTTGTTTTTTGTAAACATTTCAATTATTTTGGTGCTAACTAAGAGAAAATACTTATTAGTTGGATAGTTGGAGCGCATTTTTTTTTCAGTGCAGATCTGTGTTTAGTATTTTTATTACAGTATGATAAATTATAATGAATATGCTTATGAGTAACACTAGGTCTTACTTAACTATGGTGACGCCCCTTTAGGACATGGCAAGTTTAAAACTAGCCAAGATTTATTACAAAAGGCTTTCAATTTGATTCTATTCAAACTAACTACCAATTTCTAACTCCAACTTTGTTATAAAGTATAATAATCCAATCCTTGTAAAGATAATACAGAAATGAGAGATTACCAGTGTGGCATAATAAAGGCAAGACTAAACAGGGTTTTACCATGAGTTTTCAATTTGGTATGGCAGTATTTTGTTCTCAACTTCTAGGAGAGCTGTACAAAATTCAATAGAAAATTGATGTCGTACCTAAACTACAGAAGTAAAGTACAGTGAAAACTCGTGAGAGGCCTAAAGAACATCCTTGACGAATTGAATTTGTGGTAACTGCCACGATTTATAAGTCTCGCTGATATCGTTACTGCGGTACTAACTCGCGCCAGTTTAAAGCAAACCTATAACGTTACTGCAATTTTTAGGTGTTCTAAAAGCAGGTTTATAACTTTTTTACGATCCTGTTTCAGCTTACTCTAGTCGTAATCAGAAACCCAATCCATTTCAGTATATTTTTTACTTTTACTACCTGATTCGCAAGCCACCGTTACGTGTTTACTGATATCGTCCTGTGACATGTCTCAACGGAATAATTTAAATTTTTATGTAACGCTACTTTTACTGTCATTTTAAACAGAAATCTCCCATTGATTTTGATTTATGTTCAAATCACCCTGCATCAAACAGTTTTACCATAACACTGTCACATTCGTGTCTTTGGACAAATAAGCGTTTTTTTTTTTTTTTCATTTTTCATCGATTTTCATTAATTTTGATGGACATAAAACCATATTATTTTAGATGTAGAGTAACTCAAAACATGAATTTCTTCACAATTCAAACTACGCGAATGCTATAAAATCATTATAAAAAATAAAAAATGCTATCAAAAATGAATTTTGATCTGCAGTATTTTCTGAGATGTTACTTTTTTAAGACTATTTCACCACTTCTATATATGTTCTTAAAAGCTTATCTGGCAGTTTCGTATAAAAGATATAATTATTATGTCAAACGATCTGTCAGATCAGCTTTTAAGAAACTATCCAGATGTTGTGAAACAGGCCATTATGTAATAAGTTAAATTTACCAAAATCATACATAGAGTAAAAATATAAATTCTAATAGTTTTTTTTTTCACAAAAGGAGGAATTCCGAAAAATCTGCAATCAACTAGAGAAACTACGCGAAAGATGCGGCGCAGGCGCCACAGCAAGACGAATTACCGCCATGCAAGACGCCTCAGCGCTGCACGACCGCAAACCACAATCCTCAGATCATTCCGCCCCATTAAAACTTAATACGGTCTTCAGTGCAGTTGCCGACAGACTCATGTGCACTGTAACACCAGCTGAAGAATCCAGCAGTAGTGGTAGAGACCTACCATTTGAAGCACCACCTGCTTACAAGCACAAAACCTTCAGTCCAACAAAAAGCATTGAAAATACAAATAGTAATGTTGAACAAAGTCATACTGACGTAACAACAGACTCTCCTAAGAAACGTAATGAGATAAGTGAAGAGAAAGAAGAAAACGGAGTGTTCAAAATATCTGGTGAAGCGAATTGTAGTGACATTAGACCTCCAGAGGTCGCTCGTAACGGTTTAAATGGTAAAAGTGAGAAAAGTGAATTGAAGTCCAGTCCTGGAAGTGCGGAGACTGTGAAAGGTGTTAGATCAGGACATGCAAGAACTCATGCTATAGTTATAAACTTAGATGATAAAAGTCGCTTTACTGAAGAAGTCACTGTCTAGAATATTCTTTGTTTTTGTGCTGCGAAGTGAATTATAATTGCCGCAATTGTGACGTGGGGGCAGGCTCGACTCGCCCATTAGGTACGTTTAGATAATAGATCTCACTTGAAAGAAAGTTACGGTAAGACACAAGAAAGTTTGTACAGTATAAACAAATCTGATGATAAAACCGTCTGCGGCATTAGTGATTTGAAGCTACCGATAGGAATTTGGTTTTTAATTCTAGTCTAAGATACATTCACGTCAACAGTAAAATTTTTATGTTACGAATATTCTAGAAATCGTTGATTTGATGAATGATTATTGATGAGTATTACTTGTCAAGTAAGGCTGTTATTGATTTCATATCGCTCCAACATTCCGTTGTTTTCACGTGATTTCATAGATATCGCGACAAAGTTCGTTCGCAACGACATTCCGTTAAGATTTCATATTAAAATAAATAATGCTAGTCCTATACTGTGATTTGTTATTTATAATGTAAATAGTTATAAAAACTGATAACGTTAAATCTTCTCAAATATTTAATTAATCGTTTTCAAAATGCATATCAAATCAGAACTTCCTTTGTGTACAGTTGTTTAGAGAGATTTGTTTCTATATCTTATATTTATTATATTGAATAGGATTTAGATTTAATAAGATATAATATTTGAATTAAGAAAAAAAGGTTTTTGTTACGATTTCTTATAATAATTCAAACTTTTCAGAATAATCGAAAAACGGTAAGAACTATAAGAGAAATTGTTTTGCTTAAAATATTTAACTAAATAGTTTATCTATTCTCTTTTCTTCTTCACACGGTGGGAATGCTTAAACTTTTGTGTACTGTTAAAATAGGAATAGCAAACACTAAGTTTGCTTGCATTTTCTCATTCTGAACTTTGAAGTAAGAATGCTTTGTAAATAAAATCCGATATCCGAAGAAAGTTTATATCCAAAGTTAAACATTGGAACATTTTGGTTAGTATTTCATCCAAAAACAGCTCTTATCTTATAGTTTTGTGGCTTGTAAACATTGACTTTAAATACTACTTAAAACTGATATCCGTATAATACGTTATAGAAACTATCTTGTACTTTACTGATATCAGTAACAAGACTTTTAACAGTACCTATATCAGAAACACTTTTAAGTATTTTGAAATTGATCACCAATTCCATCATCATCCTTTGGTCTAACAACATTGGAAGGGTCACGGGTGGAAATGAATAAAATCGGCGCATGATCGTGTAGAATGATGCAATGAAAAGGAAGCCTATGCCCAGTAGTGGTTTGATGTGGGCTCATTTGATTTGATTATCGAAATTTTATTAGTAGTTACGCGTTTATTCGTGGATAATTAAAAATTCGAATTACTAAACTTCCTGGTTAACACACTGGGACACAAAATTAATAAAACTTGCATATTATTCACTTTACCCAAATTATATCATTTAATCTACTTCTAACTCTCTTTTATTACATTTCCTTCCTAATAATATCTATAAAATCTTTACTTACATCTATGTTCATTTTTCGGCCCAAATAGCTGATGGAAATATAAACTTAAATACATTCACAGCAAGTGGACCCTTATTTTGCCTCTCCCAATCCCAATCAGTAGAGTAGGTCACACTTGTTAGTGACAGGAGGCCCACCCTACAGTCGGACGTATACTGTACAATGGCAGCGATATATTAGAATACCCATGTCAAAATGTGTATCCGTGTCAGAATCCGTAACTACATCCCTAGCACCTCTAACGCAAAGTAACGAAAGTTTCAGTACCTAGTGATGCCAACTTCAATTTACCTTTTCAAGTTTCCTTTGTCACGTCTTCTGGAACATTCAGGAACATTATGTATTAAATTTTGCATAAATTATAAAGTGTCAATGCAAAACATGAACGCATTGAACAACAATACGACAATACTACCCATATTACCGATAATATAATTATAATACTATAATTCCTTGATTTTCGACAGTTGACTATCAAGTAGAAAAGCAAATCTAGATACAATATGTCACAGAGAAATCATCTGAAATATGAAAATACTACACCCCTGTTAAAGATATTATTTTAAAGCCTGAAACCTTAAGGTGGTTGCAGAGTTGTCAACTTCATACAAAACTTTGTCGTAGAACACTCGTAGACGGTATTAATAAGAGTAATGTTTTAAATATGGGAAAATAGAAAATCTTGATTGCGCGAATCAAATAATATTTACAATTTATAATATACTTACGGAGATATAAAGCTTTGAAATTTTGTATGAATAATTTTAAAGCTTGATATCTTCGTAATTATATAATAAATTGTAAATATTATTTGATACGCGCAATTTCGATTTTCTAAGCTATTTTTCCATTATATAAAACATTACTTTTATAAATACCATCTACGAGTGTTCTACGACAAAGTTTTGTATGAAATTGACAACTCTGCAACACCACCTTAATCGGACTTCTGCAATGCAATTCTCTAAGTATATATCGTCACAACCTTAACTTCGTCGTTGCAACATTGGCGATCTATCAATTCGGTATTCGCTAAGCTTATGTCATGTGTTAAACTTATATAAAACATCGACGATCAGCACTCGTAGCATGCTACACGTAATACGGCTGTATCAAGTCTTTTGTCTCGTTCGTTCGCGAGCAAATAGAAAGAGGGCGAAGGCGTGATAGCGCTGTATCACGGTGGCATGCTACCCATGCTGAAGGATGTTACTTGTAGGTAAGCTCATCGATGTTTTTGACAGCGATGTGACGTTTAGAGAATCGCACCCCTGATTTTAGATATGTTGTGATGAACCAGCGGCGTGAAACATCTTGAGAGTCACGTTGCAAGGTTTGCCTCGAACACTTGTCTCTCGCGTGGTGTTCGCGCGGTTCGCGTCTCAGCCTACCACGAGGCTCCAAAATCCTTCTCAGTTGTTCTTACTCAAAAACAATCCTCGAAATTGGATAGACACTCCCTCAAACTACTTGACACTGGCGAAATTTAACAAGGAAACGCCATTAAATAAAAATAGAATAGAAACATCTTGATTATTTGCATAGCTTGATATAAGAAATTCTTGCTGTAAATTATTCATACTATTTCACTCTTTAAACTTTGATGTGAGAAATGTAAATACATATTAATACTTGAGCCATTGAAAGACGACTAGTGACATTAAGTGTTGTAAATACATGTATCTGTATATAATGTACTAATTATTTTATATTAAAACGTATTATTATTCATTACTTAAGGATAGTATTAATAAACGCCATATTTCTGCCAATGATAATGCTGTAAATAGTAGTTTTACATTAAGGTCCAAAGCACATGGGCTTCTCGGTTAGAGTTTGGAAATCGATAGTTGACGAGATAGATCAGTATCGTACCTAAGTGTTTATACGTATATCAATAAAATATTACACACTATTTATATATCCCAAAATAGTATCGTCCACAATAATACAACCGATACTGCCGTTTTATATAACTTTTCATTGATATAGGTCAACCAGAATCTCATGACACAAAACAAAAGTAAAAAAATATAGATTTTCACATGGTAGTGTCAAATTGTCATCTATCTAGTCAAAGTAGGCCCTGTACACTGTACAGACGGTGACTTTTTGTAGCTATAATAACGCGCTCTTGTTAATTGCGTGACTTTGCTTTGACTTTTATTGCTGTACTAGTAAATAACGCACTATTGTAGCGATGCACACACATGTTTTTAGCGATGCACACGCGCGTGTGCATTGTGGCAAAGCCTGTGCGATGAATAACTGATAAAAATATAAGTAATGTGTCGTGGCTGTATCGTGTTTGCATCGATGCTGCTTCACGACTAAATTGATGCAGAAGCGCTTCAAAAAGTAGCAATGTGTAAATGGCCCTAATCCAATGTGTTGCTTACTATAAAATTCAATTTCCTCATTTGTCATCAGATTCTGGTCCACCTATAGTATCGATAGTATAATACAATAATATTATCATCGATATATTGTTATATCACTGGAAACTACACTTTTTTAATTACCCTTATCGATTCAATTGACAA
This sequence comes from Agonopterix heracliana, assembly GCA_963693445.1. Classification (NCBI taxonomy): domain Eukaryota; kingdom Metazoa; phylum Arthropoda; class Insecta; order Lepidoptera; family Depressariidae; genus Agonopterix; species Agonopterix heracliana. Next base: position 20,461,638 of record OY856311.1, read on the forward strand.
CTTCCGTAATAATATTATTTTCTCACCTCCGGACGGAAAGCGTTAATTGTCGTCCCGCTAAGCTAAACGAAGTTGTCGCTTTCCACCTCCGTCGAGGAGAAAAATAGTATACTAATATACTATAACTGAACAACGGTGGGTGTCTTGAGTGGCCCGTGTGCTTATGGTAGATATTAAAATAAATAAGAAAAGTATGAATTGGAAACATTTTAATTTTGATGATTTATAATGTAATTGAGTGTTATTGTTATTTTAAAACAAAGGAATTGAAAAATATTTCAAGAAGGAATTTTAAGTGTAAATGATATAAGAAAAAAAGGAGGCAAAGTGAAAAAATACTTGTAAGATAATTTGTAGGTATGAAAAAGTTTAATCAAAAAGTCCCGTAAATCTTTTTTTATATCTGTCCAAGTAGAATAATTATAAGCATAAGCCTATGCTCACGACTATATTCCCGAGGGGGTAGTCAGAGAAATTCTGAAAACTCAGAACATCCACTGAAACCTCAGAAAATCCACAAGTAGAATAATTAGGTATACTTATTTGTTTCATATTTAATAGTAGATTATAATTCCGTTCCTTAGTTTAACTCTGACACCAGGGCTTGCCCACTCGATAAGAAGAAGAAGTGAAGGGATGTTCTGAGTTTTCAGAATATCTCTGACTACCCCCTCGGGGAATATAGTCGTCAGAATATGATATGCATGCTTATGCTTATAATTCCTTTCATCGCTGTATTTATTTATTTCTGTGTGTTTCTCTGCCTTCCTAGCAAAATTAATAAGTATCTGCAATATATTGATGAAAAACACTTTTGATGAAATTACATTTCAATTTGCAAATGGAAATCAGATCTTTAATGCCGGCGAATGACAAAAGCCACCATAAACTGAAACTGAAATTGTTGCCCTAAATTACTAATGTACCCAATAAACCGAACAATGTAGGTATTCAACTTCGTTAATCATTTGTCTAGATTTAATTATAAATAGTTTATTTTGAGATACAAATTTCAATCTTGAGTTGATAATGTTATTCAGATTTGACGAAGCCTGCGTCTGATTTGCACATTTTGTTAATTTGCATACATAAGTTCATATACAGGGTGTTTTATAAGTAACAATAAATATTTAAAATTCGTAAGGGGGTTGTTTAGACCGTAAAACTGAACAACTTTCTCTATGGGACCAACATCGAAATCTCAAAAAAAAATTGATATCCCATACATAATATTTTAGCTCTAGTCGATTTGTAGAGTATGGAACATCAATATTTTTTTTCGCGATTTCGATATTGGTCCCATAGTGAAAGTTGTTCAGTTTGATGGTCTACACCACCCCCTTAAAGGTTTATTTGTATTTTTGTAACACCTTGTATACATAATTATTATATTCACGCCCACCACTATCCCGCAGGGCTAGGCATATACTACGGCTCGCCACACCCTACGATTCTGACATACTTCTTTCGCCCAATCCACTTTCATACATCTCTTCATTTCATTCAAAATACCATTTTATTTTGATCGCGGTAAGTTCTCCTCGGACGACAAATCGCCCTCTCTCGACTGTTCCACTAACATTGTGATCGATAAATCTCCCTAGTGAGTAGACATTTTGTAAATTTAGTTTTTATTTTTCTAATAAACAATACTGATATTGAGTTTTAATGGACTGAAAACTACGCGAGTTTTTTAATTCACCCACAACTTTGATAAAGTCTCAAATGGACTAAGTATATTACGCGGGACAAAAAGGTACAAATCGAAAATTAATTATTTACAGTCATTTACATAATAATTATTAAAACAACTATCATTCATTATTTATATCGCCTTTGACTTAATAAATTAAATCTCGGAATTTTGATTACTTCGGAAGCTATGAATAATAAATATTATTAGTAGTTCGGAAGGTATTGCGTTTTCCCCAGAGCATAATAAAATTAAGATGATAAAAAAACATTTTTATTATAACGTGAAGGAAAACATAGTGAGGCAACCTACATACTTTAAACAAGAAAAATTCTTATGCGTAATAATAAGTAATTAACTAATAAGGTGTCTTATACGGTGTAAACAAAATTTAGACAGAACTACCTACTGAAAAACCGTTTATAAAATGTACCTTTTTGAGAACCGAATTGTTTTTTCAACTTTTCACACAAATTGAAAAACCATTGTAGCCGAATTTTTTCCATTTTCAAATAATATTTACTTATGTTGATCAGCAATTGTTTCTGAAGAATTTATTATTAACACCTTGTATATTGCATGAAGCATTTACTACCTGATGTTTTATTAGCCTTTATGATGTGGTAATAAATTGATAATAATATTATGTATATGGGCAAGAGGATGATGATGATTGTGGTAACCAAATTAAGTAATATGTGGAAATAATTATCATTGGACAGTGTTAATAATATTTTGATGAATGTTAGAATTGGTTGTATTTTAAAATAAGATTGTAAATAAAAAGTGTTGTTCTAAATTATTGCTTCAAGCTATTTTCTAAGTTGCAATAAATAAGTAAGATATTGTGATTAATGAATGAGTTTCTATTTCAATGCATATAAATATATATAACTTATAAGAGATATGCTATAACGTCGTCGATGTAAAAACTGATGTTGACTATCTCAATAAAAAATGTTTTCAAAATTACTTTGGCTATATCTGTAATTCTGTATGCTATATTAAGTCACCCAAACGGCAATGGCAGAGGGCTATGCTCTGAGTTTCCTTGCGAGATCGAATCGGAAATGAAGAAATCCGCGTAAGAACCAGAGTAGCTGACATAGTCCAAAGAATTGCTAAACTAAAGTGTCAGTGGGCGGGGCACATTGCTCGCAGAACTGATGGCCGATGGGACCGAAAAGATCTCAGGAGGCGACCGCGTTGCAGAAAGCGCAGCGTGTGTAAGGCCACGAGGTGGACCGATGACCTGGTGAAGGCGGCGGGAACTCGTTTAATGAGAGCGCAGTACCGCTCGTTGTGGCAATCCTTTGGGAGAGGCCTATGTCCAACAGTGGACGTCCATTAGCTGAGATGATGATGATGATGATGATTTCTATAATAAAATCACACTGAACAGAATTTCGGTAGATATTCTGAGTAGTAATTATATTAGTAAGTAGACGAATATTGTCACATGACTCGTGAGAGTATCATAAAGGGCATAATAAGGTGGTTTCCGTCCATACAAAACGTTGTCGTATAACACTCGTAGACGGTATTAATAAAAGTAATGTTTTATATATGGGAAAATAGCTTAGAAAATCTAGTTTCCGCGAATCAAATAATATTTACAATTTATAATATTATTACGAAGATATCACGCTTTGAAATTATTCATACAAAATTTCAAATCCTTATATCTTCGTAATTATATTACAAATTGTAAATATTATTTGATTCGCGGAAACTAGATTTTCTAAGCTCTTTTATTATTTGTGTTATACGACAACGTTTTGTATGAAATTGACAGCTCTCCAACCACCTTAAGGTGATAAACAGTATGTGCTACTATAACAGAGGGTTGGTGGCGCTAAGCGAGGTACTAGTATGTACGGACAGTATTGGACGGTCAATCATTAGAGTCCGGATCTTAATCAGCTCGTATGATTTGATATGTATCAATGACTTTTTCTAACTTATGTACAGTCGCCATCAGATATATTATAGCAAACAAGGTGGTCAAATAATCTAAGCCGTTCTAATTTTCAATAATTTCTTTGCAACAATCAAAAATATCTGCATGCCTAGAACATCAAATTTATCTACGCAGTTAAAAAAAAAGACCAATACATTTCAATTTTAAATAATTAAATAAAAAAGATTGTAAAGAAATAATAGGAAATTTGCTGTTCTGATATTTATGACCATGTTAGATATAATTTGTAACATTTACTGTAAAGAATAAATTGAAAATTAGCAGTGCTCAGAAACATTTAACACCTTGTATGATACGATATGTCTGATGCGTATGCATGAAGTCTACCAATCAGCATTGGGCACGGATGGTGGACCATACCCACCCTCCTTGAAGGTAGGGTTGTGCCCTTCAGTGGGACGAATGATGATGACTATGATGGCCATACGACTTCACACAAACTTGAAATCCTACGATATCACGTAGGTACTGGTTTTTCTCTTTCTCCTAAAAGCCAATTCGTGCAAAAGGAGGTCTCAAGGAGAGTGCTCCTTGAAGGTAGTCTTGTGCCCTGCAGTGGGACGTAATTATATTATATACGCTAAAAATTATGATAAAATGATGAAAATTTGTAGGGTTAAATAAATAAATATCTTGGACAGTGTCACACAAATTCGTCCGGAAGGGAAACGTGAAAATCTAACAGTCCAACTAGCTCTCTCAAAAATAGAAATAATAAATTATGGTAAATTTACTGTAAATTTATGGCCTCGTTGGCGCAGTTAGGTGTGGTTTTCTCTGCCAAGAGGGATTCTGGCAAAGATATATGAGTTCTTCCATTGTCTTTAAAATTTCTGCAGTTTCCATTTTGTGTGAAGTTTTGTGAGAATTGCATTCAATTTAATGCCTCTTTAGTCGTGTTTTCACATTCTTTATTGGCCCAACATCAAAATCGCGATGAAAAAAATCTGTTTTCTCATACATTTGGGTCGAGTAGGATTGCAGTTTTGTGTGGAACAGCTGTTTTTTTATCGCGATTTTAGTCCAATATTAGAAAATAGTTCAGTTTCATGGTCTGATCATAATTCTTAAAAAAACATCAACATTATTAAGTTGGACTTTGTACAATAATAATAATCAATGAACCAAACAGCTTTGTTTAAATATTATTCATGACAATAGGTTCCTAATATTGGACCACTATTTGTACCAATTTACGGGGCCGTGTACTTTCGGCAACAAAAGTTGATGAACACTTCTGAACCTTATTATTATACCAATAAAGGTGAACAATTTTCATTAGCTTTCGTTGCCGTACCAAGCAAAACAGTGGCTAATACCTATTAATGATACCGTAATCTAATAAATTGGGGTGCTTTGGAAAATCTACTTTCTTAGTTACCACTATTATACGAGTAATAGTTTTCTTTGCTGAACGTTATGAACATCTGATGGTGGAAAAATTGCGTAATATCCATCATCTATATCTACAGCTTGTTTGATGTCGCAAATTGAGTAGATTTAGAGTAATTTCGGCCAATTTCAATCTTAGTTCTGATTTAGCATCAATTTGATTTATTGTTTTTTATTTGATTTCTTTGTTTCATAATTTTATCGTGAACGGGTGTGAAAATCTACTCTCATTCTAAGGAAGTTGTTACGAAGTGCAAAAGGAAATTCACCACTTTGCGTGAAAATTCGAGATTTTCTTCCCGACTTACTGCCTAAAATAAATTACAGACAAAGTTGTTTCGTTTGAATAGTCTGTAGCACCCACTTAAGGGGATAACCGTTGGTGCGCTCCATACAAACGAAGTCTGGTTACATTTTCAATACTAACCAATGTCAATGTCATAAGTCAATGAACAATCTAGAAACTAATCTCTATGTTTGTATGTTGTCAAATTTTCGTTAAAATATACAGAGTGTAAGGAAAAGTATCATCAACCTTTAAACCACATAGTTACTCTATACCCATCAAACTGAACAACGTTTACTATGGGAGCAAAACGATCAGAACAAAAAAAAACATCTGTTCTATAGGTACCTATATGTTTACTATGGACATCGATCAAAATGGAACAGCTGACTTTATTTTATTTTTTATTTATTTTATTAACACTTTATTGTACACACGGAAATATACATGAAAACAACATAATAGACAATTACAAAGGGCGAGCTTATCTCTAAAGAGATTTCTTCCAGCAAACCCGTGACAGAGAGAGAACATACAAACTAAACAAACCCTTAAGTATGTAACGCATTTAAGTTGAAACCCTGTAGGTAGGTATATAATTTTCTAATTATTTTCTTCGTTATTTCGATTGTTCAACGGTTTGTACAATATTAGTTTATTTGTAAATAAATTACAAGAAAGGGATACAAAGCCATACAACAATTATAAAGGATTTCATCCATCACAATGCTTTCTTGATTACATTAGAACTTTACAAGGTTTCAGAAAACTTGTAACTTAATACAAGGGTACTCAACGGTTATTAAAATATATTAATAAATAACAGTAATGTTATTTTCCCTTTTTGAACCCAAATTAATTTTAATTTAACTATGTTGCCGACGAAATTGGAGAGGGCGGTATAATAATATTATTACAGCACTTTGGTCCATCGATAACCAATTTTGTTGAGAACCACCCTTATGTTTTAATTAGTTTAACTTTCATTGATATTATTATAAAGCGTGAATGTTTACCATTGAATAGATATCCTACCAGACAAACAGATTCATTCAAGCTTGCGTTGGCCGGCACACCCCGACATACGCACGCAGCAGAATGAGCGGCAGTTTGGTAGAAACTTCGCTGCGCAAAAGCTCGGTGGCGCGTTGCGGAGAGGTATGGACTCTCAATCATGAGGTCCGGGTTCGAATCCGCACGGACAACATGCCACGTACCAATGAGTTTTTCTAACTTAATTAGATATGCTCGTATGCACCGACTGCTCTCGAACGGTGAAGGAAAACATTGTGAGGAAACCTGCATATGCAGAAGAAGAAATTCTGATGCGTATGTGAAGTCTACCAATCCGCATTAGGCACGCGTGGTGGATTAGCGCGCAAACACCCTCCTAGAGGGTAGGCCTGTGCCCTGCAGTGGGACGTATAAAGGCTGATGATGATGGCTGCGCATGTAGGTGTTCTGTCTGCCGCCGCGAGCTTGTATAAAGCTTTATTTTCTAGTTGAATACTGCATTGGGCTCTTGACACGGAGGTCGTGGGTTCGATTCCAACAGGGGACACCTAGTGATATGTCACTTTGAGCGTTTTTCCCCAGTTGGTTAGGACATTGCAGGCTGAATTACCTGATTGTCTGAAAAGAAAGATGATTCCTTGCTTCGGATGGCACGTTAATCCGTTGGTCCCGGTTACTATCTCTGGTGGAAGTATAGTCGTTACATAAATACCACGTCAGAGGCCATAAGGCGGTCTGGAAAACTCTGACACCAGGGCTTGCCCACACGATAAGAACTAATTTTGTGTCTTCTATTTAAAAGTTTGTTTGTTTCATGCAGCGTCACGCAAAAACGACAGTTTCAGTTTCAGTTTCAGTTCTTTATTGCCTTAAAGTGCATGTATACATAAGATGGAATGTTACAATAGAATCAATGCAATTTTACCCAAGGGTGTAGCAATTATTTTATAAGTACCTAACTATCTAAATACATTTAAAATTATAATTATGAAATTGAACTATGAATTAAAACATCAATATTATTTAAAAACACAAACACATACTCATTAAGTCCTTATTACAATTAAATAACACAATTCCAGAAAATATATTAATTACAACGACACAACTCTAATAGAGACACAATATAAAAGAAAAGAAATACTTAACAATACAATTTTAGAATGTCAATAACATACCTAATTAGTTAATATTATTTTAAAAAAGCTATTTAAATCGAATATACCCAACTGCAATGTTTATATTATCAAGACACAAACAATTCACTCTGTTTCTAATTCATTCACGTGGTATGGGCATTTATTGATTAGAAAGATTTTAAGGTGCTTCAAAAATTTGCCGCCTGTAAAAGACTTTAGCTCGGTAGGCAAATTATTATACACTTTGACAGCGTTAAAATTTACAGTGCGTTGAAATGAGGCAGTTCTACATTTAGGCAGTTGCAATTTAGGCTCGTGCAAGTTATTTAGTCTGGTGCTTTTAAACTCGGGCCTATACGGGAACCTGTCGGGGTAGCGATTTATAACTTTACACAGCTCAATGACGTATAAGGCCGTTAGTGTATGTATCTTCAACTCTACAAATGAAGATCTGCAGGACTCTCTGCTGGAATGTATAGAGTTTAGAATACGTACGCATCGCTTCTGCAGAATAAAAATTCTTTCTGCATCTACAGATCCTCCCCAGATAGCAAGTCCATACAAAATTCTAGACTGAAAAAAGGCGTAATATGCCTGTAGAGCGGCTTTTTTCGTCGAAATTGAGCGTAGCGTTTTCAAGGCAAAGCAGAAACTACTAAGTCTACCTTCCAAGCTCTCAATATGCCCCTTCCAATTCATATGATCATCTACTATCAGGCCTAGGAATTTACTTTCTCGCACAAGTTCTACACGATTCCCGTCAATAACTACATCGAGAGTTTTAGTGCTGGTATTGTAGTTCCTTATGTGCAACATTTTTGTCTTAGTGACATTTGTGTTTAAATTTAGTGACTTAAGCCAGTTTATGATTGTCGTCAACGTCTCCATAACAGTTTGTGATACACTTTCAAGGTCACCTCTTCCAAACCGAAAGAATATAGAAACGTCATCGGCAAACATAACTGTTTTGTTTGTGACGAGGGACGGTAAGTGGTTGACATATAGCAGAAATAGCAAAGGACCCAGAATACTACCTTGCGGTACCCCGTATTCTAAATTTGATGTATCGGATTCAATATCTATTAGAGATAAGCTGTTAGTATTTAATGTGGTAAGCAATACGCTCTGTTCACGGTTTTCCAGATAAGATGTGAACCACTTTAAAGCTATGCCTCGCACACCGTAACGTTCCAGAATTTGCTGCATTATATTATGTTTGACATGATCAAATGCCTTTGATAGGTCAAGTAGTACGGCCAAGACATTTTCGTCACCATCAATTGCTTCGGTAACATAATCTGTCATGTCGTAAATAGCGTCCAAAGTCGAAACGCCCCGCCGGAAACCATACTGCTGGTTGGCCAGAATCCTTTTCGATGTAAGAAAAGAGCGCAGTCTATTCGCCATACACTTCTCAAAAATTTTTGAGAGGACGGGTAAAAGAGATATTGGCCTATAGTTGTTGGCGTTTGACTTGTCGCCTTTCTTATGGATGGGTCTAATTTGTGCCTTTTTTAAGCACTGCGGAAAAACACCTTCACCGATTGATCGGTTCAGTAATAATATTAGCGGAGCAGTGATCTCGTTCATTACGTATTTTATTGCCTTAGCCGGAATGCCATCAAACCCACAAGACTTTTTATTTTTCAGTCTTTTTATAATCTTATGGAGTTCGTCTATGCTCATGGGCTGAACAGAACGGTACGGTACAGAACGGTACAGGATCGATTTTGATGAAACTTGTTATGTTTCAAAGCTAATATAATGGATAAGATTTAAGACAGATATTTTTCTTCGCTACAATGACGGTAAGCGAAAAAAATATCTGTTTTTATTTTAAATCTAATCAGACTGGTGCAGACAGACGACTTCGCGAGCAAAATTTATTTAAAATAGTTATTGGAACCAGCAATGCGAAAAATAAAAAAAACAACGGATTAAAATACAACCCTCACTCAGCATTTATTTCACACCGAGAATATTTTCAATCAGCTTTATTATTTTTTAAAGGAATTTTATAAATTAAAGGTAGTAGAAAACAGATAAAGTTCCACGGGGTTTTAAATTTTTTGCCTACCTGAATTCTGTGAGATGAAGTTCAATGAAACTTCAAATTATTATGTTTTATATATACGTTGAGAAAACAAAATTAGAGAAACTGGGCCAAGATTATAATTGGACAAGAATTTAGAGGGTCCCGCAGTCCGCAGTTTTGTAGCATACCTACCGGATACAAAAAAAAAATTTGCTACAAAGTTTTGGGCGTTAGGTATAAGACGTGTAGGTCTGTAGACGCAGCGCAGCCAGAATGAGTATAATCTTCATGTCAAACATAAATAGAAAATTCTCACAATTCTCACTTTGGATAATAATTATCAGTTTCCATAGTTGAGCATCATCACTTTTATATGGGATTTGTACCCAGTGTGATCATTTCAGTGTGCAAAACGATAGAAGTGAGCTTTTGAACCTAGATACATAATAATTAATAATTAATGACCTTTTTGCTTGTGCGTATAGCACCGCATTTCCGCCAGTGTCAAGTGTAATTTATGGGAGTATCTATCCCAATCTCAGGGATTGTTTTTGTTCAAGAACAAGAAGAGATTGAGGATTGCGGAGCCTCGTGGCAGGCAAAAACGCGACGCGCGAAAACCACGCGAGACGTGTGCTCGGGTCAATTCCTGCAACGAGACTCCAACCTAGATACATGTTCTAACATCGTATCCGGTTTTGCATACACGGCGAAGGTAATGAATCCAAACTACCTACCTAACTTGAGTATTAGGCAAGACCTTCAAATATTCTGTTTCGCTGTTCGTCCACGGATCCCTAAAAAGGGAAAGGCTTGGAAGTAACTAATAAATATAATTTCCAACAAAATTCCACACAGTAAGTAAACAGGCATTTGGTCCATCTATCTTTGATGTCTGGTGTTTATACAGCGTATATTAATCTCAGTTCGCTAATCAAGCAGTACCGTAACCTAAGCTCACGCTACTATAATTTCCTCCGCTCAAAGATAGTGATCGTAATTCAACAATATTCGAATTTCTTTATAAATTAAGCTCTTTAAACTACACAAGGATCTTTATTATCTAAACTATTATAAAACTGTAACTGAAGTTTGTCTGTACATTGAAGATATTTATAAAAAAAGATTACGATATGGTTTTTAGGTATCCCTGACTCGAAATCCACCTTTTTTAGAAATGTTGTCTGTCTGTTTGTTTGTGTTTGTTTGTTTGTTCGCGCATCACGCAAAAACTACTGAACCGATTTTGATAAAACTTTTTTTGTTTGATAGCTTATGATCTGACTTAAAATCTGGTATATAGTTTGTGCGGACAAAGTCGCGGGTAAACACTAGTAAGTTTTAAGTGGATGGTTTTTACCACGCTGACTCTACGGACCTGAAAAAAAAACCGGACGTAATCTCGTCTAATAACGAGTGAAGCACCCATTTCTTTTTTTTGTGCGTGTTGATGCACTATCGCGCGGTACAAAATGGTGGCGGGTTGTAGGACCTAAGCCTATAACTGGTGTATCTGTATGAGTGTAGGTCCCTTGTAGAACAAAAGAATATGTAGAACCTTGCATGCTTCACATCTTTTTAGTGTCACATTACGTCCGCCTTTTTTTCAAGTCCGTGGCTGACTCTAAAAATATAGGATAAGTGCCGTACCCGTCTCTCCCTAGTACCATAATAATTTATGTTGAGTTTTTGGCCTTCTTGTCATTCATGTCATTCACATTGTGTAGGTGTGCTGTAATATTATGAGACTAATAAATAAAGTTTTCCTATTAATTTTTAAAACGTGGAAACGAAAGTATTATGGATACCTACCATACACATATGGGCCAGGTATGACTAGAGGTGGTTATTTGATTAAAGTGATTAACGTGGAATATTGTTCTTCTTTCATTAGACGACGCATGTTACTGAAGAAGATTTTGTTAGTTCAAGTTATTGACGTAAATTCTGTAAAATAATTTAGTAACTTCAGTTTAATTTATTTTCACTACTGCTTGATCAATGTTTTGATTTTAGAAGTTGTAAATGCTTTTGATATTGGGTAAGTAACCAATTTCTGTGGAAGCTTGGACTTTGTAATATTTTCCTCTTCATTTATTACGAAATGTTTTTTACAAAGTTTGAGTATTATTTTTATGATGTTTTAATAATGTATTCGAGCGGAAGTGGTAGGGTATTAGACAAAAAGGTGCTCTTAACTTTTCAGTAAGTACCTTTGAGGTATTGCTAAATAGTATCTATCAACATAAAAACCCAAAGCGATATTTTGAATTTTTGCCTAAAAAATTTGCCTTTTTCATAAAAAATGACAGTGGATATTCAAATCAGATGTTTGCCTTCTATGTTGATCCTCTAGTTACTGGAGTCTAGTAAAAGTTGTTCAGTTTGAAGATGTGAAGCACCCCCTTAAGCGTGTAACGCTTTTATTCCTGTAATACACAGCAGGTAGTTCAAGGTACAATTTTGAATTTATATACGTACATGATTTGAATTATTGATTTCATATAGTTAATACCCTATCATATTATTATATTTCGTAAAAATCTTATTAGGTTTTTCTGGTATCACAATACCAATATATTTTGTGTGCCTTTTGGTAGGCCACAGAGAGACTGTAGGTATATATCATATTTTTACCAGTGTGCCACAATAAACAAATTTGTATTTGTTCCCAATTATCTTTCAAATGTCATTTTACATATGACGACGAAGTGTAATGAGTACCTTCTAACTGACTTTCGTATTTTTTTGTGATTCTTGCAAAGGTAATGACGATAAATTAACAATATTAAAATTATTCATTAATATGTGTAAAAAAATAATAACGTGTTTTACGTGTCCTCTAAAATTGACCTCTTTTATGTAGATAGGAGGTCATTACACTTCATCATCGAAAGAGCGTGTCGGTTTCGCGTTGCGGAGAGGTATAGACATATAACCATGAGAGTCCGGGTTTGAATCCGCACAGACGACATGCAATGTACCAATGAGTAAACGGTAAAGGATAGTTTTGCGAGGAAACCTGCATACGCTGAAGAATAAATTTGCACGCGTGGTGGTGGAGTAACGCCCATGTACAGGGTGTTTTTTAGCGTTACATACTTTATGGGGGGTGCTTCAGAACATCAAACTGAACAACTTTCACTATGGGACCAACATTTAAGTGGCGAAAAAATAAAGAAACTGTTGTTCCATACATATGGGCTTAGTGGCCGTGGACGTTTTCTATGGAATAGCAGATTTTTTTGGCGTTTTCGTGGTTGGCCCCATACTAAAAGATGTTCAGTTTGATGGACTAAAGCACCCACTTTAATATGTAACGCATTTAAATTTACACCCTGTATACCTTCCCTGAGGAAAGGCCTGTGCCCTGCAGTGGGACGTTTATAGGCTGATGATGATAAAAAAGGTAGGTTCTTACACGTGCCATCTACGAATAAGAATGTATAGAAGTGTAAATGAAGCTCAAAAAGTGGCACCAAAAAAAGTGTACCGTGTTATAAATTTGTTCTTTGAAAAATGTACCTTGCCGCCAAAACTCATACAATATGTCATTTTTCATTGGGTGCCAAAAATTATTTCAATTTTGTTTAGAGTAACTCTTCTATAGTTATTCTTATTCGTAGCGTGCCATATTATTATAAAATAACGAGAACGCCCGAAACCTTCAATTAATAAATAATATTACGCTAAGGGCCTGTTTCACCACATTCGAATAAGTTCTTGTTAGCTTATCCGACAGCTCATTTTATTCTTCATTATAATATTTACCGCACGGAGAAGCACACACGGTGCGTCAATCCGTCACCGTGTGTGCTTCTCCGTGCGGTTTCATACAACTCCTTGATTCACAAATGACGGACTGACGTCTGATGCTCCGACAATGCGTCATCCTGTGTGAAAGCGCTTAGAAACTAAGGGGGGTATTACAGAACGACTCTCAAGTGGAGATCTCTTCTTAAGTAAAGATAGAAAAGGATGCATGTATACGTTGTATGTATTTGCATCCTTTTCTATCTATACTCAAGAAGAGATCTCCACTTAAGTGTCGTTCTGTAATACCCCCCTAAAACTGTGTAAGATGAGGTGAAAAGTCATACAATGTTAAAGCAAAATAGCAACCAATCACTTGTTGAAATTAACTTGAACATTCCGACGACTTCCAAATAAACTTGTTGACATTTCTCTTTTAACTTGTTTCCTAAAGAAATAAGTACCTATAGGATTTTTAAAACAATTAGCCAAAAAAAAAGTTAAAGGCGACAAACAAGATTTTTAATTAGAAAACTTTTTGAACGCGAAAATCATTCGGTCACTCCATCCGCGGAGGGTCCTTCGAAATAATAAACAAACGGTGTGGTACAAGTGATAAGAAATAAGAGATAAAAACCAGAAAAAAACCACTCGATGAAAATAGAGTGACAAAGTCAAAAATTTTGTTTAGCTAGAGTACACAAGTTACTCGAGCTACGCGCGGCCAGCTCATTTTGGTTTTGTATAGCTTGATATATCGCCGTGTGTACATCAAACAGAACAACTTTCACAACTGAGCCAACTTCGAAATCACAAAAAAAATAAACAGTTTTCATACATTTGAGTTAAGTAGATACTGTAGTTTTGTATGGAGCAGCTGATTTTGCATCGCGATTTCGAAGTTGGCTCAGTTTTGAAGTTGTTGTTGGTTGGTTTTTTCACTGTGGTGAAAACAGTTATGTTTGATGGTTCTTTTAATTTGACTTACTGACAGTTTTTCTCCTGACTATACTCTGTCCAGTTGCGAATCGTATCGGGTAAAAAACCGTACAGTCGAGCATTTGTCCAAATTGTATAATACGCTTTAACTTGTAACTTAAAATAATGTAAAAAACATTTTATTAAATGTTGAGACAAACTTCAAAAATAATTAATAGTAAAAATATTAATTTCATTAGTAAAACACTCATTTGCATTAATAATTATTTATTTATTTAAAGTTCCTATTTGCATAACGTGTTTTTGCCTGAACTTTCCAAAGCCACTGGCATCTAATATATTTTTGATCGTAACTTGGATCAAATTCCAACTTTTTTTCGCGGTTTCGTCCTTGTGGAATTAAGAAAATTGTTCAGTTTATAATGGTCATCAGCTGAATGTAATTTAAGGGAATTCAGCTAATTTTGTTAGACATTATACAGAGTGCTAGGAAAAGTATCATCAACCTTTAAACCACAGACTGTACCCACCAAACTGAACAACGTTTACTATGGGAGCAAACCGGTCAGCGCAAAAAAAGTCAGGTGTCCCATACTAAACTGCAATACCTACTCGACGCAAGCATAATTATAGAACATCAGATTTTTTTTTTGCTCTTATCACATTGCTCCCATAGTAAAAGTTGTTCAGTTTGATGGGTGGGTACAGTCTGTGGTTTAAATTGAACAACTTTTTGTATAGGACCGACATTAAAATTGTTATTAAAAAAATCCGCTTTTTCATGGAAAATGTCAATAGCTCGATCGAAATGTGTGAAACGGCCGATTTCTTTTTTTAGATTTCATTGTTGGTCCAATAGTAAAAGTTGTTCAGTTTGATGGGTGGGTACAGTCTGTGGTTTAAATTGAACAACTTTTTATATAGGACCGACATTAAAATTGTTATTAAAAAAATCCGCTTTTTCATGGAAAATGTCAATAGCTACTCGATCGAAATGCGTGAAACGGCCAATTTCTTTTTTTAGATTTCATTGTTGGTCCAATAGTAAAAGTTGTTCAGTTTGATGGGTGGGTACAGTCTGTGGTTTAAATTGAACAACTTTTTGTATAGGACCGACATTAAAATCGTCATTAAAAAAAATCTGCTTTTTCATAGAAAATGTCAATAGCTACTTGATCGAAATGTGTGATACAGCCGATTTCTTTTTTTATTAGATTTCATTGTTGGTCCAATAGTAAAAGTTGTTTAGTTTGATGGTCTGAAGCAGCCCCAAAAGTATAATATATAGCCTATGGGAATTTCGTCATAAGTGCCGTTTACCATTTAACATTATGCTGTGAAAATTATACAAGTGGGCAGCCTACCCAGGTAATAAATTATTGGCAATATTGAAGAGACCACTCGAATTTATCGAATGAATCAAATTTTGATTACTCTAATACCTACTGTGCTAACCCGTCTCACTATAAAGCGGAGTTTAATTTCCCTTTTCGTCTAGACATTGATAAATTGCACTTGAGAATTAACTAAGAATTTGCTTCATTTTAGCCTAAGAGGAAATTGAAATGCTTTATCGCGCATTTCTTTTCTTCGCTTGGACGTCGTACTAGGGAGGGAAAAGATTCAATTTAAAAAAAATTGTCATGTGAAATGGTTTTCCATCTCGAGCGCGTCTTTCCTTCGGAAGACACGCTAAGCAAGTTCCGTTACATAGCGGTATCTACAAGGTGTTACAAAAATACAAATAAACATTTAAGGGGGTGGTTTAGACCATCAAACTGAACAACTTTCACTATGGGACCAATATCGAAATCGCGAAAAAAAAATTGATGTTCTATACTCTACAAATCAACTAGAGCTAAAATATGTATGGGATATCCGTTTTTTTCGCGATTTCGATGTTGGTCCCATAGATAAAGTTGTTCAGTTTGACGGTCTAAACAACCCCCTTAAGCCCCACTTGCGCCACCCACGGGTTAGCAATTAACTCCAGATAAAATAGCTCTTTCAGTTGTTTTTCTATAGAAAGTGGGGCTAAGAGTTTTAAAAATTTATTCTTACTTATGAAACACCCTGTATACCTTTTGTTATGCTACCTAAGAAGTCGACTAAGAAAGTCCTAAAATATAGGTAATCTAACAGGAAGTTGAGTACTAACTTGCCTACACCAATCTATAAGTGAGAGAAGTAGAGTAGAATGGGTCCCACTCTCTCTTATTCGAGAGAAGATACCTTTCTTTGCTTTACGGTGGGATTGTACAGGTTTTATCTAACTTATTTACTTTGAATCAGTTTTTGACTTGTAGTAGTAGCTATTATACAGGGTGTAAGTAAAAATATCATTAATCTTTAAACCACATACTCTACCTATCAAACTGAACAACTTTTACTATAGGAGCAAACCTGTCAGCGCAAAAAAAGAATCTGCTGTTTCATACTAAACTGCGCCAACTCGACTCAAACGTAATAGACAACAGTTTTTTTTGTCTAACAGGTTAACTCCCATGATAAAAGTTGTTCAGTATGATGGGTGGAGTACCTATGTGGTTTAAAGGTTAATGATACTTTTCGTTACACCCTGTATAACTGCATAAGCATAAGCATAAGCATATGCTCACGACTATATTCCCCGAGGGGGTAGTCAGTGATATTCTGAAACACTGTCCAGTGTGACGGGGGGTGAGCCCGTCGCCACTTATAATGGCTGTATAACTGTTTGTTCATTTATATATTAATGGTGTTATGCTTATGTCTAGCACTTTTCTGCCAATGTCAGCATCATCATCATCATCATCAGCCTATCATTGTCCACTGCTGAACAAAGGCTTCTCCCAAGGCGCGCCACAAGACTGTTCTCAGCCTTCCTCATCCAGTCGCATCCCGCTACATTTTTTTGGTCGTCTGTCCAGCGGGCAGCAGGGCGTTCCACACTACGCCTGCCAGTTCGTGATCTCCACTCTAGAACTCTGACACCCCATCGGTTGTCAGTTCTTCGGCAGATATGAGCGGCCCATTGCCACTTCAGCTTGCTAATTTTCAAAGCTACGTCAACCATATTAGTTCTCTATCAGCATAATAATAAGTATTCATTAATAACTCATACGTAGTGGAAAGATTAGTCAGTCAGCAAATGGTTATCTAAGCTGACTGCCCAGGGAGCGTCAGACGAACGAGATATTTAAGTTTATTGTTATCTCAAGGATTGTTTTATGAACAAAAACATTTGAACTAAAACCAACAAGGTCATCGTGGCATGCCAGATTTCATAAGATTTGCCGCAAACGAACTCGCCATGCGACTGCATGACTTTGACGATCATAATCGTGCTATAGTGGTAACTCCCAAATATGTAAAGTTTTGTATAAGTACATTCTATTGCCCACTATTTGTGTACGGCCCACTCCCTCTCACCCTTATTCGTGAGAGGAGGCCTTTGCCCTGCAGTGGGATTCTACAGGCTATAACTTGCTAACTTACTTTACATTCTAATTGCTTCGCTCACTGAAAAGAGGTAATTAAGATAGTGTTCAGGGAAAAGAGGCCTTAAGGGTGCATAATTATTATCTGCTCTTGAATAGAAGCTGAGTACCAGCTATTGAAGCAGAATTAAATACTGTTTAGTCATAGTGTAACATAAAACTACTAGTGGTTAAGTTCTGTGGTCGCGGCTGGTCTATGCTCACGCGGGGGACGTGGCACCGGCATTGAATTCGCAAAGTCAGTACCGCGCGCAGGCTAGTCGCTACCGGGATCAGCCCCCGACCCCCCCGCGGGACGGGGGCGTCGCGGAAGCGGCCCTGGCCGCTGTATTCTATTCAAGTAAATGCGAGGTATCACACAGAGCGCGTGGCGGGCGCGTCGCGGTCCGCAGGCGGTATTTACCGCGCTGTCATTTTGTATTTTATGGATGACCGCTTTCGATGTCACACCGGCCGCCTCCACGCCGCTACCGCGACGCCACCGCGCCGCGCGGACCCTGTGTGGCAGGCCCCGGAACGCTTTCGCTTCCCGCAGAACCGCCGCCTGCCCGCTTTCCCGCAGGACCGCCTATGTGTGGCCTGAGCTTAAAGCGTGAAAACTCATAGTTATCTAAGGAAATGGGGTATCTATTACGATATAACCGTAATTAGTGCCGGGACGAGCTCCCCCGGCTCCCGCTCTATTGACCTGTCGCGACTGCTGTGCTTCACCACTAGTTCTTATTATACTATGGTTTAGTGAAAGGCAAGAAGCGTTGTTTTCAACGTAACTCGTATTCTGCGGTTCTCTCGAGGCTCATTATAAAGGGCTTATTGGGCTGCTGTGGTACAAGAATGAAGATGGAAGTATTTTTCTTTAGTCTTTATATTGGGTTTTTATTTAATCCGCTTTTATACACAAGTAGAACGTGAATCTTTATAAATTCTTTAAAAAAAAATTTAATAGGCCGTATGGCACAGAATCACATCACCGTCATCTCGGCTGACGGGCTGAAAGACATCCACTGGTGGATATCGGGGCTTACATTAATTACGTAAGGGGGTTTTGGCGATTTCTGGACATGAAAATGAGCTATGTATTTCCTGAATTTCAAACTTTAATCTTTTCCATTCATAATTTTGGCCAGGTCAATTCACCAAGCAGCGCTTGAGAACCATCCCATTACTTTTATCCAACAGTGGGTATCAACAACGACAATTATCATTCATTTCCACACTCGATTTTAATAAATGCTAATACAGTTCGTGTATTGTTTCAATATCGTTATACTTTCATGCATGCAGTGGTTGTTTTTAATTAACAGTGGTCACGCTTCAAAATTTTACGTAAACGATTGTACGGATTAATAGCCTGGAGGCCTACCACGAGTTTTCCCTCTACTGTAGTTGCAGCGCCAATTTTGTATGACAGAATTAGTTCTCAACGTAACCACTAGGAAATTCAATAGGTACAAAAACTGTAGTTTACTGCGACAGTTTTACTGTTGTGTACTACAGTGTAAACTCATGATAGGCCTACTGAATCAAATTTAATTTATCACTGCAAAACAAAGTATTTTTTACCTCACAAGCTCGGAAAGATTCTGTTTATCATTCGAAATCTGAGTGCAAAAGTGCATTTTATCCGCTAGCGTGGAAAGAGTTTTTGAAATTCGAATCTGTCTATTCAATATTTTTCTATACTTACCGCCAATCCACTGAAAATGCTTAATAACTATTTCATGTCACTGGCCAGCAAGAAAAAAAAACTTTTTAAAATGTTGTTCTCTTTAGCAATTCACTTTTTTTCCTCGCTGTGTTGTGAGGTGAAAAGTTGTTGTATTTCGCTCGGATGCAAAGTTATTCTACGTCTCGTACCTTTGAAACCTTCGCTGAGCTCAGAATTCTATTATTTGAACCACGAGCGAAGTGATCCTAGAATCCTTCGCTTGCTCAGGTTTCAATACAAGTACTCGCGCCAAAAAGCAACTTTGCAGCCTAGCATAACAAATAACTATTTTTTATTCAAGATTTCATTGTTAGAAAGTACCTACCTATTAGATAATGTTGTTTACTTTCACCCCTCATCCCCTTATCAAATCTTCAGCACGTTAAGAAGGATCTCACACCTACTAATAACTACACATCATCATCATCATCAGCCAATAACGTACCCCTGCAGGCCTACCCTCAGACTTCACAAACGCATTAGATTTCTTCTTCAGCATCTGCAGGTCTCCTTCCGACGTGATAAGCATAAGCATATGCTCATGACTATATTCCCCGAGGGCAGTCAGAGATTTTGTGAAACCTCAGAATATTACGTTTCACCATTTGTACCGAAACTGTGTCCAGTGTGACGATGGGGGGAGCCCGTCGCCACTTATAATGGACAGTGGGTACAAGACATGCCTTGAGTTTGAAGCATGCAGGTTTCCTCACGATATGTTACAAATCGTAGGTACATAAATTCTATATGGGACCAACATCGAAATCGCGAAAAAAACTGCTGTCCCATAAATTTGACTCGAGTAGGTTTGCAATCTAGTATAGAAGAGTATCAGAATCTAGTAATCAGTAGACAAAAATATTTACTCCGTGTTTGAAGGGTGTAATGATAAAGACCTAAAAATGTGAAAATTTAATTTCATAATAGTTTAACCAGATGAAGCAATAAACTATTATGACTATGACTTTTTTACTGACAATTTTTTAGAACCAGATAAATGTTAAATTTTAAATTTATGGCTGAAGTGATTTTTTTTATTTGGTATATATTTCTAGGCCCATTTGTTCTTAAACGATACACCGAAAAAATTACAATTTTTTATTAGCCCCGGCTTAAACCGCAAAATGACTGGGCTATATAATGAAGTTTCCTAGCACTTGAACCTTAGTTCGAGGTCTACTATCAACATGCATAATGTTATCCTGGTTAGCAAGTTTACAAAATTGGCTTATGTACCACGAAGTCACAAACCCCTTCTTTGACCTTTATAAGTAAAAGGGCCCATTTGGTACCCTCGTCGTTCCCAATTTAGTTCATTAGAGAAGTGTTTAAATCAATTTCACCTTAGTTCAAAATTGTTTAAACTTTCACACATTAGATTGTCGTGTTCAACTCATCTGAATTTGAACATAATATTACAGTAGAGTAGAGTACAACGTATTGCGTTTACATTTCAATTATGCGTTGTATTTGATGAAGCTACTATGTACAGGGTGTAACAAAACAACCTAGTAATACAAAAGGGGGTGCTTCAGACAATCAAACTGAACAACTTTCAGTATTTCGGAATTATCATCCTGTATATGTCCCACTGCAGGGCACAGGCCTCCCTCTACGTTCCGGTTGCTCAGTTTGATGGTCTGAAGCATCCCCTTAAGAATTACTAGGGTGTTTTGTTACACCCTGTATATTTCTGTTTTTGGGTTACAGTTATCTGTCTTCATGCTAAATTTCGATTCAATATGTGCAAAAATGAGCGAGATATTGAGGTGGCGCATACATACAGACAGACATACAGCATACAGACAGAATGGACGTAAGTATAAGGGTTTCTTGTTGGACCACGGAACCCTAATAATATAAATCGGTTTCATATTATTTTCACAACAACACATCGGTTGAATATCGTTGACATATCTAAGTATACAAAAAAGATGCATGAATTTATGTTCTGATGAAAAGATGTTTAATATCCATTGTGATGCTATTTTAGGAAACTAGGTACTGGTAATTCATCATCTTATTTTAAGGGCTAAGTACGCTCTTCTCGGTGGCATGTTCGCCAATCCTGCGGTAGGATAGGTATATTCAAGCACCTTAAATGAAGTTTGATATTTTAGAATGCTAATTTTCTTTTTTGTTATCTCTTGTAGAGCAGTGAAGCTAAAACTGTCATATTTAGATAAAGTTGAAAAATGGCTTATGAGTTTGCATAATTTAGTAAAATGTTTCTTAAACGTGTTTTCCTCAAGGTTACAAAGGCTTTGTAATAAGGACAAAGCCCAACACATATTATTTAATTTACTTAAAATATGGGGTCCTTCTTAATATGCTGACACTTTTTAAAGGGATGATCAGACCATCAAACTGAACTACTTTCTCTATGGCAGCAACATCGAAATCGCGAAAAAAAAATCAGCTAATTTTTTTCGTGATTTCGATATTGGTGCCATAGAGAAAGTTGTTCAGTTTGATGGGTAGTCTGATCATCCCCCAAAAAAATGTTAGCATATTAAGAAGAACCCAGCTTTCTTTTTCGGGGTGATCAAAAACTTTAATTTCTTAACTCACACCCTGTTTTTTAAGGGTGCATTTCTTTCGTTAGAATCTTAAGGGTTCTAAGGTGGAATGCAGTAGGTATCAAGAAAGAATTAGGTGGCTTGCTTAGCCTTTTATTTGGGGAGGGCGACTTATAAACACTGCGGTCTACGGCCATTGCTGGTCTTTTGTGTTCAACTCATGCTCGCCCATATTTTTACATGCACCTCCGAACTTATGGTTATTTTGGTACTACTTTTCGCTCTTGGTTTCCTATGCAGCTTTCCTATATGTTTTTCCTTCACTGCCAAGCTAGTGATGATAAATCCGGAATCTACGTACAAACGTACATAAATTGCAGATAATTTAGTGGTACAAAAGTACGACTTTTGAAACTTATACGTTGAACTCAGCAGTTGAAAATGTCAAAGTTACTATGGAGATATGCATCTTTCTATTGCTGATTTGACTTTCAAAAATCGCACTCCTGGAGTATTATTTTTATAAATCAAATCAGCAGTAGAAATATGCAAATCTCTATAGTAATTTTGACATTTTCTGCTGCCGAGTTCAACGTATGACATTCAAAAATACCCCTCCAGGCAAAGAATAGAACCGTTACCTCATGATTTAGTGCGTTCACACACGATGACGCACTGACGGAGCAGCAAACGTCAGTTCGTCATTTGTGAAGCAAGGAGTTGTATGATAACGCACGTAGAAGCACACACGGTGACGGATTGACGCACCGCGTATGCTTCTATGGGCTGACGTCTGCCACTCCGTCGATGCGTCATCGTGTGTGAACCCATTTAGTTGGATTCTCTCTCGGATTTCTCTTACAAATATAGTACTTCTATTCTATTCCGTGCGATATTCTTCTACTAAACAGTACCTATTGTTTTGTTATTTTAACGCATTCCATACTACAAACATGCGAGAATCATATATGATGGATAATTGGTGTATTGGTGTAAATAAGTTGAATTTGATCAAATTGACTTGCAAATGTTTGACTAAAACTAATATAGGAAGTTAAACCCAAGCTTCTATTACATAAGGGTAAATTTTATATGACTGCGGATAACTTCAGCATGTATTCTACTCATAAAACTTAAGAGGTTTCCCTGACTGAACGACCTTGACTCTTTCAGAGCCGCCTCACCTCTACTGAACTATGTCGTTTTAGTAGGTATACCTATTTTTGACTGGCTTGTTCTTCATTATGTCACTGTGGTGCCTTCTAATCCAAGCAAATCCCATTCTAAAATCATCAGAATTCGCACCAAATTTAACAATTATCTAATTAACTCATTAAATATTGGTCTTAAAAATAATTTAAAAATAGTAATTTTAGATCTTAATATTGTCTACACATAGGTGTGTCTCTCAAGTAAACGTGACTTCAATTTAAAAAGTAGATGCACATAATTGACAGCCCACAGCACAGTCTGTAGTGAACCTGCCTGCTGTGCCGGGGGTCGCGGGTTCGAATCCCGTAAGAGACAAATATTTGTATGACGAATATGAATATTTGTACCCGAGTCATGGATGTTTGTATCTATATATGTATTCTATATCGTTGTCTAGTTATCATAATACAAGTCCAGGCTATATTCTGGAACTTTAAATGTGACTAGATAATTTGTGTGACACTGTCCAAGATATTTATAATACAGATTTTTCCAATATTTAGGCTTTCCTTTGAACACAGGTTTCATACGTATTTAATAGAAAAATTAGAAATATGATCTATGGCAAATAAAGCCGAGATGTTGAACATCATTGCTACACTTTTTAATAATTTGTATGTCTTTCAAATAACGAGAAGATAGCTTCTAAAAACCAGCAAAATATCGCCCGGCCCTGCGTTTACATAATGGGGAGCCTCTTAACAACTTTCACTACGAAGCCACCTTTGAAAACGCGAAAAAAATCTGCTGTCCCACACAAAACTGCAGTACCTATTATTCGACTCAAATGCATGGGACAGCTTTTTTTTTCCGCGATTTCGATGTTGTCTCCATGGTAAAAGTTGTTCAGATTGATGAGTAGAATACATGATGAAGTTATCCGCAGTGATATAAAATTTATTCTGTATTACAAAATTTGACACGACATTATGTAGGGTAGGGTCCTTCTTATAATGGTGAAGGTTTTTTAAGGCGATGATCAGACCATCAAACTGAACATCTTTCTCTATGTGCCCAAAGTCGAAACCGCGAAAAATACAGCCGTTTCATACAAAAATTCGCCTCCTGCACGGCAGGCATGGTTACTCGCCACTGGACCACCACGGCTTTTCGACTTCATAAAATACAGCTCGTTATAGGTACGACAGACAGGCAGACGGACGGAGAGCGTAGGCTTAGTGATAGGATCCCATTGGCACTCTTTAAGGGCGGAACGCTAAAAATGTTAATCTAATAAACTCGAAATGTTAAGAAATAATAAAATTTTATAACACCTAATTTAATTATGTGGCAAATAAATGATTTCTATTCCCAAATTTGTCCCAAAGGTAAATCCAATTCCATCATAGCGTAATACAATTTAACGTTCACATTACAAACGTTCCAATAACAATATTTATCCTTGTGACCTATATCACTCGTGCTTATTATAGAAGGGAGGATAGACGTAGTCGGCTCACTTAGCAAGAAACACGCGTGGTTTGATATCTCTAAATTATGCAGCTCACATAAACCAGAAGGAAAGTAAGACTGGCTTCACGCATATGTAGGTACAAGTTGTAGGCTGATTGCGGGATAAGTTTTAATAAACCGGCCAAGTGCGAGTCGGCCTTGCGCGGAGGATTCTATACAGGGTGAAATCGATATCATTAGCATCCTTTTAAACTAAGAGTCTACCCATCAAACTGAACAACTTTTACTATGGGACCAAACCAATCGGAGCAAAAAAAAAATCTGCTGTCCCATACATTTGAGTCGTGTAGGCAGCGGCGGCGGGTACAGTTTAGTATGGGACAGCTGATTTTTTTTTGCTCCGATTGGTTTGCTCCCGTAGTAAAAGTTGTTCAGTTTGATGGGTAGACTCTTAGTTTAAAAGGATGCTAATGATGTCGATTTCACCCTGTAGATACAAATAGCCATGATTTGGTTACATACCTACAGGGTCCTAATTAATATGCAGACAGGTTTTTAAGGGGATGTTCAGACCATCAAACTGAACAACTTTCTCTATGGGACCAACATGGAAATCGTGAAAAAAATATCAGTTGTTCTATACAAAACTGCAAACCTACTCGAGCCAAACGTATGGGACAGCAGTAGATTTTTTTTTCGCGATATTGATGTTGGTGCCATAGAAAAAGTTGATCAGTTTGATGGTTTGATCATCCCTTTAAAAAGTGTCAGCATTATTTAGAAGGACCCTATATTATATCCGTATACACTACACTGTCAATAGGTGTCGGGGACCGCCAGGAAGCTTTAAAGTTATAGAGTCTATACTATACCATCTAAGTCTATACTATAGACTATTGGCTATACTATACAATACGGCTAACTATACGGCTCTACGGTAAATAAAAACAAATGCCATTTGCCATCCAATATCATAACATAGAGAGTTTGAAGCAAACGTTAGATGACGGATCCAGATGCATACTTAGATAACTCAGAACATACTAAAGCGTATCGCATAACAAAGGAGTCGAGGCGGCGTCGAGGCGCGGGCGCGTCTTGGCGACCTTGACATACGGTCGATAATTGTATACCACGAACGCCGTTCGGATTGGTATGATATACAATTACCGACCTTGTGTCAAGGTCGCCAAGGCGCACGTCCGCGCCTCGACGCCACCTCGACTCCTTCTGTATGCTATACGCCTTACCTAGCCTACCTACATCATAAATTAGGTGTGCCAATTATTTTTTAGTTTTTAACTGTTTGTCGTTTAGCGTTGGGGGTTTTTAAAAACATACGTACAAGCAAACCATTCGTCTGTTATTTTTTCCCTTTTTTTCTCATAATTAATTTTCTTTTTTCTTAGAAGCGGAGGTCTCGACACAATCGTGTCATCTACCTGTTAATCATGGATTTCCGCAAAGTAACGTCTGTTTCAATAAATTTCTTAGCTTTTCACAATAAATTAAAAAGTTTGTGTTTTAAAGCTATCCATAGAACACGAGTAGACTATTTTATTACACAATTGTTTGGACCACCAGTAGGAAAACGTAGGAAGGCGGACTGTTATGCGGGAGTTATGGGCTCTTGTTATTAGCTTTTTCTGTTTGCCTTGTGGACGTACTGATTTATGCCTTATTTAGGTATGTTTTTATGTTGTAATTTGCTTAATCGCAACAACTTTATACAATAACGAGAGTTTATCCGCGACTTTGTTGACAAATTATACCTACACGGACACCAGATTTTAAATCAAATCATAAGCTATCAAACGAAAAAAAAATCTAAATCGGTTCAGTAGGTAGTTTTTACATTATGTTGTTACAAACAAACATTTACAGTTTTATAATAGTGCTAGAATTTACCTGCGACACAAATTATACAAGGTGTTACAAAACTACAAATAAACATTTAAGGGGGTGTGTAGACCATCAAACTGAACAACTTTCACTATGGGACCAATATCGAAATCGCGAAAAAAAAAATTCTGTTCTATACTCTACAAATCGACTAGAGCTAAAATATGTATGGGATTTAAAATAATTTTTTTCGCGATTTCGATGTTGGTCCCATAGAGAAAGTTGTTCCGTTTGACGGTCTAAACAACCCCCTTATGAGTTTGAAAAATTTATTGTTACTTATGAAACACCTTGTATATACCAGATTTTAAGTCAAATCACAACTAATAAAACAAAAAAGTTTCATCAAAATAGGTTACGTATTTTTTGCGTGATGCTTTTTAAACACACAAACAAACATTTACAGTTTTATAATAGCACAGAGGAACAATCCTCTGTGATAATACAAGGTGTTTCATAAGTAAGAATAAATTTTTGAAACTCTTATGGGGGTTGTTAAGACCGTCAAACTGAACAACTTTCTCTATGGGACCAACATCGAAATCGCGAAAATAATAATTTCATATCCCATACATATTTTAGCTCTAGTCGATTTGTAGAGTATAGAACATAATTTTTTTTTTCGCGCTTTCGATATTGGTCCCATAGTGAAAGTTGTTCAGTTTGATGGTCTACACCACCCCCATAAAGGTTTATTTGTATTTTTGTAACACCTTGTATAGTATATGCCGGGTTCCGGATAGCAATTTTGAAAGTTTGATGTTGACTGTTTATGGCATGTCGTCCGCGCGGATCTGAACTCGAACCCTCATAATTGAGTTAGCAATTGGTTAAGATTATCGCCAACCAGGTGTGGGAAGTGGTAATTGATCCCTCTAGACATCGGCATCTCTGAAGCTCATATGGTACCAGCGGCGTAGTATAAGAAAGATTTAAACGACGTATGGATTTTTGTTAGGAGGAGTGGGAAGTAACTTATTATGAATGGGCCATTTAAACTGTAACCGACACTATTCACTGACAAAAAGGCAATGTGAAAAATATTTTAAAAAATTCGCTACGCAACATACAAATCAAAATTATATCGCCAACAAAGCTTTGTACTTAATAATATTAATACCAATGCACTAATTTTAATTATATTTAGCAATATTGCTCTTCCGATCAGGTTGCTCCCATAGTTAAAGTTGTTCAAAAGGATGCTAATGATATCAATTTCAGACTGTAGCTTCGCTTAAACCTTTGGCTATTATAATCTTGGTACCCCGATTAATTGTCGTTTAACTGCAGTTTTTTTTTAAACAGCTCGAAACAAGATCAAGACGTCAGATCCACGAATAAGAAACAGTTTCGATGTCGTTTCGTTCTCGTCTTGTCTCACTTACCGAATCTCTAGTTCTCACTCACCGAAAATCACTAGCAGCAACTAAGCAGCAATAAATTATACTCTAATTCCAAATCCTTAGTTAAATACCTTCAAAACAATTGTCTTGTCTCTGCACAGTTTGTTATGTATTTAACCCCGAATACAACAAATGGGGTAAAGTTACAAGTTCCTTTGAGGAAGTATAGTTTCATAATCTGCTTCGACTCGTATTTATTTAGCAGAGATATCAAACAGCAAGGCAAGTATTCGAGTATCCTAATTACGTTTACTTAGCAACAAGAAGGATTGCAGGGATGGACTTGGAATGGCAGGATGGGGCGTTAAATTGCAATAAGATAAAGTAGCCGCCATAGTAGAGCCACTATAAAATAATAGTTATGGTATATGGTTCATATTAAAACGCATCAGCATAAGTGATACGTCAGTGAACTAATTTAGTTCAATTATGACTATGAAAAAGTACAATTTGAATTGACAATGGACTGGTCATCTCTTCCGAAATACTGTTAAGCAATGTGATAACATTACCTTGTATTTAGCTTATATACAAATTCTAAATTAACAAAAAAGATAAGGTAAAAAAGTGAGCAAGTCATCATTATCTCCTGACCAAAATTCGGACATTAATTCGAAGTTTACTACCCAAAAATCAAACAAATATACTATAATATTGTATGGCTTATTCCTTATTCTTAGTGTCATCTTACGAAACTACCTTCGCTTATATTACCGTACTAAACAGTACCTGAATAAACTCTGCCGCCCCAGGTCGCTAACCTGAATCCATATCTGCCCTTACCAGTGGTTCAGAATACTTGCACAGTCGCTAACCACCAAACTAGTTAAGGCTCCCGAGTTTACAGTCACTTGTCTCTGCGGTTCGGATTAATGTTAACTTGAATTAAACTAGGGTTAGAGTGCTTCATATCGCGTAAGTCAAAGTTTGAAAGTTAAGGGACTAGTTGTTTTAGGTAAGGCTTGCTTTGTCCACGGATTTCGTATGCAGACCACTGGGATATGTGGCAAATTCTACGAATTGTGGTCAAAGACGTAAAGATAGGAGAAAACTTTTATTTAATTTAGGGTCCTTCTTAACATTCTGACACTTTTTAAGGGGATGATCAGACCGTCAAACTGAACCACTCTCTCTACAGGGTGCAAGGAAAAGTATCATTAACCTTTAAACCACATACTCTACCCATCAAACTGAACAACGTTTACTATGAGAGCAAACCGATCGGAGTAAAAAAAAAAAAAATCTGCGGTTTCATACATTTGAGTCGGGTAGGCATTGCAGTTTAGTATGGGACAGCAAATTTTTTTTTTGTTGTTTAGATCGGTTTACTCCCATATCCATATTAAAAGTTGTTCAGTTTGATGGGTAGACTCTTAGTTTAAAAGGATACTAATGATATCAATTTCACCCTGTGTAGTTCTACATGTTTCCATACTAAATGCAATCAGCTGATCGAACTTTTGTATGAAAAGTCGATTTTTTTGCGAATTTCCTTTTGCGTTCTTAGGGAAAGTTGTTCAGTAGCATTAGGTACAATCACCCCTTAAAGTCATTTGTCAATTGTCATACAATCGCGACGGGAGGCTTCGGTCAGTGTCAAAATTTACAAATTGCCCAAATAGGCATAGTTCGAAATATTTAGAGAAAAATGGTGTTAATATAGATCTAGCAGTGAAAGCAACGATGATGAATATTGTGTGTAAATTAAACAGCAGCGAGCTGGCATCGCTGCAAGGACTCCAGAACAGCCCAGGTCTCGATCGAGTCGAAGGCTTTCTCATAGTCCACAAAGGCTAGACACAAAGGTTGATTATACTCCTCGGTTTTCTGTATAATCTGCCTTACCGTGTGGATGTGGTCTATGGTACTGTAGCCTTTTCGAAACCCGGCCTGCTCCGGGGGCTGAAACTCGTCGAATTTTCGAGCGAGATGGTTCGTAATGACCCTCGAGAACAACTTATAGACGTGGCTCAGAAGTGAGATCGGTCTGTAGTTCTTGAGGAGGGTTTTATCTCCTTTCTTGAAGAACAGGACCACAACACTTCCGCTCCACGCCTCCGGTGTTATGCCATTGTGAATGACGGAATTGAAGAGCTTTCCTAGGGCCTTCAAAACAGGAGTACCTCCAGCCTTCAGAAGCTCTGTTGTTATTCCGTCTTCACCCGGAGCTTTGTTATTTTTAAGTTGTTTGAGGGCTTTTCTAATCTCGCTCGAGTCAACGTCCGGGATATCGTCCGTGTAGTGGCGTACTAGTGGGGCTCTGGGATCGGTGTTGCGAGCTACAGGCTTTGGGGCGTGTGTTGCATACAAACTTCCATAGAACTTCTCAACTTCAGTGAGGAGGTCCGGCTTAGAGGCAACGATCTTCCCATCCGCGGTTTTGAGTTTTGACAGGTGGCTTCTCCCAAGCTGCTGAACGAATACTTTCGACCCCCGGTTCTGCTCAATCGCCTCCTCTATGGAGCTTGTGTTGAAGCGTCGGAGGTCGCGCCGTATCAGCTTTTTTATTTTTTTGTTGAGAACCCGATGTTCTGCCGAAGACTCTTGCGCAGATAGAACTTCACGTCTATGCCTCATGAGCTCCAGAGTCTCGCTTGAGAGCTTGGATTCTTTTGCCACACGCTGCGTGCGGAAATGCCTGTAGCCCACTTCACGGAGAGCTTTTACTAGTTGGTTTGTAGCCTCGCCAACGTCCTCGGTGGTTTCCAACTCATATTATGACTATTATATTATGTCGTCTTTATTAAACAACACTTTTTTGACAATGCGACAATTATGTCGGTTTGTGACAAATAAGTCGACTTGTCACGTTTATTAATTAAATAGGGCCCAGGAGTGCGATTTTAGAATCTCATTCGATGAATTCGGCAGTTAAAAATGACAAAATTACTATGGAAATATGCATCTTTCTACTGCTGATTTGACTGTCAAAAATCGCACTCCTGAAGTATGATTTTTGGAAGTCAAACCGGTAGTAGAAAGATACTTATCTCCATAGTAATTTTGACATTTCCAACTGCTTAGCTCACCGAATGAGATTCAAAAATCGCACTCCAGGTCTTCCGGTCCTTATCCAATCCAGCCGGTTTGACAGTCGGGTCTCGCACGAGGTATTCATGCAGATGGTCAAAAAAAGTGAATTCGGTCGTAGATTCTTGAATTATTGTTAGTAATCCATTTAACTTGTCATATTAATTGGGCGCATCGGTTTTCAGGACCCCAAGTATCATACGCGACCAGGCTGAAAATCTTTCTTTTTCCACTGAAGGAGCATATTTTGACCTTCTAAAATGAATAAAAAAATCCCAGATTAAAAACCAGACGCAGAAAAAAGGCGCCGTGACATAAAAATGTAAAATTCTCGCCGAAACGAAGCGAAGCTACCATTGTTGTTTTGAGAGAAAAATGTCTTCATCTTGTGCCCTCCCATTATTTATAACGGGACAAAGGATACCGTTGAGTATGTTTTGTGATGAATAGGCCCATATTTATTCTGAAGACCAGTTTCATTCTCATTTAATACTATTGCAAGGAAACTACTATAGCCCACGCTGCTACCTACTGAAATATGTAAGTAGGTATATGGATGCCTTATTTTTTTTTTTAATTCTCAAGACCTGATTCAGTGAAACGATTGCGAATTGGAATACTTGAATCAAAATAAGTTCCAACCAAATGTCACGACATCTCATCAAGGGGGGTAGAAAAATCGCCAAAATCGCCTTACGCAATTAATGGACGCCCTAAAACAAGCGAGGATCGTTTTTGCTCTATCGTTAAAACGGAAATACATACATGCGTCAAACTTATAGTGCACACTTCAAAGTAAAACAAAAAATAATAAAAATCGGCCAACTGTGTGTCGGACTCGCGGTGATTTATCTATCTATCTATCTATCTAAATTGTATGAAAAAACATGTTATTACATTTAACCAACTTATGCAGTCCAGATTTATTACTTCCCATACAATGAAATGATCCTTACATAAAACTGAGTCGATCAGCATTAAAAAAAAGATGTGTCGTAGTTTGGTCAACTCACGCTTGACCAAAAATGTATTATGCCAAAATTGTGTTCACAAAAAAAAATCCTAAGACAGTTTCTCTGTATCTCGTGTGGTTTTGGATTTCCCCATACTGTATCACACTGCAAAGATTCAGCGATAGATAAATTATTGTTAGGGTCAAACCCTAAAATGATTGGACTATTACTGTCCTTGTTAAAAAACACTTCTTACCTATGTAATGTTTGGTGGTACGGAACCCTCGCAATAATGGAGAGCGGCAAAAATGAAATGGGTACTTAAACATTTTCGTATAATATAATGTAACTAATATAATGCAAAAGGTTTCATATAAGTTTACTCAAAGTATATGGGTCCCGAGGTGAAACGGTATATTGCCTCCACTATAACTATACCTACTATAATATATAATAATAACTGTAATGAGCTTCTTGGATTTTTTGAATCTTTAAAATGCAATGTCTCCGAAACGTTACAGCATATAAAATGATAAGGTTGGTTATATTAGCCCTGATACCCACAACATTTAGTGACAGGCCGCCAGAATAGAAAAGACCCCAATGTAAGCCATATATAGGTTCTAAGAACAAGAACTCAGAGGTTCAATTTCTCTGCATAGGTACCCCTTGTCATAATGTGAATCTTTCTCGTTTTCACCAAATAATAATGTACGTAAAGTGTGCAAGTCAAAAGAAAAGTTGGTTTGTTTGATCCTGTTACACAAAATATGGACGAGCGACAGTGTAAACAACATTAATTTTCTCTCTTACAAAATGGAGTTTTTTTGAAACCGCTGGAGGCATTCATAACAATGAGTCTTCAGTATTTTACTGCGAGTAAGTACATACGAGTATTTCATTTATGATAATAATGTGTTTATTTTGAATATAATATTATCATTCAATCACTCTCGCTGTTGCGTTTCATTTCGTTTCGTCTATCGCTAGGATGATAAACATAAAAGTAGGTAGCTTTAAAGTTTAACTTGGGAAAACCCAGCCGAACGTGTAATTTCCTACTCAGAAAAGAGACTATTTGGCATAATCAACACCGAGAAAAATTCAAAATATGCTGTTTCATACAAAAATACAGTACCTACAGTCAGACTCGACTCAAATAGGACTATAATTATGGCAGCAGACTTTTTTTTATTACTCTGTCTTGTCTTCATATAGTGAAAGTAGTTCAGTTTGGTGGTCTAAACCACCCCGATAACATAATATAATTACCACAGGGTCTTCCGTTTTGTTACACCCTCTATCAACCCGATCTTCCTACTATGTACTATCGATTCTTTAACTTTGTAAAGAATAGATAAAACAGTAAACAAAATATTAAGACCTTAAAAAAGGGAAAAAATTTCCCAAATGTCGTTTGAGAAAAAACGTTTGTTCACAGAAATCCTGAAAGAATTTCGATGATTCTTAATTTAAAATCGTATTTCCAGTATTCATTCAAACCATACAATACCTACCTACCGAAAATTAATAAGACATTTCAGCAAATTGCCTAAAGATCAAAGCAGAATTAAATAAACATCTTGACAGCCCAATTTGTTGGTCCAAAATGACGCAGAAAGTTTAATTGAGTTGGCCACGGTACGACATGTTTCGCTATCAAAAACTGGAGCCGTGTCGTTGACGTGTTGAAACTTGTCCGTCTGGATATTGTACGGACCGAATACAAAGTGAGTACCAACTACAAAGTGCGTGCCTACATATTCAACCGTTTTGTAAACTGGCACGACTGGAAATTGTTATTATTAGGGTTCCGAAGTCAAACATGGAACCCTTATACTTTGGTCCATTCTGTCTAATGTACGCTTCTACTCAAATACTCGTTCAATTTTTGAACCATTTGAATCAAAATTGGTCATGGAGACAGAATAACAGTAACCCGAAAACATGTTTTTTTTTCGACGACAAATCCCAACGATTAGAGCGATGGTTTTTTTATAATAAGTCGAGTAAGGTTTCGCTGGATAGGTCTTGTAAAATGGAACAAAATACACCTGTTGTATTGCTTGTATTGTATTCATATGTATACAGTATCCTGTCATAGCAAAAACTTAAGGGTATATTATTCGAAGCGCGCTCCATACAAACGTACTATGGTGATATTTTCAATACTAACCAATTAAAGTCAATGAAATTTTGCAGAAACAATCTAGAAACAAATTTCTATGCTTGTATGGAGTCAGATTTTCGTTAAAATGTATATTTTTCAAGTTACAGTGCCTGAAAGATTTCCATACAAATCTTAAATTAATCCTAGCATTGAAACTGTATATTTTAACGAAAATCTGACTCTATAGAAGCATAGAAATTTGTTTTTAGATTGTTTCTGCAAAATTTCATTGACTTTAATTGGTTAGTATTGAAAATATCACCATAGTACGTTTGTATGCAGCGCGCATTTTCGCTCTCGGAATAATATTCTCTTAAACCAAAGCCGGGGATCCAATCAAATCAAGTCAAGAAAGTTGTAGGTACATAATTTACAAACGCATCCGGACATACCAAAACGTCTGCCAAAGTAAAATAAGGCTTTATGGCGTAACATCCAACTTCATTCATTTCCTATGTCCTAAGGCGTTAGTCTTAGGGATGTAACAGAGCTCGGTATCGGTAACCGAAGCTACCCCATATCCGTAAGAACATTATTGTGAATCGGTGTCGTACGAAGTTTGTAAAAGACTAGCAACTACCACCCTATGCACGTCATTTCATCTTGAAACCTTCACGCTTAAAGTGAGCCTTCTATATGCATGCATGCCTACTACATGTATGTTGCATACAAGAAGAAGAAGCAGCTGTTAGTTGTAGCAATGTTTCTGAGCATTCCAAAAGGGATTATGGTCGTGAGATTATCATTTCAAAACGGAACATGCTTCAACTCCATATACAATAGAAAATCAATTACCAGAATCTAGCCTGGGCCCGGCCTGGTCTGTTTGAATATGCCAACGGGAATATAATTGTGATCTATATTTTTTTTTAATGTCAAATAGCCCTTGCCCTATGAGATCCTACAAAGATCAACTTTAACTTTTATATCAAAATTATACCTACGTTAATTTTAGTCAGCATCCATACAATGTTATGCGAATAAATTAGGTACTAAAATGCGTTTAGAGATTTAGGGTAAGTATCCGAAATTCAGAATCCGAAAAATAATATCCGAAACAGGCCTAACAATTTTCTTCGAGCTTCTTGGTTGTCCTTTTGACATAAGAGGCACGAAATTAATTTGAATTTGATCTCAAGTTAAACAAAAGTGTTGAGAGCTAGTTATTAATAATTTTGATTGGTTGTTTGTTTGCTTTTTTTGTAAACAGTATTCCCTGGTATTCGTGGAATTGATTTAAGCTTAATACGCTTTTTAAAATAAGGATATCAATATTCAAATACCAAGGAGAAGCATAGAATAATACATACCTATTGTACGCCTTAATTTTAGTATACCTACTTATAGTCGGATAAAAATTATTATCGCCCCCTGCAACAGACCTGAGGGCATACCATGAGTTTTCCCTGTACTTTACTACTGTAGTTACCTACGTCGCCAATTTGTATGACAGAAATTAGTTCTCAACGTAACCACTAGGAGCGCTGTACGAAATTCAATACAAAATTGGTGACGTAACTACAGTAGTAAAGAGCGGAGAAAACTCATGGTAGACGTACTGAAGTGCTATTTTTCACATCACACTTTCGAAATCATGATCTCCATATAGTTACCCATTGTTTTGTTTTGAAGTGATAACTTTTTTTAATCGGTTTTGTCCCCTCTTCTCCGTCTCTCTGTTCGGTGCTACATCCCGCCAAAATGAAGTTATAATAATCTAAACTATTATAAAACTGTAACTGAAGTGTGTCTGTACATTGAAGATATTTACAAAAAAAAAGATTACGATATGGTTTTTAGGTATCCCTGACTCGAAATCTACCTTTTTTAGAAATTTTGTCCGTCTGTTTGTCTGTTTGTTTGTTTGTTCGCACATCACGCAAAAACTACTGAACCGATTTTGATGAAACTTTTTTTGTTTGATAGCTTAATGATCCGACTAAAATCTGGTATATAATTTGTGCGGACGAAGTCGCGGGAAAACACTAGTATAACTATAATTATATTATTCTTTATTTGCACACCAAAATAAACAAAAATGTAATTATATAGGGTCTTATGCTGATACTTTTTAAGGGGATGATCAGACCATCAAACTGAACAACTTTTTCTATGGCACCAACATCGAAATCGCGAAAAAAAAATTATCCTCTCCATACAAAACTGCAAACCTACTCGAGCCAAATGTATGGGACGGCTGATTTTTTTTCGCGATTTCGATGTTGGTCCCATAGAGAAAGTTGTTCAGTTTGATGGTCTGATCATCCTCTTAAAAAAGTGGCAGCATATTAAGTTGGACCCTGTATATCGTATTTACATTTTGATTTTCTTTTTATTTACTTTATACGCTTTTCAGCGTTACCTAGTTTCGTCCACTAATATAATCTTGTTACTGTAAAGTCTCATCCTCTTTAATCAAATTAAAAAGTGATTATGTTGTGTGATTGATTAATAATTACGCAGAGCAGAATTCGGGACACAGCATGTTCCGGCGGAATATTCATTTGAACATAATTTAAATACGGGACAACTTGGTAAATACGGAACGGTAGGCAACCCTAATACACCTACCATAAAAATCGAACTACTAAATATAAGTAATACAAACCTTCAAGCTTTATGTACACACGGCGACACATCAGGTTACGCACCCTATATACCCATAACTACACTACGTACAAAACACAAAATAGTGCGGCAGAGAGCCTGCATAGACGCGGCTGCCGGCGCGGGCGCAGCGTGCCGTGAGACGAAACAACAACAACATACCGCACCCTCTTGCACGATTCGCAGCGTTCAACTTCTAATAGTTCAAAGTCCAAACAGGGTAGCCTGAGCTGACGCCGCCGTGTGTACTATGCCAAGGGGCGTATTATACAGCGTAAAACGTAATCTAGTAAAAGCGATATAAGTACACGGAATATAATAGGTACTACCACGTAATCCGACCCTCATAAATTCAAATTAAGTTCAGAGTCTATTCCTAAACAATTTACATTCAATAGGGCGTGTTTCGACAACTCGATAAGTTTTAAATAGTCAAAGGACTGTCATAAATTAACGAACTTGCCTAAAAGTTGGTACAAAGCTTTGGAGAATATTAATTAAGTTAATAAAGTTTAATGCTCATTTTATTAATTCTTAATGGAGTTAAGTTTTTTGTAGCTTGAAGTCTGTTAAGATGGCGGCATTACTAAGTCACAAAGATTTACATATACAGGGTGAAATTGATAATTACCATCCTTTTAAACTAAGAGTCTGCCCATCAAACTGAACAACTTTTACTATGGAAGCAAACCAATCGGATAAAAAAAAATTCTGCTGTGCCATACATTTGAGTCATGTCGGCAGCGGCGGCGGGTGCCGTTTAGTACGGGACAGCTGATTTTTTTTTTGCTCCGATTAGTTTGCTCCCATAGTAAAAGTTGTTCAGTTTGATGGGTAGACTCTTAGTTTAAAAAGATGCTTATGATATCGATTTCACCCTGTTTAGTTACCTACATCAGGGGTGGCCAAACATTTCAAGAATGCCCTCAACATTGAACTTTAAAATAAAAAAAAAAAATTATGTACCTCGACGTATTAAAAAAACTGTGTTTATGATGAATGTAAACTTAAATACGTTACATATTTAACAGTACTGGCACAGGACCGAGAAGAATGGCAAAATATGGAGGAGGCTTATGCCCTGCAGTGGGTAGATAGGTACAGGCTGAAAATGTGACGATGATGATGATACTGGTTTGTAGCACAAACTGAACAACTTTCGCTATGGGGCCAACATTGAAATCGCGAAAAAGTCCATGTGAAAGTTCAGTTTGATGATCTGCACGGCTAGCATGCCACCCACGACAAAGCGTTTAAACGAGAAAAACGTCATGCGCGCTCTTTCTGGCATACACAGAATAATAGGGATGGAGGCACATCTCGAGTTTTATCGTTTTCTCGGGGGTGGCATGCGAGGCCTATAACTGAAGCACACCCTTTAAGTAGGTAGGTACCTAACCATTTTAAGTATGCATCCTGTAATTATTGAATCAAAAATTTTAAACTTG
This sequence comes from Agonopterix heracliana, assembly GCA_963693445.1. Classification (NCBI taxonomy): domain Eukaryota; kingdom Metazoa; phylum Arthropoda; class Insecta; order Lepidoptera; family Depressariidae; genus Agonopterix; species Agonopterix heracliana. The sequence continues at coordinate 20,499,714 of OY856311.1, forward strand.
GCTGGGGGATGTTTGGCATTTCATTATCATGTTGCACTGTGTATTTATGAACTAAATGCGATATGCATGCACACAGGAAGTGGGACACTTATTTCGTTTAAAAAAATCTTCACTACCAAAATATGCTCTTACTTTCAAAAAGTCATCATTCATCTAATAGGTACATATAATTATGGTCGCATCATCTAGCAACTAGAAGAAGCGATCAAACTACTGTGGTCTGCGATTCCAGGCTCAACAAATTCGCTACACTATGGCGGCGGACGAGGTCACGGTCAAAATTAAGTGTTCCATAAATCTGGTTTTAATGTTTCCTACAATTATCAATATGACTGATTAGGTTAGGTATCCTTGTTTACGACTCGTTTCCCGCCAACAGTATATTTACAAAGCTATAAAAATGTAAAGGCCCTACTCTATTACTGTCTTTCGTTCGTGTTGATTTTATTGTTTTTCTTAATGGTTCGTCTTTATGATTTTCTTATTTATAAGTAAAAGACTTTTAATGGTATTAGGCTGCGTTTCCACCAGAAATGTGCGAGGTAGCGAGGCGGTGAGCGAGGAAATAATCCGCCAATAGCGCGCTCGCTCGATCATGTCATTGGGAAATTGAAGCATTCCCCTTTGGCTGATTTTTCGTCCCTCACCGCCTCGCTACCTCGCACATATCTGGTGGAAAAGCAGCCTTTCAGTATTTAGAGATGTAATTGTACCTATCAAAAGTCAAGATACATCTCGTGTTCTAGAGGGAGTAACACAGCACCCTAGTCATATTTAAAGGGGCATAGACCATAAAACTGAACAACTTTCACTGTAGAGCGCAAAATCGAGATAAATTAAAAAAATTTGCTGTTTCATACAGATGGGACAGCACATTTTATCCTGGTTTCCCCATTATTAAAAGTTATTCAGTTTGATGGTCTACCACCCCTTTATATATTAATCGAAACCACGAAAAAAACCAGCGATCCCATACATTTTGGGTCGAGAATGATTGCAGTTTAGTACGGGACAGCTGATTTTGATGTTGGTTGGTCCCATAGAGAAAATTGTTCAGTTTGATGGTCTAATGATACCCTTAAAAAATTACCTTACGGACTGTTGGTCCTACCGCTTAGTTCCCCTAGTAGGACCAGTAGGATTATCAAATCCTCATGGTCCTACTGCTTGACGTGGGGGGACTATCAGGATTTGTGAATCCTACTGGATCCACTCGTGTTGAAAAGACACGCTGGCCGCAAAAGTGCACAAGTGATATTTTAGAAAGCTAGCAATGTTTCTCCACTCCCCATTCATTCCGCCATTGAGAAGTACCAGCATGGCTAGCATGGCAACGTGACATAGCGCTATCACGCCTTCGCTCTCTTTCTATTTGCGTGCGAACGAACAAGATAAAAGACGTGATATAGCTGTACCACGTGCAACATGTGGAGAGTAGGTCATTTTTTTTCATCGAAGTTTAACCTATTTATACCTATGTGTTAAACACACACATAGGTATATAAATAGGTTAAACTTAGATGAAAAAAATTACCTCTTATACTTTTATTATAGTATTAGTAAAGTTATTATTGTGCGTCTTTGTGTTCTAACAATAATGAATGATAGAAAAAAACACATTTCTAAAAGAACTTTTTAATCAGATATACTTAATAAAAAGAAAGAATCAGTCTAAATTCAGCAGAGACTTTAATGAACTTTCGAGATAAAATACTCGTGAACTTTTTTGGCTCCAACCAAAGTCGGACCGGGTCGCAAGTAAACATAAAAAGACATGACCCGGCAGATTTTCATAATGACCTAATAACAGTTATAACATTTCATAAACAGTCCCTTCACGGATCGTTGCCGCATTTCCGCGTTAAACTGTATTAAAAACTTTGAAGACAGTTTTGAAAAGTGAAAAATTATTTTACATTTTCACTTTTGACTGCTGAAGTTTTGTTCCCAAGATGACTCCGTGTCGACTGACGCAATTAAGAAGATAAATTTAAATATTTCTTTTATTTTAATTTTACTGGCTGTGAAAAGGGAGGGTGAAATAACCTTGTGACGGTAGAGCCGAATTTAAGGAAAATTCTTTGACGGTACCTATATTTTTAAAGGCGAGAATACGAAGTGATAACAATTTAAAAATGTTACGAAAAGTTAGAGTTTCATTCTCAGACCTATCTTTTCATGTGAATTGGCCATTGTTTAATTATGAGAACATAAATATATAGGTACAACAATTTTTATTCATGATTGAAAGTATTGACATTATTATTAGAATAAACTAGGGATGCAACGATTCGACCATTATGATTAGGTATTGATTACGATTACGAGTAAACCTATTTTCAACCCCCGACGCAAAAAGAGGGGTATTATAAGTTTGACGCCTATGTCGGTCTGTCTGTTTGTCTATCGGTCTGTCTGTCTGTGGCATCGTTGAGCCTAAACGGGAGAACCGATTTCGATGCGTTTTTTTTTAATAGAAAGCATATTTTTGCGGGAGTCACGGTTCACGGTCACGGTTTGCTGGTGTTCTTAGTTTTGTTTCATGAAAATCGGTTCAGTAGTTTTCTAGTTATTTAAAAAATTACGAAATAAAAAATTAAATTACAAATTAAAAAAACCCCCTACGCTAAAAACAAAACTTTTTAAATAGTGAAAAATAATTCGGTCACCTATTATTTTTAATGTATATTTTACCTTTTAATAATTTTAAAGATATTTTAGGTTAATTAATGTGTCGGGAACAGCAAGTGATTGTTGAATAAAAAATTTATGGTAATTTTATAGCGGTCCCCTACGCATTAATTGACCTAAAATATCTTTAAAGTTATTAAAAGGTAAAACATAGGTACATTAAAAATAATAGGTGACCGAATAATTTTTCACTTTTTAAACGTTTGTTTTTAGCGTAGGGGGTTTTTTTTTTGGTTCCTTGGGCTTTCCGCAAGTGTTCAGTATCATGTGTTAAGGGTATATTATTCGGAGCGCACTCCATACAAACGTACTATGGTGATATTTGCAATACTAACCAATTAAAGTCAATGAAATTTTGCAGAAACAATCTAGAAACAAATTTCTATGCTTGTATGGAGTCAGATTTTCGCTAAAATGTATAGTTTTCAAGTGCCTCAAAGATTTCCATACAAATCTTAAATTAATCCTAGCATTAAATCTGTATATTTTAACGAAAATCGGACTCCATAGAAGCATAGAGATTTGTTTTTAGATTGTTTCTGCAAAATTTCATTGACTTTAATTGGTTAGTATTGAAAATATCACCATAGTACGTTTGTATGCAGCGCGCATTTTCGCTCTCGGAATAAAATTCTCTTAATCACCCTCTCAAGTAATACTGCTATTTACAAATCCCAAGTAGGTATTTACGGTCGTTTAAAAGGTGTATGTGTATTAGACAGCTGTATTACTTTACAGGGTGTTTAATACATGATACTGAACACTTGCGGAAAGCCCAAGGAACCAAAAGAAAAATAGGTAGGGATTACTCGTAATCTTAATCATTATAATGGCCGAATCGTGCATCCCTATAGAATAAACATTACTACGAAATACCTAAATAAAATACTCGAGCAGTCTGTCAATAAATTGAAGTGATCATGACAACAAATAAAACCTATTAGGTATGTAATTCGAAGAGATCAATAGCTAGCCTAGCAATTTATCATACAAATGATATTTACATCTGTAACGCGAGGGTTGAGGGAGGAGCGAGGCAAGGGGGGTATGCCACTCAAAAAAAGATTAACTAGGATAGCACACATTCTTGAGATCGGGATAGAGCGTTACACGTATATTGTGTTGTTATTAAATTAAGTATGTTTAAGTCCATAAATAAATAAATAATAACGCTCACAGGCACATACATTGTAATGATCCCAAACTAGCACTAAAGGCTTTTATTATGGAAACCATACAACAACGGCACGAACATATAACATCCATGACCGAACCGGGATTCGAACCCAGGACCCTGGTTTGGCAGTCCGGCGTGGTAACCATTACACCAACCGGGTCGTCGTTTTCAGAATATCTCTGACTCCCCTCGGGGAATATATTCGTGAGCATATGCTATGCTATGCATGTTTATTAATATGTTGATTTGATAAGCTTCCACAATTCTCCTAATAAAAGTAAGTTGTGATACTAAAAATTACTGCTCGTACATGGTGAGTCCGACGTGATTTTTTTAATATTCATTACGTAATGTTACGAGAAAAAAAAACAATGTGTAGTTCTTTAATAAAAATATGACAGTATAACAACAGTATACACTATAAACAGCAATACCTAGTAAACATCTTGTCATTTCTACAGCGAAGAGTTTGCTGCCATCTATGTAAATATTTATGTAACAAACGTTCCTAAGACAACTGAATTTTATATTATGCGGATGACAGTAGACAGTAAAGAACAATGCTGTAAGATGTAGGCTATACTTGGTTGTAAGTTATGTAGCTCAAGTAAGGTATATAGGTAGTTGGTAAGTAGATTTTATAGCGTAGGATACTCAATCAATTATTTTAATTATACTTGCTTTGTAAAATTAATGGTTTGTAGTGTACTGTTAGTGTTTGATTTATATTAAAATAATAAATATATAATAAAAATGTTTCATTGACACAGTTTAGAATACAAAAGTTCTGATTATATGGCTATGTTACAATTTAGATTCAACAATATAGGATCTCTGGTCTCCAAGCTAGATTACCTTAAAAGAAGGTAATTTGTCTTTTGAAGGTCAGTGTTCCGTCGTACATTTCGTGAAGTTGTGACAATTTAGGGACTTTAGGTAACAATTACAGGATTCTTTAATGTAGGTTAGCTGTGTGCAAAATTTTAAGTGTTGTGTTTGTGTGTGTGTAGGGGTGTGTGTGTGTGTGTGTGAGTGAGGTCAATTGTGTGAGAGTATGTTGTGACTGACAGTGTACTTTTGAAACCATTTTTTTAATAATTATATTGTTACACGCTAAAAATAATTACAACTAATTAGTGCGTAATAATAACAATTAACTTATTATGATGCACTATAATTAGTAATTACACTAACACTCAGTTGAAGAAACGCTTCTTAAAGTTAATCCTCCATTAAATATCTTGCTGTCACTATTTGTATTGTTGACATAGAAAAAACTAGCAAGAGATTTAATGGAGGATTAACTTTATTGAGCGTTTCAGCAACAGAGTTACTGAATATACATTTTAACGAAAATCTGACTCCATACAAGCATAGAGATTTGTTTCTAGATTGTTTCCGCAAAATTTCATTGACTTTAATTGGTTAGTATTGAAAATATCACCATAGTACGTTTGTATGGAGCGCGCCAGCGCGCCAACGGTAATATACCCTTAAGTAATTGTATATTAGTCATTTTAGGACAATAGATATTTTGAGACTAGTTGAGACGATTTGGGGAACTAGTCCGTTTGGTAAATTTGACGTTTTGGTGCACTAGTCCATGCCGTCCTAAGCCGTTTCCACAAAACTAAAATGTCTTGTCAAATATGTTTCTTAAAGAACGTGTTAACTTTTATTTGGTACAGAGAATACCAAAACATTTTCTCACAACATGACAGCACACTCATGCAAAAAACATCCAAATCTATTCCACAAACAAATAATAATACAACGTGTTACCAGAAATCTCATACATACACGTTAGGTTTTGACCTAGTTCTTTCCTGAAGAGAAAAATTTTTACCACAGCACCCGGTATATCTGGGCAAAATATTCATTCAGTATGCTCAAATCCATTTGAATAATTTTCGTAGTGTTTTCGTTTGCCCCATAAACTCACTAAAAATTTAGAATTTTTGTCAGTTTTTATGATTTACATTATAAAGTACATATAGTAAATACGCCAGTCACGGTAGACATAGAAATCGCCTTAGGTCGCAATTGATTGCACGGAGCTGCATTTTTGGGATGTTGTTAGGATAGATACCAGCAGTATAAAACCAATTTTGCAGCTTCGAAAGACCTGTGCTAACCGAGGGGTGCTCGAAAAACCGCACATTTTTCGGTCATTTTTCAGGTTTTGACATATAACTTCTAAACGGTGCATCATGCATAAAAATTGTGCACTACGTTTTTAAAAAAGACTAAATTATCTATAACTTGAATTTAACTGCAGCTCTGAAAGTTAAGTAGGTCTTCAGATACAACACTTCAAACATTGGCCATTTTTCCCAAAAAGTTGAAAATTGTAGTTTCCGCCGTCTTCCGAACAGGATATCGGCTAAAATACTCATTCTACGAGGAAAATTATAAGAAATGAATTTGTAAAGCAGTTATGTAACTTTAATATAAAAATAAGTTGAACCCTGTACTGTGATCGATTCCTTTGTTATCAGGAAAAAACTAAATATAAGGGAAATCAGTTTTTCAAAAAATGGAGCTTGACTCATTGCAAGAATTTTGTAAAGGATAAAAAAGACATAACTGAGTGGAAAATGATTTATTTTATGCAAAATGAACTTGAGTATGATTAATAATGTATCTATACCATAACAAAACTGTAAATGTTTGTTTGGTTGTTAGTTCGCGCATGACGCGAAAACTACTGAACCGATATTAATGTAACTTTTTGTATTTGAAAGCTTATGATTAGACGTATAAACTGATATATATTTGATCTCACTACCATGACGAGTGCCGGTGCGGACGAAGATGTTGATTGGCGCTTCACGCGAAAAGTAATAAACCGATTTTGATGAAACTTTCGAGGTCTGCAAGCTTATGGTCAGACTTAAAATTTGGTATATCATTTATTTTGATACGATGAAGGGAACCCTCGTGGACGAAGTCGCGGGAAAACTAGTAATTACAAAATTATCACCATTATATAAAAACGTGAGTTTTCCTTCGGCTTCGTCCGCACGGGTACCCGTTATTGTAGCAAGACAAATTATATACTAGATTTTACGTATAATTATAACCTTTTAAATGCAATAAATTTCATCAAAATCGGTTTAGTCTTTTTCGCGTGATGCGCGAACAATCAAACAAACATTTACGGTTTAATAACAGTACTAGATTTGCCTACGACTTTGTCCGCACCGGCACTCGTCATGATAGTGAGATCAAATATATATCAGTTTATACGTCTAATCATAAGCTTTCAAACACAAAAAGTTACATTAATATCGGTTCAGTAGTTTTCGCGTCATGCGCGAACTAACAACCAAACAAACATTTACAGTTTTGTTATGGTATAGATACATTATTAATCATACTCAAGTTCATTTTGCATAAAATAAATCATTTTCCACTCAGTTATGTCTTTTTTATCCTTTACAAAATTCTTGCAATGAGTCAAGCTCCATTTTTTGAAAAACCGATTTCCCTTATATTTAGTTTTTTCCTGATAACAAAGGAATCAATCACAGTACAGGGTTCAACTTATTTTTATATTAAAGTTACGTAACTGCTTTACAAATTCATTTCTTATAATTTTCCTCGTAGAATGAGTATTTTAGCCGATATCCTGTTCGGAAGACGGCTAAAACTACAATTTTGAACTTTTTGAGAAAAATGGCCAATGTTTGAAGTTTTGTATCTCAAGACCTACTTAACTTACAGAGCTGCAATTAAATTTAAATTATAGATAATTTTGTCTTCTTTAAAAACGTAGTGCACAATTTTTATGCAAGATGCACCGTTTAGAAGTTATATGTCAAAACCTGAAAAATGACCGAAAAATGCGTGGTTTTTCGAGCACCCCTCGGTTAGCACAGGTCTTTCGAAACTGCAAAATTGGTTTTATACTGCTGGTATCTATCCTAACAACATCCCAAAAATGCAGCTCCGTGCAATCAATTCGGTATGTCAAGTTTTTTTTTGGAGGGCTGAATTGAAAACCATTTCGAGATAATTGTCTCAATAATCATATTTTCTATGTCAGAGATTTTAAAATGAAAGGATTACAGATATTTTTAATAAAATAACGTCGTTTTTCGGTCCGTGCAGTGACGTCACTGGCATACCTCTGAACTCCTTGGTAAGCATAAAATCAACTTAAAATTACCGGCACTTAAGAAAAAAAATACATTCACAATGTCAGAATTTGACATTTGATGTTGCCGTAGCTGTTTCCAGCATAGAGTTAGAAAGAGGAGGCAAGTTTGATTTTTTTAAATATAGCAGCATGTAGTTTTTCTCCATGGAGTTCGAATTATTTTCTCTCCACCATTTTTGCACTTAGAGATTACAGATCAAAATAATTTAAAAATTAAATTTATATTGATAAACTCGATGAATCGCAATAAGAATGAAATAGGTGTCTTAAAATTATGTCTTCTGTCCGTAAAAAATATAAAAATGAAGACAAAAAAAAACTTGACATACCGAATTGCGACCTACAATGTTTTATATGACTGGCGTAAAAGGTTTGTAATTGGAAATGAATTTATTATTTTTATGTAGGTACACTTAGAGGCACATCTAACCGCCCACTCTTCTCATAATTATGGCGCCTGTAAAACTACAGAAAATTCACAAATATTTAATTTTGCCTCAAATATAACATTTCGCCGGTTAGTCCAATCATTTTAGGGTTTGAAAACAATAATTCATCTATCGCTGAAACCTTGCAGTGTGATAAAGTAAAGTATAATACCTACAGATTACGGTTGACAAATAATCTAGGTTTTATTTTTTTTCGGTCCTAGATTATTTGTCTACCGTAATCTGCACACGTAGCATGCTGCACATGATACGGCTTTATCACGTCTTTATCTCGTTCGTTCGCGCGTAATAGAAAGAGAGGGAAGGTGTGATAGCGCTTTATCAAGGTGTCATGCTACCTATGCTGTATACGTTACTTTATCACACTGCAAAGTTTCAGCGATAGACGAATCATTGTTAGATGTATGGACATACAAGGAAACTCTAAAATGATTGGACTAGGTTGGGTGCCGTGGTGGTCCAGTGGCAAGTATCCTTGCCTGCCGTGCAGGAGGCGATGGTTCGATCCCCGTCCAGGCTGACTCGTACCAATGAGTTTTTACAGCAAATGCCCCCATCATTTGCATTTCCATCTATAAAAGATGATTCAAGCAGCGTCTTGGTGGCACTAGCACTTACGCACAACAACGCCTTCAGGATGCTGTTGAGGCTCCCACGCTTCTGTAGCGCGTCGACCATGTTCGCTGATATGCTACTGATGGCTTCCACGCCATCATGAGGAAGCAGATGGTCTCTACGTTGGGCAGGACGCGGGGGAGCACCAACACCAATCTGAAGGCTATATGTTGATTGGGAGGTTGCTAGAGTAAAAGGATTGGCAGTACGATTTAAAAAGCGTTACCTTTACCTCAATCGAGCATCGAGAAAACCTTTGAGCAAGCATATGATGCGTCTCACCGACAATGCCCTGCGTTTCCTTTCAATGTCAAGATCATCTTACAGATATATCAGAGGATATAATGGTCGATCCATCACAACCACACCACATTCCCCACGTGTGATTTTGTAAACAAGATTGTTTAATTAATTACTTATTATTATTTTACTCTGATTTGACAGCAGATGGAATTTTATTGGCTTTTCCCCCATCTTTTCCGAGACTTTTCCCCTGAGATTCGTTATACTTAAAATTTCTCCGGAGAACTTGAAATACCTGCTATTTTTAGGGTTCCGTAATCCGACAAGGAACTCTTATAAAACAGTTCAGTTTATCCATCCGTCCCAATCCGTCAAAATCAAGTAGGTAAATAAAGGACTAATATTTAATTTAACGTACCATAATCCGGTAACCTTCAAAGGCAACGGAATAAAGTGATTTTTCTCGGATGGAAAGCGTCAATTGTCGTCCTGCTGCGCTAAACGAAGTTGTCGCTTTCCACCTCCGTCGAGGAGAAAAATAGTATACTAACTTCGGACAGTAAATAAGAAAGCCTCAGATCGTAAATAAGAAAGCCCCACGTCATCAACCTGCGCGAAAAAGCCTGCCACTTATCCCCAGCGGGCGAAAACCGATTCGTTGCGCTATCAGCTTCAATACTGTAGCTCGGAGTACTGCGGGCACGTTGAATTGGCAGAGAAGGGGAGTGTCGCTTCTATAAGTAAATAGTAATAGTTTAGTATTCTTTGTTAAAAGTAAAAGTGAAGATAACCAGCCCCGGATATAAATCTCGTTTTTCCTGTTAAAAGTTTTTAAGCTTTATAAACGGCCAGCTTCATTTTCCAACAAATATTTTATCTTCCCAGTAACTTGTTTGTAAGTTGTTTGCTGGGGACGTGACTAAAAATATTTTTCCTTCTAATCTTTGGCAAGTGTGTTGTAACAAAAGTAACTAGAGACGAATTGGGCTGAGCTTATTAGAAGCGAAAATATAGAAGTTATTTTATACATTTTTCCCAGAATTTCCAAATTGAATAACATTTTAAAAGCAATCATGCGGGAGAACCGTTATATATTTACTTTAGTTTTATCATAAAATATTTTGCGCAAATAAGATTGGAAGTGTGAAATTGGTCCAAATTTACATTGAAAAGGATAATTATTCATTATCAGTTAATAATCGAAACAACGAGAGAGAGTTTTGTGGCACACCTTAGGAGAAGCCTTTGTTCAGCAGTGGACGATAAATTAAGTTGATAATTATGATGGAACTAGGTAGCAAACAACCAAAACATCACATAAAATCGTTTCCCTTACGTATTTTTGTGTTGGATTTAAGGCCAACCAACTTTAATACTGTAGTCACATGAAACTATTTGCATTGTTGTTTCACAGAAACTTAATGACTTTAAAACACGTATTGTGACAAGGTTTTAAGGTGGTTTAAATTTCAAATTGGCTGACTATAATCCTACTACTGTCCTAAATCTGAATGCCTGCAACGAAAAGTTATATCCAAACTGTACAAACAGCAGAAATGAAGATGCTTTATGTGGATGTGTGGTGTCACTATAGAATCCGCAACGAGGATGTGCAAAGAAGCTTGGATTTACGTGACATTGCGAACTTCAGGAGACTGACTTGGTTTTGACACTTGTCTATATAGGGCTTTGCAGCCCACTCGATAATAGGAGAAGGAGGAAATATGGCACTGCAACTGTCGATTCCAGGACAGAGACCAAGAGGAAGTCCGATGGCTAGAGGTGAAGACAGTTCACAGTAATATGACCGAGTGCAATGTATCCGAATTTTTTTTTATTACAATAAATGGGTTTGCTCTTGACCTCAATCTAGTCCTCAGGTCAAAGATGGGGTCGAAGATGAAGCGAGCTTACCAAGAATGGCACTGGCACTCCTGCACACCAACGGAACGCAGCAAGTTGCTTGGCGCCAGACTCCGGCAGGAGGGTGGTCGCGATCCAGGCGGCTTCTTGCGGAGCCTACCACACCGCTGTGGGGGATCGTTCAGCCGCCACCACAAACTTAGTAGCTTTTGATGCCGTTGCCCGGGGTGGACCGCTAGGAGGTAAATCCCCAACCACCCCAAAGTCGACGTCAGGAATAGGGCAAGGTGGAGAGAACAGACGTGGAAGGCTGACTTCGCCACCATATGGGATTTAACAAGCTCCTGGCTTGTTTATAGAGAATATTATAAATTTGAATAAAGGATATTATTTCTATTTGAATCCAAGGTAAGTCCAATCTAAACATCAAGAACCCAAATCTTCTCAACCACTCGAATTTAAACCTTATCGCGGCTTTATAATATACAAAATTACTAACAATGTTTCCCCAGGGCTTGATTCGAGTTTCCTTAACGAAAATGACAGATTTGCGAAGCTAATCCCCAAGAATTAGGGAAGGGAAGGAGGGGAGGAGAATTATACGGGAATTATGTTAATAATAAAGTTTTGGAAGTACGCCGCATTCATTATTATGTACTTATAGAGTTTACACATATTTCTCCTTTACGTCTGAAGTTAAGTGTGAGATCATTGAGTAATTCTATCGGTTCGTACGTTTTGGGTTTTAAGCATAGACATCTTATATACAAACAAGACTCACAATCAACGTTCGAATGCGCAAAATGTGAGTTGCTTGTGTGGAGCTCCACAAACGATGGCCCATCTCACATCGTGCCCTGCGTGCCTTAACACCTGTATGCAGGAGGAGCTCATGACCGCTAGCGACGGTGCAGTATCGGTTGCCCACTTCTGGCAAGGTACTATTTAGCGACTTTGTTCAAAATTTGAAGTCGACACGATAAGAAGAAGAACGTTCGAAAAATCGCACCACCAAAAGAGCTCGGATGAGCTCTTTTTTGTACTAGCTGACAGTTAACAAGCGAAATACGACTATGTTTATGAATCAAATACAACGTATTAGTGACAACCAGCAGCATGCATACTTAATTTGTGCGGTTTTTGGCGTCAATTTGCACAAAAATTTGCTAAGATTTTATATGACACTGTGGGTCTAGTATAGGAGGGCAATGGTTTTAAGTTTTTATTGACAGATTATTTATTAAGGCGCTTAACTGACCACACTCCTTATAATTATCGTCCTCGTATGCACGGCCTCTTTTTAAGGACTCCATAGCTCTGAATCGAACTCCTGCTACCTTTGTCAGTCAGTCACTGTTTGTGCTATAGGTCTATAATATTTTTTTTATAATAACTACAACGTGTTAATAAATAAGCGCAAAACCTCATACACTCCAAACTGATTTATAACAAAATAATTAGATTGAAATAATAATTTCATAAAAAATTTCAAGTCATTCGCACTTTAAGTTTTGAGGCAAAAATGATTTGTTGTCATTTCAGCAATGAATGCGCTTATGTGCTCATTTTAAGAATCCTGTTTTGGTAGTAAGTCGGGTGAGTGAGCCCATGCGGTGGTTTGAGATCGAGTTCAGTAAATTTTAAATTTTAAAATCAATTTAAGTCTTATTTAATATTTTGAAAAAATTTACCTATGTTGAAACCATGATAATTCGATTCTGCTCGATTCTAAACAAACTAATTTCTAGTTTTGCGTTAATTACGTTGTATAAAATCGTAAACACAGTTTGAATGCTCATCACCTGAAAACCACTGAACCGGTTATTTCTTCATTTTTAAAGTTACATGGAAACTACTGAACCGATTTTCCTAAAACAAAACTAAGAACGTTTTCGCAAAAATTAGCTTTCTATTAAAAAAAACTGCATCGAAATCGGTCTACCCGTTTAGGAGCTACGATGCCACAGACAGACAGATAGACAGACCGACATAGGCGTCAAACTTATAACACCCCTCTTTTTGCGTCAGGGGTTAAAAAGGGCTGCTAAGGACACGGTTGCCAACCAACGCCCGACAGAGGTGACCTTGGTCGGCGTACATTTGAGACTGATTCAACTACACGGTCGCCTACAAGCCATTCTGTCGTGATATTCGAGCAGTACAGACGAAACAAGTGCGAAGATTTTTTCATTATTATTTTTCATTGATGCCCATAATCGCATCCGGCTCAAAGGTTTTCAATTTCTTAATCAAAATCTTCGCAAGATAGGCTCCTTTATATTCATCACAAATGAGATCCCACAGACAAGGCAGGTCTCTGTTTACGTTATTATATATTTTCTTTGCCAATGTCCTCAATTCCCTTGGTCGCTAGTGCAGCTACTGCAACCAAGGACGTTGGAAGATTAAACGAAATTTGGTTGTATTGTCTATTCGATTCCAAACCACCAGGGTCAAATCTGTCAGACGTTGGTTGGCAACAGTGTAGCAGGCTTTTAAGGTAGCGAGAAAAGTACAGCGCTGCTCAAAGGAATCACGTGCTACCTGATGCTTTCTTGTTGTTGTTGTTGTAGTTTTGTAGTTGTTGCCCTCCTCGTTTTGCATGCGGCACACGCCTAGAGGAGCACCGAGTGTCACTTAGATAGGCGGCTTCACCTAGGAGATAGCCAATGCAGTCCTCAAGTTCTGTCCAGGCAGAGGATTCAGATAGTTACAATAAACATAAGTTTGTTTTAGCAGAAGATAGCTACGCAGTTTACTCTGGTGCATGCTGATATTATTATACCAATACAAAACACCCCGAAACAAAATTCTGGATACGTGCTTGACTACGCCACAGGCACGAAGCTCACCCATCCGAGCTACCGAGCGTGCGGAAAGGAGGAGGAAATCATGGAACAAATCCTGTGTGATTGAGACGTCTTGGTGGCTAAACACATACTCCTGGGAGACGGTTATCTAAAACCGGGAGATTACAGGTTTCTACACCTGAACGGTATTGCCTCCCGAATTTATCACGTTTTTGAAGGGTGAACAACATAAACATGTAAGGGTAAGATCTCACTGGGTCGAAATGATGCTGGCTTGCCTGCCCCCATAATAAGAAATAATTATTGATTTGTTTCAATCAGCCATCCTACAGTCTTTATTTTGGTAGTTAAAGCTAATTCTTTGATAAGAACAAGCTTGCTTCAGAGTTATGTAATGTGTCTCCCAACCACTGCGTTGTGATTCCGAACCTAACAATATTAAGTACCGACTGCCAACCAAACTAACCCAACAATTTGTTCTGTAGAAGCCCTTACAATATAATGTTGCGGGCAGAAGGTCTACTTGATTTGATTAGATGAGATTGGATATGGTACTACAATCAAATTATTAAATTTGATCGTTTGCTTTTGCGGGGTAGGACGGCGCTTAGTATAATGTGACGTGATGTGATAGGCGGTGTCAAAATGATAGAAAATGACTAGAAGGAATACAATTTTTAATTGAAACGCCTGGCTTCATTGACATCTGTCACTTTGACACCGCCTGTCATCGTTGACGTCGCTTGTCATTCTTGACATATTCTGTAATTTTGACACCGCCTATCGCCATTGACAACGCCTGTCATCTTTGACATCTGTCACTCTGACACCACTAGTCACAGTTGACGTCGCTTAACATTCTTGACATATTCTGTTATTTTGACACCGCCTGTCACCATTGAGAACGCCTGCCATCTTTGACATCTGTCATTTTGACAAATGTTAGTCCCAATCTGCGCGAACGAAGATTGATAAACGAAATTATTTTCGGTACCGTATACAGGGTGTTACGTCGGTCCTAAGTAATGTCGGTCAAACGTTACGTCGGCCCAAAGTAATGTCGGTCAAACGTTATGTCGGCCCAAAGTAATGTCGGTCATCTATCTGTCGGACCAAAGTTCCAGAATCATTTAATCACGCGTGTTCACGGCAGAGCGTAGACTCTGCACTATTTGTATTTTGTCACCTCGGAGCCTCCGTATGAGACTAACATATCCGCCAAACAATAACGTCCTAAATCACATCCTCCTCAAAGTCCGTTTCGCACTGAACAGCCACACGCAGTTACTCAATAAAACTGCGTATCGAATAGGTAAATATGTTTGACATGGGTCCGCTCGGGTCAGAAAAGTGTTTGTATTTATTTACCAAACGTTTGGAGATGAATCTATTAGTTGTGGGTTATTCGAGCTGTGGGTTCGTAAAAGGTTTTTTTTTTATCTCGCTTGATATCGCACGTTAAAACCAATACCGTCACTAAACGAAAAACCCACATTTTTAGATTTTCGCACCACGTCTCCCACCAATCAGAGCTTTGTCCAATGCAAAAACACCTGTAACGAAATTCCGTGTAATTCTTATAGATGTCAGTAGTATCGCAACGACTTTAAACAAAATTCGCCCGCCGACTTACCGCTTTACCGACACCATTTGGGTAGTGACGTGAACGTCAGACATACTAGAGTACTTTCTAAGCGCAAGAGTGTCATTTTTTGGATAAGAACGTTATTCCATTAAATAGAATAGCCAATTTAATGTACTTTGATGTGTGGAGTACCGTCATTTTTTGGTTAGTGTCATTTTCACGTTAATTTAATAGCGTAAATTCGGTACAAATAAACGCAATACTGTCCGTTTTTGCATAGAGCCATATTTGCTTTTACTTTAGGCTAAAAATCTGTTGCAGTTTCTGGGAATAGTGTATTTTTGACGATTAATGTCGTTTTTTTTGTTAGTTTTTGAGCGTAAAACGCATAGGGATTCAAACAAGACTGTCATTTTATGTTTTAAACCTATTTTGCCTTTACTTAAGATAAAAGATCTGTAGATAATTTTAAGAAATATTGTCATTTTATATAAATTCATACAAAAATGATAACATTTTCTTAGAGTCAGTATTGTTTGTATCTTTTATAAGTAAACCGTGTCATGTTTCGTTTGGTGTCGATATTACCCTTTATTGTAGACTGTGAATGTTAAAAATAAATTAGAACACATTTTAACTTTTTACTATTAAATTTTTGTATTCTTTTGCCAAAACGAAGAGCTCTTTTACCTTGATTTCATAGGTATTTTAAGCTAACTAAAAACTCAAGTGAATTGTTACTTTCAAAAGAAGTCGGGTTGACTTCGGCTTCTAGAGATTCCCAAAACTTAATCAGCCCCGTGGTATAGAATTACGTAGTACTTTTTAGCTCATAAGCCGCAAAACAAAATCTATGCCGGACAAGTGCGTAGCACCCTCAATCGACGGAAGTGCATGAAGAGATGTATGAATGTGAATGAGGCTAAAGAGGTGTGTCAAAGTCGTAGCGTGTGGCGGTCCGTGGTCTCTGCCTACCCCCATAGGACAATTTCGTGAGCTTATGTATGTACGTATGTAGAATATGAGGTGTATTAGATTCTCGTAGGACAAAGTACCTAAGCCCTATTTCAGATCATGAAAACAGTATTTGATTTCAATCAAGAAAACAACGTCCCCACCAGTTGTCTTGTCAAAACTTTCTACGGGAGTCAGGAAAATTGTAGTACGAACCACCATACAATTTTACGACGGCCGTCTTTAAGATCTAAATAACATTTGCAAGATTATGCCAGTATCAAACCCAAAGCCCTTCGTCAGTCAAGAGCAAAATACCAAAGTCTAAAATCAAACTATTCTTCATCAGAATCCGATTTTGTTTTGGAAGAAAATGCTATTGAAAAGCCATCGTTGGTCAAGAGTTAAATACCAAAATCTAAACTAAACGAGTGTTCAAAATGAAGCCCGTCAGACCTTAAATTCAACTTTGAAAGAGGTGTCATGAAACAATGTTAGCGCTTTTAACCAAAATGTAGCCCGATCCAGTCCTCTTGCTCTAGCTCGTCATCAAAATCAGATTAGGTTACAGAACTCGTCTTTAAACTCGTCTTTATATAAAAGTGGAGTAGGACCCAAAATTACTTTGTGCCTAACACAAAGTTATTTGGGGAATTACTTTAGTGTAGGTAGTTTACTTTTACATCTACACAGTTCCTTGTACATTTTCTTTATACCTGTTTTTGATGAATTAACAGCGTGTTTAAGTGCTATTTATTAGTGTATTTCTTCCTTTGAACACGGTGTATAAGTGTGAGTATCTAGAATAGCCCGCATGGACATAGAAGTAGTAACGATGCGTACATGGAATAGCAAGAAGTATTCATATTTATGTATTAGTCCTATTGTAACACTTATTATACCTATTGTACCCCTCTTTTTACGTCGGTGTTTAAGAACGGTCTATTGACAACTGTTTTTTATTATTTACACCAGTTAATTGCTCATAAAATGCATGTTTTTTAAAGTTTTCTTAAGTTTTACTAGAATAGTGTCAGTCAATGTACCCTATTCTCCACGACATACTAAGTAAAAAAGTTAGAGGAATAATGACACAAAAGTAAATATTTTTTTAATAACTGCATGAAAATGGAATATACCCTGTACATCATTGAACTAATAGCAAGATTATTACCCAAACTATCATTTAAATTGATAAAATCATAAAAAACCACTAACAAAAAAATATAATTAAATAATTCGTTTTACAAAAACTTTGAACGCCATTTCCCGAAAGTTGAATTTTTTGCATAGTGACGGTAATGGTTTTAACGTGCGATATGTGATATTGACAGGACTTCTGAGAAATTGAAGAGGAGAGAGATGTAATCAAAATATTATGTTTTATTACCTGAGAATTCATACTTTTCAGGCATTGACTTACCAACTACTCAAAAGTGTCCGAACCAAAAGAGAGCGATGATAGTCCACACGGAAGAGAGCTAGCAACTCAATCAAGAGGCGTCGGTTCGATTCCTGGCCTGTACCACTAAGTTCTAAGGAATTTATGTACGGTTGTATTTAACATTATCACTAGCTCGACGGTGACGGAAAACATCGTAAGGATACCTGCATACCCGAGAATAATAATAATAAATAAAAGAGAAACTGAACACAATTAAAGAGAAACAATTACGCGCCAGTCTTCGTTAGAACTATGCGCACGACTGCTTGCTGCCGTGCTGCTTTGCTGAAAGAATTTGTAAAATTCATATATACAATTAAAACGAAAATGTCGTCACTTTCAGTGTTTTTATTTGGACTAATTAGTAACACAAAAGACAAAGACATGACTTGGTCTTCGCTACGCTCCGACTAAGTCAAAATTAATAACACTTTTAGGACCCCTTTTTTGACAATTTCGTATTGAAACCATCGTATTTTCGGGTTTTCTAAATTATCAACAATAAAAAAAAACATTCTTATATCGCATTGTTTTAGGGTTCCGTACTCAAGCCTTTGCTGTCCGTTTAAAAATATTTCACCGTTTTCATAGTAATTATACCTACAGGATAAATTTGAGTCTGGTAGGTACAGCAGTTTTTTATGGGGCAGCTGATTTTTTTCGCGTTTCCTGTGGTAGGCTCCATAGTGAAAGTTGTTCAGTTTGATGGTCTGAGTTCACCGTTTCAGTTTGCGGAGGGCTGTCCCTTACACACTGTATAATCGTTCCCGATCCCAATGTTCTTCAAAAAAGACTCTCAAATAAAAACTAAGGTTAGGTAATCTTTTTAGGACCTAAGGTAACAATAAAATGGCCATCAAAAACTCATTGTCGTGTTATATTTGTGTCATCTGTCAACATCACATGCGACGTGATATTACTGGCTAGGGCTGCCACCACAGTAGTATACAGGGTCCTTCTTAATATGCTGACACTTTTTTAAGGGGATGATCAGACCATCAAACTGAACAACTTTTTCTATGGGACCAACTTCGAAATCGCGAAAAAATCTGCTGTCCCATACATTTGCCTCGAGTAGGTTTGCAGTTTTGTATGGAAGACTTGTTTCATGACTGTGCGATATTATGAAAAAAGAAAAAGCTATAATAACTTTTGAAGCATCAACAATGGGACCCCAACTTACTTGACCTTTTTGGTTGGAAATGAGCTCAGCTATCACCTCATTTCGTTTGATCCATGACTTTTGAGCCACCCTGTATAGTAGTCTGTGTTTTTAGTGTTCTCTCGAAAGTTCCGATCTGGGATATCAAGGTTTTTTGGTATTTGTGTCAAGGTTAACGCGGTTTGAGATAGATAGAATAGGTGACAGTGTACTGGGTGTAAAATTAAATGCGTTACAAATATCCAATGGAGTGTACATTATACTTTGACTATTTATTATAAGGACTCGCCATGCGGTAGCATTTTGCCTCTGCCACGGTATAAGATCAATTGATCAGGTGCATTTACATTCAATTTTATACCTTATCACTAAACGAGACTGCCTATAATTGGGAGACAATAACTTCGAACTTAGAACGTTTGGGGTTCACACGAGACTACTTTCATGATTTTTAACATTCAAAATTAGAATCTAAAGTTATGGGGAACAAAATCCAAAGTTGCGGATTGCATGTTACCTCGCCCCCCGAAAAAAGTGGCAGAAATGTTTGTTAGTGGAATTACACGCGTTACCAGTCCTCATATAAGTAGTCAAAGATCTATCTACATACACCATAGCAAAGCAAGCAGCAAAAAACAAGCCAGACAGACATAGAGACGGACAACAAAGTGACCCTGTACGGCATCCCTTTTTTCCTTTTGAAGCACATAACCACAAGAAATGCCGATAAATCACAATGAATACGATGCACAACTTTTTTCCTTTAAATTTTTTGTTAATCTATATTATAGAAAAGAAAGGTAGAACTTACCTTGTTGTCTCACCCCATCTAACTTTACTTCCATCGCAAACATGCCCATATTAAATCAAACAATACACATGACAAATTAAATTAAAACAGTCAATTTCCAACTCAATTACAAAGTGCTAAGTTTCTACTTACATTGTCGACTACACATAAACCACAGCCTGTCAAGTAAGATGAGTTTGAACAGTAGTTTATAAGTTTAATAATTTGCGGCCGAAACTTTGAAGAATATGCTTTACTTTCTGTAGCAAAAGTTGCTAACTTTGTGTCCATCAGGCCAGTTTTGAAGACAATTTAATATACAAACTACTTGTTAAGTACTTTGTTCTGTTTTTAGACTTTGAGCAAGATCTGTTTATGGAATGCGGAGTCTATGCCTACATTATATAAAAACCGGCTAAGTGCGTGTCGGGTCAGGCGCAGTATAGGGTTCCGTAGTAGGGGGCTTTTTGTTCTATACTACGGTTTAACGGCTAATAATGCCTAAAAAGTATATTTAAAAGTTGTTGAATATTACTCGTTAACTTTTAAATCCTACTTAGCGGTGATCATTTTCCTTTTAACTTCATTATAATACGGTACTGCAGTAAATTTTTTCACGCATCCAAAAACAACCGTTTAGCTGGCAAGGCCTCCCCCTAAACGACCTATCCAACGATACCCTCAGTGTAGGGCCTACAACATAGGATAGACGAGAAAAACCCTAAAAACATGTTATTTAAGATTTCGTTTTTCCTCTTTGTCGGCGTGATTAAGCGTCTCTGAGCTAAGCCGCAGACAGCCGGACGGACGGACATGGCAAAACAATAAGGGTTCCTTGTTGACTACGGAACCCTAAAACAGTAAAAAAAATCTAAAAATTAAATAAAATAAAAACCGGCCATGTGCGTGCGTATAGAGAAAGGATTTTTCTTACAGATCAGAATTCACTATACTCTTAAGTTCGGTAACAAGAAGTGTCAACCCTAAGAATAACAGCCCAAAGGTTTTTACAATAAAATGTAAACGTTGGACGATTGTAAAGGTGTAGTAACAACGACCCACAGCGGTATTAAATTTCGGCGAGGCCAGTAAAGTTAGAAACCTATCACACAAGCTATTTTTGAGCATAGAAGATGCCGCAACGACGTCGCAACTGCAACTCAGCGATTCCGCAGCGACACTGATTTATCTTTAAAATATCGCGGCTATAATGCGGCGATGTGGTGGCGATATCGAGGTAATATCGCGTCGATATCGTTCCGTCAACGCCTACACTCAAAAATAGCATGTCATTGTGTGATATGGCTCTAAGGCCACCTTAGGGCATAGATTTAAAACTTTTCGCTTACGCTGAAAGATGGAGCCAAAAAATCGAGAATGAGATAGCCAGTTGTGAAACCTTATGTAAAAAAAAAGACAAATCATTATTTTTTGTTTCGGTCACCGTGGCCGGTTTGGCAAGATGTCAATCCTATAGAATCTTTGCCAAACAAGTCTTTTAGAATGCAAAAGTCAAACTATTGCTGTTCCATGTGCGGCGATGATATGGCTTAATCTAGAGTGTAAATCTATGCCTTAGGGAGCGTGTTATTTCTCTATGGGTTACATAAGGGTTCTATTCTATTCTATTTTTAAGGTTATGGCATCCATCTTGGTGTAGATGATTTTGCCAATGTCGAGTTATTGTAGCAAAAGTGCTTGACACTGTACGGTTATATAGATATTTTGGTGACTTCAAGGGTTGTTCTTATAAAAGAGCAATATCCTGAGCCACCACTGGAATTCCGCTGTAGGCCGGGGATGGGACAACCAACAAGCGACCGCCCAATAGCAGACCCACAACGCAACTCCTACATAAGGGTTACATACACTACGAGAAATGACAATGCGGGTTTTTGTATGGAAGGTGGCGTTTTTTTTTTTTCTGTCTATTTTTTTGGCGCAACCATCAACCAAAGTTGAATATTATAATAATAATATCTATTTAATACTATTTTATTAATTTCACTGTTAGGACACGGCCATTTTGACAAAAATAGTTAAGTAGGTACCTATAAGTTGATAATTATAAAGCTTTTACACATACGATGAATGAACTTTGCAAGTCTTCGAGTGACATTGACACACCACAACCACAAAAAAGTGGTTACTTTATAACTTTGCAGCATGATATCACTCACACTCTGCAAATGTTTACCGTCGCCGCGCTGTTCAGCGTTCAAACAAGCACTTTAATGTGGTTTAGTGTTTTAAAGTAGATAATTTAAAGTCTTATTATGTTGAAATGATCTGTTTTGCAAGAACAGGGGTGATTGGAAAAGGTGATTGGAGGTAGTTGGCCAGCAGTGAGACGTTGGGTTTTTAGGGTTGCGTACTCGAAGGGTGCTACCGGGACCCAATTACGAAGCCTACACTGTCCATTCATCCGTCCCAACACTAAAGGCCAAGTGTGTGCCAGGCTCGCGCTAAGGATCTCGGAGAAAAAAATGTTTTTGTGGTAAATATGGTGGGTACGGAACCCTTGGTGCGCGAGATCAACTCAGACTTGCTTCTTATTCCACTGCTGGGCTGTGGCCAATGTATTCCAAGGCTGTATCTAATAAGGAATATTAAATCACTGTCTCCCGGGTCTCCCTAAACTTTTCCACTTGAACGAACACATTTTAGTGCAATACAATCCCTTAGGCTGCGTCCATATCTGGCGAACGCGCGAGCGGCTTGCGAACTGCATGCGAGCTGCTCGGTTGCATTTTCGTCGCTACTGCGCAGCTCGCGCGCCGTTCGTGAACCGCTCGCGAGCGGCTTCCAAATGGGTCGCAAGCTGCGCTTTCGCGGCGCGTTTTTCAGATGTGGTCGCACCCTTAGAGAAGTAGGCACAGAATACGTTTTAGTACAACATACAGAATGGAATCTTATGCCCCTCACTAATTTTTGTTCTGGTCAGTTTTTACATTATACTTAATTATCTACCTAATCATAGTAAATAGAAACAAAATATTTTTTCAATATTATTTATTCACTTTAAATTTCAACATCCAATCAACTTGTTTCACATTTATTACGATTTTCACATTATTTTCTTTTAACCATCTTGATTCATTCTTTTATATTATCTGCCATCTTTAACAAAATAGCTCTTAAGACTTTGACTAAAGCTGGATAATTCTGACCCAAGAGAGGCGTACGGAGTTGCGGTACCAGGATCTAGAGACAAGAGAGAGTAAATATTTGACTTTAAAATGATAAAAAAAATCTTGTTATTGCTTTTAAGGATGTAAGAAGACAACTGAAAAAAACTAGGCTGGCTAGGCTATAAATGACTCTATTATGACATAACCTCAGGGTTAAAAGCCCCCATATAAATAAAAAAAGAATTTACATGATACTTTAAAAGAGTACAGTACGACCAGGAAAGTAATTCCGGTAGTCAATCTTTGTTTGCGCAACGCGCGTTTTTATAGCTGCAAAAAGACGCAATCTGTACGGGGCCTATTTTGACACAACCATGTGAAAATCTATAATGTTATACTTTTTTTGATGCCATGAGACTATGTCATGAGATTCTGGTCGACCTGTACCATTAAATCTATTTTAAAATTACAACGGGATATGAATTCAGAAATCTTTTTACCTCTCTAAATTATTATTCATACCTATAATATATGGGAAGGGGTTTATTGATCCTTGTAACTCATCTATAAGCGTTTTAAGTCAAATAATCTTCAATAAATGGCAAATAACCTTCTTGATTCGAACCAAAAAGTTGCTAAAATCAGTTTTTTTTTAATTATGAGTATGTTTTATTTAAAATTTTATATAATAACTAGTGTTTACCCGCGACTTCGTCCGACCAAATTTTAAGACACAACCAGATTTTAAGTCAGATCATAAGCTATCAAACAAAAAAAGTTTCATCAAAATCGTTTTAGTAGTTTTTGCGTGATGCGCGAACAAACAAACAAACACACAAACAAACAGACAGACAAAATTTCTAAAAAAGGTTGATTTCGAGTCAGGGATACCTAAAAACCATATCGTAATCTTTTTTTTGTAAATATCTTCAATGTACAGACAGACACACTTCAGTTACAGTTTTATAATAGTTTAGATTAGATTATATCTGTAATCTCTCAAACACATAACACGAGGGGAGCGTGTAATTTCTCTAAGCGCATACTAATACACATGCACACCTACCCCAATCCATCCCCACACATCCCCCCACATACACACATACAAACGCACGTTAGTGCTCGGCCACATTCCACGGTTTTGGATTAAACTAACGACGAAATTAGTCAAAAATTCAAAGTCTCAACAAACCACGATCGCGCCGGAACTTTTCACTACACTGCGCCTGCCGCACGTGGACGCACTGTGTATTTCCACTACATGTCGCCATATTGTAGACTGGTGACAGTCTCTGCGTCGGCGTCGAGCCCTGAATACATGTCCGCACCCTTACGCACGAACAGGAAAAAAAAAGAAATTCACCTGCATCTTTCTCCGGTACATGTTGACATCTTCAAGGAGCAATTACTATAAATCCTAGCACAGACATGTAAATAAAATAGGGTACTTGCCACGGCCAGAAGTACCACTAGGAGAGGGCAGATCAGGTATATAAGAAGCGACAGGATGGTTCGCACCAACCACCAGAGCCCAACAACCACTAGGATACTGGCTAGCATGACCTGCAATAAAAAACAGTGGCGAAATTGAACCCAGTCTTTTTCAAAATTCTGAAAGAAGGCCACACCGGCCATATAATTATTAAATTCGTGTTAAATTCTGATCTCTAAAATTTGAGATTTATAAGTAAATCATCATCATCATCACAGCCTATAATATACGTCCCACTGCAGGGCACAGGCTTACCTTCAGGGAGGTGTATAGGCGTTATGTTAGTCCAACACGCGTACCTAATGCGGATTGGTAGACTTCACATACGCATCGGAATTTCTTCTTCAGCGTATGTAGGGTTCCTCAACATTTTGAGAGCAGTCGGTATTACGTACGTAAGTTAGAAAAACTCATTGGTACATGGCATGTTGTCCGTGCAAATTCGAACCCGAACCTCAAGATTGAGTTTCCATAGCTCTTCGCAACGCACCACCGACGCTCCCAAAAGTAAAAAGTACTAGTAAGTCAGCCAAAAACCAGAAGCATAAGGTAGCCATGACAGATAATATGATTATTATGTCGTGGGGGAATGTCTGTGTTTTGATTGAACTGATAGTGTAACCACATTTTCTGTGGTGTAACTTATTTCGACTCAATCATCGATATCGCACTGAACAGAAAGGTGTTCCTCCAGGGGTCTTTCAGGGTTCAGGTTAGGGAAAATTTTATTTATGAATGTATAAAACTGCAATCTGTAATGGGCCTGCGTGTTAATATGGTTTACTTCCTCTCACCTTTATCCGTGAGAGGATCCTTTAACCCGCATTAAGATACTACAGACAACTTACAAGATGACGGTAATATATACCTGAGCTTCTTCATGAGCGCGGAGCCAAGATCTGGCAGCATTGATGACGGACGTGGTGCCTTCGCCGTGACCGACGCATGCTGACCGGGACACGCTGAACTGCAACACAGAAATTAAGTTCATACATTTTAATAAATAAGAGTTGATCATGGTTTAGATCAGATTAGCACAGGATCAGGAAAAAAGCGTGTGACATGGCATGACAAGTTGAAGATTATTAGAATACTAAGTGCCACAGTAAAAAAAGAGTAGGTATTGTACTACATACTTTTTATACCGATATTATTACGTATACGTAGATAGATTGATGGTCAGATACAGACAATAAGTTCCCACGAGTAAATACAATTTCAACACTTCCGGCCCCCGACCAATTTTCACCTTACTCCTCGTGGAAGACGTTTGAAAGACGACAGTAGGCGATGGTATAGTACTGTCTCACTCGAACGTGCTTCACACATATCAGTGCGAGCCCATTTGTATGAAGTGACATCTGAGTGTCCAGGATATGGCAGTGCAAATGCCTCTTCTGCAGTGCAAAGCTTGGTTGCACCCCTTTCTCACCGGAGGTTGCTTTTATGAGGATGTGGGTCATACCATGTTGGCCCAGTATGCATGTAAGTACAATTCCTACGTACAGTGTGTCCCATAATAGTCCTCTGCCACTGGCACTGATCCGTATTGTACATCTCGTTAGCGACGTCATCAACTATTTGTGTAGCGAAAAATAGAGACCTCAGAAACCTTCTACTCAAGACCCGGTGCTCTGCAACCAAAATATTTATACGTCATCAACAACCTTTCAATGGTATAATTAATTGTAAGCAACATTCACTTTAAGGGGGTTGCAGAGGGAGTTGCACTACACTAGATGGCGCTCGGGAGCATTATTCCTGATTTTATCACATTTTATTTTATATCTCGTAATTGTGATGATTTCAATCAAAATTTTCAATTATGCGGGCACTTGTGTTTATGTTTTACTGATCTAGCTACAAGTTATAGTAATTTTATTGTTCATACGAATTTGATATACATTTTAATTTTAATCAATTTCATACAAAACTTTGACGTAGAACATTCGTAGACGGTATTAACAAAAGTAATATTTTATATATGGAAAAATAGTTAAGAAAATCAAGATTACGCATCTCAAATAACATTTGCAATTTATAACATAATTTCGAAGATATAAAATAAAATGTGATAAAATCAGGAATGATGCTCCCGAGCGCCATCTAGTTGCCTGTGAACGTCTCTGAAACCACCTAAAGTACACTTTACACAAACTGTTCGCACTGACAAGCTCGCACGCTAACACGTGCAAGTATGCGTGAGAGAGGAATACACTACTGCTTACTGTCGTTTACTTCCAGTACTACCCGATAGAGACCTGGATGAGGTCTACATTGGTATATTGGAAATTGGTAGAGGGCAGGGAGTTTCCAATCTATACGTAGGCATTGGTACTCTTTCTTGTGGTTACAGCATGTAATGAGATGACGTGTCAAGTGGTGGTAGGTGACTAAGTGGCTTTCGCCTACAAAAATCTATGACACCCACGTGGAGAAGTGGGACAGTTTCTTATAAAATTGGAAATATAATGTTTCTATGCTCACATCTATCAGTCAGAGATATTTTGAAAACTCAGAACATTCGTTTCACTAGTAGTATCGAAACTCTCCACTGTAACAGGTAATCATCCCGTCGCCATTAAAATGGTACCGTACGTGTCTCGAAAATAAAGCAAGCAAATTTTCTTACGGCGTTTTCCTTCACCGAAAAGCCAGTGGTGTTACAAATCGAACATTGAAAAAATCATTGGTACTAGTCAGTCTGTGCAAGGATCGAACCATCGCTTCCTGCACAGTAGGCATGGTTACTCGCCACTAGACCACCAAGATGTTTATATAAGTAGCTTGTGAAAATGTAAAAAGTGACTACCTCTATTTGAGCCAGCGCTCCTAGGTTCTATATCTTCATTTGGCATCCTGGATAAAATCCGACCAGATATTTTGGGACCAGGTTTTTCAAATTTTGACATTATATTCAAGTTTTGGAATAAACGGTGACTTTTTTTGTGACACCGAAACAAAAATATCTAAAATGAAAAAAAAACCAACTAAAAAAAACATACGGGTCGAATTGAGAACCTCCTCCTTTTGTTGAAGTCGGTTAAAAAGTTCGTAGAATTTGTAGCTCGATTTCGTAGAGCTACGATATCATAAAGGTTTTAAATATGATTGTTGTTGTTGTTTCTTAAAGTTTAATCTTTTATTTGATTGTTAGTAGTTAGTATGCTAGACTGTTGTTTGAGGTTATTTGCTGCGAAATTGATTTTATTCTGTAATTACTCCACAAGGAAATCAGCATAAAGAATATTGATGGAATAGGAATATGAATATTGGTGGAATATTGTATGAGAGGTTGAGAGGTATGAACTTACGTCCTCTTACGACGTATATATCAGTGCTTACGACAAACATAATTTAAAAAAAAAACAATAACTAACCAATATGCGTAATGTTGGATAACATTTCTGAGTAATATTATCGCCCATTTTAAAAGCTACTTTATAATTTTATATGAAAATCGAACCATAAATGCTTATTATTCGTGTTACTTTAATAATTATCAACAAGGATTTTGATAGATTCGCTACATTGTCAGAACTTTGACACGTGTTTGTTTAAAAGGAAATACTAGATGGCCATGACTTTTCGGGGTTTTGAAGAAAGGTTTTAATTTGGTGTCTAGTGGTTGTAGCCTCACCTTCCATGCAAGGGGAAGCAGTTCGATCCCAGCCTGAATGATATAAATTGGGTTGGAAGATTCAGTTAATTTATTTTTATCTCGATATTTGAAAACGACCGAATGGTAGGTGTTTTATTAAAAATCTTTGCAAACATTTTTGTTAATCTTTATTTTTCTCATCCGAGGTCTAACAGATTTGTTATGAAAGTTAAGTACATTCAAAGAAAACATTTAACCAAATGACATACTTTTATACTTATCTCAGTCGTCGTAAACATTGCGTAAAAATTGCTTACGTTTGTAGGGGTGAATTGATTTCGGTCCGACTTCAGAATAATCCGACGGATATTAAATTTTTTTATTATTATATTATTTTATATACATAAACGAAAAAGCTTATTGATTTTAATCTAAAATCACACGATTGTTTATTCAGAAACATTATACAGTTTGTTTCATAAGTAACAATAAATTTTTAAAACTCCTAAGGGGGTTGTTTAGACCGTCAAACTGAACAACTTTCTCTAAGGGACCAACATCCAAATCGCGAAAAAATTGTTTTTATATCCAATCCATATTTTAGCTCTAGTCGATTTGTAAAGTATAGAACACTTTTTTTTTTCGTGATTTCGATATTGGTCCCATAGTGAAAGATGTTCAGTTTGATGGTCTACACCACCCCCTTAAAGGTTTATTTGTATTTTTGTAACACCTTGTATAGGATTCAAGTGTTTAACATTGTCCAAAATTAAAATGTTTTAAGTAACAGAAGAATCGTAATTTCAGGAATAATTTGAGTTAATAATAATAATAATATAGCCATTTATTCCCAAAACAATTACATGCATTACTTTAAAACAATATTCTTAATTTAAAACAATACTTATTTGATAATTAATAAAATTCAAATCAATTAAATTACACACACATTAATACTTAAATTTATTGTTGGGGTGCCCGTTGTCGAGCGTAGGCCTCCTCCATCTCGCGCCACTTTTCCCTGTCTGCGGCCAGTCTCGTCCAGGTGCCGCCCGCCTGAGCGACCACGTCGTCTCGCCAGCGACGGCGCGGCCGGCCCGGCGGGCGGCGCACGTCGCGGGGGTACCAGTGCAGCATCTTTTCACTCCAGCGTCCATCGGTTGTTCTCGCTATGTGACCAGCCCACCTCCATTTCAAGCGACAAGCTAAGTCTGCAGCGTCTACTATTTTGGTTCTCTCTCGAATCTCTTTATTTCGTACTTTGTCAATTAGTCTCAGACCCAGCATGCTTCTTTCTGCTGATCGCTGAAAAATGTTTAATTTTTTTATGATCTCTGTCGTTAGAGGCCAAGTCTGACAGCCGTAGAGAAGTGTTGGTGTCACTACTGTATCCATCGCGGTCTTTTTGTATTTGATATTAATTTTTGCTTTAAATATGTGTTTTAGTGACCAGTATGCATTCCACGCTTTTTGTATTCTTCTATCTACCTCAGCCGCTGCCTGCTCCTTGAACGAGATGTTTTGTCCAAGGTAAATGTATTGATCAACATACTCTAAGTTTTTAGACTGGATTCTAGTTTCTTTTCGCTCTCCGTTTGTCATTACGATGTTTTTTCAGGGTTCATCTCTAAGCCACATTTTCTGCTTTGTTCGTCTAGAGTATTTAGCATGTATACTAGATCGTCGTGGTTTTTTATTTGAGTTACCGACTTATAATGGTGAGAAACTTGAAAAACTCTAGAGTTTGTAATAATTCTTTCCGAGCAATACAGCGAGGCAACAAGATGAAATGACTTCGCTCCTGTACAGGTATCACACGCCGGGTATGTGTGAACCGCTGTTCCTACGTCCGCGAGTCCTCTAATGCGCGCTATGTGTGAGTGCACCGACAGCGGCAGCTTGTTTGAAGATTTCGTTCTGTAGGGATTTATTCACGTGGATTTGCTAACCAGCAGTATTCGAGTCTTGCCCAGGGTGCGCCGAACTTAGGTATCTAAGCTAATGTCCTGTAGGCCTCGCATGCCACCCCCGAGAAAACGATAAAACTCGAGATGTTCCTCCATCCTTATTATTCTACTTATGCCAGAAAGAGCTCGCATGACGTTTTTCTCGTTTAAACGCTTTGTCGTGGGTGGCATGCTAGCCGTGCTGCAGTGAACGGAGCATCATGGTGAAATTTGTTCAAAATATTATAGCAAAGTATCCGTTTTAAAACCGGACCCAGCTCTAAACCGGATGGTAACAACTCATTTCTCGCGCGTCACGCGGTTTCCTTATCTCGCCGTGTCCCAGTAAATTTGTTTTTCTTTCTCGCTCTTTTTTTCCCGAGGATTATATTTTGTGTTGTCACAAGTAGGAAACTCTTGTTGCGATTAACGAAGGATTCTATTTTACTTTTACGTTGGATTTAAAAGTGCGAGAGCGTTTCTAAAAATAAACGAGATGAGGCGGGAAATTGTTTTATTTTTAATCGCGTTTGTAGGTTGTTTGATTTTAAAATACTTCCATGAGGTTTAAAAAAAAGCTTTCTGAATCCTCTGTCCAAAATATTTTGTTGTCCTGTTTTTTTTTGTCCAGTTTTTTTTTTTTTTTTGGCCCGGATAAAAATATTTATTTAAGAAAGACAAAGTGCGTATCCACGACAGTCTTCGTCAAAGGCAATACATTGTTTTCCTGTTATATTTAGCTTATTTTTTTTTATTTATAGAAGCCGGAAGTGAGCCGGAGCAACACGACCTAATTATTTATTTTCTACACGTTAAGTTCGATTCTATAAGGAAGACGGCTGATGCTAATTAATTTACATAGCAACAGACATGAGGTGCTGATTTTGCACAATACCGGATACTTCATTATTTAGTCATTTAATATTCTGTCGTCGATTAGGATTAGGACACGCTAGATGTATTTAAGCATCTAAGTTTTCTAGTAATTTCGTTTTTTTTGACCCTTCATGTACTTATAGCCTACGTAATTTGTATCTGACATGAAAACATAAAAATTGCCTTTTTTTTTCGCTCGATGCATACCTATAGGGTCCTTCTTAATATGCTGACACTTTTTTAAGGGGATGATCAGACCATCAAACTGAACAACTTTCTCTATGGGACCAACATCGAAATAGCAAAAAAAAAATCAGCTCTTCCATAGAAAACTGCAAACCTACTCGCGCCAAATGTATGGGACAGCAGATTTTTTTTCGCGATTTCGATGTTGGTCCCATAGAAAAAGTTGTTCAGTTTGATGGTCTGAACATCCCCTTAAAAAAGTGTCAGCATATTAAGAAGGACCCTGTATATTGTACCCACCGTCCATTACAAGTGGCGACAGGCTCTCTACCCGTCACATTGTACTACTTACTAGTGAAACGTTGATGTTCTGTGTTTACACCCGAATACAGTCGTGAGCACATGGCATTAATCAAAATTATAATAAATGGAAGAGTCAAACTTTCACCTTTATTGTACAATATTCTTATAATTAACCGAACAAAGCAGGTAAAGTTTTAATAAACGACTGAGTTGATCATCGAAACTCGCGAAGAAAACCTATTCAAAGTTCCAAAGTGCGAATGAGTGTTGTATTAATGGGTACCTACGTTCTACTTTCTGTTGTTCTGTAATTTATATTTATTTTGTATATATATTTACTACCAAATTGCTTTTAATCTTTTCTAAAATTTCTTTGTGAGCCTGTTGCCACGGTGTTACAAATAGTACATAAATAAAATATCGAAACACTCATTTGGTACGGGTAAAGCTATGGGGGACAGTAGAATATAGAAGAGGAAAAAGTGACATCCTTGAGAAGAGTCCAAAATCTGATAGATTTATCCATTTAAAACCCACGACGAGAACACCCGTGTGTCAAAAATGCGTAGATTTTTTTTTAGGGGCATTTCCAAAACGCCAATTTCATGGTTGAAAAATTGAAAAAATCGATATAATTTATAACCGATACTAGTAATTGTAAATCTGATAGCATAGTATAGTAGGCCTAGTTAACAGCTATATTTCAAATGTTGATCGGTAATCCTACTCGCAATATTTTAAGAGTAATTCAATTATTTGTGTTTTTGTTGTGAGAATTTTTTACTTAGGTATCAGGAGGTTTCGGTCTAAGTTATATACACGAATATGTAAACATAACTATGATCTATATGTTCAATTTTTTGCGTTTCCCTAATAGGCGTAATACCAGAGATAAAACGATTTCCTTTTTTTCGTACAATTTCCGCGCCTAGGGTTGTCACTAGAAAAAAGAAATTACTATTGATAAATGAACGGACTATTTTACATATTGAAAATACTACTTATCAATAGTAGTACTTACTTGATAAACAAATCTAAGTATTAATTAATTCAAACATTAATTACTGGATTTTAAAGATTTTAATCTTTTATTTCTGAAACCTCATCAACTTGTTGCCATTTTCAGTAACCTGCTAATAAATTATCTTGATACAACAAATTCACTTTTGGCGACCCAGTTGGTGTTATGGTTGCCAGCGTGCCATTGCCAGACCACCAAACCAGAGATCCTGGGTTCGAATTTCGGTTCAGTCATGGGTGTTAACAATCTTTCAGTTGAACTTAGTTATAACACTCAAAATGGTTTTCCTTTTAAAACAAATCAACAAAATAAAACTATGACATTAATAATAGTTTCATAACAATTAAAATTTTAATTAAAAGTTACTCTATACAAGGTTTTACAAAAATACAAATAAACATTTAATACAAATAAATAAACGTTTAGACCTTCAAACTGAACAACTTTCACAATGGGACCAATGACGAAATCGCGAAAAAAACTGATGTTCCACACTAAACTACAAAATATCTAGGTACTCGAGTTAAATGTACGGGGCTATTGGATTTGGGATTTTGCTATGGGATTAAAAAAGATAACTAAATTCTTAAGTTAAATAATTAGAGATTAACCCGTCTTTTAATTTAAAGTTACTCCCTGTACCCAAACGTAAAAATATCTTCTTAAGTTTAATGAGAAATCACAAGGCATATACCACCAGAACTTTTTTATTCAAAACAACATATATAAAAATAATTGACCTTACAATTGAATATTACTGAACATCTCCGCTCAAAGGTATCACAGTAAAATGTTTGTGTATCATTTGCTCATAAATTAATTTAGGCTTTTCAATTTCCTTGAACGGTGACAACCCTGACCAATTTTTTAAAAGTCAATTATCTCTGGTGTTACGCCTTTTCGGGAAACGCGAGTAATTTTTACATGTAGAGCATAGTTATGTTTACATATTCGTGTATATAACTTAGACCGAAACCGCCTGATACCTAAATTAAAAATGCTCACAACAAAAACACAAATAATTGAATTACTCTTAAAATACTGCGAGTAGGATTACCGATCAACATTTGAAATATAGCTGTTAACTAGGCCTACAATACTATGCTATCAGATTTACAATTACTGGCGCCGATTAGAAATTATAAAGATTTTTCCGATTTGTCAAAGCTGGAAATTCACTTTTAGAAGTTCGTCTAAAAAAAAATCCACCCATTTCTGGCAAGCGGGAGTTCTCGTCGTAGGTTTTAAATGACTAGACCCAGCAGATTTTGGACTTAACTCAACCATGTCACTTTTTTGGCTTCTATAATCTACTGTGTGGGGTAAAGTAAGTGAAATGCTGATAATGAATGTGTTTTTGAATAATTTCTTGGATTAATGTAACTTTGAATAGTTTTTGTCATTGTCAAATATTGTAGACCAAGTAAATTATAATGCACTTTATTAGTAGGTATTGTATTTTTTTCAAAAATGTTCTTGTAAATTTTTTAAATAATTTTAATTCCATGTCTTTAGCGCTACTACGAATCTTATCAAGTTTCCCTTGTGACCATAGCAGCACCTATAAGAAAGCGTATAGGTACATAATACAGGGTGTAAGGAAAAGTATCATTAACCTTTAAGGGGCTACCTGCCGGATTTGGGTAACTTTGTAACCATTTTATTCATTAACTATGGCACTTTTTGTGCTGAAAAATAAATTGAACCATCTACAGGATATGAGAAGTGATGTGGTTTTTTTAGAAATCGATTTTAATGAATGAAACCGAAGATAAGGGACTATAAAGTCACCCCTTTTTTTCCAGTTGTAACCATTTTACTCTTACATTTTGAATCGGAAGAAAATGAAAATTTACAATATTGTTCACAATACAATTTAAAATGATGTGGTTTTCTTACTTTTTAGAAATTAATAAAAAATCAACAAATTTTTCAAAGAAAACAACTAAATTCTGACCGGAGCCACGCGCTAATTCGCATAGATTACTATGGAGAGTCGTGGTCCAGGGCAGATACACCTTAAACCACATACCCTACCATCAAACTGAACAACTTTTAGTATAGGAGCAATCCTGTCAGAACAAAAAAAACGGCTTTTCGATTTCTTTGATTCGTAGGTATTGCAGTTTAGTATTGATGTATAGGTTAACGAAACAAAGGTGAACTATGCAAAATTTTATTAAATTTAACGATCTCATGAAGAAATGTAGCAATTGTTTCTATTCTATTACCAAGTGGGTGTTTCTATTTTCTAGTTAAGGATTAATTTCATATAAATAACAAACAAAGGTCGTGATCTTTTCTAAATTGTATTTATAAAACGATCGTACCTTTACAAAGAAAAATAGCAGTGTGTTCATTACTGTGTTTTTCTAGGTAACGAATTTCGTGCCAATTTATTTCTATTACCTTCAATGATACCTATTTCTGAACTTAATAAAAACTACGCGTAGGCTTCACAGGTGTTCCAATAGATAAAACTTTCTGAGCTATAGCCTCAATCACGGTTTAAGATACTCTTCTATTCTTTTCTAATCTTAAATTGTGGCTTCATCGTAGTATCGATGATTATGAATGTCTCCAAATATAAAGAGCTTGACGTTGTTCGGTAATAAATCTTTCTGGGTGATCTCAAGGATTGTTTTTATATAAAAACACACACTCGAGCCATTGCTAAATGATCGAGCCTCATGGCAGGCCGGAAAGCAGCCTAGTAAACAGACCAGCAACGCAACTCAAACTTATGCCAAAGACGCTAAAACTGCGATTTTTCCTGGCTATTCACCTTGCACATTTATTGCGTTAGCTAGCTTTAACAAAACTATGTCTCACAGTAAAACCATGCACGCCGGTTACGAGTAAATTATATACGAGAGTTTAGAAACTTCAAAAAATGTATACGACGCACGATACGAAATTATATTGGTTGTTGAATTATCCCTTCTGTTGTGTGGGTGCATTTCGGAAAGCTTTTGGTAGCAGTTTCTTCACTTTTTAGGGTTCCGTACCCAAAGGGTAAAAATGGGACCCTATTACTAAGCCTACGTTTTCCGTCCGTCCGTCCGTCCGTCCTACCCATTTAGGGCTGTAACTTTTGAACCGTAATAGCTAGATAGTTGAAATTTTCACAGAATATGCGTTAGTACGGCGGATTCGATAAAAAATAATAAAAATTTCAAAAAGTTAAAAATTAAGGGGGGTTATCAACAAGAAACTGGTTTTTATCGACGTTTTTTCTTCTCGTTCTACAGTAAAAACGGTAATACACACAAGCGTCAAACTTTGTGTGATTATAGAGCAAACTCTACAAAATAACAACAAATAATAAAAACCGGCCAAGTGTGAGTCGGTCTCATGATTAAGGTCCCGGAGAAAAAAAAATTTTTCTAAGTTAATATGTTGTGTTCTCTGCCGTGCTAACAAAGAGTGCAGTAAGTAAATTTTTTTCAAAAAATGAGTTAAATACAGATTCGAGATCGTGAAAATAAGCTCTATATGATGATTTGATCCCCATTTAGCTAGCATGTTTAGAAACCGATATTTTTTAAAGAAGAGTGCAGTAAGGTTATCACGAGACACGTAAATTACTAACTATGAGTGCAGTAAGCATAGCCACTGCACTTAGCATTACCTAATTTTCAAAGGCTTCTGTCAATTCAGACTAATAAGTAATGCAGTATGGTAATTTGCTGCTTTATTAATTAGCACCAGTGAATTGGGTTCTTTATAGAGCACACTAAGAAAAAGTGCAGTAAAATTGATTGCTGCATTGTTTGTTAGCAACGCGATTGGATTTATGATAATAAGATACTACGTAAAAATGCAGTGGTACAACAATTTTACCAATATACCTCATACAAAAAATTACATTTGAGTTACTGCATTTATAATAAGTACCCGGTGCATTCGTTAAATATGATCTTACAAACGTTAAGTGCAGTTACAAGCCTTACTGCACTTTTGATTAGGAACGCCTTATAGAGACGCTAAAGAGCATACTAAGCAAAAATGCTTTTTTCGCGATTTAAAACGCTACATTGCAGCTGTGCTAATGAAGGTCAGCTCAGTTAAAACTATTCATTTTTCCTATACAGTAAAAATAAAACAAATATGAAAAAATCATAAGAAGGATTGAAAAACATAAAAATAAAAAATAAAAGCTTTAGGCGCGATTTTCTCGAAATGATGACGAACCACCTTACTGCACTCTTAATTAGCACGGCAGTTCTGTGGTGGTGTGGTACGGAACCCTCGATGCGCGAGTAGCCCGACTCGCACTTGACCGATTTTTTTACACTCTGTTATGTCTTTGATGTTATACAATTACTAGGGTAGCGCATTTGAAGGAGAAAGCTGTCTCAAATTAAGATGACATTTTTTTAAGTATACCTACGTTGAGTGTTTTAAAATAAACTGCGTTTGAATGAAGGTAGTAAATGCCTTACTTTTTACTTTTTCGTTGTAGCAATGTAATTACTATACAAGTTGTTACAAAAATACAAACAAACCTTTAAGGTGGTGGTGTAGACCATCAAACTGAACAACTTTCACAATGGCACCAATATCGAAATCGCGAAAAAAAAATGGATGGTCCATACTCTACAAATCGACTAGAGCTAAAATATGTATGGGATATCAATTTTTATTTTTCGCAATTTTGATGTTGGTCCCATAGAGAAACTTGTTCAGTTTGACGGTCTAAACAACCCCCATAAGAGTTTTAAATATTTATTGATACTTATGAAACACCCTGTATTTGTTGATCTAAGAATACATTTTTGTAATGTTGAAATCTTGAAAAAAGATTTTTTAAACATGACAGGGCACGTACTCACTATAAAGGCACACCGTGGTTAATTGCCTGTCAATCACGAGAAAGGTTTGTGTTATTTATGGTACCCATGCAAATCCGGGGCCGGTCGCCAGTCAATCTTGAAGTACCAATCCCATCCAAATAAGTGGATTCGTATTTCACAGTCATTCTCATTCGTCTTTCTCCCATGGAAAAAACGAGGGTTCCGTCTTTTTGCTTTTGAGGTACGGGACTCTATTATATGGCGTATTCTTTGTCACCCACCATAATCTAACTTCAATGTTCAAAAATGTTGATTCAAAATAATAACGAATATCACACATAAAGCTTATTGACGTCATTTTTTTGACTCTACCACCGCGTCGGAAGGCGTTCCGTTCTAGAGAAGAAGCGGCCAAAAACTCTACAACACACATTACAAAGTACAACTACAAAATAAATACAACATTGAATTACAGTTCGTGATATATATTCGTGATATATAACCACAACCATACCCACACCATCAATAATTTCAAGCGGTGTTCATTGCCAAGTTACGCTGTTTTTCCATCCCAAATTGCTACCGCAATCACCAATCTAACTGATTACCATGAAACGGAAGTTTTTACGATATTTTTATAGTGTCCTAAACAATCAACAGTAAAATCTGGGTTGTTTTTGTTCGTACATCGTGTAAGGGTAGCGGTTAATATGTTTGTTTAGTAGAACGGTTTTGTAAAGTATCCTTTTTTATTTTACGATTATTACAAAGATTAATATAAACACGTATAACATTGCTCCGATAGGCCTGTGGGATCTAAAATCACACTCTAAGCTAATTACCTAATAAAATAAATGTTGTAATAATCGTAGTAGTATAGTTATCAGTATATTATATTGGTCGAATAATAGGAATGTCTTCAAAAGTCTAAGGGCCTGTTTCACCACTTCTGGGTAAGTTCTTGTTAGCTTATCCGACTGATAGTTTGACATATTTTGTATGAAATTATGTCAAAATATCTGTCGGATAAGCTAACAAGAACTTATTCAGAAGTGGTGAAACAGGCCCTAAGTAGTCTAACAAAATGTTATTCATTTCAAATTCCCTGAATGTCATTCAGAGTGAAACTGATATCATTAGCATCCTTTTAACCTAAGAGTCTACACATTAAACTGAACAACTTTTATATTGGAGCAAACCGATCGGAGAAAAAAAATCATCGGTTGCATACAAAGAGTTGAGTAGACATTGCCATTTAGTATGGAACAGCTGATTTTTTTCGGCATTTCTAAGTTTCCACTGAGTCGGTGTCATTTTTATTTGGTGAAGTGAAGATAAAGTTCGGAGATTGACAATAGAACTCTTCAACAATTGATACGATTATAGCAGCAAATCATTGGCAATTGAAGCACTTGCTTCGTATCTATGTACACACGGCGTCAGCTTAGGCTACCCTGTTTGGACTTTGAACTATTAGCCGTTGAACGCCTCGAATCGTGCGAGAGGGTGCGGTATGTTGTTGTTGTTTCATCTCACGGCACGCTGCGCCCGCGCCGGCAGCCGCGTCTATGCAGGCACTATTTTGTGTTTTGTACGTAGCGTAGTTATGTGTATATAGGGTGCGTAGCCTGATGTGTCGCCGTGTGTACTACTACCCTTTGCCGCTAGTTATTTTGTTAAAATGTGTGATTCTGATTAGTGTTTTCTTCTTTTCGTGTCAATTGTTCCATTGTTTCTATATATTATTAGCCAGATATTATGCGAGCCTGACAGCGTCCAGTAGTGTAGCTATATTAGTGTTCTGTACCCAAATTAGCAAAACGGTTTCCACCATTAGTCGAAACTTGGCAAAGTATTTCTTTCTTTCTCTTTCTTTTAGTATGACAGCGTGAATTGTTTCAGTTTTTGAGGTTATCGAAAAGATATAACAATTTTATCGTAAATAAAAACCATGGCTTAGTAAGACAAAGGCCTATTATCACCTACTAAAAGTTTTGGGCAACATAGAGATAAATTATTGGTTTTTTAACTTTTTTGGAACCAACGAAACCCTTAAAACGATTTTCGCTTGACCTGCCTAAAAAGTTTTCTAATCTTATTCTTCATAATTTTTGTCAAAAAGATTTTCTGATAGAGTCTTGGTTAGTTAAACTTTGAGACAAAAATAAGTTGACTCACTAATTTAAGGATATTTAATTATTTCAAGCTTAGATCCACGGTGAATAAATATACCTCCGGAACGAAAGCTTCATACAAGCAGCCACTATGACTGGGGTCGGTGCATTTACACATAGCGCACGTGAGCGGGCGTACAAACAGGTACACAGCACACTCTGTGAGTGCACTGATTGTATGAAGCTTTTTGTTCTGTAGGGCTAGGGATCATTAAATTCTGTAGAACTTACGCTCAGTTGCAGAAACACTCATTACAGTTAATCCATAAATCTCAATTTCAATTTTTGTTTAATGGCATCCGATGTGTTATCACAATTCAGCCAACGTCTCGTTATTTAACGTAGTAATTTATACGTAGGAAAATGATCAGTAGTTTTAATTAAATCTAGAGTGGCAGTTTTGCCAATGTAAGTAGTTTAGAGTCTCAAGTGATTGTTTTAACGTTAAAACACAAAAGAGTTCACAAAAAATGACCGACCCGCATGGCCAGAACAATAACAAGCCGAATGCAGACGTCCTCTCGGTAGACCTCTAGCCACGCAAGTCTCCATTAAATCTCTTGCTAGCTTTTTCTACGCCAACAAGACAAAAAGTGACAGCAAGACATTTAATGGCGGATTAACTCTAATGAGCGTTTCTGCATCTGAGCGTTAGAGTCGCAAGCTTTCTTCCGTATAGGCTATCACCACTCAGCAGGTGCTATTTATGTGTGTATGAAATCTTCCAGACTAGAGACAAACAACTATAATCTAACGTAAGAAGGGGCCTTAAAAAATAACCCCTAATAAGTGGAAATAGAAAATAACTGTACAAATAAACGTAACAGTTTTGCAAAGTTCACGTCTGCTAAGAAGTTTGAAAGTTAAATAAAATTTAACGACTGCCCTCTGGGGGTTTAGACTGACACACTGTCTTGTGGGACGACGAATGAAAATTTTATATTTTGTTTAGAGAATCCTTTTATCATTGATTGGCGCCCCCATCACAATACCTATTCCAGATTTATCCAGGCATTTTTAGGCACATAAATTAAAAAGAAAAATTTGCGATATTCCTAAAATATGAAAGGACTTAGAAACAGGTATAAAAGTATTCAATAAATTGCTTTCATTTTAGGCTTTTGTAGTATGTTTGAGTAGCACTTTTCTATGTTAGGTTTTTATTATTGAGAAATTACCAATATTGTGATAAGGGTTAGACAGAAGTTTTTAGAAGCAAGGCAGCGACTTACTTGCACGATTTTACACGAGTTAGCATTTGACAAAGACAGCGACTCGAAATATCAGCTATAATGTGTGATCGGGCGAGATGAGCCAAATTACTGACATGCAAGTTATTGACAATAGCAGCCAGCTCGCACTGTGCAAACAATCCGCTGGCGCCCCGTCGTCGTCAAACTAGCGCTTCGTCGACTTAGCGCCCCGCAGATCTAGCGCTCCGTCAAGCTAGAGCTCCATCGAACTAGCGATCCGTCGAAAGCTTTATACTTAATATCTATACAGACTTAGGTCCAACAATAGTTATTTGTTATGCTAGGCTGCAAAGTTGTTTTTTAGCGCGAGTATTGAAACCTGAGCAAGCGAAGGATTCTAAGATTGAACCACGAGCGAAGCGAGTACGAGACGCAGAATAACTTTGCTGCCGAGCGCAACACACAACTTTTCACCTCACAACGGCGAGGAAAATGCTGGCTGGATGCAAGAAAAAAAAATTAAAATAAACATTTTGGCGGTATAGAAAAATATTGAATAGAGAGATTCGAATTTTAAAAACTCTTTTCACGCTAGCGGATAAAATGCACTTTTGCGCTCAGATTTCGTTTGATAAACAGAATCTTTCCGAGCTTGTGAGCTGAAAAGTATTTTGCTTGCATGCCATTATAGCAGTATTACTACCGCAAGCTTTGACAGTGATTACGTTACTGCTCTTAGAATATTGTAGATTTGGCTTTACCGACTTAACTGTGACTTTTATTATAAGATTATTGGCAGAACTTCTCTTTCAAACAAGTTTCGGCTTTTAGGCGTGTGACATTAAGTTTATTTGTAGGCAGAACAATATTTTATTTAATGGTTTAGCGAAATAAAAGTTAATGTTTCTGTTTAGGAGGGAGAAAAAACAATATAATCTAACATAAAACACACACAAGCATACGTTATTTTACAAGGTGTAAACTTGAATGCGTTACATATCGAACAGGATGCTTCAAACCATAAAGGCTTCCGCACATTGCAGCGATATTATCGAGCGATATTATCGACAGCGATATCGCGACACCTTACACACTGCAGCGATACCGCGATTCGCGTCACGCGCGCACACCACTGAATGTAGTAGAAAGAGATTGCG
Source organism: Agonopterix heracliana (assembly GCA_963693445.1). Lineage (NCBI taxonomy): Eukaryota > Metazoa > Arthropoda > Insecta > Lepidoptera > Depressariidae > Agonopterix > Agonopterix heracliana. The sequence goes on from OY856311.1 coordinate 20,541,535, forward strand.
ACAGGTTGCGATAATATCGCGGCAGTGGGTGGGATCGAGCGCGTCCCCATACAAAATGTACTGAGAACAATTATCGCAAAATCGCAGCAATATTATCGCTCGATAATATCGCGGCAGTATGTAGGATCGAGCGCGTCCCCATACAAAATGTACTGAGAACAATTATCGCAAAATCGCAGCGATAATATCGCTGCAATGAGCGGAGGCCTTAAATCTGAAAAACTTTCACCATGCGGCCAAAATCGAAATAGCGAAAGAAAATGTCAGCGGTTCCATTGACAATATCAGAAGTACTCGACCAAAATGTATCAAACAACAGTTTTCTTTTTCACGACTTCAAAATTATAAGGACTGAGTTAAAGTAATAAGGATTGAGGCACATCTCGATTTTTATCGTTTTTATAACAGTTCTTATTAATAGCATAGAGAGGATTGGAGGAGCAGAATAAGCGACTTTTGCCTGCAGTGTTAACATCTTCTACGGATTCCTCTTCAATACTGGAGATTGGTAGTCAACGCCCCAAATCTCTGCCTATTTGTAACAGCTCTTTAAAACTGACTATTTCAGTAGAGTCCTTTACCTAATCAGACCCCAGCAGAACGTCTGCGCCCAAGAAAAAGAATATACTAATAATTCATAATGTAAATCTTACCATAATTATCTGGTAACCCCCCTACGGCCAACTGACGTATCCCAGTCCATTGTATTCAGACTTCAGCGGAATAAATAAATGAATAAACTAATTAGAACCATATACATAGCAGTGACTAAGGAATCGTCAGAGAGTAATGAAAGCACAGAGAAAGTGATAAGGTCACCTTCCATACATGCCCACGTATGAAGGTCAGACGGTACTACACATGCCGCAGTGTTCGCGGAGATAGCTTGCGACTGTCCCTAATTTATGTTTTTACACTAAATAAAGTCCGGGCGTCTTTTTGGCAGATTCTGTCGTTTTTTGGGCTATGAAATACGAGATTAAGGGCCGGTTTCACCACTTCTGAATAAGTTCTTGTTAGCTTATCCGACAGATATTTTAACATAATTTCATACAAAATATGTCAAACTATCTGTCGGATAGGCTAACAAGAACTTACCCAGAAGTGGTAAAACAGGCCCTAAGTTAAAATATTACAATACAATTAAATTTTCTGTATTTGCACTCCGATAACATAAAACAACATTCCACCAAACAACAACAAAAAGAAGTGAACAAAAAAGTTAAACCAATTAGGCCCGATTCGACCAAACGCGAGTAAATTTTATTCTTAGATTAAGTCGCCGGCAGATTTTGTATTTTGCCAACCCTAATCTATGAATAAGTTGAGAGACCGAGACCGAGATTAATGAAATGTCAGTGTCACATAAAAAAAAACTAACAAATTAAAACTGTATAACCTCACATTGCAATAGTTCTCGAAACGACGCAATGCTACTTATAGCCCGACCAGAAATATAAAAAACCTCGCCATGTTGCGGAAAATCATTGGAACTAATTTTTGAACTTGGAACACTGTCATTAAAGGTTATAGTCGAGTGCAGCGCCCCCAATCCAGGTTTTTTATATTCCTGGTTAGGCTTTACAATAAGGTATGTATTACGTACTTTGACTATCCGCCACCGCCACACGTCTCTTCTGTATAAACCGCGCGTAATGTATTTAATGTTACATCCTGTTTTGTATTCTACCTCATCATCATCTTATTTCTCTTATTTAAGAGTTACGCTCTTGGCGGTAGAGAATCCGCCAATCCATTCTCTTTTCTGCCAGGAGTGCGATTTTTGAATCTCATTCACTGAGCTCAGCAGATGAAAATGTCTAAATTACTATGGCGATATGAATCTTTCACCAGCTGATTTGACTTTCAAAAATCGCACTCCTGGAGCATGATTTTTGAGAGTCAAGTCAGCAGTAAAAACATGCATATCTCTATAGTAATTTTGACATTTTCAACTGCTGAGCTCACCGAATGAGTTCAAAAAATCACACTCCAGTTCCTTGAGTTTCTGATACGATATATCAACCATCTACTTTATCAAAATTCGCGAGTTTCCTTGCCACCAGTCAGCCGGAGGCCGCGTGTACGGAAGTGGCCATTCGACCCTTGGGGCAACGACAATGCCTCTCTAAACGCTTCGGGTTTTTTGAGATAAACGACCAGGTAGATACCCCTTGACCTCCAGGATTAATGATGGCTGTTGCTGGGTAGTGTTTTGTGATGAAAACTAGGTTTACTATTCAGACTATTCGTTTTAAACCTAGGTCAAACATGATTCATGAGGATTATTATTTCTCTCAATGATGTTGGCCTTAGTTCAAAAGTGGGGGTTTCCGGTATAATTTTTCCGTGTCCAACCCAGAATGGTCGGCTGCCTACCCCAGGTTGTTATATTACCTACCTACCAAACCAAAGCATAAATGAATTATCATGTAAAATCATGAAATACAGTGTCGTATGAACCCCAAACGTGATAAGTCTGAAGTTATTGTTCCGCAGATAAAGGCTGTCTCGTTTAGTGATAGATAAGGCATGGAATGGTATGTAAATGCATAAGATTTCTTGATCTCGTACGTTGGCACAGGGGAAATTCTAAGGTGGGTCCCAGTATGAATGGTCTAAAAGGGTATTTACCTACCCATAAATTAGAAGCTGATTTAAGAGAGTTTCCCTGACCGAACGACCTTGACTCTTTCAGAGCCGCCTCACCACTACTAAACAACGTCATTTTAGTAGGTAGGTATACCTATTTTTGACATGCCTGTCCTTCATTATGTCACTGTGGTGCCTTCTAATCCAAGGAAATCACATTCTAAAATCATAAGAATTCGGACCAAATCTAAAAATTTTCTAATTAACTCTTTAAATATGGGTCTTAAAAAAAATTTGCTTTATAGTAATTTTAGATCTTGATGTTGTCTACACAAAGGTGTGTGTCTCAAGTAAAAGTGACTTCAACTTTAAAAGTAGATGCACATAATACAGATTTTTTCCAAAATTTAGGCTTTCCTTTAAACACAGGTTTCTTATGTATTTTAAAAATAAGAAATATGATCTATAGCAAATAAAGCCGAGATGTCGAAGATCATTGCTACACTTTTCAATCATTTGTATGTCTTTCAAATTCCGAGAAGATAGCTTCTAAAAACAAGGAAAATATGGCCGGCCGTGCGTTGTAATCTAAAATAGTTTTATGTACCTAATTAAGTGCTATATTGGAGTACGGTCAGCATCAGAGAAATCTAACCCCCCTGCGCTTACAAAGATTTTGATAGAGGGGTCAGGTTTCTCTGATGCTGATTGTACCACACTTCATATAAACCCTGTGGTTTCTGATAGCGCGGTTGCTGTTTATATTTAGATACAATATTAAGTAATGTATTGAATAAATAAACTAAAAAAAATCGACTGCTGAAGAATCAAAGTAGTGCTTGATTTCAATTGGTAAATTTTTGGGAATCGCTATTCAAGGGAAGCAGGAGCGACATATAAATAGTTACGACTAGAAGTCAAGCAAAGAAAAGAAAAGAAGAAAGAAAAATTATTTATTTGGATTTTTTTTTTTTTTTTTTTTACGCTATAATCCATTGTTTTATTGATCAAAATGGCGTATTTACGAGTCTAGCGGCGGTCTCCGGCCCGCTTGTATGAAGCTTCCGATTTGGGGCCCTAGACAAAGTGACATTCTATTGGCGTTGAAGATAGAGACAATGACAGAATGTATGGATTTGACATTGGCGATCGAAACATTTTGACGATTGCTTTTGTCACCATACGTCAAGTCCGATAACAGAAGGGGCGGCAAATTCAGTCTCTGCCCCGGGCGGCAGAAAGCTACGCTACGCCACTGGGGACCAGGCCCCCGTGCGAAAAAACCTTAGACACGTCAATGGTCATCTTACGACACCTTTCAGGATTGGTGCAATGCGAAGCCAGACACAACCACCTTAAAATTTTCGGAAATATGGAATCAAAAATAACTATATATTTTTTTCTTTTATATCGATTTTGGCTCCATAGTGAGTGAGTGTGGGGATTACAAGCTAACATTGAATCCACATTTAGAAGCGGACCATTACCCGCTACCACATATGGATGAAATACTCTAAAGGATGGACAATACTTCTGCGAGCTGGATTTAAAAGAAGCTTATCTGCAGGCCCCTTTGGATGAGGCTTCACAAGAATACACTGTAATTGTAACTGAGGTAGGAACTTATAAATATAAATATTTGCCATATGGTGTTAATACGGGTCCAGGTTCTTTTCAGCGTTTAATGTGTAAAAAACTAGCAAATATTCCTAATACAGCTGTTTTCATCGATAATATATATTTGTCGGGTTCAGATTTGAATGACATGTTGGACACTTTATGTCGAGTTCTAACCAAACTTCAGGAATGTGAATTCAAATTAAAACCAGAAAAGTGTAAATTATTCCAAAATCATATAGATGTATTTGGTTATAGAATAGATAACATGGGAGTAAATGTAATAAAATCAAACATAGAACCACTGTTGAAAGCACAGGCACCAACTAATTTAACTTTATTAAAATCATTTCTAGGAAAAATAAATTATTATTCCCGTTTTTTAAACGATATGTCAACCATATTAACACCATTGTATGATTGCACTAAGAAGAATAGTTTTTTGTGGACTAAAGAGTGTGACAGGGCTTTTAGAATGATAAAAGGGAAGTTAGCGTCAGTTAAAAATCTAAGACATTATGACCCAAAATTACCATTAATTTTAACATGTGACGCGTCACAAACTGGCTTGGGGGCTGTGATTTCAAATAGAGATAGTAAGGGAGTTGTCAAACCAATTGCATATGCCAGTAAAAAACTAAATGCAACGGAGCAAAAATATTCAGCCATAGACAAAGAGGCCATGGCAATCGTGTTTGGTGTAACAAAATTCTACAATTATACGTATGGACGACAATTTGAACTGGAAACAGATAGCGCAGCATTAGTAAGAATTTTTGGTCCCACCAAAGCGATACCCAAAATGGCTGCAAAAAGGCTACAGCATTATGCAATTTTTTTGACAGCGTTCAATTACAAAATAAGACACATTAAAACCAATGTAAACCCAGCAGATTTTTTGTCACGAACAAGTGTAGAAAACAAAGAAAATATTGGTCAGAACAAGATTTGTAAAAATGGGAATATTAGTAATTTATTTTATACAAACAGTTCAAAAATAGACTCTTTAAATTGGGAAAAAATTAAATTAGAAACAAAAAAAGATCCAATATTAGTGAAAATATTAAGGTATAATACAGATGGCTGGCCGGAGAAAAATTTAATAGAAAAACAGGTTATGCCATATTACAATAGGTAAAACGAAATAACAACAGACAGAGGCTGTATATTTTGGGGGTATAGAATAATAATACCCGTCACATTAAAAAATAAGGTCTTAAAAGAGATACATAAAAGTCATTTTGGGATTGTCCGAATGAAAGAAATTGCTCGGTCTTACTTCTGGTGGTCAAATTTGGACTCGGAAATAGAGCAAATAACAAAGAATTGCTTAGTATGTTTAACAAATAGTAAAAGCCCTAATAAAACCACAAAACCATGGCCTGTGCCACCTGCAGTATGGTATCGATTGCATGCAGATTTTATTGGGCCGTACAAAAATAAAATGTTTCTAGTAATAGTAGTTTGATTGATTGTGTAAATAATGTTCACGTGCGAGACATCTATAAAACTTTTTAAATCATTCGTTACGTTATGATGATTTATTTTGATGCTACCTATGTGCAACCCCTCTTATAAAAACTTCCCGAAAAAAAATTCAAATCACAAGTGACCTATTTTGTGAACTCCCAACCGCCTGGGGGCTCATTACCAAGTTTTTAACATTATAATACGTCATAGGTCCCAGGGGCGTAATTTTGTTCGACATTTTCGAGGAAATTTCGTGTTCAAAATTATTACACACCTTTGCTTTAGGCGCTCTATGAGCGTGATTCTATCACGTCCCCGGATTTTCCTTGTAACATTATCTATTTTTAACCGACTTCAAAAAAGGAGGTACCTATTTTGACTGTATGTTTTTTCTAACCGACTTCAAAAAAAGGAGTAGGTTCTCATTTCGACTGTAGGTATGTTTTTTTTATATTTGTTACCTCAGAACTTTCGACTGGGTGAACCGATTTTGATAATTCTTTTTTTATTTTAAAGCTGCAGTGTGCTTCTCATTTTAATTTGGTAACGATCTGATGAAGCGCTTCGGAGCTACACAATGGAACTCCTCAAAAGTTGACAGCAAATCATCGGCGATTGAAACATTTGCGTCGTATCGGATGTACTTGTACCTCTTGCGTGTATAACTGATATCTGAGTCGAACTAATGAATTCACCACTGAAAATTGTAAAATAAATTTTTACTAATCTTGATTCTAACGTAAGCACATTCATAAATTTTATCAAGCAATAATATACTTACATGAAGAGTTCTCGCTGTTCTCGAGTGGTGACCGAGTACCGAAAAGCGTAGCTTATGTATAGGCCCCCACAAGGCGGACTTTCGACCTGGTGACGGCGGCGGAAACCCGTTGGATGAGGACAGCGCAGGATCGGTCTTCATGGCGATTCTTGGAGGAGGCCTATGTCCAGTAGTGGACGTCTATCAGCTGATTATGATGAATATGATACCTACACAAACTCTAAAACACTTTTACAAAGCAAAGGAATAAAATAAAGATTATGGAAAAAAAGATAGACTTATTTAAAAAGTTTAAACATTTTAGATCTCATGAATTGTAAAAACTATTTATTTGAAACGGTATTATGGTTTTATGGTAGTTCAGAACATCGACCGATCAAATAACTTTCCCGATCATTGAAAATGCGTGGTATTTTTATATTTACCGCCTTTGTGACAGATTAATTTAATTGCTTTTGTTTTATGAAATAAGTTAAATATAAGAACAATCAGTGAACCGTACACTATACTCTATGTCATTTTGCGTATAATTATTATTGTAATATTGTTAACATGGCATGGATGTACATTAAATATATTTGCAAAAAGATTACTTGGTTACATTAGGTTTACATTTCGAAGTGTACAGGAGTTTTGCATACTGGAATGTATTGAGACCATTTTAAGAATTTTTGTCTGTATTTGGACGGGGAAACACAAAAGCATAGCGCTTAGTTTTTAAGCGTTATTTCGTCGCAATCGGTTCATTCACAAAAGATGTGATTATTATTTAAAGTCACAGGTCTGCGCGTACGATGTTGCCGCTAGTTTTACAATGTAATTTTGTTTATCTTGTGTCATTTTGCGTATTTTGTTGTTTCCCGAAAGTGTCATTATTATAATATATCTGTATTTTTATGATCATCATCTCACCCAAAAGACGTCCATTCGGTATAGGTCTTGGATCGCCATATCAAACGCTCCTGTACGATGCCTCATCCAACGGTCCAGGTCAACCAGGTCGTTGGTCCAACTTAACTACATACGCTACGCCTTTTGCTACCTACGCCATTGACTTCTACATCTACTTCTACTCAAAAGTGTCCGGACCAAAAAAGACTTAAAACGTATAAAGAGACTTAATTACGCGACAGTCTTTGTTTGAACGGTCGAAAACGCGCACGCGAGCGCGCGCGGTGCACGCCTTGCCGCGATGGGGTAAAAACTACGCAAGCAAAATGAAAAAGAATTTAAGCATTTTCAATGATTATATTACAATACACGTACTTAGGTTTGTGTAGGTTAATCTCGGACACTTTTTTCTAGAATTTTGTACTAGACCCAGCGTCCATAGTATTCTACGTCAATGACCTAGGCATACATTTTCTCATACCGCTTTCTATCTTATACGTAAAAGGGATATTCACAACTTTTCGGAATTCAATTCACAAACCAGGTAACTTTCATGCAATGGAGAGTAAAGTACTTATTCGACGAATTTTAGAACGTTTGCGTCGACAATTTTGGATAGAAATTGGATTTTATATTCAAACGCCGATATTCGTTTACGAATGCTCTTTACTTTTGGAATAAGTTGCAATTTCAATAAAAAAATCGCCGCTTCTATCAAAAATCCGACCACGTGTGAGTCGGACTTGCGCACGGAGGGTTCCGTACCACCATACAACATTCCCGATTAAACGTGTTTTCTCCTGAATCCTTAACGCAAGCCAAACACACACTTGACCGGTTTTTATTATTTGTTGTTATAAATTAGAGTAATAGTACTATAATCCTAAATCCTTTGTTTATTATTATTTATCAGCAAATCCGCCATATTATCGCTAAGATCAAAATAAAATTAATGGAATACGCGAACATTTCAAACCAGAAAAATGAGGCAAAATAATTTAAATGAAAGGTTTACTTCAAATTTGTATGCAAGTGCCCTAGATTATGGCGCTGGTTTGTATGGACCAAGTGCACAGTATTGTGCTTCAGCTTACCGCGCTTTAGGCCTATAATTTCATTTTGATCTTAGTATTATCGCATATACATACAGGGTTCAACTTAATATGCTGACACTTTTTTAAGTGGATGGTCAGACCATCAAACTGAACAATTTTATATACGGGACCAACATCGAAATCGCGAAAAAAAAATATTCGTCCCATAGAGAAAGTTGTTCAGTTTGATGGTCTGGTCTGTAGAATACAATACATCAGCCATGAGTTTATTGTATGAATAAGTTCTAGTCACGTACCGAAGCTATATTTCTTTGTCTACTACGAAAGAAAAGTAGATACGTACATGTATAAAATTCTCTACGAAACAAAAAAATCTTTTGGCAAAAAATGGCACAAAACACTAAAGTAGGCAATCGTACACGATTAACAAGTTGCCAGCCAGACGTGCCAAACTCTCGCCCCGACCCGGATTAAACCGGATAAGACCGGTTCGGCCCGGTCAAAACCGGTAGCAGAGGGTAACTTTTTGTACTACTATGTTTTCTTGTAGTTTCTAGTTAAATATACACCTGAATTGTTAACTCTAATAAAGTTCGATGTAAAGATACTTATTCTGAAGACGATTTAAGACTGTTTTGAACACTTAACTTCGCTTCCTACAACGTTGTCTTTATTGCAAGAAACAAAGCATAAAAACTCAATTTCGTTCAATTTACTTTATGCACTGTACTTTCATCTTCCATTTGGACAGCTCTTAAAATTTCATCATATTCGGGTTACCCTCGTAAAATTTTCGTGTTGCATTCAAGATTCGCTGATTGACCATTTTGTTCAGTTTCTTTATAAATTGTTGGAGATAGTATTCATAAAATAATATAATAAAGCTCGCCCTTTGTACATGTCTACTTTAGATTTTTTTCTGTTATGTTAGTGTACAATAAAGTGTTAAATAAATTTAAAAAATGCAATTTGTATAGAGATTTTTTTCAATTGAACGCATCACATTCAAGTAAATACATCAATTTGCATTGTATTTTTTAAACGGTTTTTAGGTGATCGTGTTAAATTTACAAGCTAGCTTGCTTAGACATGCTCTAAGGTACACGCTTATTAAGAACTTGGTCATAAAAATTTAAACTTTAAAATCAACGGAAAGACTTACAACATTATATATAAAAAAATTATAGGAAGTTTCTGGCGATATCTTTGGCTGTTTGACTTAATCACGTATATAAACGGCTAATCGTATTTGGACGAAATTTAGCACACAGACAGAATAGATTATTTTAAAGTTAAGGCAGATCAAGTAACGGCCAAAATGTCCGTATGCCCAGCGGGGCCCTCGGCCCTAGGGCTTTGAAACCTAGCTAATCATTTAGTGCTCATTTAGTGCTCTGTGAATATGTATGGCTTATATTTAGTGCTTCAAAGATAACGGAGTTATATCAAATCTAAGCTAGCGTCCGCCCAGCGGGGCCCTCCTTTATTATGGACAAAAATGATTAAAATGTTACATAAATATTTAGTGCTCTGAATTCCTATTAAAACTGTATCAAAAGATTTGATCTAGCTGGTTTGGTTTAAAAGTTATTGCATTTTTAAGTTTTTAATTTCCAGCGGGGCCCTCTCTTATTTGACTATATGAGTCGTTGAAATTAATGTCGCCATTTAGTGCTTGATGCCAGGTATCTGTCTATATGGTTAATTTACATATTCTGCTTCTAATAAACCTGGAAAATGCAATAATATCTCGCAACATTGATTCATATAAAATGACATTTCGTAGACAGTCGGCATCAGAAGTAGATGAGAGCTTTACTTGTCCGTGGTTTCTTAGGGGATCGCTAGAGGGCGCTACGGTCTAAGCTTTCAGACACAAAGTTTTATCAAAATCGGTCCGGTAGTTTAAGTGTAGGGACACACCTGCGGAACGTTCCGTGCCGAACATTCGGTTGAATACGTGTCTACAAGGAAATATGGTGCGTAATGATCGCAGGTATAGGGAAAAGCGTTGCACGCGTATTCAACCGAACGTTCGACGCCGAACGTTCCGCAGGTGTGTCCATACACTTACATTTAGACATAGTGTGATACGCCAACAATCAGACAAACCTTTGTAGTAGGTATTATATTATTCGCTGCCGTATGACTTCTACTAGTATCAACACGTTCATGAAAGTGCGCGTGTGTGTAGGTAAGTACTTTTTATCTACCTATTATTATAATATAATACCTACTACAAAGGTTTGTCTGATTGTTGGAATCAGACATCATTCAGATTCATAATATCACATCAAGAGTCACCAGGACTAAAATACGACGTAGATGTAGACAATGTACCAGAAATACGGGTGCACAATTTTAGGCGGACTAGTAAAAATAGTAAAGCTCTCGTATACTTCTGATTAGAGGTGGGCGCCGCGCCGAGTTAGGCGCCGACGGCGCCGGTGTCCGTCCGTGGTTGCTGTGTGCGTGCCTTCTGCCGGCGCTAGTTGGCGTGCTAAACTGTACTTTTAGATGGGCTGACGGCACCAGTCGCTCATTTGTTTGCCGGCGCTGGTTATCCATATCAGTGCCGGCACTGGTTGCCAAGCTTGCTGCCAGCAGCGCCCCGACTGCCGAGGTAGCTGCCGGCGCTAGTTACAGGCCTAAACTATACTTTACAAGGGCTACTCTTCGCTGACGGCGCCTGTCGCTCATTTGGTTCCGGGCGCTGGTTATCCATATCGGTGCCTGTCTGGTTGCCAAGCTAGCTGCCGGCAGCGCCCCGGTTGCCGAGGTAGATGCCGGTCGCGCCTGTTGCCGAGATAGCTGCCGGCGCTGACAGCCAAATTGGCTACCGGCGTTAGTTACAGGCCTAAACTATACTTTACAAGGGCTACTCTCCGCTGACGGCGCCAGCAGGTCATTTGGTTGCCGGCGCTGGTTATCCATATCAGTGCCGGCGCTGCTTGCCAACCTAGTTGCTGGCAGCACCCCGGTTACCGAGTTAAGTTCCGGCGGCGCGGGCTGCCGACCTAGCTGCCAGCGCCGACAGCAAAGTTGGCTGCCGGCGCTTGTTACCGGGTTAAACTGTACTTTACATGGGCTCCCACGCTGACGGGCGGCGCCAGCCGCTCATTTGGCTGTCGGCGCTGGTTATTTATATCAGTGGTTGCCAAGCTAGCTGCCGGCAGCACCCCGTTTTTCACGTAAGATGCCGGCGCCGCCGATTGCCGTACTAGTTCCTGGTGCCGATAGCCAAGTTGGCTGCCAGCACTAGTTACTGGGCTAAACTGTACTTTACATGGGCTCTCTGTTGAAGGCTCCAGTTGCTCATTTGGATGCCAGCGCTGGTTATCCATATCTGTGCCGGCGCTGGCTGCCGATAGCGCCCTGGTTGCCGAGTTCAGTCCCGGTGGCGCCGGTTGCCAAGCTAGCTGCTGGCGCTGGCAGCCAAGTTGGCTGCCAGCACTAGTTACTGGGCTAAACGGTACATTATATGGGCTCTCTGTTGACGATGCCAATCGTTCATTTGGTTGCCGGCGTTGGTTATCCATATCAATGCCGCCGGTTCCCAATGACGTTATTTTTTTTTGCCAGCGCCGCCGGCAGCAGTCTTCAGAATCAGATTTCTCGAAATAATGCCGGAGATAACAAGCTTAAGTTTGATGTCAAGGAGTTGACATTTTGAGAGATGTGCTTGTCTATATTGGCGAGATAAGAAGAATGTGTTCTCGGGACTTTCTACACTTGCCGCGATAAGTCTAGCGATTCCTGCTAATACGAAATACGAACCCCGTTGTTTTTTCTACACCTGGATTGGTTTTGAATGCTGAGAAATCGCGTTTGTAGTTGTAAAAACATTTAACATCAGCACATTTTTTTTTTCATTTCTTATTGTGCATCTGGAGCTTCTAGATAATACATTTAACACCTAAAGTGTGGATTTAAAAAAAAACAACCGCGCCGCGGCGCGGCGCCGCCGCGCCGACCAATTTCACCCGGCGCGCCGCCGCCGGCAAATTTCGGGTCGGCGCCCACCTCTACTTCTAATGCCGACTGTCCACGAAAAATCAATTAATATGAATCAAAATTGCGATATATTATTGCATTTTCCAGGTTTATTAGAAGCAGAATGTGTAAATTAACTTTACAGACCAATACCTGGCATCAAGCACTAAATGGCGACATTAATTTCAACGACTTATATAGTCAAACAAGAGAGGGCCCCGCTGGAAATTAAAAACTTAAAAATGCTATAACTTTTAAACCAAACCAGCTAGATCAAATCTTTTGATACAGTTTTAATAGGAATTCAGAGCACTAAATATTGATGTAACATTTTAATCATTTTTGTCCATAATAAAGGAGGGCCCCGCTGGGCGGACGCTAGCTTAGATTTGATATAACTCCGTTATCTTTGAAGCACTAAATATAAGCAATACATATTCAGAGAGCACTAAATGAGCACTAAATGATTTGCTAGGTTTCAAAGCTCCAGGGCCGAGGGCCCCGCTGGGCATACGGACATACGGCCAAAAGCTAGTCGTTTCATAGGTACAAACGGCGACACATCAAGCTATACAAAACCAAAATAAGATAGCCGTGCGTAGGTCGAGTAACGTACAGTAGTACCAGCACTCGTAGCATGCTACACGTGATACGGCTGTATCACGTCTTTTATCTCGTTCGTTCACGTGCAAATCAAAAGAGAGCGAATGTGTGATAGCGCTTTATCACGATGTCATGCTACCTATGCTGGTTTATAAGTTTCACCGATGTACCAGCACAGTTGACAAATTTTAATAGCGCTCGAAATTTTATTGACCTTTCTGGATTATTCAGGATGTGCCACTTTCAATCCGTTTACGCTATTGGATAATTTGTTTTCGCGCCCTTTTTGCTGCTATCTGACTTTGCACTCTCTGATTACTAAATGACTTCGGGTTTTGTCGGGGACTCGGGCCTGCTCTGCGCAAACGAGATTGACGAGCGGACTTATTTTCCTGGTCGTACTATACATACCTAACGCCATAGTTTGGTTTTGTGTCGCTTGATGTGTCGATGTGTATACACTGCAAGCTTGTCTATAAGAAAATAAGATGGAATATCAAAAAGATGGTTTGAATTCAAGAAAAGGCACATCAATGAAAAACAATACGCGTCTAACATTTTTTACCCACCCACTTAGTATAAGTACTACTGCTAAGTAGCCAGACACATACAACTGAATAACTTTTAGTATAGAAGTAACTCTAGAATCGCGAATAAAATGTTTACTTTCTCTTTCAGTGGTTGTGTTCTTCAAACATAGTTGTTTATCTACAATCGACTTCGTTTAGTGCTTTCAATAAACAAGTTAAGGTGAGATACGAATCTTGTGTTGTACCTACAGTTTATTTTGTAACAAAGTATGTAGTATATTTTCTTTGGCTCAACCAGCAATGGTCCACAGGAAATCTATCGATAAAAAGAACCTCCACCGTTTGAGAGCAGTGATATCACGTGCCTTAGTTAGAAATAGTCATTGGCATGTCGTCCGTGTGCGGATTCGAACCCGGAACCTCGTTCGTTATTCAGTGTCCATACCTCTCCGCAACGCGCCACCGACGACGCTGTATTCACAATTGGTTTGCAGTATGGAATTCAGTGATTTTGATGGTTGTTTAAACTTGCCTGCCGAGCAGGTGATGGTTAGATGGTTCGATCCCCGCCCCGTCCAGGCCGACTCGTGCCAATGAGTTTTTTCGGTATTTATATACGATTTTTAACACCACTGGCTTTTCGGTAAAAGAAAATGTCGTTAGGAAACCTGCATGCTACTGGTGAAACGTGGATGTTCTGAGGTTTCAGAATATCTCTGACTACCCCCTAGGGGAATACAGTCATGAGCATTATTATGCTCATGACTGTACAATTTAATATCTCGTTCTCTCTCGACGTAAACCTACTCGAGTCAAATGTATGGGACAGCAAATTTTTCTGATTATCCCCCTTCAAAAACCATCAGCATGTTAAGAAAGACCCTCTATAGGGTCTTAATATGCTGACATTTTTTTAAGGGGATGACCAGACCACCAAACAGAACAACTATCTTTATGGGACCAATAACGAAATCGCGTAAAAAAAATTTGCTGTCCCATACATTTGACTCGAGTAGGTTTACGTCGAGAGAGAACGAGATATTAAATTGGACCCTGTATATCACGGGATGTCTGGAAGTCCGGGAATTCATAACTAACCGGATGCGTATGGAAGCGACTTCTTAGAATTATTAAATTATAGAAAAACACTATTTTTTTTTCGATACAAAAGTCCACTCCATAATAATAGCCAACACCTTAAATTTAGGTAAATATGCATTCGATTATCCGATCTCTAATTATGACATTAGATTTAATATCTTTATATAAAGCAAAACGTCTCTAGTGCCCTGTAAGCTACTCACGTAGCCCTTACATTATGTTTTGTTATCTTTTAACGACAATGTTGTGGAAACAAAACCTTCTAGAGTTGAAGCTAAACAACTTACTTCAACACTCGAGATTAGTCGTAAAAGCGTGTATTAAGCGTTTACGATCTAGAGTGTATTAAGTGTTTGTTCGAAATGTTGCAATTTGTTGCAGAACGTGTATTTTTAGTTCTAAACCGCCTTAAAAATAAGAAGGTTCTCGAGCACCACCTACAACATTTTAACTTAAGACGTAATAGTAGGTGGAAATACCTCGGAGGCATCTTTTATTTTTCATTTTACGACTAGATTTACCGAAACTAAAGTCATACCTCAGTATTTTTGGATAGTTCATCTAGTGCAATCATCAACTTAATACACGATTGGAATTACTTCACTCGATAGAAAATCGTCACAAAGATGACGTATTTTCATGCATTTTTAAACATTTTTCTCGGTTTAGAAGAACTTAAAATAGTTTCCGATTGTTGGTATTTATACTCACATATTCACCATTAGTTTAACTAGTGCAATCATAAATAAAATCTAGAAAAAGTACTTTGGTTAGTTGTTTTTAATCGAAAATACGGCTCACGCACACACTTTTCGGAGCGCTCGGCAATCGCGTTTCTCATAGAAAATATTCGTCCGGACCTATGGCCCCTTAAGAGAAGTTTATTCCGAGAGCGCAAATGCGCGCTGCATACAAACGGACTATGGTGATATTTTTAAAGTCAATGATTTTTTACAAAAACAATCTAGAAACAAATCTATATGCTTGAATGAAGTCTGATTTTCTTTAAAATATACAGTTTTAATTCTAGGATTAATTTAAGATGTGTATGGAAATCTTTGAGACACTGTAACTTTAAAACTATTCATTTTAACGAAAATCGGACTCCAAAAATTTGTATTTAAAATATATAATTTGATTGTAAATTTTATTCTTAGATTATGTCGCCAGTTACTCTAGAGTAAACTAATTTTGCGTTTTACCAACCCTAATCTATGAATCAATTTTACACGGCCAATCTTGACGGTGTAAAGCTAGACCAAGACTAATGAAATGTCAATGTCACATTATTAAAAAAATAAAATAAATGAAACCTAACAAATTAAAACTGTATAACGTCAAATTGCAATAAGTACGGATACAACGACCTCTTTCTTTAGGTGGATTATACATTCGTTCTTTAAGTACGGGTTAGTATGGTAGAAGACAAATGAAGTTATTTCAGAGTAAACACCATAGAGAAATTACACGCTCCCCTTGGTAGAGATGGTGTAACAAAGTGTGCACAGTAACCACCAACTGAGCACTAGTTTGTACGGCGACCATAGAGAAATTACACGCTCCCCTAAGCTTTTTGTCTCCCCTCACCCGTCCCTCACCCCCTTTGTCGGCGACATAATTTTCTATAGAAACAAGCCGATATGCCATCTCCTCTTACTCCATGGTAAACACCAAGAGTAAAATTGTTCCTTGTATAGTTACTCTTCTATAAATCTAAGTTTGGTTGACTCCGGTCTAAGCCTAGTAGCGAGAGCATCTAGTCAAAGAGTTCGGAAGGCTTACTATCACTTTGTTTCTGTACGCATGTTACCAAAGTTTTAAGCTTCTCAAACGTCGGCTTTTGACTATACACAACACTAAGAGTGTGTTACAGTAAATAATAGTTTATTTAAAGTCTCTTGTTTTTAGTTTGTAGTTTCTAGCAGTAATGTGCAGAAGCCTAGCTGAAGACCAACGAATATTGGCTCCGTCTTTGTGTCAAACACAATCGTCATAATCTCAGCCGATAGACGTCCACTGCTAGACAAAGGCCTCCCCCAAGGATCACCACAATAACCGGTCCTGCGTTGCCCTCATCCAACGGGTTCCCATCGACTTCACCAAGTCGTAGCTCCACCTTGTGGGGGCCTACCCACGCTCCGCTTTCCAGTACGCGGTTACCACTCGAGAACTCTTCAGCCCCTTCGTCCATTGGTTCTGCAAGCAAAATATCAACAGCGAATGGTGGTAGTCACAAAAGTCAGAAAGCTATTCATGTTAATTATGTTGAGTTTTTTTTTTAGTTTTTAACAGACTTCAAAAAAAGGAGGAGGTTTTTGGAGGAGGTTTTCAATTCGACTGTATGTTTTTTTTTTAGTTCTGTCTAACGAAATGTATATAAAACAGATTTTTTTTTCCGAGTTCTATGTTGGTCAAAAAAGTTGTTCAGTTTGTTGGTCTCAAGCACCCAAAGTATATAATGAATTTATGTTTCCACACTGTACTTTTTCTCAGAAACAATTTGCACGACAAGCATGCTCTTGGCCAGTTTTTATTAAACTAAAGCTGAAACTTAAATCTACGTCAGAAAATATGATTTTAATATACAGTGTGTTAAGCAGTGCACTTTCCGGAACGTCACTTCACGGGTCATAATATTTGAGTGACGTTTAATACATTATGGTGTCATTTCCAGCATGTGTTTCAGGAAAGAGCTATTTTATTCGTGGCTTGGTGTTTTATTTTGCTTCATGGGAAAGGGTCATGCATAACAGATTTAGACCCAGGAGTGCACATCAAATTCGATTTTGTAAGAATTAATAAAATGTTAATTCTTAATTTCACGCACTATTCATAAATCACTCGGCCTGGTGCCTTTCGATCATTCATATGCAGGCAAGGAGGTCTCAAGCTCTCGGCCGAGGAGATTTATTTGCAGGCAGACCATAAACCATGGATTTAGAAATAAAGGATGCCCGCCACTCCTCCTTGCAAGCATTGAAACAAGAAAAATTGGCAGTGGCGTCGTCGATATTTCCATTTTTAGGTGTGCCCCTCTCTATCCAATGACGTAGTTACGAAAATGACAAGAGAGGAGCTACAATTTATGACCCGGTTGGTGTGATGGTTACCACGCCGGACTGCCAAACCAGGGTCCTGGGTTCGAATCCCGGTTCGGTCATGGGTGCTATATGTGTGTGCCGTTATTGTGTGGTTCCCATAACAAAAAGCCTGAGGCTTACTTTGGTATCATTACAATGTATGAGCCTTAATTATTTTATTTTTAATTTTTGACGTTGGATTAGAAAAGGACAAAGTTAACGTCACAAAAAACAACAACGCGACGGAGAAGAACGATCATTACCGACCACCAAGGAGTATTATCATGTTTCACCGCTTGTAAGGCAGTCTATCCTCCTGTATAAGTATTTCAAACTTCTTGCAATAGCTAGACTGACTCCTTTTGAAATAAGTGAGTACCAGATCTGAAGGAAAACTTAACATTCTCCATGGGGCCAACATCGAAAATGCTAAAAAAAATCTGCTGTCTGTCCAACATTTGGCTCGAATAGGTTTTGTATGGAATCGCTGATTTTTTTCGCGATTTCGATGTTGGCTATAGGGAAAATTGTTCAGTTTGACAAGTTGTCAAACAGTTCCAAAATGGTTCTATTACCTCGCGTCACGTATCTCTTTCTATTATACTGTGCCTCCTACCTATTTTGCCATTCTTCTCGGTCCTGTGTCTGACGCATCCAGGTCTTGCCTATACTTTTCCAGTTATCGCCGACCAACCTGGCTGCCGGATGGCCCACTCTTCTTTTGCCTAATCTCGGCCACCAATCTGTTAAAGCTTTGCTCCACCTGCCATCATTTCGCCTAGCTACGTGTCCTGCCCACACTGCCACTTTAAGCGAGCTATTCGATCTCCGACGTCCTGAACCTTAGTTCGACGTCGAGTTTCGACGTTGGCTCCGTGGCTCTCTGTGCTACCTACTTTGATTTTGTGTAATAGTTTAGTGAGCGTCCATATTTCGGCACCATGTCATGTTGGGCAAGACACATAATTGTATGCCCCTTGCGCGCTTAAAAAGATTTAGAGAGAGGGGCCACGTGACTCTGAAGTCGATTGTACAATATAGTCATTACCTATAGTTTTTCATCAAAGCAAAAATAATCAACTGAGCAACTAAGATGAAATCAAAAGAAGAAGATGCGGCCCTTGCATTACACCCATAATTGTGCCTGCTGAACTCAGTTCAGAAGTGTGAACTTGGTTCAGTATAAATCACAATTGTATTCTATGTGAAACTTTTATTATTATGAAAAAATGCAATAAGTTTTTGAACATATTACGAATCATCATCATTAGCCTATATACGTCCCACTGCAGCGCACAAGTCTACCAATCTGTATTGCGCACCTGAGGGTAGGCCTCGGGTGCCCAATGCGGATTGGTAAACTTCACATCATCATCATCATCAGCAAATCATCGTCCACTGCTGAACATAGGCCTCTCCCAAGGCATGCCACAAAACTTTGCCCTGTAGCGGGAAGCGATTGGATGAGGAACTTCACACGCGTCGGAATTTCTCCTTCAGTGTTTGCAGGTTTCCTGGCGATGTTTTCCTTCGCCATTTTAGGCTAAGGCCAAACGATCGCATCCTCTTTTATAATGAGAACCGGCAAGGTTTGGAACTCTCTCCCTGCGTCTGTCTTTCCAAGCGAATACATTCAGGACATTTTTTAAAGAAGAATTAATAGTCTTTTTCTAGGTGAGCGCGCTACATCCTTCACTTTTCATCAGGTGAGCTGAAGCCAAGCGCAAGCCCATTTTGAATTAAAAAAAAAAGACGAGCGTGATTTTCTGAGTTATGATTCGCACATTTTGAGTCCATTCAACTGAAATATAGACAAAACATTTCCGGATTTTATTATGAAACGGACTGAAAATACGGCCTCAGCTTTAGAGCAGTCGGTATTACTACTCGAACAGTTCTATTGTTTTTTCCCGTAGGCGCCAGGAGGGGAAAAAAACGTTTTTTTATTTCAGACAACTAATAAAGAACTTTAGCTATATTCAACCGATCAACTGATTGCAATGTGTAATAAAGGCATAGAGAAGGAAAACGAATCGAAGCTCTTCCGAACAGTACATACGTACATTTTACAGTTAGTATTATTATTATTACCTAGCGTAAATGCAAAACCGCTGCGCGGATCTTCCTCTTTTTTGTTTTATCCAAGCTAAATCACGTCATTTTCTCTCTTCTCGAAAACGAAGCCTTATTAGGTAATATTTTACCAGAAGCAGAGGGTAGTAATCGAAAAACGATATTACTTTTTGTAGACGCCAGGTGCTTTTTAGTGCACTGTATCTACACATTTAGTTAGGTTAGCTTAGACAACATTGTGATACAAAATAAGCTAAACAAGCCATCAGGGTTTACTAAACAAGTTTGAATATGTTACTACTACTAAAACAATTTAATGTGACCGTGGTTGTGGCTAAGGTAAGGTCACCGGACTTAGGCATAGAATATAAATAGACGGTGAACATCGTTTTTAAGCAAAATTTAAGCACACTGCTCTAGGCAGGCTGATCCCCTGTTAGCTGGCTAGTCAACACATAATTATCTGGCTTCTGGTCTGTCTACTGACTCGAGTTTTCACAGCTGCTATTCTGTCACTGTCTTCCATCATTCCCGGAAATTGAGGCGTATCCGCCCTGGACCACGACACTGCATACTAATCGATGTGAACGAGCGCGTGGCTCCGGTCAGAATTTAGCCGATTTCTTTGAAAAATAAGATGAATTTTTTGAATTTAAAACAAAAAATACGAACCCAAATCATTCTATGTATTATTGTGAAGTATGTTGTAAATTTTCATTTTCTTCCGATCAACAATAATGTAAGAGTAAAATTACTTTAGATTCCTTTTTCTTCAATGTTATTAATTAAAATTGTTTTCGAGAAATAAAAAAACTAAATCATTTCTCATGCCAATAGATTGTTCAGTTTAGTTTTCTGCCTAAAAAGTGCCATAGGTATAAAATTATCGTTACAAAATGTCACGTTAAAACCGGGTGGTAGCCGTTAAGAGGATAGTTCTTGAGCCACGCCCAAGCGCGCTGCTATAGGCGAATTTTGATCCTATTTTCAATACGGTTTGTATCTTTGACTTTAACAAGTCAAAGACTTTTTAACAGGGTCTAGATACTAATCTCTGTGTCTGCGGTTTGTCAGATTTCCGTTAAAATACTTATGCAATTTCAATTCTTAGATTAAGAGAAGTTTATTCAGAAACTGCTAATGCGCGCTGCATACAAACGAAATCTGGTGATATTTTCAATACTAACCAATTTAAGACAAACCGCAGACCAATTCAATTTTTCAGAAACAATCTAGAAACGAATCTCTATGCTTGTATGAAGTCATATTTTCGTTAAAATTTATAGTTTTCAAGTTACAGTACCTCAAAGATCAAAATTAGTTTTCAGATCGTGTTTAAATAATTTCATTGACTTTGATTTGGTTTATATCCAAAATATAAGGGCGTAATTCTCTTACCTAAACACCGTTAAACATTGAACACGATAACAAAGACCATTGATAAAACTACCAGTTCAGCATTGTTTACGTTCTTTACCCCGTCTAGTGGAACACACTTTATGTGATAACAATGTTACTTTAAAATCGTAAAAGCAATTATTTTGTAATGTTCTTTGAACTTGGAGTATGTAGTATGCTATAATTTTCAGTACTGTTCACGATAACATCGTTGCAAGGTGTAACTTACAATTTATTTTCAATCAGTAATTTGTATACCTATGCTAAATGATGTAATAAAGGTGAAAGTGAAGGACATGGTATTGTGGTTCCAGTAGATCAAACAGATATAAAACCGGCCAAGTTCGGGTCGAACTCACGCACTTATGGTTCCTTACCACCATACAATAAATTGTATTTCCTCCGGGATCTTAGCTCAAGCCCGACACTGCTGCTAATGATAGCGACACACACTTGACCAGTTTTTATTATTTGTTGTTTTACTTTAGAATAAGCACTATAATAACACCATGTTTGTGGTATAGGGTGGGGACACCTCGTAATTTCTTGTTTTTACCGATGTATGCAAATCCAAAATAATAACAAATTATGTTCTGTAACGTTGTAAGCGTTACCATCTAAAATAGTTCTTAAAATTAACTTAAAAGTATAAACTTAACTATCTAGATTAACTATTTACATTAAAAACGATTAACTTCCTAGCTACCTCTAAATACACAGGTCGTTAAGCTGGTATCTAATATTTCTTCTCTAAAGAACCCTTTAAAATCTTGACAAATGCTAAACGTTTTAATCGCCGCGCAATTGCATACTACGCGACAGTTCTGTCAAAAAGTAGTGTAGTTTTTAGTGTAAATTTAAAATTTAAATAATGTTGTGATTTAATATTATAATTTAATTTACTAACATAGTTCTAAGACAAACTGTTACTAATTTTTTATATGGACTATTTTCTATTCTATTTCTATTATTATTAAAAAGAAATTGCCCACCTGACGAACTGTATTCGTTTCAAATCGTTGCGCAACTAACGAATGAAGTATAATCAAAGATCAAATACAAAGAGTATGATAGCTAAAATTATACACAAAACAGAAGGAATATCATACTTCCCAATGAAATGGAAAATATCCTTTTCTGCAGTGGGATTTCTGATAAAATTCAAATTCAAATTTACTAGTTTTGTATGCGAAACGGGATTGGGGAATGTCTTTTCAACGCTTCCTATTTTGCTTCAAAACTGTATGGTTTGGTTTGATACAGCCCTTTAGAGCTAGGACAACCGTCGACGTCAGACGGACAAACAGACGGCGTAGGCTTAGTCATAGGGCTCCATTGGCACCCTTTACGTACGGAACCCTGAAAAGTTAAAAAGATCTCACAAAAATTGCATTGTCGATTTTCTATTGATGTACCAGGAGTGCAGAAGTGTGCAAGGGGTTACGTTTAATCTCTCGTACTCGTCTGCTCTCCTGGTACTTTTCAATCAATTCTCAATGCTTATTAGCCTTTTAGGACACGATATTGCAACTCGCACTTGGCCGATTTTCTTTTATAAAGAAATTTGCATTGGTGATAAATTGAAACTCAAACTTGGCCGATTTTCTTTACACAGCAGGAGGTACATTTTCGATTCACAGCACATCAGTAGGACCAACAGAAATGGTGTCTCTGGTGGGCCTACTAGTAGGACAAAATAGTAGGACCACGAGAAAACGCCGAAAATAAGCATAGCATGTGGTCACGACTTTATTCCCCGAGGGGGTAGTCAGAGATATTCTGAAACCTCAGAACATCCACGTTTCACCAGTAGTACCGAAACTCTGTCCAGTGTGACGGGGGGAGAGCCAGTCGCCACTTATAATGAACAGTGGGTTATTTACTTCCTTCACCGGAAAGCCAGTGGTGTTACAAATCGTATATAAATTCCGAAAAACTCATAGGTACATGTCGGCCAGGACGGGGCCATCGCTGGGGGAACCATAGCCTCCTGCACGGCAGGCAAGGTTACTCGCCACTTGGACCACATCCACAACGGCTTGCTGAAAATAACGACATCAAAAACAAGTCCGCCGCGTCAGACATGAGCAAAAATTCAAATAAGGATTAATTTAAAACATTCAAATATGAAGTTATCCCTCTGAAGACCACTTTTAATTTTTTTACTTATTTATAATGTGGCAACAATGAAATTATTTTCCGTCGAAGTCGCGGATAATCTGACTGGCAGTCGGTCTCCATTTATCGCGAAAGGGCCCTCTGTTGGTTGGTGAAAACATACGGGAATTTTTCTGGTGCGAGCACGTCCGCGTTTATCTTACCAGCACGGCTAGCATGCCACCTACGACAAAGCGTTTAAACGTGAAAAATGTCATTCGTGCTCTTTTTGGCATACGTAATTCAAATAATAAGGATGGCACATCTCTATTTTTATCTTTCTCTCGGGGGTGGCATGCGAGGCCAAACCTCTAATTTTTCACCACCACTGTAAAGGTAAGTACTTCTTGGTAAATGTATCTACGGCACTTCTATGTAGAACTATATACTATTACCTATTCTGTGGCACTGCCTACAGTAAGATAAAAATCGGTCAAGTGCGAGTCGGGTTACTCGCGCGTCGAGGGTTCCGTACCATAGACCACCACAGAACACAATATAAATTAACATGGAAAAACATTTTTTTTTATCCGGGTTCTTAAGCGTGAGACTGACTTACACTTGGCCGGTTTTTAATATTTGTTGTTATACTGTAGAGTTTGTTCTATAATCACACAAAGTTTGACGCTTGTACGAATTACCGTTTTTACATTAGAGCGAGAAGAAAAAACGTCGATAAAAACTAGTTTCTTGTTGAGAACCCCCCTTAATTTGTAAGTTTTTGACATATTTATTATTTGTTAACAAATCCGCTGTAATAAATAACGTATATTTTGTGAAAATTTCAACTATCTAGCTATTACGCTTCAAAAGTTACATTCCTAAATAGGTAGGACGGACGGACGGACGGACAACGTAGGCTTAGTAATAGGATCCCGTTTTCACCCTTTGGGTACGGAACCCTAAAAAACGTAGTTGGAAATGGCGGTACATGACATACCTGTGCAGTAGCGTTTTCCCCCAATTTTGTTTCTGCGCCGTCAAGGTCTTGCTCATGACGTTTGCCGGCCACTATACTGTGGAGTCATCATTCAAATTCCTTCAACCGCCCATGATTTGCTATCAACTTTTTAAATAAACTTTACAAGAGTGCAATTTTTTATCACACACCCGATCTAATAAACTCGAAAATGATGCCAAACTCCATAGAATTTGTCACTTTCGAGTATGAATTAGGATGCGAGATATTCAAAAACAGCACTCCTGGAGCACTACTGCCTAGTAAAATAAACAAAAGTCACAAACGTGACATGTTTCTTACAATACCATAGATCTCACACACATTATTATCAAGTCGTGAAAAAACCAACGCATCGTATAAGCAACACTGTTCATGCGACGAAATAGTTCTTCTCCTGATAATTTCATCGTTGTGATATGTGCCCTATACCCGTATGTTTCCAAACAAAGCAGCAACCAGAATCCCGCGGACTTCCTTCCGGGCTTTTAACGGGATCACGCATCTCGAGTGGAAAGAGGATGATGAGCTATACCGTGTCCCGTTTTATTTTGGGAAAGCCATTTATGTAATTTGTACCCAACCCTATGTTGAACATGGATGTTTGAGAACGACAGTCTTAAAAGGTTCTCGTGTGTGACCATTTTTCGGGTAATATAATATAGTGATATTGGTAATGAAAGCATAAGTAGGTACTTCCTTCTATGAACGAAAAAAGTGCTATCTTGATTGACAGTAGATACCTAATATTTACTAATCAAAGTCAAAGGCAAAGAGTTTTTCTTTATCACGGGACTTAAGGGGCCATACGTCCCGACGAATATTTTCTATGAGAAACGCGATTGCCGAGCGCTCCGAAAAGTGTGTGCGTGAGCCGTATTTTCGATTAAAAACAACTAACCAAAGTACTTTTTCTAGATTTTATTTATGATTGCACTAGTTAAACTAATGGTGAATATGTGAGTATAAATACCAACAATCGGAAACTATTTTAAGTTCTTCTAAACCGACAAAAATGTTTAAAAATGCATGAAAATACGTCATCTTTGTGACGATTTAGTTGATGATTGCACTAGAAAATATCTATCCAAAAATACTGAGGTATGACTTTAGTTTCGGTAAATGGTATAAATCTAGTCGTAAAATGAAAAATAAAAGATGCCTCCGAGGTATTTCCACCTACTATTACGTCTTAAGTGTCCCGGACGTTTGGTAGGCGTGCGTGCGGCCGAAGCCAGCACGTAGAGGCCCGTCAGACAATTTGATATAAATGGTAATGTGAGATCAACCTTATTATTATTACTATAAGATAGATTTATAAAGATTGTTGATGTAGCTCACAAAATTATCAAGCTGAAGTGGTATTGGGCTATCTGTCAAAGAACTAACAACCGATATCAGATAGGTACCTATCCGATAAGAGTCCAAGTTCTCGAATTTGATTGTGACCAAAAACTGGCAAGCGCAACGCGGTACGTTGTCCAGAACGGCAGACAGGTAGGTACTTGGGAGCGACGGGATAAATAAAGCCAAGGATTAAATTTACAAGGCCCATAACTAGAACATTGGTTCTAGAAAAATGTTCAACCTGAAGTGCCTGACGAAAATCATAAGCAAAAACTCGAAAACCCAGTTTATTTGTTACGTTAACAAACGGATCACACTGGTTTGAAACGAGGTACTCAAAATTCAATAGAATATGGAGAGAAAACTGTAAAATTCTGTTTGCACATTGTCAAGATAAATGACTACGAAACTATGCACTAGGGGCGGCCCGACACTAAAAATAAAACCAATTTTTCAACGTAAAATGAAATCTAAAACAAAACTATTACCTACGGTTTGATAACAAAAGCTGTGAACTCAGGAACCATTTGTCAAGAAAGAAAAATTATTTTGCATTTAAAGTGTGTAGTCTACTCTATATAAGAATTCCCCACGCATGCCTCTTATTACAAATTGTTAAGAATGAAAATAACTTCGTTCGCGAGACTTCTAAACATGGAGTTAAGGTGGAATTAGTGATTTATTTTGCTGCAACGAAAGATGGATGTTACAGTTTTGAAATTGAAATATTACGGTGGAATTTTAATGCAGCATTCTTGCAGACTTGTAGACTTACTGCCAAAAATGGGAGAGAAACGACTTTCCATTTTCATTCCATTTTCATTTATCAATTTTCCACAAAAAATGCTTCATGAATATATTTTTTTTATTTAGCTAAGAAAGGTAGAGGTACACCTAATCGGAGTTGGTGTCATACCAAGAGATAATTCATTCTTAAGTTAACGACCATAATACCTTTCGGGGTTTATTAATAAAGCTTAGCTACAACTATCGAACATCTCTCAGGGCCTGTTTCACCACTTTTGGATAAGTTCTTGTTAGCTTATCGACAGCTTCTCAGCTCGTTTGACATATTATTAAATAAATAAATTAATATTTCAAACTACTTATTTGTCAAATCAGAAGTGGTAGAAAGGGTAAAACAAAGCACGGTAGCAAGTTATATTTTTTATTAGGTTATAGGTATCGAGTTATAGACAATCAATCATGAGAGTTCGGGTTTACCTAACATTAAATTATAAAAATAAGACAAAAATGTTTTTCTCCGTACTAGCAAGCATAATTCCTTTAGACAGTAAAATGTTTTTGATATGTTGAAACATAAATATTAGCGCGCCTTGGCAATAAAACCGACTCGTATGCCGATGCCGTGACCATAACGTTATTACCTGTACGCACCTGTAAGGTTAAAATCAACGATATCAATGTAGTTCTTCTTCTTCTATCGAGTCGATGACAAGTCATTTTAAATCTTTCCAGCCCAGTATTTCGCCACACGGATAGCACTGGCGGCAGCGTCCATAATTTCCATATACTCCATAGGAATGTAGTTAAAATACCTAATAATAATAACTTTATGGCCGTGACGGAAATGACGGTCTCGCGCCACGTTTGACAGCTGCAAAAATTCGGGAGAGTGCGGTATGGACAGCTGCAATTTAGTTCGTCGTTTCTGAAGCGCAAAGTTTGAAACCGGGAGAATGCGGTATTTTGTTGCCACGTCCCGCGACGGCCTCTTTTTTATTTTAAAATCACGCAAAAGTGCTATCATCATAAAATTTAAAACCTAGAAAGGCTTTCAGACAAATTGAACCAATCCCATACTGTAATGCGCTTTTGAAATCCAATATTATCATTTGTTGTTTCGAAATCATGCGGGCTTTATCCAACAGAACACGAAACTACACACACACACAGGGTTAGAAAACACACAATATAAGAAAGAGCTTAGTATGTTATATTTTGTTTTAATGTACCTAACTATTAGCACAGATTATATAATACTATCAGATGCCCAACGTCAAACAATGAAACGCGACTGCCGTAACTCGGGCCAAGCACGTATCCAGACTTTTGTTTCGGGGGGGGACATTTAAATTTCGGGGGGGGATATTCATATAAAAACAATGAAAAAGTAAGTGCTGTAATCACTTTTCCATACAAATATTAGGATTTCGGGGGCATAAATCCCACCTATCCCCCCCCCCCCCCCCCTGGATACGTGCCTGACTCGGGCAGTCTTCGGGCAACGTAAATTGCTTGATTTTCCGAGGCTCATGAGAGTTTTTTGTAGACAGATCATGTACTTTTAGTAACAATTTACACGTTTACGTAAACATTAATTACAAATCGATACCATAACGCCATATATTGCAATTTTTAAACTAAAATTTAATTTGTATGGGATGGGACACCATGCTATTAGGTAAATATGAAATTGATAACAATGCACTTATTTGAACTTGATCAAAATGAATGTATAACTGATTGCAGTTGTTCTCATCATTATCTGTACTGTATTTTAAATTTTATTATTATAAGTGGTTTGAAATATTTCAGAGATTTATCTTAACTGTGTCCTATTATGTAATAACTTTCAGTGGTTAAATAAAACTATTATTATATATTATATTATTATGTACCGGATAATCTTATTGTATAACGCTAATACTATACAGGGTGTTACATAAGTAAGAATACATTACCGTCAAACTGAACAACTTTCTCTATGGGACCAACATCGAAATCGCGAAAAAAAAAAAATCGGATACCCATACATATTTTAGCTCGAGTCGATTTGTAGAGTATAGAACATAATTTTTTTTTTTCGTGATTTCGATATTGGCCCAGTTGGCGTAGGGTGTGAATGCGGTGTTGCTCGTCAGACTATGGCCCTTCTTGCACAGACACCTGCAGAACACGTCAACCGAGCTTATGAACGCTGCCGATAGTGCTATCCCTGTCGCAAAATACTGGGATAGATTCGATAGAATAAGAGACAACTGTTAACTGTGTTATTCGTGTTTAAATTATTCTTGTACATATTTCATTATAAAGATTTCATTTTACTTCTGATAAATCGAGTGCATATTTTATTTAATTGTAAAGATTTCATGTCCTTGTCTTCTCCTGATAAATCGAATCCATGTTTATATTTTCATTTTGCCAAAAGCCGTTCTTATTCCAGGTATTTACTTAAGCTAACTTTTAAATTTATTTATTTTATTTATTTTATTTTAGGAAGATTTACAGCATTACAATTTTATTAAATATTCTTATATAAATCTAAACGCCAATTGAAAAATCTCCACATTTAAACTAAGAGTCATATCAATTAATGGTGTTTACATCATATTATATCATGATTATCTGAACTAAACATTTTAAAAACTAGAACTTGAACGGTGTTCTAGGCTTATTATTAACTATTACATCACCCCTGAAGGATTACGCAAAACAGGATGCAGGCAGACACAATGGCAGTAGGTACCTACACGATAAATTTGTTTTTTTAAGATAGAGTATTCTCCTCGGGGATAAAGGTGTTTTCTTGGATAAGCTTGAACCCGTCGCTGCACTCAGGATTCTAGTCTTAACTCTCACATACTATGCTTGGGTTAACCCTAGGATTCCTTCGTTACGTTTTCTGGATTCAATATGGCGGCGCTTTAGATGAAAGACACTACTTTATCCCCTTGGTGCATAATCTACTCTACTATTTATAATAAACCAAAATGCTTTAATAAGAAAAGAGGCTTCTTGTAACTGTTAGGTTTTTGCCGAACCCATAGATACGTTTTTGCTATTCTCGAAACATTCACACCCTATCTGCAGAATAAGTTAGTTTTTGCTCATTAACGGTCGGCGTTGACCGCACTAATTTTATTCGGATTTGAGACCGGTCACAAAACATGGAATGGTTTTGAGGCTAAAATATTGCTTGAATTACAAATTGTACTTATAATTTATTACTTAAATGTTATCTAGGAAGCTGAATGTTATGTTATTGTTTGAGGAACCTGACTTGTTTGAAAATCTTAGCTCTAATCAATAATCTCTTGCTCATTTCCCACTATTTAGGGTCAGCGCGAGTGCTGAAAATGAATAGAAGTGGATGATATATTGCGCCGAACCCAAAATCTTAGCTCTACTTCTATTCTATATTTTAAAAAATGGCTGCCATCTTGGGTATGTGATGATTTTGCCAATGTCGAGTTTTTATAGCAAAAGTGCTTGACTTTGTACGGTTATATTGATATTTTGGTGACTCAAGGGTTGTTCTTATAAAAGAACAATATCCTGAGCCACCACTGGAGTTCCACTGTGGACCGGGGATGGGGCAACCGACGCGCACGTGACCACCCAATAGCAGAGCCACAGAGCAACTCCCTTAGCTCTAATATCATCATCATCAGCCCGGTAAACCCCACTGCTGGGTATAGGCCTCTTCATTTTCACGCCAACTAGAACGGTCCCCCGCTAGTCTCATCCACTGTTGCTGCCGGCTACTTTACAAATGTCATCCGACCACCTGGCTGCTGGTCTGCCCACTGACAGTTCCCCCTCCCACGGCCGCCACTCTGTCACTGCCCTAGTCCATCTGCCATCATTCCGCCTGGCCGAGTGTCCCGCCCACCTCCACTTCAGAGTCGAAATACGCTTGCCGATATCAACCAGTTCTAATATAGTACTCAAAATTACAGTGCTTATGATAAATGCAAATCGCGAAAACGACATTGTCAGAAATTATTTGCCAGTGTTGTACAAATAGTCGATTGGTTTCATTTATTGCGGACTTGGCCTTATTGTATTGGTATTGACCTTAGCTGTACATTGTAAACAATTCTTGCTCTAAGCTTACAAGGCTGTGCTAGGCTTTGTGTGCTAACGCGGCACTTTTGATGAGTTTTCTTTGAAGTTTAATGTTTAATTGATTTTAGTTTAGGTCATGATTAGCGAAGCATAGGATGATAAGAAAAGTAAGCGAACATAGTAGCTTTCAATGCCCGATATAATCCGTACAAAGTTCTCAATAATCAATCTCTGTAGTCTTTTCAAAACTGCCTGTACAATGTCGACAATGTACAAACATTGCTGACACTGCCGCCGGAAAAACTACACCGAGGAAATTTTATAAAAATTGGCTCAATTTTATAGTGATGAAGTCTCTTTTTTACCTACTACAAACCCCCACATCCCCACCCTGTTTAGTGAAAAGAGCAACCTACCCATCAGTGGAATTAATCTACAAACTATTTTTCTTTTAGTTAAGAAAATGTATTAATCTACGTAACATCCAATAAAATGAAAGAGACATTCTATCTAATCAGTGTAAAATTGAAATTTTATTCATGCTGCCGGCACAGATGTGTGGACGGAGATCCATTATACCACGTCAAAATCTTCTATACTGGATCTAATTTATTTTGAGATCTTTTGTGGTTCTTACTCTTCTTGGTTCTTGGTGTCGTAAGAGGTGACATAGTGTAAGAGCCTTTTCACACGCAATGGGTTCAGCAGAGCTTTGTCTTCCTGACAATACCTTTGTCAGCTTCCTGGTTTTCTCATATGATGGTAAATAAGTAGGTATATAAAAAGGCAAAGTGCGTTGCCAAAGGACTCCTATCTGCATTTTTGTAAGTGAAAGGTTGGACAACCATCACTCCTGGACACTTCTTTCCATCCTGAAACATTCAAGTTTTGTTACAAATGGCTAACGGCTCAATTATAACCGAGATGGCAGCAGCTAGAAGGGGCTGGCAGTGGCAATCGAGCGAGAAAAGATACCTAGTTGGTAAGTTACAACAAAAATTATAAAGAAAATACTGAAACATGACCACCAACCCTTTTCCGTGAGAAGAGGCCTTTGCCCTGCAGTGAGATTTGTACAGTGAACACCAATTTTCATATAAATAAACAACTAAACTGTTTTATTGTTGGTAGAATGGAAACAGTCGCTGCATTACAACAGTAATGCAAATACCCACGTCCGAGAGATCCTCTTATTGCTAGCCTGGAATAAGCGAGGATTTTCTCATTTATCAAGTTTTTTAGCTCGTTACTTATTTTACTACTTTTATGAGCTTAATCTGCATACAAATGCTGTTTTCATTTTCTTTTAACTTCTAGCTTTATTTCTGTTACTGTAGGGTTATTTTTAAAATGTTAATGGTATTTTAACGGATGATAAAATCATCAAACTAAACCATTTTCTCTATGGAACTAAAATTGAAATAAAGAAAAAATAATCTGCTGGTCCATGCAAAACTGCTATCCTTGTGAACCGTTGATTGAGTATTTTATAGATTCGCTGAGTTCATATACTGGAAAGGGATCGTGCATTTTTTTGACTTAGTTGCAATATTTTGTATGTAATTTCAACTAAGTCAAACAAAAATATCGCATACGCAGAAAGGGACAAACAACATAGATTTCCCCTTGCTCATTCTTTGTAATTAGCGTATATAAGCTTTAAAACTAATACATACATTTTAACGAAAATGTGGTTTCATACAAACATAGACATTAGTTTCTAGATTGTTTCTAAAAAATTTCATTGAAACACACAGGTTAGTATTGTAAATATAACCAGACTACGTTTGTATGGAGCGCGCCAACGGTAATATACCTACCCTTAATTATGCTACCGACGACTATATTACTTTACGTGAGTGCTTGCTTAGCAATTGAATAAATATAAATCCAAAAAGCCATAAAATCAATATAAATAAAATTGTATTCTGACTTTTTTAAGCAAAATTATTAACTATCACTAAATTCCCTTTATCAATCCACCTGTCAATAACCTCTTAACTTAATTCAATCTAATTCACTGTCAA
Source organism: Agonopterix heracliana (assembly GCA_963693445.1). Classification (NCBI taxonomy): domain Eukaryota; kingdom Metazoa; phylum Arthropoda; class Insecta; order Lepidoptera; family Depressariidae; genus Agonopterix; species Agonopterix heracliana. The sequence continues at coordinate 20,574,020 of OY856311.1, forward strand.
GGTTGAGAAAGTAGCTATTAGCTACAGTGCGGCCACTTCAGTAAGTCACTCTTATAAAGTTTATAAGGGAGCTACCAGAATCTGATGGCAAATAAGGAAATAAAATGTTAGAGTAAGCAACACTGGGGTAATTAGATTGGGGCCATTTACACACTGCGACTTTTTGCAGCGCAGAAGTGCTGCGATGCAGCATCGATGCAAACGCGCAAACGTGCAAACGCGCAAACGCGATACAGCCGCGAAACAGCTATTCGTCGAAAGCCTTTACCACAATGCACACGCGCGTGTGTGCATCGACACAAACATGTGTGTGCATCGCTACAATCATGATTTTGAACCGATACAAAAGCCTGTTAATTGCTAGTAGGTAGCGATGAAGTCACTCGATTGACAAACGCGCGTTTGTATCGCTGCGAAAAATCGCATCGATTCAGTCGCGATGCAGCATCGATGCAAACGCGATACAGCATCGATGCAAAGCGATACAGCCAAGACGCCAAACTTTCTTAATATTTGGTAGTAATTCGTCGAAAGGTGAAGGAAAACATCGTGAGGAAACCTGCATGCTTCAATTTCGTGGCATGTATTGTACCCTCTGCATCTAATACAAGTGGCGACGGGCTCATTCCCTGTCACACTAGACAAAGTTTAGGTAGGTACTAGTGAAACGTGGATGTTCTGAGGTTTCAGAATATCTCTGACTACCCCCTCGGGGAATGTAGTCGTGATCGCCATGCATTTATCCTCTTACGGCAACTTTCGTGTTCGCAACAAGTTTAATACCTAAGCTATTAGGGTTCTCAATTCCCTATTAGAGCTGTCGCTTAGTAGTCGGTTCATCCGTATCAGAAACAGGAAAATCTACTTAAGACTTAACTTAACCTGTAGAGAGCACGGATGTCGGTTATCGGAGATTAAGGTTAGATTTTAGATAATCCTCGATAGATCTACGCGACCTAGATGAAAACAGTTTTTTTATGTCGGGATATTAAAATTGCTTTCTTAAAGTTGTTCAATTTAATCATCTGCTTACATACATACACACATCCATACATAGATACATACATACATACATACATACATACACATAAACTCATGACCGTAATTCTTTTGGGGCGGTCGGAAAATTGCTTTAACTACCAACTTCCTGTGTAAGAACGTAGCTTTTTTTAAAATAATTATAGATGGGTTTGCTCTTGACTTCAATCTAGTCCATAGGACAAAGATGGGATCGAAGATGTAGCGAACTTACGCAGAAGGGCACTGGCACTCCTGCACACCGATGGAACGCAGCAAGCTGCTTGGCGCCAGAATCCAGCTTGCGGAGCCTACCACACCGCTGCGATGTGCGGGATCGTTCAGCCGTCACCACAAACTTGGTAGCTTGTGGTTCCGTTTCCCGGGGATGACTGCTAGGAGGTAGATCCCCAACCACCCCAAACGTAGTGGTAGCAATGCTCACATTTAGCAATTTAAGTTTCAGGATGAAATTATGTGTCAAGTGGTGAAGGTGGCTAGAATTTCGCCCACATACACACTGCATAAGAATCCTTGAAACCCTTAGTAGAATTGGGGTGGTCCATTCTAAGCCGGAACTACACGGCTGCATCTAAAACACCCATAAAAGTTGAAATATACCTATGTATGTACATGCATGCATACACATAAATAAACCCAAGAAAATAAAAAAAAAATAAAAAAATAAAAATGTTTATTTCACTCGCTTAGCCTTAGATACATTTTATGATGCTCAAAATGTTAGTAATGTTTTAGAAAAATGCTGTGACACTAATTAGGGGAACTCTGACTCTCAAACGAAGAAAATCTGATCTATGAGAGTCAGCGCTCTTCACATTTTGTAGATACTAAAGTTGTGTGCTACATGACAACAATGAGCGGCAAAACATGTAAATTTAAAATTAATAACAAATGAAAAGTTAAATTAAAAAAAAACGTATAAAATAAAATAAAAACGGTGCGTGTGTGTATGTGTGCGATGACATTTATGAGGGTATAAGAGGTGGGTGCATGTCTTTGTGTCCGACCTAGACCTACGATGCGTAACAACCTCTTGGTGTCGGGTGACCTTTTGGGTCAACCACTAGGGGACATGTTTTTTTATGTATGTGTGTGTGTGTGTGTGTGTGTGGAAGATAATATTGTGTTTTTTATGTTTTTACATTTACAAATATACTGACAATAAATTGAACTTTAAGAGTTTGTATTTAATAATATTTCCGTTTCTAAATAGGTTAAATTTTTAAGCCATTGCTTTAGCGTGCTTTTCAGGTGATGTTTGTAATAAAAAAAATCCTTTTAAGGGTGGTCAGAAACATTGCTGCAACTACCAACTGTATTGCAGGTTGAAATATGATTTTATGAATAGGTTGATAAAAATACCCATTAAAATTAAATATGTTTTTTTTTAGTTTTGGTCGGGACTCGAGCTCACCACCAGCCAAGCCGCTGTGGTTTTACCCTACTATTCTATCGCTAGCTCCTTAAATCAATAATCTCTTGCGTCTCTAATACACTCTTCCTCGCCTGAGCACGCTGCTTACAAACGAAGCTTTGTCCTATTTTCAATAACCATTAAAGTAAAAAAAAATTTTGTTAACACAATTAGAAACCAAGTTGATTTCCGTGTAAGTTTTTAGTTTTTATGCTAAAGGATTAATTTAAGATTTTATATGGATATCTCTGAGCCTGTCGGTAACTTTAGAACTAAATAATTTTTAAACGGACGATACAAATGCTTGGTTTCTAAGTAGGGTAATTTTTTTTTAATTTTAATTACTAATTATCAAACCCACATGATTAAATATTCCTCCAAACTACGAACTTTGGTTGGTATTCAGCACGTTATCAGGAAGGGACGTTATAGCGCCATCATTCAAAGATTTAAGCATACAAAGGGACATAGGGACAGAGAAAGCGACTTTGTTTTATACTATGTAGTGATAACGAAGATCTTAACTATTATAAAACCGTAAAATCATGAGGAATAAAAAAGTTGCGGTTCTCTTGATATATATTCAAATAACATTCGATAGCGCGATTTAAAACGTGCAGCGCCATCTATTGACAAAATTGTTAGTTTGTTTGTTTGTTCGCGCATCACGCAAAAACTACTGAACTGATTTTGATGCAACTTTTTTTGTTTGATAGCTTATGATCTGACTTAAAATCTGGTATATAATTTGTGCGGACGAAGTCGCGGGAAAACACTAGTATAAAATAAAATGTGACAAAATCATGAATAATGCTCCCGAGCGCCATCTAGTTGCCTGTGAACGTCTTCTGAAACCCCCTTAAGTCCTTTGGCTTTTGACTGTTCACTTTGGCTTTTCACTTGTAGACAAATACTCGGCAGCAGTCTAATCCAGCATCTAAATCTAAAGCTGAAAATCCCGAAACTCCAGCTGTAAAATCATCATAAATTCTCTATCACCAAACACAGTTCCGCTTAGCAATTTAAGCTTAGTTGGCAAGCAGCCAACTCGAAGTTACTAGTTAACCGTATTTGGTACAACTGAACCTTGTATTTATTGAATTAGTGACTATAATTACTTAGCTGTATGCATCTGACGGCACGAAGGCGTGATCTGCATTAATTTTATTGGTTTTCTCACGAATCAATTGGTACAATTTAGGAGCGGTATAAAGGAGAGCGTCGGTTTTGGAGAGGTATGGACACTCAATCATAATGGTACGGGTTCGAATCGGCAAGGACGACTTGCCATGTAACAATGAGTTCTCTTAATTGGCAGAAGAAGAAATTCGGATGCGTACCTATGTGAAGTCTACTAATCCGCATTGGGCACGCGTTGTAAACTTTATACTTCAATTCAATTCAAATTCAATTCAAAATAATTTATTCAATACCTATAGGAGCCTGAAGCACGCACTTATTAAACGTCAATTATTTTTTAAGCTACTCTACTTCTAATCGAATCCAAGGATATCCAACAAAATACAATACTCTTTATTTGCACACCAAACACATAATTACCATACTAAAAGCAAACAAAAGGGTACAAATGGCGTCTTATCACTAAAAGCTATTTCTTCCACGCAACCGTAGGATGGAACTCTTTAATTAAATATGTGATAAGGCGGTGTATATTAACTAAGTAAAAATTATCTGACAACTAGACTAGCGCGCTGCATACAAACGGAGTTCCTTCCTATTTACTACATATTTAACTAAATTATAGTCTAGAAACTAATGTTTGCATTGCATTTGTCGGATTTCCATTTTTGATGTTTCAATGCTATGGAAATCTTTGAGCAACGATTACTTTAGAACAAAATATTTAAAAGAAAATCTGACAAAAACAAACCACAGAAATTGGTTTCTAGATTGTGTTAAATAAAACGTATTTTTTTTACTTTAATTACTAAATGTTCAAACTAGGACGAAACATCGTTTTGTATGGAGTGCCGCCGCCGTACGAATTATACCCCGCTATCAGTGTCCATGTGTGTTTATTATACAGTATAGGTGTGTTTATTATACAAGGTGTTACATAAATACAAATAAACCTTTAAGGGGGTGGTGTAGACCATCAAACTGATCAACTTTCACTATGGGACCAATATCGAAATCGCGAAAAAAATAATTTATGTTCCATACTCTACAAATCGACTAGAGCTAAAATATGTATGGGATATCAAATTTTTTTTTCGCGATTTCGATGTTGGTCCCATAGAGAAAGTTGTTCAGTTTAACGGTCTAAACAACCCCCCTAAAGAGTTTTGAATATTTATTGTTACTTATGAAACACCCTGTATCATCACGACCTCGGTAGATAATAATAATAATCGTTATTCACCGTTACTACATGTTGCTGTGGCGATGCGGGTTTTTTCGGGACAATACACATATTGAAAGCAATCAACGTGTTCTTCTGATAAAAAATCGTAATTAGTATGGGATGCTGACCCAATTTTCGATATATCGCGGCAGTTTCGGTCCGCATTTCATCGTGATAGAGTTGACATTTGAACTAAAACGTTCTCGCAATTGCAAAGATCGAATGTCCGCGAAGACCCCTGTTCACACAGATCTTTCAACCTCTGGAGTTCCCCTAAAACTGACATGGAACAGTAACATCCTTTCGCGTCATACCAAGCATACGCTTTATAGGTTCTTTAGCAGTACCTACCTCTTACATAACATATCCTTAAGAGGATAGGCGAGTACCGTTTTTTCCATACAAACGTATTCCCCTGTTTTCTCCCTGGATAATGACACTAGATCAAACATTCACCTCACCTCTGCTATGTCTCTATGTTTTGCTTTTTTGCATAAATTAATTACTGTATGAACTAGGGACCTTCGAAAATCACTAATTTTACAGCCCGTTTTCAGACATCCAGCAAACAAATTTGACGAATATAAACATAAAAAACAAATCGTACAGACATTATAATATAGCCAAAGTCTTTCTTATACCTAATATTCTTGAAAGAATTATTAAAATTGGTTTAGTTTTGGAGGATAAAACAGGGGAATACGAAATGCTGTTTTCGTCGATTTTATGTAGATAAAATCAGCCCTAGCTGCAGTTGTCTCTTTCGCACTCTAGTATGGTGTATGGGTGGGGCGGATTGGACAAATATGTATACGGTTGGAAAAGTGACCTATTCTCCAAATTAGCATATCAGCCCGTTTATCCTCTTAAAGATAGATCCGCCGTATTCTAGTGTTAGTAGATTGATAACGTCATGTTCGCTTCTGAAGGCGCTCCTAACTTGGAACCAAACTGAAATCGTGAACCGACGTAAGTTTTATTCCACAGGCGAACAACAATTAAATAAGATAAAATCTCTATAAGATGATTGCTTTTTAAGGATGCTGTAGGTAGGTATAATAATAATTGCACGCCACTTGCAGAATCCTTTTTGTGTGATCCGAAAAAATATTGTTACTCCCTCTCAACACTTGTGACTGTGATGTTGTACCCTCTTAATCAAACGGAATACAGGGTCCAACTTCAGTGTCTCAAAGATTTCTATACAAATCTTGAATTAATCCTAGCATTAAAACTGTACGACGACAGGCGACGGGCTCACCCCCCGTCACACTGGACAGAGTTTCGGTACTACTGGTGAAACGTGGATGTCCTGAGATTTCAGAATATTTCTGACTACCCCCTCGGGGAATATAGTCGTGAGCATATGCTTATGCTTATGCTTAAAACTGTATATTTTATCGATAATCTGGCTTCATACAAAATACAAAATTACTTAAAAATACTTAGTAAGTACCATTTTATACTGGCACAGATTAGATAATACTATACAGATACTGGTAATCACTTACGACGACCCTTGTAAAATAAAAGGTAGTACAGAACACTAATTGAGTCTCGACTTTATTTATTTATTTACAAATTCCAGGCATTTCTAACTTCTTTCTTAAACCACCGCTTTCAAAAAAAATTCAGTCATGCATGTCTGATTTCTTTTTCCAACAGACCGCACTTTCTCTCGAAATTTGTAGCGTGCACTTTCAGTGTCCGATATTTTCCACAAACTATACCTAATGTTTTGTTTACTTTGTCATCGGAATGATTCATGAATACAAACATGTTTCAAGGAAACTGTTTTACTATGAGAAGACTTAATTTTATGATAATTTTAAGTTTTCTTTACAACAACTCTAGGTATTTCCAGTTAACAACACAAAGCCTTTTTGTGAGAACAAAATACGTTTTTGTCTTTAAGGTAATACTAATAAGTGGCAATGTATTGAGGTGAAGAGTCACTGATACACTCATTAGTGATGCAATCATTGCTAAGACAGTCTTTAAAATCGTGCATACCTACCTCACATCATCGGTATCACTGTAAATTCAGTACCTAAACCAAGATCAATCCCGCGGCCACTCACAACAAGGCTATGAAGTCCAGCGATTGACGATGACTTTATCTGTTTTAGAATCCAACTAATATTACCAAAGAAAGTTTCTGCCAAACTCAAACTCAAACTCAAAATAATATCACATGGATAGCTTTCTGGCGTCATTTTTGATTCTACCACCGCGTCGGAAGGTATTCCGTGGTAGAGAAGATGCGGCTAGAAACTCTACAACACAAATATTAAAAATATATATATATTTATATACAAGGTGTTACAAAAATACAAATAAACATTTAAGGGGGTGGTTTAGACCATCAAACTGAACAACTTTCACTATGGGACCAATATCGAAATCGCGAAAAAAAATATGTATTATGTTCTATACTCTACATATCGACTCGAGCTAAAATATGTATGGGATATCAGATTTTTTTTTCGCGATTTTGATGTTGGTCCCATAGAGAAAGTTGTTCAGTTTGACAGTCTAACTAAACAACCCCTTTACGCCCCACTTGCGCCAACCACGGGTTAGCAATTAACTCCGGATAAAATAGCTCTTTCAGTTGTTTTTCTATACAAAAAATCATGGGTTACCAACTTAACCTAGAGTTTATTGCTAACCCAGGTTGGCGCAAGTGGGGCTTAGAGTTTTAAAAATTTATTCTTACAATATGAAACACCTTGTATATATATAATAAACATAGTACACTTACAAATACAATATTGAATTAGTTACATAGTGTAACATTGTCAAGACCAGACATTTTGGTCATTCATATAATCATCGAGTTTATAGTAGCTTTGTTTACAGAGGACTTTCTTTTCGCTTCGCTTCTTGCTTGTCTGGCAAGTTTAGAATATTTTCTGATATCCTACTTCTGGTACCTTCTTCCTAATTGTTGCTAATAGGTTTTCTTACTCCTTCTGGAGTAAGAAAAACAATTATTTTAGTCCATGACATTGTGATGGAAGACGCGACCGTCTACGCGTGTTCTGCGTCAACTACACTACTTACACCTACATTAAATTCCCTACAGTGGTATTACAAAAGCAATTGACTGTAATAATTTCTGAAATAATGGCTTTCGTTCAACGTGATACGGTGCCGGCGTATAATCCACTAATGGTTCAATTAGTTCATCTTAATTAATTTTCCGTTAATACGACGGTGAGTGCAGGTTCAACGTAGAGTAATATAATATGTAAAACGCTCCCTTGGCACATTCTTCTGAAAGAATTTTTATTCGAAAATTGGTTAGGGATGGACTTTGATGCAACTCAGTGATTAGACTCACTTAACTTTTTTTTTAAATCAATGAATTTTTAAAGTCACAAATTGTAAGGTCGCCAGCATCATCGATTTGAAAGAGGTGATGGAACGACCTGAAGTGCAATTCTTTTAGCGTTACATCGCTGTCAAAAATATCGATGAGCTCACAAATGTAACATCCTTCAGATCGTCGATGTTTTACATAAGTAGGTACTAGAGTTTACCCGCGTATTCGTCCGCACAAATTATAAACCAGATTTTAAGTCGGATGATAAGCTATCTAACAAAAAAAGTTTCATTTAAATCGGTTCAGTAGTTTTTGCGTGTAGCTCGATAATAGTATAGATGACACCATGACATTTGACTGAACTTGTATTTCATTGTCTGTTTATGTTTAAGATTGTACCTATTGTATCTTCTAATTTAATTTGTAATTAATTTTACTTGAATATACTACTTGTGTACCTATATTAAAAGTGTACATATGGGTGTTTACCTGAAATAAAAGTGATTTATTTATATATTTTTTTTATTTCGATATCAAGTGGCTAGAGCATGCCCATGCATGGCATGTTTGCGGATACACATTAGATAACTTTTATGAAATTTGTACGCAAAAAGACCGCGTCCGTTGTACGCAGAATACGGTCCCCCGTATCCGAAGGCCCGAACAGAATCCTGCAGATGATCGATTAGTCTGAAATAAAGATTTTTTAGCAGTGGGTGACAAAATATATAAAATCTAGAACCTAGACGGTTGATGAAATTTGGCAACAAGATAATTTTCTTCCTAGATGATAGAGGCGACGCCGTCAGACGAATGTTGAAGAACGTAAAATACAAAAGAAGAACTTATAAATGGAATAGATCACTAAAATAAAGAACAAAATCAAATTAAAGAATGAAAAATTAAGTCTCGGGCGGGACTTGAACCAGCGATCCTCCTAACCCAGCAACTACGCCATAGAACGTTATTTTTCAACCTATTGCGTGGTACCTATATGGTAGTGTGGAGTGGTGTGGAAAAGCGATTCCTCGGTTAAGAAGATTGTGGGTTCAAATCCCGCCCAAGACTTTATTTTTAGGGTTCCGTACCCAAAGGGTGAAAACGGGACCCTATTACTAAGCCTACGTTGTCCGTCCGTCCGTCCGTCCTACCTATTTAGGGCTGTAACTTTTGAACCGTAATAGCAAGATAGTTGAAATTTTCACAGAATATGCGTTATTTTGCGGATTTGTTGACAAATAATAAAAATGTCAAAAAGTAAAAAATTAAGGGGGGTTCTCAACAAGAACCTAGTTTTTATCGACGTTTTTCTTCTCGCTCTATAGTAAAAACGGTAATACATACAACCGTCAAACTTGGTGTGATTATAGAGAAAACTCTACAGTATAGCAACAAATAATATAAACCGGCCAAGTGTGAGTCGGTCTCACGCTTAAGGTCCCGGAGAAAAAAGTTTTTTTCTAAGTTAATACCTATGTTGTATTCTGTGGTGGTGTGGTACGGAACCCTCGATGCGCGAGTAGCCCGACTCGCGCTTGACCGATTTTATTAAATTTTTAACATGATTTGAAATAGCACAACATGGCTCTAACATGTTTATAATCAAACTAAAATAAAGGTTAGAAAACGTTATATCGAGAATACAAATAGCAGAACTTATAGATTGGATCACGGAAAAGAATCAACATTCCCATCCCTGTGATGTAAACCCTCGATCCTTCATGTCACCACTCACATTCCTGTACACGTTGAAGGCACGAACGACAATTTTAAGCTATTTGGTACTAGCGGTGTTGCCCCATTTTTGAATTTATTACTTTACAATGTACATACACAATCACGGTGTGGTTCCCTTTCGTGATAAGAAACTTTTATACCTTTTATATGCCCTTTATTTTTTAAATGGATCAAATGAATTGAATTGATTATTTTTTCTAAACTTGTCTATTTAATTTTATTATTTTCATTTTCTATTTAGTATATCGATGTCCCGTCACATTGGACTGAGTTTGGGTACTTCTAATAAAATGTGAGAGTGGTATATCAAAAAAGAAAATCGCTAACTGTTCTTTATGTACTTTGGCACAAAACAATGCATTGCAATAGAATACAAATATCTTCATTAACAAAAATGAGAAGTCAGTAAACATGATAAAATGGACACCACACGCAGCAAGCCAGAATCTCGGGAATCAATCAATCGATCTACCGGAAGATGGGCAGCAGCATCGTCTGAGTACACACATTCAATCCAACTGCGATCGCCAACCCGCCTGCCAAGCGTGGCGATTATGGCAAATCCCCCCATTTTTGGGGAGGTCTATGTCCAGCAGTGGACGTTTATCGGCTGATATGATGATGAATCAATCGATCAATCAAACATTCTTTATTTTACACCAAAATATAAACAGTAAAATACAGAAAAATAAAACAAGAATCCTATATGATAATTAAGCAAAAATAAAATGTTTAGGACAGAGGAGTAAGCATTCACGTTTGTAACATTATCCAGATTAAAAATAATTTAATTTGAAAACGGATTAATTTCCTAAATGTCCGTCTAAAACCAAATAAGGCAATAAAAGAGGCGATAAAAAAACGAATTGCCTTTAATTAGGGAACCATAATGTAGTGTTTCAGGAATTAATGCCGCTAGCTATTTCTTAAGTCGTTTCAATTCATGGGGTAAAGAAATGTTAAGAGAAACAGAAAAAAGTATTACATCATTATTTAAATTTTTAGAAGCTTCGTAAAGAACAATGTTAAAAGTCGAATTGGAATATCCAGGTAAATAAATACGCAGTAAAAATATCAATTCAGAATGTTTTGCTGGAGATATTGCATGTACTTATTATGTGATCAGTGGGGTCTGCAAGGGTCGGCATGATTCGCACGATAAGGCTATATTTATCTCGTTTGTTCGCGCGCAAACAGAAAAAGAGCTAAAGCGCGATAGCGCTATAAGTATCGCTCTACCATGCAGCCGGTGGTGATCACGAAGCGAAGGCATACCCCAATCTAGCTACCGACACCGTAGATGGAACCATCCCATTCTGAAATCTATTTTGTCTTCAGGTAAGCTTTTCAAATCATTAATTTAATTTGAATAGCAAAATCAAGATAAAAATATGTTTACTAATAGTAGGTAAGCAAATTCAACATAGATGTCCTTTCCTTTAAGTTCCAGTTTCTTTCGTCTATGTTTAAAAGAGGACATTAAGAGAAGTAACGCAATAAGTGATAATGTCTTTATTAAGTACCAAAAAACGGTAGGTGTAGTAGGTAAGCAAATTCAACATAGATGTCCTTTCCTTTAAGGTCCAGTTTCCTTCGTCTATATTTAAAAGAGGACATTAAGAGAAGTAACGCAATAAGTGATAATGTCTTTATTAAGTACCAAAAAACGGTAGGTGTAGTAGGTAAGCAAATTCAACATAGATGTCCTTTCCTTTAAGTTCCAGTTTCCTTCGTCTATGTTTAAAAGAGGACATTAAGAGAAGTAACGCAATAAGTGATAATGTCTTTATTAAGTACCAAATGTTCTCTTACCGTACCGCATTTTATATTAAATTCCTACATAGTTTAACGAGTTCTTGCCACGTTTATTTCGTGACTATTTGAGTTTACGATATTTCACCTGTGATTTTATATTAAATGAAAATTAGATTAGAGATATTTCACAATACGTAAAATTTCTTTCTACAAGTTAAAAGGTTTCGAAATATTTCAAATTAATTACATAAGTTTGAAATGAGCCTCTATTTCTGACTTACAGTTGATCTTCCCATTTCGGCCCGCGGACGAGATGACAAGAGACAAGTTTCCGCCCTGGCTTCGCCCGGATGGGATCTATAATTTAGGGAGTAACAAAACACCCTAGTAATACTTAAGGTGGTGCTACAGACCATCAAACTGAACAACTTTCACTATGGAGCCAACTTCCAAATCGCGAAAAAAAAATCTGCTGTCCCATTCATATTTTAGCTCTAGTCGATTTGTAGATAAATACGCAGTAATAATATCAATTCGGAATGTTTTGCAGGAGATTTTGGATGTACTTATTATGTGATCAGTGGGGTCTGCAAGGGTCTGCATGATTCGCACGATAAGGCTATCAATTTTTTTTTCGCGATTTCGATATTGGTCCCATAGTGAACATTTTTCAGTTTGATGGTCTAAACCACCTTAAATGTTTATTTGTATTTTTGTAACACCTTGTATAACCGTAAACACAATTTCAAAATCCGATGCATAGTAGAAGTAAGAGGAGAAACAAGGACGATAAGGACGGATGCGAATAACGACTTTGTTTTATACAATTTAGTGTTACGTTACACTATTGGAAGCCTTTGGCCACAAAACACAATAAACGGAGGTAGAAAAGTCGCTAAATGTTTAAAGAATCCAATTTTCTGAAGGCAGTAAAATTTGCAGAGCGGCACGCCAGGTAACACCTGCAGGCAAAGTGCTTCGCAATTGCAACTGCAGTTTAGATGTTAGGATTAGTTTACGTGCACGCTAGAAAACTTTACCTACATCCATGTAAGTTTCACGACTCTTGAAACTCTTAGGAAAGAAGTTAGAATAAAGATACTTGGTAGTCGTTACACTTTTGGCACTACAGGGTGTAAAAATAAATTCAGTAACGAATTGGGTGCTTCGAATCCTTAGATCAAAATAAAATTAATTGATAGGCCTTACGCGAACATTTCAAACCAGAAAAATGAGGCAAAACAAATGAAAGGTTTACTTAAAATTTGTATGCAAGTGCCCTAGATTTGACAGATTTAGGCGCTAGTTCGTATGTACCATAAACATTGTAGGTATATATAATATGGACCAAGTGCACCAGTAGTGTACTTCAACTTAGCGCGCTTTAGGCCTATCCATTAATTTTATTTAGATCTAAGCTTCAAATCATCAAATTGAACAAAAACTATGGAGCCAACATCAAAATCTCCAACAAAAATCGCTTGTCCCATACATTTGCGAGTAGCCGCATTAGCGTTTTTTTATGGAACAACAGATTCTTTTTTGCGATTTCGATGTTTGCTCTCCGTAGTGAAAGTTGTTCAGTTTAGTGGTCTGAAGCATCCTGTTTAAATGTGTAACGCATTTAATTAACAACCTGTTTAGAACGAACTCACATTTATTCTAATACTTATTTCATATCATTTTGTACATTATTGTTAAGGGTTGAGACACGTTACCCGACGGTGTCTGAAGGCCAGCTCATACAAAAATGTCACCCATACTTTATGTATTTTTGTAAGGGCCCGCCGGTCGGTCGCCGTCGGGTAATGTGTCTCAACCTTAAACCCTTAGCTTGGCGGTCATTTTGGCGCATCGTCGTGGCATCGCGCGGATTCTTAGTAACTTCACGACTGTTCGATTTATAGGATGTGCTTGAATTGTACTGTGAGTAGTGACGTAAACTGGATGGCGCCGTCCCACTCGCACGTGCGTGTCGGCTGTATGTGCTTCTTGCTCGGCTCTCCGGAAGTTACCCTCGAAGTGTGGGGTGAGGTGCGGTATCTGAAGTTAGTAAGGGGCAGGGAGTGCCTAATCTGTATGTAGTACCTACTATCTAGTATCGATTCTGTGTAGTTATAGCGAAGGTGGTAGCTATGTATGTGGTCATACCGAAAGGGATAATGTCGTTTATGTTATGTGTATGTGACTCTTGGGTAAGACATAATATTTGGATAAGATCTGAATAAATAAAAGTTAAGCCATTACTAGAAAATCTATTAGAAACGCGCCTGCGTTGGTATGGTACGCGGTGTAGCTAGTGCCACATGTCAAAACAAGTGCTGAGGCCAGAATCGACCGAGACGCCCGAATCAGACCCCGACTGTCATTGATGTCTGTCTGCAGACCAAAGGAGGATCCAGAATGGAACTCTATTGGCTTGTGATATGAGAAAGCCGACCACAAATAATGGTGTAATGATAATGAATGATGTTTCTTTGAGCTATGATAGATGCATACTACATATACCCATGGTTTTACACCTTAAACCATCAAACAGAAGAACACTCCTGAAAATTTTGAAAGTGTTAAAAAATCACCCAGCATAGGGCTTAGAGCAGCGACAGTTTATGTAGAGGAAAGCTTTCGACTGAGCACAAAGCGGCCGGGGCGCGGCGGTTCTGCACTATGCTCCATTATTTGATAAAAAATCTCTATGAACTCTTGAACTTTAAAAATAAACTAAACAAGATGTGCTCCAGTGTGAACACAGTGTTATGTTCCTGAACGGTCGCTCGAGTAACAAACTACTACAAGTCGAGTATCTGTTTTCAATATTAATAATATCTTATCTTGATCGTTGACGTCTTCAAAGATACAATAGTTATAGAATTCTCTACAAACTATTTGAGTATTGTTTGCAGAATAGGTAATAACTTCGGATATAAAAATATTTTCAGACGTTGATGGTAGATTTCACACTTTAAGCAATTATGACAACAAATCAGAAAATAATGCTAAACGTAATGTACAGATTTTTATATAAAATTAACAACTTTAAGCGCATCGCATGATCGCATACAGTGGGTCTACCATGAGTTTTCACCGTTCTTTACTACTACTACTGTAGTTACGTCACCAATTTTGTATTGAATTTCGTACAGCGCTCCTAGTGGTTACGTTGAGAACTAATTTCTGTCATACGAATTGGTGACGTAACTACAGTAGTAAAATACAGGGAAAACTCATGGTAGACCCTCAGAAGGAGTCGAGGCGGAGACGATGCGGCGTCGAGTCGCGAGCGCGCCTAGGCGACCTTGACATACGGTCGATAATTGTATACCATGAATCCGAGCGGCGCGCCGCTCGGTTTGGGATGATATACAATTACCGACCGTATGTCAAGGTAACAAAGGTGCGCGCCCGCGCATCGAGGCCCCGCCTCGACTCCTTCTGTATGCCATCATCATCATCTCAGCAGATGGACGTCCACTGCTGGACATAGGCCTCCCCCGAGGATCGCCATAACGACCGGTCCTGCGCTGCCCTCATCCAACGGTTTCCCGCCGCTTTCACCAGGTCGTCGGTCCACCGTGTGGGGGGCCTACCCACGCTGCGCTTTCCGGTACGCGGCCGCCACTCGAGAACCTTCCGGCCCAATCGGCCATCGGTTCTGCGAGCAATTAAAATATACCTAGATTCTGGTGCAGATTGGGTCCTTGAGAAACCAAGAGCTTGCAGTGTTTACTCGCTGAATGGCTAATAACCGATCCGTTGAACGAGGATATTTCTAACTAGTAAGAATATATGGGAAAGTGTTTCTGTGATTTAAAATAGTCTGAAAGTTAGAATGATGTCGGAAACAAAGTATAATTGTCACGGTCCACTAAGTACGTAGTATAATAAAGTGGGTAAGTGCTTCCACATCTGTTACTCCTTCAACCGCGCAGGCGTATTCAACAAATCAGTGTCCAATATAAGTTCCCTTAATATGTAACTTTAGTACCAAGATATTTTAAAGGGGGATCTTCTAGAAGGGACGTAAACGGTTTTTACGACCCCCTTTTATTAAAAGACAAAACTCAATAAAAATCGCGTTATAGGCTACATAAATAACACAGGGTCGTGTTCATATTGCGTTTACTAGGCAATAACCGGTGACACAATAAGAGTGGTGGTATATTTGAAGCTTTAGTTTGTGGCATCATGATTTTTGCTAAAAGACGCCCACTACTTAACTTAATCTGTAATCCAACTGGATTCATTATATTCAGTAGAACGTCGAGGGAAAAGACTCATCGACGATGATGTCAAGGCTAAGTTACATGGTATTGGGACACCGGCAATTAGTCGCATGTCTGACGGTGTTTTATCGGTAACACTTCGGTGATTGTACTCATCCAGATTTTTCCAATAATCTTTGAGATGTTATCAGCCTACTACAGGGTGTAAGTGACAGCCTAGCAAATACTGAAACGGTGAACTCAGACCATCAAACTGAACAACTATCACTATAGGCTTTCCTCAGGAAACGCGAAAAAAAATCAGCTGTCCCATACAAAACTGCTGGTATCTACTCGACTCAAATTTATGGGACAGCAGATTTGTTTTTTGCGTTTCCTGGGGAAAGCCTATAGAGATAGATGTTCAGTTTGATGGTCTGAGTTTACCGTTTCAGTATTTGCTAGGCTGTCACTTACACCCTGTAGTAGGCTGATAACATCGCAACCCCACCCTGTATACCAGCACGTCTAGTATGATTTCTCTTCATGTGCGCGACGCGTCTTCGCCGCATAGAAAATTACCTGTTCTTGAGCGAGAGCCGCGTTTGCCGCGACATTTAGTATAAAATAGCCGAGATAAAATAGAGAAATCATGCTAGAGGGTCTGATATTTATCATGCCCATAAGAACTAGAGCGTTGGTGGCACGTTGCAGAGAGGTATGGGGCCCGCCCGGGTTCAAATCTGCATGTACCAATAAAACATCACATCGTAAGGAGACTGCATACGCTGAAGAAGAAATTCTTAAGGGTACGTGAAGTCTAAGTCGTGGTGGTCCAGTGGCGAGTAACCTTGCCTGCCGTGCAGGAGGCG
The DNA here is from genome assembly GCA_963693445.1 of Agonopterix heracliana. Lineage (NCBI taxonomy): Eukaryota > Metazoa > Arthropoda > Insecta > Lepidoptera > Depressariidae > Agonopterix > Agonopterix heracliana. Next base: position 20,590,731 of record OY856311.1, read on the forward strand.
ATGGTTCGATCCCCGTCCAAGCCGACTCGAGAAATCGCCAATGAGTTGTTCGGAATTTATGTACGATTTGTTACACCATGGCTTTTCGGTGAAGGAAAACATCGTGAGGAAACCTGCATGCTTCAATTTCGAGGCGTGTATTTGTACCCACTGTCCATTATAAGTGGCGACGGGCTCACCCCCCGTCACACTGGACAGAGTTTCGGTACTACTGGTGAAACGTGGATGTTCTGAGGTTTCAGAATATCTCTGACTACCCCCTCGGGGAATATAGTCGTGAGCATATGCTTATGCTTACGTGAAGTCTACCAATCTGCATTGGGCAAGCGTGGGGGACTAACACCCATACAACCTCTCTCTGAAAGTAGCCCTATGTCCTGCAGTGGGACACCAGTAGCTGATGATGATAAGCACCAGCATCAAGTGCATTTCAGATGAATTGCATGTTAAAAGTACACAAATCAGAGGCAAAACTGATCCGATTTCAATAAATCTCTTTGCTTTTAGCTCTGAACAGTTTAATGGAAATTTAGTATCGTTTTTAAGTAAATTTCTTGTAGTGCAAGGTTTTGCAGTTGAAATTCAGGTTTATATACTTAACAGTATTGTGTACCTGCAAAATGAAAGCACATATACTACTGCTACTGTACGTAGATAGAATAAATTACACCGTGGATTGCATGCTTTGGGTAATCTCTCTGGTCTGGTTTCTCTTGCTCAAAATAGATTTCAACTAATTAATTATATACCAGTCAGATCTTAAGCTATCAAACAAAACAAGTTTCATCAAAATCGGTTCAGTAGTTTTTGCGTGATGCGCGAAGAAACAAAAAAACAAACACACAAACAAACAGTTTGACAAAGTTTCTAAAACAGGTTGATTTCGAGTCAGGGATACCTAAAAACCATATAGTAATCTTTTTCTTGTAAATATCTTCAATGTACAGACACACTTCAGTTACAGTTTTATAATAGTTTAGAAAATCATGCTTTTCTACAGGTGAGATCCTGTGATCCTGCCTGCGAGTGTAAGGAAAAGTATCATCAGCTTTTAAACCACATACTCTACCCATCAAACTGAACAACTTTAACTATGGGAGCAAACCGATCGCATACATTTGAGTCGATTACTGGAGTTTAGTATGGGACAGCTGTGATAATTTTTTTGCTCTAATAGGTTTGCTCCAATAGTAAAAGTTGTTCAGTTTGATGGGTAGAATATGTAGTTTAAAGGTTAATGATACTTTTCCTTACACCCTGAATACTTGGCCGGTTTTTATTGTTTGATGGTAAAATCACACCAAGTTTGACGTTTGTATGTGTTATCGTTTTTACAAAAGAGTAACACTTTTCCCACCTGTGGGAAACGGTGATATAAAGTAACACAACAATGTACAAACACCGTTCTTCTCATAACATTAACGAGACTCCCTTTCGTATGTAAATTATAATACGCTGTGTCATTTTTCTGGGCCTTGAGTGGAATTTTATGTTTTTCATGAAACGAAAACTTTCCCATAATTCATGAAGGCCTTTTTATGCAACCTCGTTTATTGAAGTGCCCGAAGAAGATTTCCTCATTTAAATTAGTCTTCTAAAAATAAATGGACCAGCCGATTTTTTTTTCGCTATTTGAATTTTGGTCCCATAGTAAAAGTTGTTCAGATTAATAGAATGAAGCACCCCTAAACGTATACAACGCATTCAAGTTAACACCCAGTATACAGGATGTTAGGAAAAACAGTTGAATTAGGTACTTTAAGAAGTGATTGTAACTATGGCTGCCAAGACAAACCCAAATAGGGTTTTTTGGTACCATAAAATTAAATGTATTACAACCCAATGTAAACCGAAATGTTAATAAATAAAAATAAAAAAAACTAGCCTAAGAAACCTATAGGAAATTTTGTATGAAAAGTAGGAAAAAAAAAAATTGCGATTTCCTATAGGTTTCTTTGGAAAAGTTTTTTATCATAAGTACAATCACCTGTTCAAGTAATGAACCTGTTTACCCTAACACCCTGTATTCGAACCTTAGCCTTAAAATTAACGTCACATTAAAAGTATACCGTAACTTACCATAACATTAAATCAAGTGTATAACAAAATGTTATAGCTTTTTCCCACAACGGCCATTTTCCATCCATAATCTCGCTCAAGCGACTCCCTCTACTTTATATGTCCCACAGATCCCTTAAACTACTAAGCTCTTTATTTATGCTCAAACTTCCCCTTCTTCCGAATTAATCTTATGGAAAAACCTGTAGACCACAAGTTCCTAGCAATTTATTTTGTTATTTGTTTACGTACGAGTTAGTGAGAGAAAAAGCTTGTTTCGTGGAAGGATAAAACTATATACCTACTTTCGAAGTACTGTAAGAAAACTAACATGCTACTCGTAGTAATATTAAGAGGGGTGGTTTAGATTAGACAATCAAACTTTAGGGTGGTTGGAGAGCTGTCAAATTCATACAAAACTTTATCATAGAACACTCGTAGACGGTTTTAATAAAAGTAATGTTTTATATATGGAAAAATAGCTTAGAAAATGTAGATTGCGCGTATCAAATAGTATTTATAATACAATTACGAAGATATAAGGCTTTGAAATTTTGTATAATTTCAAAGCTTGATATCTTCGTAATAATATTATAAATTATTAATATTATTTGATACGCGCAATCTAGACTTTCTAAGCTATTTTTCCATATATAAAACATTACTTTTATTAACACCGTCTACGAGTGTTCTACGACAAAGTTTTGTATGGACGGAAACCACCTTAAGGGAGTTATATGCAGTTTCGAAAACGACATAGGTATTTGACACATGAAACATATTTTACTATGGAGCCAACATAGAAAAATGCTTTTCATACAAATTCAAATGTATGGAACAGCAGATTTGTTACGTTTTTCTATATTGGCTCCAGTGTTCAGTTTGATGATCTAATTCAAAACCACGACCCCTTTAAAAATTACTAGCATATTTTCTTTATGTTCTCCGAGTTGACCAAGTTGTGCATGTTCTTCGAGTTGGCCAAGTTGTTCATGTTACTGCATACATACCCACAACTGCATACATATAGGTACCTAAAAAACACATACCTATAATGTATATTTGATTTATTGAACTACATAAACACTTACAAACCTACGTACACATTTCTTGCTGTCACTTTTTGTCTTGTTGACGTAGTAAATGAGATTTAATGGAGGATTAACTTTAATGAGCGTTTCTGCAACTGAGAGTTAATAGTAAAGTCTACTTAATAAAAGAGTTGTCACAGATGATGATTTTTTTACCGAAAACTTGAAAGCCCTATCCACGACCATCAAAACCAACTAGTTACAACGGATAGTTGATGTAAGCCGTAAGTACTAAGGATTAAGGTCTAACTGAGTTACGAGGGACAGTGGTCAGTCCGATGTTATTATCGAAACGATATAACAGGCACGGCTTGTTCGGTTTAGAGCTATTTGATAGCTCTTGTACGTGCCGAGAAGCTTCTGAGTTCCGACAATAGAAGGAAGACTGGATATCTGGGTCATGTGCTCTAACCAATAACTGACAAATAGGTTAGGATAGTTATGTTTTTTGTAATTTTTTTATTTGTCCCCTCGTCCTGCGATGCATTTTTTTAAACTAATGGCCGGTTGCCTGCGTCCAGCGCGGCAATTCTGCCAATTACAAGTAGTTTGTTTTGTTTTATGGTCAAGAACAAACTCCGCAGTATATTCGATAGTACCTGGGTGATTATCCGAAATGTGGACAAACATGGTAATGAAATGAGAATCTGATTTTTTTTCAAATACTGGCTAATTAACTGTTTCTATGTGAAGAGGTATCGAATATAGGTAAAATGTGAGAAAGGCACTAAAATCCACCCATTGAATTAGGAGATATATTGAATTCGGTAATGATAATGATCATGGTAATGAGAAATCGAGACATGGTTATGAGATGCCTATAATGGTAATGAGATAACGAGATATAACACTGAAATACCATCATGGTAATGAGAAATTCTTTGGAAACTTGGGTAGCTTGGATAGCTTATGTTCTAGAAAAATGGGTCAAAGCAGTTATTGCTCTGCTACCGAAGAGGCTTAAGTTTCATTAGCACTCGTTTACTTTACATCGATAATTTTCAATGTGTAAGATGATCAGCGATTTGATGTTGTACACATGTTACAATCAATGGAATATACTCAGACTACTTTTAGATCCAAAAAGTTAGATAAGGCTATTATATATGTCCCTGGAGCGAAGAAGAGAGTTTGTGACTCAGTTACGAGGCAATTTAATTCCGATTCGATTCCACGCCTGTACCACTAAGTTCATCTTATTCTTTCGTACCAGCATGAGTCACATCTCATGATAAGTACTCATGCCAAGGAAAGATAAGCCAGTCAGCCAAAACAGAACACATGGAATCACCTCGGTGACTGTCCGTCCGTCCGTCTATCACAGGCGTTTTTCTCAGAGACTGTAAGTGCACCACACATTCCCACCGCTGTAACTCCTGTAAACCAGGATCAACAGCGGCGACCATTCACAACACTAGACAAATGATAGTATCGAGACTGATTGCCCAGGATGCCCAAGAAGAACTCTGGTTTCGTCACTCGGGGAGGCTCTTTTCTTCTAAGTTCTTTTGAATTTATGTACGGTTGTATCCGTCAATATAATAGTCTGCTCCGGAGCACCACAGTCGCACTCGAGCGAGCTCTTTATGCCCCACTTGTGAAGGTGGTAGTTACACCGGGCGACACCTAATTCTGTTCAAGCTAGCCCACGATTTTCGGTCTAGTAGGAAACCAGGAAGCTGCTTTGTAGGATCGGAGACCAGGTCTGTGCCTGACTGCATTTCCGATTGCCACGCGAAGTGCCATCGGGGACTGACATCGAAAGGCGACGTGGCTTCCTCGTCTGACCAGATAGGTTTGCGGGATGGTAGACGGGAGTTTGGAACGTCGTCCAAGGTCCTCCTAATAGGTATCTGGTACGGCTGCACATTGTTTCGTGCCTTCGCCCATTCAACAGAAGCAGCCCGTGTCCGCCTGAGATGCGGCGGAGCGAAATGTGCCAGCACTGGAAGCCACGGTGTGGGGGTTGGCTGTAGGGTGCCCGTGATTGTAAGCATGGCTCGGTTTTGCTGGACGTCTACCTTATTAACATGCGCGATACCACACCGGGGCACAGTACTCTGCGGCGGATTAGACAAGCGCCAGTGCAGATGTACGTAGGACATCGGCTCGGGCTCCCCACGCAGTACCAGCGAGACGGCTCAGAAGGTTGACTCTAGTTTTTACTTTTTGGCTGGTGTTCTGGATGTGGTCTTTGAAGGTCAGTGAGCGGTCTAAAGTGATTCCCAGGTACTTAGGGTTAAAGTTATGCTGAACCCTGTTTCCTCAGAAGGCGACTGTGAGTTCTTTATGGGCCAAGCAGTTTGATAAATGGAACACTGTAACTTCTGCCTTAGTAGGGTTTGGGCAGAGTCGGCAACTATAGGCAAAAGTGCCCAGCTTTTTCTACTTGAATGCGTGAAGTCCATGCCCTCAACGCTGTCGATCCACTTTTTTCGGCGGGAGTCGTCCAGCGCCGTGATCATTTTGTTTGCTGCTTCGGGGTCGTTTGACGTAAGATACTCTTGGTAAGCTTTTTCAGCGTCAGGATTCCATCCGGGAGTATACTCCTTTCGAAAACCCCTAGGTATTGATCGTTTAGCGGCACCGATTATAATTTTGCAAAACCTGGTATAATTTGAGACTGTAGGCTTGACCCAGCGGATGTGTGAGTCAGTTCGTTTGCCAAAAGATTCCCAGTTGATTCCCGTACTGATCTGACAAGTGGGACCTCTAGGCCAATTTTTATCAGGGCCGGGCGGTGCTGGCTGCGTGGAAAGTTGCATAGGATCTTACGCGAGGTTGGCAAGATGTGGCCACCTTGGTCCTCCGTTACAAAGCACAGGTCAGGATTTGTGTCGCGCTGCCATCGGGTGGAACTAAATGATCCTTTATCCTTTGCGTTAAAAACAGTGCATGTTTTCTCTTTCCGCCCAATTTGATATAATGCTCCCATTTGTGTCGTTGGAGGAGTATCCCCAGGACGAGTGTTGGCTCCGACGTAAACAGTCGGGTGTAGTTCAGGTTTAAGCGGAGGGTCAGAAAAATCTTTTCATGGGGGCTTGTATATAAAAACTATAGTTAGATCTGATATTTTAATATTGATAATCTCAATATTGTTTATGTTATGGATGTCCATGACCTTTGCATTTACCAGTGTTGATTTTACGTACACCGCAGAGCTGTAGATTGGAGAAAGGGTAAAAGCCAGGAGGTTGAAGCCGGGAATGGAGCCACGCTTGTCGAAATTACTATCTTTGTCAATGTGGTGTTCCTGTATAACAATCACGTCTACGCTTTTGTCCTTTGCTAATCTTGCCAAGTATTCACATTTTGATTGGCTCGATCCCTCTACATTAAGCTGTAGTATGACGACAGAAGGACAAGGACAAGAACTTTTTGTCATGGGGCCCTGAAAAGGGGCATTGTTTGACTACATATTGTTATGTTGCATATGTCGCAGTAAAAATGCTGGGAGGCTCAGAAGAAGCCGGTCCAGCTAGCCAGAGTAGTCAGAATCTTTTAGCCGTATTCACTGATAGGTCAGTAAATCTGTTGCCCCGGGTGGACCACAAGGCGGTAGATTCAGACAAATTACCACCCCCTGATACAATTCTTCACTTCTTGATACGATACTACTTCAATCTTCTTCTACATCTGTAAAATAGCACTGACTCTAGATATCACTTTCTGCCTTTCTTCCTTACATTTATTTTCTAAAATACCGACTATAAAACAATTCTTCGTGGTACACATGCTAGATCCGTTTGTTCTTGAGTCAGCATTCATAATAATTATGATAGATTTTGTTAAAAATCTACATCCAGCAAGTAATATCTCATCGCCATATTAAATGCCTCATTTCCATGATTGATTTTCAATCATGGAAAATATGGTAATGAGAACAATGGTAATGAGAATATGCTTGTTTATTTGAATTATTTTTTTAACTATCAAGTTTCTGTGCTTTACTGATTTCTACAATGAAACAAAAACATGTAAAGCACGCTTCTAAATAGCCATTTAATAAAAATAGCAAATATACTATGTGTACGAAGAGTAACATGAATGAGGTACATTCCGTGACAAACCCCAAAATCGGGCATATACAGGACTGTATTATTTAAACTAACCAAGATTGCCTATGGCTCTCCTATTTAACCTGTAGGTTGATATCGAATGTATGCATACAAGCCGGGGGCAACACTGGACTTTGTCAGTAAACAAAGTTATGATTGTGATTGTGCTCGGTCATGGGAATGAGTGGAAAGTCGTGTGACAACATTGATTTGCATGTAATTAATTAGTCATTAGCCATAAACTGGAGCACATCATTTTATCAGAAAGGCTAATTGTTCAAAATACGTGTGACGTAATTTAATTGCAAAGGTTCCTTGTAGTTTCAGATGTACACAATAATTTGTACACTGACCTGTGCCGTGTGACAGTCATGGAAGTGAGAATTTTCGACTTTGAATTTTTGTTTAAATATGTTATTCATACATTTCATATAGTTTTCTTATGTGCCATAGTAGATACTGATGTGAACTATGTTGTAAAAATATAATATCGGGAATAAATACAAGGTAACATGCGTTCTTCGGCCTGTGACATGGCTTTGTCCACATTTCGGATAATTGCCCACCTACACCACTATCACTTATACAGTGTTTTTTTTGTCTTGCCAGTTTTTTTTTTTACCTGTTTTAGACTTATCTCAGTTTTTTTATCCTCGTAGGTGCCTTGTGATAATAATTTTTAATGTGTGATAATTATTGATCCTTTGCATATGGGTTGATTTCGATTCAATTATAATACGATACTACTGTAAAAACTCTGAGAGCATTAACTCACAGATTCCAAACACCTAAGTCCTACCAATAGCTAAATCGATAGCTCAAATACCTGGTTATCCCCCAGAAGGTCAACTTAACGGAACTAAAGGGAACGGAGCCCGGAGCGCGTCGGAACCAATTTGCGAGGTATGACAACGGTTCGGCTTAAATACCAAGTCGATTATTTGTTGATTTGACGATAGGACTGAACGAGTGATGCATTTGCATGTATATTAGTTTAACAAATAATTTGATTCGATATGATGATGTGTTCATAATGGCTTTTCATGTTAACAGGGTATTGCACTTATTATGAAAACTCAAATATCCGCATGATAAAATAAGGAACATTTTTAAAAACGTATTATAGTTTAACATTAAATTTTAATGATTATGACATGGATGTGTTCATAATGGCTTTTCATTTGTAAAAGGATACTGCATTTATTTAAAATGATATTACTCTTCCATCATTATCATAGTAAAATTGAAATAATTTAGTGGCGGACGGCAAAAATCCGTATACAGAAATTTTAACTAGTACCTAGAGAAATTTATTTCCAACTTAGCTTGGATTTTTTTATCGGTGTACTTTTGTATACTTTTTTCATGTAATAATTATTAACATGTTATAGCCGTGTTATGCTAAGTTATGATTAAGGAAGAAATAAAGATTCGTAAATTAGAGTCTTGTCCGATGCATTTGCATAATTTGACTGTTTTTTGCAGGAATTCACTTACTAAGGTTGTCGCTGTGCAGTTCACAATATCTATCCGGATGTCTCAAAAAGAAACACTATACTGGAATGAAAGGAACGCTTTCTTATATTTATCTCAGTGCAGAATGAAATCTAGAAGAAAAATACTAGAATATTATAAAAGAGCTGTCCAAGCCTTAGGTCCAAGCTTAAGTCGATCTTGCAAAATGAGTGTTCCGCCCGTTTTCAGACTTCTCATAGGTACAGTCAGCATCAAAAGTATCTAGGCATGTTAAATGTTCATAAATATCTGGACAACTTTACGATAGCAAACCTTATTTCAACTCACAAAGAAATCAAATTAATTTATCTGTCATGTTATTATTTGTTAAGTTAAAAACAAATGGTATCTAGTAGGAAATAGGGTTTATTTTCGTGTAATTGTTCAGATGTTTTTGAACACCGGAGATGCTTAGATACTTTTGATGCTGGCTGTACCTACATGTACCTAAAAGCACGCAAAATATTGTGAATTAAATTTTGATTTTGCTATTCTTTATTTATTATTATGGCACAGGTAGTGTTAATCCTTTTGGTACAGGTGTGTTTTTTTTTTACATAATAATCCAAACAGAAGACAAACTGTTTTATAATTTTTTTTTTTTAATATTTCAATGCTGTATTGTAATCTTTTTAGAGAGAACTGCGACGGGCCCTACGATAAAGTCCGTATCTGCAAAACGCAAATTTTACAGGAGAACGATTACAAAGTTATGATAAGTTGGTCGCATCATGTCTCCGCTTCTATTAATGTTACAGATTTGAAAATCGGCATTCTACTCGTAAAAAAGGTAAAGTTTAATTTGGAATGTTTGAATTTAAATAAATACTATTAGTTTTGAAAAAAATGCAGATACTTATGGAATTTACGATTAAAGTTTTACGGAACTGGTATTTACGGACTTATGTATTGCAGTTGATCAAACCTCAAAATCGGAAGTGGCCCTTACTTAAGGCATTTTACTTGGATGTTCTATTTTTTTTAGTCGCGTATATGCCTGTTACAGCTTTTTATTATGGTTCAACAATGAGTCAATATGTAGTATTTACCTCTTATGTAATTTTACCTGGAAAAGTTCGAGTTTCTGGAAGCTTAATATGATTTCTCTAAATTACTTCAACACCCTACTTCCCGGCTAATCAAAGAGAGAGTGTATTCCAAATACCTTAGTTCTTAATTTGTAAAAAAAATTACTAGAAATAAGAGTAAAAATTATTAAAATTCTTTTAAGTATTAAAAACAGAATGGGTTTTCCACCTCTAGACATTTAGGTAGTAAGTAAGTCTACTAACAAAGGCAGTCCTGTAACTCGTATTAAGTACTTATAACAGTCTTTATAATCATTATTAAGGCATAGTATCACAAAAATACGAGTTAGAGCCCCACTAGCGTCTTTCGAGCGTCGTCGTCGTGCCAGCCTCCACGCAGCGTCGACGCGACGTCAACTGGCATAAGGCAAATTGGCATAAGGTCATAAGTCTACATCCAGCGTCTGAAGCCATCGAAGGATCTCAGGTGTCAGGTCCTCAGGACGGCCCGGGTTAGCTCGAAAGGGGAACCGTTGTATTATGTGCTGCATCGTCTGGTTTTCGATCCCGCATTCACACAAGGGAGACTCTGTCCAGCCCCATTTGTGTCGGAGGTAGTTGCACCTGCCGTGGCCGGTCCTTAGCCTGTTGAGGCGACACCAGTCCTTGCGCGGCAGATGGAATCCCTTAGGCTTGACAGTGGGGTCCAGGTATTCCTCTGGCGATCCACCAGTTTTGCTCCTCCACTCGTCCTTCCAGCGCCGCTCCAGATTAAAATCTTCGGTTCTAAGTTTGCTTGCGGTGACGCAGGCCCAGACTTGAGCCTCTGTGGGGGCGGGCTGAAAAACTCCTCGTGGAGGGGCAGGTGCGATCGCGGTGCCAGGTGGTTAGCCTCTCTCTTGAGCGCATGCTGTCTTCGATGGTTCGGCGGCGCGATATGGCTCAGTACCGGTAGCCAGTGCGTGGGCGTCGACTTTACCGTAACGGACATGCGTCTCATGGTGTCGTTCAACCTGGCGTCTATCGCTTGCACATCCGCGCTCTCTAGCCAGACAGGAGCCCAGTATTCCGCTACCGAATAGACCAGGCTGATCGCAGAAGTTTGGAGGCAGTCAGCCGAAGCACTCCACGATGTGCCACTCAGTTTGTGAATGATTTTGTTTCGTGTCGAGATCTTATGTGACAGTTTAGTAAGGTGTTCTTTATACATGAGCGACCTGTCCAGCGTGACTCCCAAGTACTTCGGACAGGGGTTGTACCTAAGTGTTTCATATGACAGCCGGCTCGTATTTGGCATTGACGTTTGTTCAGATGAAAACAGGAAACTACCGTTTTGCTGGCGCTTGGTATTGGTCTCCATTGTGTGAAGTAATTAGAAAGCTTCCTAAGGTCCGATGATAGGATGTCCTCTCCCCGTTGTTCAGTTTTCTTTTCCTGTTTTTCACATCACCAAGAAAGACCTCGAACCGCCTCTCACTCAGCATGTTAGAGACAAGGTCTACCATCGCCCTGTTTGGGACGGCCGACATCAGCTTGAAGACGAGGCCCGTTCTCCATACGGTGTCGTAAGCGGCGGTCAGGTCAACAAAGACAGCCGTCGATTTCATCTGTTTCTGGAAGCCGTGCTCGATGTGTGTGGTGAGTGCCAAAACTTGGTCCATGCAGCTGCAACTGCATCTGAAACCGGCCTGCTCTGGAAAGGAGCTATTCTAGTCAGTATAAGACGTTCCAGAAGTTTGTAAGTGCAGCTAAGAAGAGCAATAGGCCTGTAGTTCTCGGGTACCTCTGGGGCCGAGAATGGCCTTGATAGCTCTTCACTATCTACAACGGTTCGTCTCAAGTGGGTAAGTTGATATTTCACCGTTTTTGTGTGTCGTTTGTCCCGCTTTGCCTGCGTCACCTCAACCATCCTGTTGGCGATAGCATCTGGATGCAGTTTGGTGCAGGTCTTCTGAGGTGTCTTCTTTTAAGTTAGGTAAATGAGAACGCGCCATGCCTTCCTGCGGGATTTCTTGAAGTCCATATCGTCTGACATGACGTAAGTTTTTATTGTGATTTTTTAAGAATTCAGATTCTAATTATATTTCCTTTTTATAATGAAGAGTTTACGTACTGTTTTTAAACTTTTACTCTAAATATTTTTTGTTTTTTAAACTTTTACTCCATTTTCAGTTATCTATAAGTTTTTTAGTTATTTTTTGTAATATTTGAAAGATTTGACTATCTTTTTATCTGCTATTATGACTGCCAAGCAAGTTAAAGCAATGGTTGAAAATATTTTTTGTTTTTAAACGAATTTTTTGTTTCGAAAAAGATATTAGTACCCTACTGTCGCAAAGGTGTTAATTTTTTTTTCTTTTTGTACAAAATTTAACAAAAAGGGGGTAAGTAACAAGACGAAACACAGCATCAGTACTCATAAAATTGAACAACTTTCCCCAAGCAGCACAGCCCAAAATATGAAAATAATATTGGATTGTCATACAAATTGTTCGATTTAGTTGTTCACATTTCTGTTTATGTTCCTTGGGAAAAGTTGTTCACTTTCATGAGCCCTATCGTTCTGTTTCGGTTTGTTACCTCCTTTTTGTTACACCCTGTATGTTTTTTTCGTAAATAATAAATACCTAAAAGTAACTAAGATTTCCAATATTAAGGAACTTTACAGATACAAAAAACAGAATTTAATTAGTATCCGTTGTATAACTACGTATATGGAAGTTACATTATTTTTTTTATAACAATTCCGATGTACTATTTCGTAACTAGTCACCTACGTATTTGTACAACGGAACCTAATTTAAATAAAGTTATAGGCAAAAAAGTTTTAAACTACTGCTTAGTATTTTCAATCATTTATTAGTTTTAAGTAGTGTTTATGTAATGACGAATTTGAACGATAAAGAATAGGTAAAACAACTAAATAATGCAATATGGTCAACAAATATTTCCTCAACTTTAACTAAACGGCTTATCTTTTTCGTCTTAATTGGTTTTTTCCACTTCACTTTAAGCTTTGCCTTTCATATTATTCATTAAATTGTCTCCTACTAGCCATTTAAAAATTAAAATCCACTTTTTACCGCGTAAGCTCAATCCACCGCAATCTCCAGCGAATGAATACGGAACTGACAGTTGCGTGCGGGGGCGCCCCGCCGCGACAGAGTAATAGTGCGGAAGAGACAGATTCATACCTATACGCCGTAGGCGGGTTGCATATACGACATTATACGATTGGTAAAAACCTATTAAATACTAACTTTTTACATTTTTTATTTTTTTATCTTATTGATTAGGATGTGTAGATTCCGAAAATGCAATAGTAGTATAACTTCGTAACTGCCACTTTCGGACTTTAACGTAGGGCCCGTCGTGCTGGTGACAGACAGATGGACGGAAACGGTTTCATTTTTCCAGTTATTCAGGGTGTAAACATGATTGCCTTATAATACCTACTTGACCGTATAATACGTTCAGACCATCAAACTGAACAACTTTCATTATGGGACCAATATTAAAATCGCGTAAAAAAATCTGTTGTTCCATAGAAAAATTCAATGGCACCTCGACCCAAATGCATGAATGCTGTTTTTTTTTGGCGATGTCAAAAAAAACGCAATAAAGTTTAAACCCTGTTGACATGGGACCCTAAAAAAGTTTTTATTAAAGCAGCAAAAAACAGAGTAACCTAATAGTCTGAAGAAAAGGTGTTATATTTCATTGCAAAGTAGAGCATTTATCATAATATGTTCGATTAGGTATACTAAAAGATCAGAATTGCTCTCTGAGGACACATTTGGTTATATCATTAGACACGGTTAGGCTCTGTATGTTAAACGACTGAATTGCGTTTGAAAACATATGTATAGGTAAGTAGTTTTATACAGGCTGTAACTAAACACCCTGGTAATATTTTAAAGGAGTTGTTCAGACGGTCTAACTGAACAACTTTCATTGTTGAGTCAACACCGTAAAACACAGGTTGTCTGATTTTTCAACCCATGTTCCTTAGTGAAAGTTGATTAGTTTCAAGCACGTATCCAGGGGGGGGGGATAAATTCCTCTTATCCCCCCCCCCCCCCCCCCCCCCCTTGGATACGTGCTTGAAATCCGAATCCGAAATCCGAATATTTGTATGGAACAGTGATTGCAGCTATATAATATGTTTCATCGTTTGTCCACAAATCCCCCCCCCCCCCCCAAATTAAATATCCCCCGAACCCAAAGATGCTTTGCTTAAACTTTGAATACGTGTTTGTTTAGTTTCATCTAGGTATAATTTTATTGGCTGAATATGCAACCTTGAAATTTTGTTACTTATTAAAATCTAGTGGTGTATACAATATTCTCACTTAACAGATGCAACACACACACATATGTACATTCTGTAAAAAAAGTTATAGCCTGTAGAATCCCACTGCAGGGCAAAGGCCTCCTCTCACGAATAAGGGTGAGAGGGAGTGGGCCATACTCCACCACGCGGGCCCAGTGCGTGTTGGTGGAGGCAAGGTAGTGGTCACCTTGCTGTCAGAGAATTTTCAAGCCGCCAATAGGCCTCTGACTTGGCTTAACGAATAGTTACAACGCCATCTGACGGAACTATCCGATACCAACTGCTTAACGTGCCTTCCGAAGCACGGAAACGCTCGAGATGAAATACCACTAAACGGTCACCCATCCAAAGACTGACCGGACCTGACGTTGCTTAACTTCGGTGATCGTTTCCAATACCGAAGCTCCACTACGCCAACGAGCGCTTCATACATTCTGTATGAACGCAAAATCAGGCTATTATATTCATACAAAACATGTACAAAAGCGAAATGTACTACAGATCATCGTAGACTAGATATGCAACCATGTTATTATTCGTTGTATGAGCGTGCGCTGCAGTTGCACTGATTGCATGGTGCATTTTGCCATGCATAATTGTTGTAATCAAGCCCAATTGAACTAGTTCTAGTAATGTTTCTTCTCTACAGGATGTTTGGGTAACACTTGCATTACTTTAAGGGGTGATGCTAATGATATCAATTTCACCCTGTATAAAGGGTGGTCCAAAAGGCGACGACCAAAACATTTTATCCGAAAATACCGAATGTATGTTTCGCATAGTTTAGAATAGGGACGTTACTTTTTCTTAGGTTTAGAAGGTATGATTCTTTAAATGTGTTAGCGAATTTTTCTACCAGAGCGGTTAAAACATAGGTATCATGAGTTTTTGGATAGTAAAAATTCGATTTTACTTTTTGCTACATAGTCATCACTGACTCACTTTTCCATACGTTAAATAATTAACAGCCATACAAGTCACCGAAAAAAGTGTCAAAATTATTTTTTTTTTTTTTTTTTTTTTTTTAATTTATTTATCAAATACATTTTCATCCCATCTATTCAAAAAGTGTCACTTTAGTCCTCTTTAAGTGCGCCTAAAGTTGCACTTTTTGTTAAGAGACTTTTACAGCGGGCAATGATGAGTTTTGAATTTGGAACATGTATTTTTGCTACATAGGTCCGCGACCAAAGAGACCGAACGCAAATATTAAACTAGAAGCGCCTTTTATTTATTTTCCTCATAGAGGGGGATGAAAAGTAGAGTGTATCACTCGGCCGCAAAATTATTTTTTCCTCGGGCGGCATACTTTGAATCCCTCGCTGCGCTCAGGATTCTACTTTAGAATCCCTCGCTGGGATAGCATTATCAGCAACTTCCATAAGCTGCGTTCGCGTGCAAGTGTCCGGGGAGGAAGGGCAGGAAACGAGATGGGCCATAATCTGAGGAGTAACACAGCATTCACACCTAAGGTACGACCTGGAGATTAATTGCCCTGTACCCATAGACGAAATTTTTTTCGCTTACGCTAGTAGACCGAATATCAGTGTAACCGGGTATGAGATAGCGAATTATATGAAGTGACATCTCGGAGTCAGGTGGTTGTCCCATACAATTTATATGAAGTGACATTTTGGAGTCAGATGGCCGAAATACAAAAAAGTGGATACGTCGATAAGGACAGCAATAAGTAGCGGTCTCCTTTTTTAACTAGAGCGAATTTGCTATGTGCATCTCTTACTGAGTGATATGATAAGACACGTGCTTCCTTCTAGTGCCTTCTCTTTCTACGCCTGTACCTTACCTACCTCTATCACACATTGTTCGAATAGGAATGCACTAGATGAACGATTTATTGAATCTTATTATTGATTGATTATTCCTGATTCTGATTGTGGCTTTATTTAATGTGTGTACAAAGAAAGGAAAAAATAAGTTACATTCAAAGATAATTATTGTTAATTACAGACAGACAAATCTATTCCTGATTTTCCTCGATCATTGATTATCAATCCTTGCTGATAACCTCTGGTTTATGTTTTCCTTTCTTTGATAAAGAAAGCAAAACTGTTGTTTAGTTCTCATTTATGTACTTATGTCCTTTTTGTATATGTAGGTATGGATATTTATTTGTAATAATACGTTTCTATTTTATTATGTACCTATATATTTTTATATTATAGTATGTTTGTATTTGTCTAACTTTTTTTGTGTATGTTCATGAATATTGTTATCTACACCGCCTACCAATATTCTTTTACTTTTCTCCTCTACCCTAAGGTTGTCTGGAAGAAATCGCTTTTTAGCGATAAGACCACCTGCTTTTGTACCTTCTGTATTTCCTGTTTGTTTATTCTCTGTATATTATGTTTTTTGGTGTTAAATAAAGTATAATTGATTGATTTATTGATTGACAAATGTTACAAAACAATGCCGATTTATAAACAAAATTTAAGTCAGGTTACGATTTGTTTTAAAACATAATTCAATAAAATTATACTTTATTGCACACCAAAACAAACAATACATTTGAATAAAGATAAAGGATAAAATTGTTAACATTACCCACTGTTCTAATAATGTTAACTCATAAAAACTTAATTATCTTAGTATTTGACTAGAATGTCATTGTCTCTATACTATAGTCATGAATTTTAATTAGACTCATAAAAATCTGCCCAGTGCTAGTCTAGGAAACACTTCATAATATTCGAACGCGTCACCACAAATAATACCACAGCGATGAAATTGCAGCAAAATTAAGAATTATAATAATAATAATAACGTATTGTGGTAGTACTATTAAATATTCCGTGTTATTTCGTGTACTCATTCTCAACGATATGCATCAACAGTAGTGCCTGCGGCTGCAATTTCGCTCCGACCAGCATTATTTGTATTGTAATGAAATTATTCATTTTACGTTTCTATATTTTATTCGGAAACCACTTGCACAAAATAAAATAAGGATAGGTAAATTATTCATTGTACGATTTTCAATGTTTTCCGAATAATTATAGTTGAAAAATATGATACACATTATTATCATGCTGAATTTGTGATACATTGAAGAACAAAATGGTTTACAACATAAAATAAATATCTGAAATGAAAAAACATATTTGTGTAACAATACGAAAAGAAAAAGGTCTTCGTAAATAATTTTATTTCTTCTTGAAATGTGCACAATTCTTATTTCTCCAAAAACATATCTGAAAAAACATAAACTACGCTAGGTATATAACTAAAGTAACACCCCAGTATGAAAACACACAAAAAATAAATAAAAACCAGCGAAAAACATGTTTTACTGCCTCCATAACCTGTATAAATCAAGTAAGAGGCAACAAGGCTTTATTTTCTAAAACACATTTTTTTTTCTTCCTAATAAAAATCGGATTTTGAAATATGGCATTTTTGGGGTTCCGTACCCAAAGGATGAAAACGGGACCCTATTACTAAGCCTACGTTGTCCGTCCGTCCTACCTATATAGGGTTGTTACTTTTGAACCATACGAGTAGGGGAGACTGGGGCTTGTTGTAACGGGGGTAAGAAGTAACAGTCAATTTTCAACGCGAATTTTTAACATTTTTGATTCATGTGTAGGGTGAAAGTTCATCTTATAACGACAGGCATTGTTTAAGTATTGATAGTTCCCCGTAGGACAGCGCAATGAGAGGTGGTGAACCCATGGTCAATTTCAGGCAGGTATTATTAAAAAATAACACAAGTAAATTTTGATTTTCATGTTCTAGGTTTAATAAATATTTGATTGTTTTTAACCTAATAGAATAAGAATATATCTAGCTTTTAATTTATACTTTCGTTTTCGAGAAATTTTGACATTATGAAAATATGAGTCAGCGGGGTACGTAGTAACAAATTTTTGGGGCAAGTTGTAACAAAACGATATGGGTCCTAGCTACCTCAATAATCATCTAAATTCGACAGAAACAGACGCAATCGTAAATAATTTGTCATTACATCTTGAAAACCCTAAATTGCTCAAAATAACCCCCAAAAGAGTCTTAAACAATTAATAAGTGCACAATTGAAGCTACTGTTCTCCCCCTGGTCCTTCAAACGCCCAAATAAAGCCAACACCGAATCTACCTGCCTTCTAAATCCAAGGATAATCATTCAAAATAACTTTTCATCCTATGTGACAAGAAAAACGCGGTCTTGTGTTAACTTTACACCGGAAAATGATATGTTTTAGAGAAAACCCATAAAAAAAGAAAAAGAAAGTAAAAAAGAAGGAAAGTGTAGCAATAAAGCAAAGGCTAAATCGAAATTTGGTGGATATCTATTCCCAATAATTATTATTGAGCTATTTTGTTAAGGTATGTTACAAGGAGAAATGCTGTTGTTGATCATTATAAGTACACTTAAAGACACGTGGATTAAAATCTTAAAATCTTTTTATTATTAAAAATGTTCGTTAATACTGTTTAGTTCATAAATATAAACGTATGTTTTATCGAAAATAATGGCGGATTATCATTGTTACAACCTGCCTCGAGCCTGTTACAACTTACCCCAAAGACGGGGCAAATTGTAACACCTCCCATTTTTTGTTAAATGGTCTCTCACGGAGGATAGGTAGGGAATTTAAAAGGTTTGCTATTTGAATATAGTGCTCAAATAGTTACTCAACATACACACTAATTCAAAATTTTGAAAATGTTTATGGATTGGAAAATACAAGCATTTTCCCAAAAACTGTTACAACAAGCCCCAGTCTCCCCTACTATAGCTAAAATTTTCAGAGAATATTATGCTTTATTACGGCGGATTTGTTAACAAATAATAAAAATGACAAAAAGTCAAAAATTAAGGGCCCCCTTAAATTAAGGGGGGTCCACATTGTATCAACAAGAAACTAGTTTTTATCAACGTATTTTCTTCTCGCTCTGTCATAAAAACGGTAATACATTAATCGTCAAACTTAGTGTGATTATAGAGCAAACTCTACATTATAACAACAAATAATAAAAAGCGGCCAAGTATTAGTCGGTCCCGGGAAAACAAAATGTTTGTGTAAGTTAATAATGTTGTGTGGTGGTGTGGTACGGAACCATCGATGGGCGAGTAGCCCGGCTCGCACTTGACCGGTTTTTATTGACCTATTTGCTTATTTAACAATTATGGATTGGATAGCAACTTTTCATATCCTAAAAAAAACCCTGAAAATAAGTAAGCATAAGCATATGCTCACGACTATATTCCCCGAGGAGGTAGTCAGAGATATTCTGAAACCTCAGAAAGTAAAAAGTGAAGTGAGTGAAATAAGTAGGTATACTTTATTAAATAAATTAAGACTATGATCAATATTTATATGTTTTATTTTAGATTTTCTTTAGGATTAAAATACAGGGTGTAAGGAAAAGGTATTATTAACGTTCAAACCACATCCTAAAAAAACATACATTTGAGTCGAGTAGTTGTAGCAGTTTAGTAGTTATTAGTACCTACCTATGGAACAGCTGATATTTTTTTTGCGCTGACAGGTTTGCTCTCATAGTAAAAGTTGTTCAGTTTGATGGGTAGAGTATATTATGGTTCAAAGGCTAATGATACTTTTCCTTACAACCTGTATAGGTGTATAAATAAAAAAAATCTAATTCAATACAAAAGGCAAAGGAATCCATCTCATTCGTCCAATTTTTTTTTTTTCATTATACTTTAAACAGTTTTTAAAACGTGTTATCATATAATTGACGATGTAAAATTTCCGTCTCGACTCCTCGAATCTCCGAGTCGAGAAAAAAAATCTGTTGTCCCATACATTGGTATGGGACAACAAATTTTTTTCTCGACTTTGGCTCTATAGTGAAAGTTGTTCAGTCTGAAGCATCCCCTAAAGTATAACTAGGGTGTTATGTTACACTGTACAATAATAGTTATACAGAAAGTCATTAATAACACGTAATTTTTGAAATTTTTGGTCATCGTCGCAACCCATATTGGGTTCGTCCTACATATTGGCTATCTTTTACCGCATTTAAAGATTATATATTGTAATTGGTAAAAAAAAAAGCTTATTATATTAAATCTATAACAGAAGGCAGTAAACACAATTTATTTCTCTCAATCACACAATTTATAGCGAAAGTTTCAATATTAAGCCATTTCGATTACACTAGAGGACAATAAAAGAGGAATAAATACACAATGGAATTTTCCCATAGTACTCGTTTATTTAAGGTCATTCGCAAAACAACAATAATTTTATGCGTATATCGCACTCAAGTTTATGGCCTATAAATTCGAATGAAGTACAAGATAGATTTACTAAAATGTTAGTCAGTACACGCGGGAAACAACCAAGAACAGAAATGATTTATCATTATTGTATGTTCGTAGCCACGGGACATTTTAATTAGGTAAGTACCAAAAAAATTACCAATTGCCGTTTAGATATTATTGTAAGGTACAAAATTACTTATAAAAAAACCTATCACAACCCTTCGAAAACAAAAAAAAAATAAAAAAACATGAATGACATTTTTTAAGTTCGAGGTTACCGTTTTTTTAACCCCCGATGCAAAAAAAGGGTTGTGTATGTCGGTCTGTCTGTCTGTCGGTCTGTCTGTCTGTGGCATCGTAGCTCCCAAACGGGTGGACCGATTATGATGCGGTTTTTTTATTTAGAAAGCTAATTTTTGCAAGAGTGTTCTTAGTTTTGTTTCATGTAAATCGGTTACGCAGTTTTCAAGTAACTTTAAAAATTGCGACAACAAAAGAGGGCTGTTATAAGTTTCTGTCTGTCTGTGGCATCGTAGCTCCCAAACGGGAGGACCGACTTCGATGCGGTTTTTTTAATAGAAAGTACGTTTTTGCGAGAGTGTTCTTAGCTTTGTTTCATGAAAATCGGTTCAGTAGTTTTCAAACTAACTTAAAAATTGTATCAAAAAAAAAGAGGGATGTTATAAGTTCCTGTCGGCCTGTGGCATCGTAGATCCCAAACGGGTGGACCGATTTCAATGCGTTATTTTTTTTAGAAAGCTCATTTTTGCGAGATTGTTCTTAGCGTTGTTTCATGAAAATCAATTCAGTAGTTTTCATGTAACTTTAAAAATTATGAAATAACATTAATTTACAAATTTAACAAACCCCTACGCCAAAAATTAACATTTAAAAAAGAGTAAAATACTAGAACGATTTATAGGTAAAAAATCAATGGTCATTTTATAGCGGTCCCCTACGCATTAGTTGACCTAAAATAACTTAAAGAGAGTTAAGAAGTAAAACATACATTTGTTTACATCAAAATAATAGGTGACCGCATTATTTTTTACCTATTAATCGTTCTAGTTTTTTACTTTTTTAAATGTTAGTTTTTCTCGGTGGTTTTTTTTTTCTATACTTTCATGTTCTTCGTACCCATACGTAATTGTAAGACTGTCTAAAGTTGCCATACAAAGCTATAAGGCCAGATGAAAAAGTCAACTTTAATAGATTTTTACGATGTAAAAAATCTGAAATTATTTTACAATATAGCTCGTAGTACCTAAGTAATTTCAATTCAAATTATAACGAACGCTGTAGCACAATTTAGTGATAGTTCTGTCTTTCACACTGCTCATACAAATGACAGTGACATCATCATAATATTTAAACATATTTAAGCCTAAATACTTTTCGGTGCAAGTCAGCCTCAGTGTCGAAAAATAAAATAAAAACCAGTAGGCCTACCATGAGTATTCACCGTTCTTTACTACTGTAGTTACGTCACCAATTTTGTTTTGAATTTCGTACAGCGCTTCTAGTGGTTACGTTGAGAACTAATTTCTGTCATACGAATTGGCGACGTAACTACAGTAGTAAAGTACAGGGAAAACTCCTAGGCCGGTAGGCCCTCTGTAACACAAATAGTAACATTGATTTTCTCGTTGTCGATAGATGGCGCTGAACGAAACTAAATAGAGCTATTGATTGCTTATGAATATTCATTTTAAAACTTATCAAAAGCTTTCCAGATAATGGCTACGATCGGCGACACGCTCTTGGCCGGTTTTTTGTTGTTGTTACTAATCTGTTTATTTTATCATCCAAATCGGTTTAGAAATACCGGAGTACCTAATTTTTTTTATTTATAATTAATGGACTTCTTGCTTGTGCGTTAGCACCGCATTTCCGCCAATATAAAGTGGTTTGATGGGAGTATCTATCCAATCTCGAAGATTATTTTTGAGTAAGAACACAACTGAGATAGATTTCGGAGCCTCGTGGCAGGCTGAAACGCGAACCGCGCACACCACGCAAAAGACGAGTATTCGGGGCAAACCCTGCAACGTGACTCCTACCCGAGTAATGCTAAAGTACATAGGTGGACCTCTTTCTTCAAGTCGGTTAAAATATATTAGATTACACACAGAGGGTAGGAAAGTAAGAAAGGTCTCAGATCTCATGTAACATGTGATCTGAGGCTTTCTTATTTACTGCCCGAGGTTAGTACACTATTTTTCCCCTTGACGGAGGTGGAAAGCGGCAACTTTGTTTAGCGCAGCGGGACGACAATTGACGCTTACCGTCCGGAGGGGAGAATAATAATAATAATAATAATAAATTTATTTATTTGCATTTCATTTAGCCTACTTACATACATTACACACATTGTTTGTTTATTATACAAGCAAGCATACAAGTAATACAAGAGGCAGATACACTTTTTGTTTGAAACTCTGACCCCTAAACCAAAAATGGATGTACTATAGGGGTCAGCGCTCTTCACAGTTATATGGTCGAAACGAAGTTATTTGAAAATTCGGTAAGAAGACAATTTTTTGACTTGAACTAATCTGGTAGGAATTTTATAGTACCTATACAGGTTATTTTAGTCTGATATTATACCAGTTTATAACAAAGGATCATTATCATTTAGAAACAAAGTATTAATTTAAAAAGCATATTAATTTAGCAGGTAGGTGAGTAGTGATTATATCACCGAGATTTTTAGTGTTAGATGTCGTGTGGTGTGTGGTGATGTGTGTTGTGTGTTTGTGGTATGGGTGTGTAGTGTGTATAATATATAAATTAAATTATCATTAGCTGTTTTAAAACTGTAACAGAAGTGCGTCAGTAGATATTTAAATTAATGAAAGGATTGCGAAATGGTTATGGTTTTTGGTTTTTAGGTAAGTTTTATGTCTGTTTGTTTGTTTGATTATTTGTGTCTTTGGATGTTTGGAACAACATTAGGTACTCAAAAGCTACTGAACCGATTTTGATAAAACAGTTTTTTTTTTTTTTTTTTGTGCGGACGAAGTCGCGGGTAAACTCTAGTTATATCTGATGTTGTGATGTTACGGATAAGGTGTGATTAGGTTTTCGGTGTCTGTATACGTCAGAGTCATTAGCCAGTCTTTCAACTTAGTTTTGCATTCATACTTATTTAGTGGATAAATTCGTATAGTTTTATTTATTTTATTGTATAGTTGTGAACTGATAACAAAGTAATGATGCTGGGCGCGTGATGTTCTATGTTTTTCTACCCTACAAACTATGTCGTTTCTACCTTTTTTAACAGATTTCGATCAAAGGGCAGTGAGGCGTGCTTCCGCAGGATAACTTGAAGTATAAAAAGCTGTCTCACTGTCAAGACCTTATTTTCCGCGTACAGGGATACGGTAGGGTACTTTTTAGGTTTATAGTTTATCACTTTCAGGACAGCTCTTTGCGCCCGCTCCAGTGATATTATGTTACTTTTGGACGCAGAACCCCAAACTGAAATGCAGTACGTTAGAACGGACTGACATAGAGCATAATACACAGCAATCAAAGTCTCCCTGTCAGCTACATATCTCAAAGTTTTAAAAATGTGAATCAATTTTCTAACACGGCCAGTTTGGTTGTGAATGTGTGTTTTCCAAGTTAAAGTGTGGTCGATATTTACCCCCAGATATTTTACCGTATCTGTTCTCCCTATTGA
This sequence comes from Agonopterix heracliana, assembly GCA_963693445.1. Classification (NCBI taxonomy): domain Eukaryota; kingdom Metazoa; phylum Arthropoda; class Insecta; order Lepidoptera; family Depressariidae; genus Agonopterix; species Agonopterix heracliana. The sequence continues at coordinate 20,614,749 of OY856311.1, forward strand.
CAGACATGAACAGTTTGAAACATCGAGTAAGTCACAGGTATGGGCTTTAATAAGAAATGAGGCCGATGGCTGAGATGAGGCGTTTAAAGCTAGTGTAATGAAGTTGGTTTTTGCTATATTTAGTGTCAGCAGATTCGAGGTTAAGTGCTTAGCAACCACTGTCAAAGCTTCCTCCGCGTGCTTCCTAGCTTCCTCCCAATTTACTCCGTGAACGACAAGTGCAGTATCATCTGCGTACGTGATTATTTGACAATTTGTTAGTGACAACTTACATAAGTCGTTCACATAAATCTGAAAAAGCGTTGGCCCCAGAATGCTGCCCTGCGGGACTCCATAGCATAGAGTGTCGTCTTCACTAATATGATTTTCTATTTTGACACATTGATTTCGATTCGTAAGATAGTCTTGAAAATATCGAGTGCTACAACTCTTACGCCAACGCTTTCCATCTTCTCCAGTAGAATAGGGACAGAGACAGTGTCAAATGCTTTTGACAGATCCAAGAATACACACAAGCATTTTGATTTTTTATCAAGGTTTCTGATCACTGTATCAGTCAAAGACAATACGGCGTCTTCAGTCGATTTTCCCGGTCTGAATCCGAATTGGTTATCCGCAATCAAGCTATATTTTTCAAGGAAACACGTTAGTCTTTTATTAAGGACTTTCTCTATAATCTTAGATAACGCTGATAATACATATTACAATAATATTTGACCAATTCCAGCTAAAAACAGTTTACAATTGAAAAGCGTATAAATTAGATAAAAATAACTTGTACAAAAGCAATAACGTGACATTTTAATATTTACTACTAGGTATATTACGTAATCCGCAAACCATTTACGTAAAACGAATCAGCCAATAGCATGTAGGTAACTACGTGTGCTCTTAATTCAATGGCATACAGTTAAAATTGTGTAATAGCAGCAATGTCATTATTTTAATAACCAATCGTATTGCAATAAGTGTATGATGTACAATTACGTCTCTTTAAAATTGATAAAAAATTGTGTTTAATGAGAGTAATATTTCACTTATTTATTGGGTTTCATGATATTGAAGCGCTCGTTTTGGCGTGAGTACAAGTGGTGGCTATGTGGTTATGTGACTACTATCTCTATTAGCAGGCTTTACTAGATATGTTGCGTTGTTACTACTAGATTTTATTTAAAACTACCTTGAATGAGCGTTTTTCTTTTGGTTTTCTAAGGGCTATCGATAGATGGCGTTACAGTCTGCGAATAAAATAAATCATACTTTAAAAAAAAATCTTTAAAATAATAAAGAGGGAGACGACAATCAAAAAGATGCCAACGCATCTTTCGATGGAATATTTAATTATTTACGTTGTCTTGGCCTTTACAAAAAAGGCAGGCACAGTCTTGACAAGATTTTGACAGGATCTCGCGAACGGCTCTTTAACTCTTTGGAGCGATAAACATGCCATCTGTTGAGTATTTTAGGATCTTAATAAAAAAAAGAAAACAAAAACGCTACGCTAAGTCTACGAGCATTAGTAAAGGAAGGGCAGGAGTGCGTTTTTTGAATCCCATTCGGTGAGCTCAGCAGTTGAAAATGTCAAAATTACTATGGAGATATGCATCTTTCTACTGCTGAGTTGACTTTCAAAAATCATACTTCAGGAGTGCGATTTTTGAAAGCCAAATCAGCAGTAGAAAGATGCGTATCTCCAAAGTAATTATGACATTTTCAACTGCTGAGCTCACCGAATGAGATTCAAAAATCGCACTCCTGATCCAGATGGGGAGGTCGGAGTTATTTAGGCGTTTCACGCCTCGTGTGAGTTGCCATAGGTGCTCATTTTTAAACGATTTTATTAAGGTATAGTTAAAATTGTAGGTACCTACACAATTTCTTAAATTGTATCGGTACAAAAATCGTTTGACTGACTAAAGGCCCCATTGAAAAAAAGCACTTGGGCGATTCACACCGTAACCCGAACCGTACCGTGCAAAACGCGCCTAATGTGCCTACACCTAAGATTTAGTGCAAGGCTTTCATAAAAACAAATTCCTTGTACCTACCTATTTTGTTTACTTATTTTATGACTATCGCTAACTTGGCGTTCTTAGCAATTACGTAATTGAATAATGTACCTAAATGTATAATGTCTAGACATACAGGATTACACAATTTTTGAAAGTGCTTAGTTTTATAGACTTATGTTAGTATGTAGGCAGTTTATAGCGTACTTTGAGTATACCTACCTACATACTTAAAATATGTCTACGCGATAAAATACCTGACTTTGGTATTTCTAACATTCAGCAGTTTAGTGTTGTGATAATGAAATCGTTACCATAAATTAACCCACTATCGTATATGTATACTTTTTTCTACAGGGTGTAATATAAGAACCTAGTAAAATTGACTAAGTTGTTTTAAAACATATTAGAACTTTGTAGTATTCTATTCTATTTTTATTTAATGGCCTTGTTAGATTTCGCCAGTGTCAAGGTTAAATATATATTTATTAGATATTGTACGGTAATAGGATATGGCGATCTCAAAGCCCCGTTTTTAAACAAAAACACACACTCGAAACCGCCATAAAACGGTGGAGCCACGTGGCTATCAAACTCGCAAGCCAACGAAACTACTACTTGTTACCCCCTCAGCCACGCGACTCCTTTATAGTATTATTGCTGTAGTGAAAAAAATGGGTCTTTAGAACATCAAACTGAATTAACAACTTTTACAATAAAACAACGATAAAAAAATCTAGGGTTTCATACAAACTCGACTCAAATGTATGGGACAGCAAAATTCCCACTAGTGAAACGTGGATGTCATGAGATTTTAGAATGACTCTGACTAGCCCCTCGGGAAATATAGTCGCGAGCATATGCAGCCATACATCACAGACCACCTCCAATAGATACCGCATACAGGGCCGCCGACACGCACCACATATCTATGATATTGCACTGATATAAGCAACGGGATAGAGCGAGATCGGAATAGTGCGACCTTGAAATGACCCGCTACCCGCACCTACCGTCAAAAATTGTGACTTCGGGCCTGTACGCAATTTTCACCATGCAGTATCTATTGGGGATAATCTGTGGCATATTACATGCACACTTATAGCAAATTCGTTACATCTGAAACTAAAAATTAATCAGGGTTGAACTACACATGGCCGCACGCGATCGCCTTTTTCCGTCGCTCCATCCTTTTCTGTCAGTCAGGAACGTCATTTGCTAGAGCATATAAGATAGACGGAACGCGATCGCATGCGATCGCACGCCGCAGGCGATCGCGTTCCGTCTATCTTATATGCTCTAGCAAATGACGTTCCTGAGTGACAAAAAAGGATGGAGCGACGGAAAAGTGCGATTGCGTGCGGCCATGTGTAGTGACGGAAAAGTGCGATCGCGTGCGGCTATGTGTAGTTCAACCATTACCTACTCTTACGTATATAGTTACTAAATTTTTCATACATAATTGTTATGAGAAAATTTAAACTTAATATTGAAATATCTTCAACTTGCCATTCAAAAACATTCCCGATAACTTATTGCACTTAGGTAATCAAAAAAACAATATTGCATGAGTCGGTTCACTTCTAATGAATCACGTAGAGTTATGCATGTATGTAGATATGAATAGGTAATGCTGAATAGTAAATCAACGTCAACCAAGGTTGTATCACACTTTGTGAATGTCGCAGTGAGACATTTGTATCTTCTTGAAATGACTAGGCGTTTCGCAGAAAGCCTGAGATGGATTTGAAATTTTCAACGAATAGATGCCGACTGCTCTCAAATGGTGAAGGTGAAATGTATACAAGTTGTAAGAAAAAGTTTCATTAACCTTTTAACCACATACTCTACCCAAAAAACTGAACAACTTTAACTATAAAGAAAACGAGAAAAAAAATCTAGGGTTTCATACAAAATCGACTCAAATGTACAAAAAAAACTGCTGTTATACTTCAATACCTACTCGACTCAAACGTATAAAACAGCATTTTTGTTTTGTTTTGACACGTTTGCTCCCATAGCAAAAGTTGTTCAGTTTGATGGGTAGAGTACCAATGTGGTTTATAGGTTAATGATACTTTTGCTTACGCGTATAGGTTAACAATGGTAAATGGTGAGCTTTACTGTAGCTTTACTGTTTTTGTGAGTTGTACTGCACGCTTAAAAACATAGTTCGTAGTTATAATAAAATATCCCAAACCTAAAGAATTCAAACAATATTCACAATACATTTGGGTACGCAGTGTACTTTGTTATGACTAATAATAGTTCAGATTTACAAAGGCTTCCAGCACTTCCTCTAGCAGCATATTTTACAAGTGGAATGAGTTTCAGTGAGGTGATTCATAAACCAACTCTAAGTGGCCCTCTGCTCGGACCTCACGGAACGAAATAACAAGCTGTACACGGATGCTTTCAGAACCTGGGGCGTATTCGCCTACATAAATAAGGGCAAAATTGGTTAGTGCTAAGGACTGCCAATGCCAATTTTTACCGCGATTTCAATTTTGGTCCCTTATAGTATGTAGAGTCAGCAGCAAAAAGGCACTTTTACTACGTCGTAGTATAAAGATGTATCCACTTTAGTACTACGCGTAGTACTAAAGTGTATACATCTTTTGCATGGGGATGCATATATCTTTTTGCTGCTGACTGTACCTACTGTAGCCCCGGGACTTTTTAACTACCAAAAAGATTACCGAAATTGTTGTAAGTCACTAAATGACTAATATAAAAACACAAGTCTTACAGATCACAAACCGCCGAAACAAAAAAAAAATAAAAAAATATCGGAAATTTTAAAATTTTGTGGTTACCATTTTTTTCTATGCTGTCATGTTCTTCACCTTAGTTCAATAGCCATTATTTTCGCGATTTGGTTGTTGGTGCCATAGAGAAAGTCGTTCAGTTTGACGGTGTGATTATCCGCAAAAAAAGTGTCAGCATATTATGATAGACCTATACATAAACTAATGATAGTATATACCCTCTCGGGATTGTCAGATTACGTGTGATGTAACTACCAACCGACTTTAAGAGTTCTAATTGCAGCCAGGTTCACTTTTCGTTAGTATGTTCCTTCCAGAAACCGTCAATTTGCTAAAGGTGAGTCCTGCTACAATACAACTGAATTAAAATGATAGTTTGTAGTTATATTGGTAGTTGTACTGTAGTTTCTGACCACCGCGACAGGGATTATAGGCGCATAAGTTTTTGTAAATATTAACTTTTACCCGCGTGGATTTTGGAGAACAGTGCTTTTTAGTCCACCCTTATTACATCCTCTATAGAATTTATATTTCCATGTTTCTATCTTCAATCACGTAATTATTATAGCCCATATTAAAGCCGTGGTGGTCCAGTGGCGAGTAACCTTGCCTGCCATGCAGGAGGCGATGGTTCGATCCCCGTCCAGGCCGACTCTTACCAATGAGTTTTTCGGAATTTATGTACGATTTGTAACACCACTGGCTATTCGGTGAAGGAAAACATCGTGAGGAAACCTGCTTGCTTCAATTTCGAGGCCTGTATTGTACCCACTGTCCATTATAAGTGGCGACGGGCTCACCCCCCGTCACACTGGACAGAGTTTCGGTACTACTTGTGAAAAGTGGATGTTCTGAGGTTTCAGAATATCTCTGACGTGGGGGTCCTCGGGGAATATAGTCATGAGCATATATGCATCGCATACTGTTCAATAAAATATTCTAGCTTAGTAGCCTTGTATACCTGATAGGATAGATTGTATCATCTATTCCATGTCGTAGGCACAGGACGTTTCACTGAACCACTTTGTCTATCAAACTCGGTCTACCAGACGGACTTATCTAAATATTATCCTTGACGTCAACTATATATTTTGTCACTTGCCTCACTATTTCTACAAAACCTGTTCAACTTCCTAAGTAAACAGTGTTTGATACCGAATTCTAACTTATTTACTTTAAAGTATAGTGTTTTTATTAGTTCTAGTTTATGTTGGTAGTACGCATGAGTGTACGCACGGCGACAGATCAACCAGCCCATAGTTCGACCTTATGTCCATGAACATAGAGTTCAACTATGAGTAGGTTGATCTGTCGCCGTGTGTACCTAATCTACTTGGAATAGTAGAAAAGTGTTGTTAAGTAATTTTTAAGACAAGCGTTTAGATTTCGAATATTATTGATTATGGCAGATAGATAAAATCCACACGGATGACATGCCATGTATCAATGAGTTTTACTAACTTATATGTACTGACTGATTGCTCTCAAACGGTGAAGAAAAACATCGTGAGGAAACCTGGAGAAACTGAAGAAGAAATACCGATGCATATGTAAATCCCCTTAAAAATCGGCATTTTAAGGAGGATCCTAATATGACACAGATGGATATAGGTATAGTATTTCTATTCACGAAGATGCTCCTATAAAGAATGACGTATGAAAGGTTTTCAGGTGTTCTGAGGCTTCAGAATATCTCTGACTACCATGCATACATGCATATGCTCACGACTATTATTCCCCGAGAGATATGCTGAAAACTCAAAACATCCACGTTTCAATAGTAGTACCGAAACTTTGTCCAGTGTGATGGCCTGATGGGGTTGAGTGAGCCCGTCGCCCAGTGGGTATGTATAATACATGCCTCGAACTATGGGAAAATTATTGAAAGCGATTGTAAGTTTTTACTTTAAATCAGTAACTAACTGCATATTGAAGCAGCTCATCCCTGCTTTGAGAGGAAATCTGCCTTACTTGAACCACTGAATTAAAAACTAGTTGGAGGTATAGCAAACTTTGATACCACACCAAAACGGAAGACGGCATAACGGAAGATGGAAGTGGGTATAACGGAAGACGGAATAAATTATGACTAAAGGTAAGCGTATATTATGGCGAGCCGTATTGCAGCATTTGCAGCGGAAAATGCGTACTTTTCACACAAGAGCGGGCTGGCATCGATTAATATGTATATTGGCGGGCTGGGTCACAACGCAACGAATTCACGAATGTTTAGTTTGACGTTTGACAATTAAAGAAATTCCATGTTCTCTTCATCCTCTCCACATGCTCGACAGCTGGGATCTAGTGTGGGTATCATTTTGTGCATCATCGTGCCCGTAGCGTAGTGCCCAGTGAGGGCTCCGACGATGGCAGGAGCATTTGAAACACGATTTTTCACATTGCTGATAACTTTCTTAGAGTGTTGTAGACCTGCAAGGCCAGACCACTCCAGCCTATGTGTTTTATCAGCCCAAGTCGATTCGAAAAGCGAGAACGTTTTTATCACACTAAAGAAATTACAGAAATCGTATTACAGAAATCGTATTAGGGTCCTTTTTGACATAGCATACTGATTTGAAATGCTAACAGTGATAAGATAAGCCCATTTCGAATTTTAATTATTTAGTTTAGGATATACAGTCTACTTCAAAGGAAATTAAAATCCTTTGAGGATCGCGCTAAATAAACTGTTTTTGGAACGTGTTTTATTAACCCTTGAACTTCACCTACGCGATATTATTGAACCATACATTGTTTATTTATTGTTATCTTAAACTATTTTCTTTGTCTTGAACTCGGATTGCAAGCGGTTAAAGCCGTGTGGTTTTGCCTTAATTCGGTATGTCAAGTTTTTTTTTGGAGGGCTGAGTCGAAAACCATTTTGAGATATTGTCTCAATAATCATATTTTCTATGTCAGAGATTTTAAAATGAAAGGATTACAGATATTTTTAATAAAATAACGTCGTTTTTCGGTCCGTCCAGTGACGTCACTGGAATACCTGTGAACTCCTTGGTAAACATAAAATCAACATAAAATAACTGACCATTCAGGAAAAAAAAATCATTCACAATGTCAGAATTTGACATTTGATGTTGCCGTATCTGTTTCCAGCATAGAGTTAGAAAGAGGAGGCAGCTTTTAATTTTTTTAAATATAGCAGTATTTAGTTTTTCTCCATGGAGTTCGAATTATTTTCTCTCCACCATTTTTGCACTTAGAGATTACAGATCCAAATAATTTAAAAATTAAATTTATATTGATAAACTCGATGAATCGCAGTAAGGATGAAATAGGTGTCTTAAAATTATGTCTTCTATCCGTAAAAAATATAAAAATGAAGACCAAAAAAAAACTTGACATACCGAATTCAGCCACACCATTTCATTTCGTAGGTGTTGTAAGAGGCTGGACAAAGTTCAAAATAAACCTAATTATTCCTGGTAGTTTCAACGTTTCAAGTTACCCCCATTATTATCAAAGAAACTAAATTAGTCATACCTACTGTTTCCCTCTCTTGGAAGCCTTTGCTCTGCAATAGAATCCAATAAGTTTTCCTTTACACGCATTTACATTCCTAAAAAACGTGACTAAACGTAGGCATTTCGAACCATTATACCACAGATTATACCGTACAAATCAAAACAAAGTTTGAATACCTAAACAAATGAAACAATAACACGACATAGAAAACTAGCAGAAATTGCTGTATAGATCAAGATTAGTCACCAAACAATAGAAGTACGTGCCGCCTCACGAATGGCCTGACTCAGTGCACCGACGCGTGAGTCGAATGCGTTATGCTTACTCTACTTTCTGTGATACATTTTGCAGTTTATCCGAGTACTAAGCGAAAAATCACATCACAAGACGTTAATATTTGTCAACTATTTGTTTTATGTTGCGGATAGCATTTTGTGCTGGCCACATCTTCTAAAAACAGAACACCTGTTGGAACATGGCATGTCATCCGTGCAGTTTCGAATCCGTACCGTCATTATTGAGTGTCCATACCTCTCCGCAACGCGCCAACACCTCCTTTTTTATCCGACGAAAAAACGGAGGAGGTTCTGAAGTCGACGGGTATATTTTTATGTATGACCAGTCAGATTTTTTATTTAAATACAATCAAATACAGGTTGAGGTCAATGTTTTACCGTAGATAAGTATCTTTCATATCTGGCATTCAAAAGTTAAACACAACTCAAACAAAATTGCGACCTGTTTTAATCCATCAGACCGGGAACACACTACTTTAAATTGTATAATGTAGAGATAAATACTTACAATCAACTCAAATAGAAACAGGACCACAATGTAAAATTTTAAACTAATTTCATTGTTATTTTCCTGACCAAACAATGGAAAAGCTGTAATTGCTAATTATTGTCGCAATCAACATGTCAATTAAAACGCTATTATAATTTTATTAACTCGATTCGGACTTGTCTGTTTATTCACACGTTTTTTCTACATTTATAAATGATCTATTTTTTGTTCCTATTTGTAACATTAATTCGGAGTCGTGTTGAAAAGAGAAACGTGACTTTATTAATCGCTGTATAGAAAACATATTACGATTTTCTAGTTTTATGTGAGGTGTTTGAAATTGTTTCCTCTTTTAGCAAGCTAAAGATAACTGCTGAACTGACAGCCAATGGGAAGTCCGCGTTCTAGAATGGGAACCACGAATTGTCAGGCGTAGTGGGACGCCCTGCGGCGCTGGACTTACGACCTGATGAAGGTAGCGGGGCGCAACTGGATAAAGAAATCCGATAACATTTTTAAAGCGCACCTTAGGTACGGACGGTTCAGCAGTGGACACTGACAGGCTGATGACGATGTTCACACGGCGACACATCAAGCTATACAAAACCAACATAAGCTAGCCCCGCGACGTTATACGTGACTGGACCTACGCGCGGTCACCTTATTTTTTTTCTTATAACTTGATGTGTCACCTCATTGGTTTATAGTGCGTCGATTATTTGTTAATTTACTAACATTGTGTTGTCATATACCAATAAATAAATAAAATAATTTGCATACTTTTCAAGAAAATATTATACTTTCGTAAATTTTCGTTATTTAAAATCATAGAGTGACAATACAAAGACTATATAGGGTCCTTCTTAATATCCTGACACTTTTTTAAGGGGATGATCAGACCATCAAACTGAACAACTTTCTCTATAGCACCAACATCGAAATCGTGAAAAAAACAGCCCCTCCATACAAAACTGTAAACCTACTCGAGCCAAATGTATGGGACAGCTGAATATATTTGTGATTTCGATGTTGGTCCCATAAAGAAAGTTGTTCAGTTTGATGGTCTGATCATCGCCTTAAAAAAGTGTCAGCATATTAAGTTGGACCCTGTATAAAAATTACAAACCGACGCTTACGATTTTCTTTTGAAAAGGCTTGTTGTGTACACACGGCGACAAATCAACCTTGCCATAGTTGAAGTATGTCCATGAACATAGATCTCAACTATAAAGTGGATGATCTGCCACCGTGTGTACCTACAGTTCCGTTTTTATTTCATTTTATAATTAATGGACTTCTTGCTTGTGCGTTAGCACCGCATTTCCGCCAATGTCAAGTGGTTTGAGAGAGTATCTATCCAATCTCGAGGATTGTTTTTGAGTAAGAACAACTGAGAAGGATTTTGGAGCCTCGTGGCAGGCTGAAACGCGAACCGCGCGAACACCACGCGAGAGACAAGTGTTCGGGGCAAACCCTGCAACGTGACTCTACATTTCCTTTATTTCCACTAAGTCGTCGATTTCGAGTCAGTGCCAAGTTTGACGACCTTAAAACCTTGAATATGTAACAAAGCCCCTGTCCGTGACACTTCACTAATGACTTTGTTAATCACTCTGTTACCTTAACTACTGTTTTGAGTTAACGATTCAAAACAATTTGACTTAAGAATAAAGGTTAATGACCATAGAAAAAAATTAAATATTGAATGTTCTGGAATTAATGTCTAACCTGACTTTGTTTTATATAGGTACCTACTTACCTACACAAGGTATTACAAAAATACAAATAAACATTTAAGGGGGTGGTTTAGACCATCAAACTGAACAACTTTCACTATGGGACCAATATCGAAATCGCGAAAAAAAATATTGATGTTCTGTACTCTACAAATCGACTAGAGCTAAAATTGTAGGTATGGGATATCCGTTTTTTTTTCGCGATTTCGATGTTGGTCTTATAGAGAAAGTTGTTCAGTTTGACGGTCTAAACAACCCCCTTAAGAGTTTTAAAAATGTATTCTTACTATGAAACACCCTGTATAGGGTGTAAGGAAAAGTATTATTAATCTTTAAACCACATACTCTACCCATCAAACTGAACAACTTTTACTATGGGAGCAAACCGATCAGAGCAAAAAAATCTGTTTTCTCATACTAAACTCCAATACGTACAAATGTTTGCAACAGCTGATTTTCTTTTGCTCTGATCGGTTTGCTCCCATAGTAAAAGTTGTTCAGTTGGATGGGTAGAGTATGAGGTTTAAAATTAAATGAGACTTTTTCTTACATCCTGTATAATATTTCAGAATTAAAATTATGTAAGAATCTTGGATGATTGAGTTTTCAAAATATCTCTGACTATCCCCGGGGAATGTAGTCTTGAGCATAATTGATTAATATATACTCTTGCAGGCATTGCTTAGCATAGTTTAGTTGGCATGGGCTTGCATAGTTTAAAATTCCTGTAATATGAAAATTTAAATGATATTTATATAATGCATGATATTACAAAACTTTACACCAATTTTTTTTTACTAAAGTCAAAACAATTTTTACCTTCTATCTTGCCACTAGTAGATCAATCTCTTAGACGGGTGTTACACAATCAGTCCCGCGTCAGTCTGGTTAAACTGACGTCAGATTGATCGTCTAACCCAATCTTCTTCTTTATCGTGTGGGCAAGCCCTGGTGTCAGAGTTTATTCAAACCGCCTTACGGCCTCTGACGTGGTCTTTTATGTAACGACTTCTACTATCAGAGTTAGTAGCCGGGACCAACGGCTTAACATGCCATCCGAAGCACGGAATCATCTTTCTTAATCAGGTGGATTCAGCCTGTAATGACCTAACCAACTGGGGAAAAACACACAAAGTGACATATAACTAGGTGTCCCCCGTGGGAATCGAATCCACAACCTCAGTGTCAAGAGCTCAATGCTCTTAACCATTAGACCATGGAGGCAGACCCACCCAGGCTGACTCACTGATTACTTAATAGACCCAGACTGATGAATTTTTAAATATTTAAATCATTTGAGCCTGCCGTGACCAGACTGACGTGAGACTGAGAGCAATACTAAAAGTTTGTCGTAGGTATAATAATTTCATGGTTCCAAATTATGTATGGATATTTAATGGGCCTTTAGTTTATTTCACAAATTTAAAAACAACATACTTTTTGTACTAAGTCTTAATATTATAATCACATTTATCCTACCAACGATATCAATGTACTAACTATGTCTATGTGTGCTACCATTTATGTCATAATGAACTGTTAATAAGTCGAATAGGTACGTCATACCGAAAAATATAATAAAGTCGCCAAAAGTATTTAAACAGATGTTTAATAGTGTTTTGTATAACACCAGCGAACTCAATGAATCTTATCATATTTAGGAAAATTCATATATAAGGTACGTAGCCGTAAACAAGGCAAAGTAACAAAGGCAATACATCCAATACATACATTAATCTTAACATAATCGTTTGCTTAACTACACTTTGATACGAAATGCGTAAGTAACATTTTAGAAAAATAATTATATCAGATTCAGATTCATTCAGAAGTTCACTTTTTTGTCGGTTTGTTCCAATAATTGAATATTACATACATTATTCATAAAATAAAACGTGTTCTAAGGTCATACAAATTTGGCAAGTCAAGTCTGAAATGGTCTGGATTGTTCTTTTTCTACATTGTTGTAGCAATGTTTCTGACGACCCTGGAAGGGATTACGATTGTGAATATAGGTATGTATGTATGTTCTTTTTGCTAAGTACCTACCTATTAATTTAAAAACATTCTCCATGATAGGGTTCCTTAGTCATTATATGAAAAACTTATCTTGACATAGCTTACATTACTTAAAGAATCTTCAAAAGCAATCAATAGCGCGATATAATATCGTCCAGCGCCATATTATATCGAATCACACCAAGTTTGACGCTTGTATGTAGGTATTACCGTTTTTACGATAGAGAAAAACAAAAAACCTTTGATTTTTTTTTTTTTTTTTGTAACCTGTTTTGTCCCACTGCTGGGCAAAGGTCTCCCCTAAACTCTTCCACGTCTCTCTATTTGCTGCTACATCCCGCCACTCATTGCAGTAGGCATCTAGCTCGTCTCGCCACCTTTTTCATAACACTATAAAAAAGTATTTTTTTTATTATTTCTTAGCAGATCCAAAAAATACCTACCTAATACGGATTCTTTGAAAAATTCAACTCGCTATCTATTAAGAATCAAAAGATACAGCCCTTTATAGCTAGGACGGACGGACAGCGTACGCTTACGAATAGGAGCCCGTTTCCACCGTTTGCTTTCGGAACCCTAAAAACGTTCAGTCAAGCATTGCTCCGACCGACGGCTACTCAAACATTTTATCTCCTTCGCCACCTGAAAGTGACGTTTAGCCAAAAAGCTTTTACTGCCAGCTGTAAAACATCAATTTCCTTTTATACCTATAAAATGAGAGCGTGAACAGAAACTTTAATTTTCTTGTCGAATGTCAATATCAGTGAGCGAAGAAGTCTTAAAATAACCAGCAAAGTGAGATTGAAACTGTTCAGGAGTGCGATTTTTGAATCTCATTCGGTGAGCTCAGCAGTTGAAAATGTCAAAAGATACGCATCTTTAAACTGTTGATTTGACTTTCAAAAATCATACATCAGGTGTGCGATATTTGGAAGTCGAATCAGCAGTAGAAAGATGCATATCTCCATAGTAATTTTGACATTCACAACTGCTGAGCTCACCGAATGAGATTCAAAAATCGCACTCCTGGTCTGTGCCGTGCAGTGGGACGTATAATATAGGGTGTACAATTATGGTAGGTACCTTCTTAATTATGCCATCGGTTTTTCAAGGCGTTGATCAGTCCATCAAACTAAAAAATTGTCTCTAATCCCTTAGAGAAACATGTTTCCTCCCTGGATAATGACAATATAGTAAAAAAAAAATTACCATGTTACCTCTGCTATGTTAGGGACATAGCAGAGGTAACACGGTAATTTTTTTCTTGCTTTTTTGCATACATTAATGTAGTGTAAGAACTTTCGAAAGTTACCAATTTTACCGCCCGTTTTCAGACATCCAGTAAACTTTGACAAATTTAATATGTATAAAAGAAAAACATACAGGCATAGGCAAAGCCTTTCTCAATTACCTCTCAGAAACCGGGGAATACGAAATGCTGATTTCTACCATTTTATGTAGCTAAAATCATTCCGAGTTGCAGCTGTCTCTTTCGCACTCTAGTCGGCGGGATGTGTGAAAAGGGTGGATCGGACAAATACGTCTACAGTCGGAAAAGTTACTTATTCTTCAAAGTGACAATTTTAATAAACTATGCAATACCTACTTATAATATTGATCTCTTTAACTCTAGCGTCGCGTCGAGTCGACAAGGAGGTTGTTAAGTCGTGATTTCTTTACTGATGAAGTGTAGGGGTTATTGTTAGACTAAAGTCTTTTCTTTTCTTTTCTTTTTTTTGCAATGCTTTGTGTTTAACTTAAGTTTTACAGGTATATCTACCTGTAGGCTGACATGTCTGCTGACTTATGTGCGTTTTTTAAACATTGTTAACCATTTTTTTCTTCTCGACTATTCCTGTATCTATCAGTGAAAACCTGTTATTGGCTTTCTGCTTTATACTCTTGTGACTAATGTATTGTTTTGCTGTTGGTTTTCCAATAAAACAATTAAATTAATAAATTCAATTTCTTCGAGAACCCGTCTATCCCCTTAATTTAGGTAAGTAGGTACATCTAATTCCGAAAGCAAAATAGAATAACGTCAACACGTCAAAACTGTCTGTCACTGTCAGTTAAAGCCCAATAAATCGGTTTCCAATTATATCTTCGGCGCTTCAGTGTTTCGGACATTAAATATGCATCGGTCCGTCGAGCCGTTTGGTCGATTTGATACAAATTTCCGTTCGACCGGTGTTTTTGCTCGACATCCGCAGTCGCACCATGGGAGATTGAAAACTAGGTTGTACATTTATTAGCGTGTTAGGGGTTCCTTAGGTTTCTAAGCCCCCCTTGCGCCAACCACGGGTTAGCAATTGTCTCCGGATAAAATAGCTCTCTCAGTTGTTTTTCTATACAAAAAGTCATAGGTTACCAACTTAACCTGGAGTTTATTGCTAACCCAGGTTGGCGCAAGTGGGGCTAAGAATATTAATTTCTGTAGGGAAAATGCCCGTTTGGTTTCACTCAGCGCGGACCCAAAATTAGAAAGAGTATGTAAATTATGCCTATGATAAAAGCCGTGGTGGTCCAGTGGCGAGTGATCTTGCCTGCCGTGCAGGAGGCGATGGTTCGATCCCCGTCCAGGCTGACTCGTACCAATGAGTTCTTCGGAATTTATGTACGATTTGTAACACAACTGGCTTTTCGGTGAAGGAATTTTTTTTTCGCGTTTTGATCCAGTTTGACGGTCTGATCATCCCCTTAAAAAATGTCAACATATTAAGTTGGACCCCATATTAGGTCATGACATCAGGGCGTGGCCTATGATGCTCAGTTCGAAGCGGACCGCCATTCTTTTTGCTCTGAGGGGTTTTGTCAATAAAATACATCTAAATCTTTGAATAAATATAGAGGAAGAAACGGTACGTTCTAATATTGCGTACTCGAAAAACGGATCTCGTACTAACACAGGTACATTATACTCACACAAACTAAGCTTAATATTATACATCAAAAATGAAAGAGACAGCATGACGCAAACAAATGGTGTGCGAGCAGGACGATATAATATGACCTGGACGCGGGTAGCGCCAACACGTGGCCGTGCAGCTTAACTTGTCGCACACTTACGTATCGTATACTCGTATCTCTGTCTCGTTCTGCAAAATGGCGATGAAATATAACGAATCGAGACATTTATTAATAAGAAATATTAAGTTTTCATGTACTTACGAGTCAAACGTAATGCCGTGTGATTTGTTTTTTCAAACGAATGATTTTTGCAAGGATTAAACGCACACGAAGGCATTGTGGTACCTTTATTCCACCGAAACATAAAAAAAGATTTCACTCACGCGCGCGTGTCATCCAAATGCCGGTCGGATAGCGACTGAGTCGGGTAGGTCACGGGGGACTCGCTTTATACGGTCCATGCGCTGGAGGCTAGTACCATATCTTCTCTTTTAGTTATATCAATGATCTAAATCGATGAAGTGCGCTGTTTCTGGATTCGATTCGATTGTAGGAGTGGAACCTGCACACCTGTCATGTCTCTCGTTCTTGCAATTTGGAAACTTTTATTTCGATAGAAATATGTATTGCTTTGCGACACCTCAGCCCTTTTCTTTCCTTCATGCTCTGTAGTGTAGGTCTTAAGAGCATATTATTCCGAGAGCGAAAATGCGCGCTGCATACAAACGTACTATGGTGATATTTTCAATACTAACCAATTAAAGTCAATGAAATTTTGCAGAAACAATCTAGAAACAAATCTCTATGCTTCTATAGGATCAGATTTTCGTTAAAATATATAGTATCAAATCAATGCTAGGATTAATTTAAGGTTTGTATGGAAATCTTTTAGGCACTGTAACTTGAAAACTATACATTTTAACGAAAATCTGACTCCATACAAGCATAGAAATTTGTTTCTAGATTGTTTCTGCAAAATTTCATTGACTTTAATTGGTTAGTATTGAAAATATCACCATAGTACGTTTGTATGGAGCGCGCTCCGAATAATATACCCTTAAGAATCCGGGACAATTCTGCGTCCCGAAGCTTTCCTCTGGACGGAGGACCGGAAAACAGAACAGTCT
Organism: Agonopterix heracliana; assembly: GCA_963693445.1. Lineage (NCBI taxonomy): Eukaryota > Metazoa > Arthropoda > Insecta > Lepidoptera > Depressariidae > Agonopterix > Agonopterix heracliana. Next base: position 20,631,587 of record OY856311.1, read on the forward strand.
CGTTTAAATTGGAATGGAACGATAGCCGTATTACACATATTTGTAGGTACATCAAGGACAGCTAAAATAATAGTGCTCTCTAACTAAAACAATGAACATGACTAACTAAAACAAAGAATGAACTTGAAGAAGGAAGACGTCAAAAACAATTTATTGAAATTTTAAATAACCAATGTTCAATAGGCAGAATCAGCCTAGCAACGCAGTTGAAAGGCTATGTCAGCTGCTTATCGTATCAGATGAAAGGTCGCTAAAATCAGACAAGGAATGTGTTTTAATACAAATTGTGAACAACCCATTATTTATCATGTTGATCTTGAGATCCGATAGATTAGGGTAATATGCCTCCATTCCATTTATAATAAGTACCTACATTATGTAGTTGCATGTTTAGGTATTGGAAATGCCTTGGAATTATTGTATTCGATATCTTTGTGGCCGGCACTTTCACATTTGGACCAACAATTTATGAATCCTGGATGAAGTCCTTTTATTTGGATTCACTAATTTTACCAGAAGGCCCCTAAAACTATCGATATTCGATTCAGCTATTTTATTCGAAACAATCGCTGCTATAAAACAGATTCGGAGCCGATTGGAAATAAACCGAATTGAGTTGTCGTTCTGTGAACGTAACTTGATATTCTACTGGGCGCTAGATGGCAGTGTTTGTTAATCCAAGTCATTGACTTGCATAGCGATAGACAGGCCCTTTCATAGAAGCAACATGTTCCACTTGAATGCGGTGGGCGCACCCCATTGATTTGATGTTCCCGAGTTCATTCGTCACTATGGCAATGACAGACCACAATGTGTCATTTTGTGTTGTTTTGTGTGACATGTTTTAACGAGCTTGTCTATCGCTAGAGTATATGCCAGTGATCCAAGTTAAATGTTAATATGACAAGGTTTTATTGTTTACAATAAATTAGTTCAATAATTATTATTGTGAATTTAATCTAACCCCTTTGGGTGAGCGCAGACCGTAGGATATAATATGTACATTGAGGCAAAATTGAATTTTAAAGTTTTTTTTTTGTGTTGATGTTTCTTTGTTGAATTTAAATTTTAAAGTGTTATCTCTACTTTAACTTTTAACTCTAAATTCAAATGACCTTCTATTAAAGAAAACAAGTTTGCCAAATAAGACATTTTAGTCTTTGATTAAAATGTGTAAATAAAACGGATGCCAAAAGGTCAATATCACAAACCAGTTTGAAATAAAAATGTGCATGAAACTGTATGGATGCGCAGAGCTTTGCTCCTTTGCTGTAGTGCAATGCCCTTGGGGATCAGAACCGGTGTTTGCAAGGGTCTGGTTCATCGAGGTGTTTTGTTATAAGGCCATAGACCCACCACAAATGCCCATCACTGTAATTCCTGTAAACCACAGTCAAAAGCGGCAACCACAAGTTCAACAAGCCCTATGGATGGCAATCTGTTTTAACCCACCTTCATTGCAAGTAGTTGCAAAAAAATTTATCAAAAAAGATACGAGTAGGAACAATCTATATTCCTCTTGAATCACTCTATCTATTTAAAATAACTGGCCAAGAGCGAGGTGTGTACTCGCACATAGAGGGTTCCAAACCTAATGTTACCGTAAGAAAAGATGAGAACAGTGTTAACGAAAACCGCCGTTGTTCGGAAGGTACAAAGTGGTATAGCGAGCACAACATAAAAAAAGTAAAACGATGTAATAGAAAAATTATGTCATGACAGCTTACAGCCGTTTTAATATTATAATATTAAGTAATTATTTAAAGTTTCAATGTTTCATGAACATAATGTATTGTGACCATGCTCAAAGGACTGGCAATGGTCTCGCTACATGAACACTTACATCGGACAAGTTTGAGTACCTACTGCACGAAAAATTTTACGTAATATTTGGAATTCAATATGATTACTAAGAAAATCCCTGAATATCCCAATTAGAGAATAGGTGGGGAGTATTAATACAAATGTAGGTAAGACATCAATTTTCTTTAACATTTTTCAAGCGTCTGCGTGGGTGATGAATTGTTTCCTGTGAAAGAAAGTGGATGGAATTGCCAAGTATTTTTGTTAACAAATGGGTGGGTACACCTAATACGGTAGAGAGTATATTCCTTGCCTAACACCCTCTAATGACTAAAGCCCGACCAGAAATATAAAAAACCTCGCCATGTTGCGGAAAATCATTGGAACTAATTTTTGTACTTGGAACACTAACATTAAAGGTGACAGTCGATTGCAGCGCCCCCAAACCAGGTTTTTTATATTCCTGGTCAGGCTTCACCACCTGTATTTTAAGTTCACCAAGAAGTTTATGCGTTGCATTCTCATTCAATCATTCATTAGCAATCTTTTTGAACTATGATTCTAGAACATGGATATAAACCATGGATTTAGAACGTAGAAAGAAAAGGTATAGAAGGAAGCACGTGTCTTGTATATTCACATAGCAAATTTGCTCTAGTTAAAAAATGAGATCGCTACTTATTACTGTCCATATCGACGTAACCACTTTTTGTACTACAAAGGCTGTCTGACTCCAGAGCTAGATCTAGCTTCATATAAATTGAAAAGTCATTTTCACCGCCTGTGCGGAAGTTTGGTCTCCTCTCCAGGTGCTTATAGACAATGCCATCTTTCTGTTCTAGAAGTTAAAATGTATTGTAATGAGGCGGGTTATTGACGAACAGAAGAACTAGGTTTATCATTTTATTCATTACTCCAGTTTGTCTTCTCGGTATGAAAGCCTAAAACCAAGAATTTTGATAGTTCAATCATCATGCCTAAAACACTAAAAGGTGCATAAGCTAGCGTAAGCGAAAGTTAATGATCAAGAAGCTTGGAAAGCGTTGATTGAGTATTTTATAGATTCGCAGACTAGAATGGTCATACTGGAAAGGGACGGAGATATGAAAAAAATGTATTAAATCTCGTACCTTAGCCCGACTAAGTTGTATGATTTTGATAGCAATTTCAACTTCATCAGCATCAGCATAGCGTATACGCGTGTCTCGTTTTCGCGATTACTAGTATTTTAATGCCTTTTCGAGTCATTGTATTTCTACGTTGGAAAGGTATTGTCCATGATCAGCAAGGTGGCATTGGTATTGTCTATACATTGGTTTATATCCATGTCTCACAGCTCACAAGAAGGATCTCTTAATTCTAAAGCATAAAGTCCGCATCAATTTAAGATTGTAGTTAGTCTCTTTTCTCTTATGTGATACCTTTAATATTAGAAGGAGATGAAACTTTAGATATTTTGTTTATGCGGCTGTCCACTTTCCACGTTTTTTGACACTTTTTGACATGCTAGTGTATGTAACGTTGTGTAAAGTATTCACTTTTTGTGCCTTTTGTCCCACCACATGACACAAAACATAAAAAAGCAAACTTCAAAAAAAGTGGACCGCCTTGCAAAAGTTATCCTCCCTTTATGCAAGAATAATCTCTTTGATCCATGTCCATGATTCACTACTGACGTATAACTGACGTGTAAAGATTTTATTCCGATTTGTCCTAATCATTATGATGATAAATATTTCATTTGTGAAAATCATTATTTCAATCCATCTTAATAACGTAGCTGTTGATATGGCTTAATATTTTGTTACTTTCCGTAATTATCTTATATTAGGGATTGATACTCTAGATCAACATTCATAAGATCAACATTCAAAATATCAACACCATAAGGTCAACAAATCAAATGATCAACAGTTCAAAATCTCAACACTTCATAATATCAACAGTTCAAATGATCAACAATCAAAAAGTCAACTATGTTAGGATTTTTTCAATAATGAAATACGGTTTGCTGTAAAGTTATAATTTTTCAGTTTCCTGCATTGTGAATCGGACCTCACATCCTGTCTTTAAAGCAAAGTTCAAATGTTCAAATTACTGTTACTTAAACTGTTATTTAAATACAGTTTATTCCCAACGAAATAGTGATTTTTCACAGAAATCTTAAGCCTTGCTATCTCTGGTCTGGATATAGGTACTCTAACTAGCTGTTTACCAAGTTTCACCGACACCGGTAGGTACCGTTCTTGCATGAAACCATACAAATCACAAATCAAAATATCGAAACAATTATTCATTTTGTTCTTTTTTTAATGAGTAGGAATAATTGTAGGGTGTTATAGAATAGATTTAGTGGAATTTAACAGATTTACCGTCTTTTAAAAATGTTTTAAGCAAAAAACAGTGACGAAATATGGCTAAAAACAAAACTTCACAACGCAGTTGATAATTCATCGAAAAACTAGCATTTTTGTTATCTTTTTTCATTTTTATGACTTAAACTGGTGTTAATTTATTGGATTTTATTTAAAATGTAATATATAAAGTTTGTGTCTATGCTCATCAACGAAAAACATCAACTGCAACCCTAAGTTTGTTTGTACTGTATTTTTTCAATTTTCTCAAAAACTATTATCAATACAGACACCGCTATAATTTTCCTACAAAATTCAATAGTTCATCGACATGTAAGAATTATTTCAGATTTTTTGGCTTTATATGTTCGGAGATCAGGGGGGGGGAACCAAAATTTTTCGTGTAGTCGGGCTTATAAATGAATAACTACGCATCACTTAGTAAAACGAACTACCAATACGAAATCTAAGTTCAAAGCCCTTTCAAATGATACCAAACTCGGCTAGATTGGAAAACTTTTTTTTTAAAAGTCATCAGTTTTTGGACCTTAAAAATTTGTAGAAAAATTATTTTCTAAATTTTTAGTCTTGCTTTACGTTTGGGTTAGCATGATTGACCACTATGCCGAATTTCAAGTCGCTAGCTTCTATAGTTGCTGAGAAAAGTGGCTGTGACAGACGGACGGACGGACACGAGAGTTGATCTTATAAGGGTTCCGTTTTTCCTCTTTGAGGTTCGGAACCCTAAAAACCGCATCAAAATCCGTTGCGTAGTTTTAAAGATCTAAGCATACATAGGGACAGACAGACAGCGGGAAGCGACTTTGTTTTATACTATGTATTGATAATAAAAAATTTTATTAATCCACAAAAAAGCCATTGTACATACGGATTTCTTATTAAAATAATGATGCACAACTATTTAAAATAATAGGCAAGGCGTATTGGTAGGTACAAACTGATGCCATGAAAGGCAGGTTCTACCTGCCTGAGCTATTGACATCAGCTATAAGCAATGATATAAACAATGAGAAAAACCTACACCTTTTCTTAGTTTTTTCCTTACTTGAAGCTTCCTCACACGAGTCAAAGAATATAAACTACTCTAACTAACTCGAGTCGAGGACGTCTTTGACTTGTTTTTCATACAAATTATGTCACAAACGTCTTCAGAGTGAGGAAACTACTAATAATAGGGGTGTTAAATCTTGTTTGCTTCCAGAAAAAAAATTGGCCGTCGCAGGACGTCCGGCAGATATAAAACATCGAAATACCGATATCGCGCACTATTTTCGAATTTCGAACTTTGCGCTTCAGGAATGACGAACAAATCGCATCTGTCAAATATCGTGACGGCGTCATGCCATAATTTGTCGTCACGGTATACGAGTTGGTTTTTGGTTGGTTGATGTTTCAAATCAAAAATATCTGAACGCGAGGTAGTTTTCCCCGGTTGCACCAACATCCATGACATTCACAAGGTGCTTACAAATCATACAATTTGGCGTAGAGACGCCCTCTAGCGCTGGACCGTTGACCTAAGAATACTAGCTGGTAGTTTTTTTCGTTTATTTATTTAAGAATCTTACATCTTAGTGGTACAAAATAACATAATTATACACCCAGTATTAACCTAGAACAAAAATAAAGATAGAAAACTTACTCTATAAATAAAAAAACATCCTCTAAACAACTGCTCAATGGCAGGGTGTACAAGAGGCTGGCAGCGTTACCTCTTGGTATGACCAGACTGATACGCTGGCCGAGGTAGCTGCCGGTCTCCCGAGGCCTCGACTGGGGGCGTTAACTTGTCTAAGCTGGGGGCACGCCGATAGTTCTCGCGCCTCCAGCCCCCGCAAGCCCATTGTTTCAACCCCAAACCAGCACAACCCCAATACAACTTGGAAACTGATCCTCCAGAATCGATAAATGGAAAAAGACAGATAACTCGTTTTGAAGTGAAGCTGTCTGCAGGTATACAGATACATAGTAGGTACAACTAGGTACAAAATAAATACAACAATGAATAATGCAAAATTATCAAGATTGGGGATTTTGGTAGGTACCTACATAGTCCGGTGCACCTATACAAGGTGTAAGGAGCATGGGAGTATGGGAGCAAACCTAGTCAGATCATAAAATAGTCAGCCGTTCCATACTCAACTCCAATATCTACTCGACTGAAATGTATGCAACAGCAGATTCTTTTTTGCTCCGATCGGTTTACTCCCATAGTAAAAGTTGATCAGTTTCATGGGTAGTAGAGTATGTGGTTTAAAGGTTAAAGATACTTTTCTTTGCATCCTGTGTATTATAAGCACAGACTTAAAAGAAGAACCAGACGTAATCTCGTGTAATCATGAGTAAATCACCCATTTCTTTTATGTGCGTGCTGTCACGCGGTACATAATGGTAACGGGTTGTAGCACCTGCGCCTAGAGCTAGTGCATCTGTGTGAGTGTAGGTCCCTTGTAGAACAAACGAGATTGTATTACCTTGACTGCTTCACATTTTTTTAGCGCAATATTCGGTCCGTATTTCTTTCAAGTCCGTGATTCTAAGGATCATCTTAAGCATCAGCTTAATACTATCAAACTAAACAACTTTTACTATGAGGCCAACATCTAAATCGCGGAAAAAGTAAGCTGTTCCATACTTTTGGGGTGAGTAGCCGCTGACGTTTTGTACGGAACAGCTAATTTTCTTTCGCGATTTCAAAGTTGGTCCGACAGCGAAAGTCGTTCAGTTTGATTATCTGTACCACTACCATATTTTTACACTATGTGTATAATTCAATTCATGACATAATTCATCACCATTGGTGGTCCAGTGGCGAGTAACCTTGCCTGCCGTGCAGGAGGCGATGGTTCGATCGCCGTCCAAGCCGACTCGTACTAATAATGAGTTTTTCGGAATGTATGTACGATTTGTTACACCACTGGCTTTTCGGTGAAGGAAAACATTGTGAGGAAACCTGCATGCTTCAATTTCGAGGCGTGTATTGTACCCACTGTCCATTATAAGTGGCGACGGGCTCACCCCCCGTCACACTGTACAGAGTTTTGGTACTACTGGTGAAACGTGGATGTTCTGAGGTTTCAGAATATCTCTGACTACCTCCTCGGGGAATATAGTCGTGAGCATATGCTACATAATTCATGCAAAGTATAGGTGGCATAAATAATTACTCCGAATAACGGTCTTATATATCCTTATCAAATAAGTTCTTCATGCTTAATTAAATTTCTCTTGAAATACGATATGCTAGTATAGGAAAGCTTAATTAAATTTTTATCGGCTTTGATCAGCAAGGTACGTTATTCCGTTTTCAAACGTTGTTTACGTCTGCAGCAAGATTGGATGAAATGTTTCATTCATGGAATTGGTTAGACAGACATGGCCCCAATCGTGATTATTTAAAACATTGTAACTCAATCCTTATTCAATTTCAGTTATAATCGCATTGGAATCCAGTTACCATAAAACTACGTTTTGGTTAAACTTGACTTACCTATTTACTTTGACAGCGATAACATCTGATATCTCTCAAACTGCTGTCAGCCCATACCATAATTATGTCCATATGTTGTCATTTAGAATAACATGTCATTCTCGATAGAAGAAGAACTTATTTTCTCTACAAACATTTTTACATAGGATAACATAGTTTCTAGTTGGGTTTAAAATACAAACGTCATTCACAATACATTGGCTCTAGCGTGTCGACAGTCGACAAACACCACTGTCCCACTTCCGATGTTATTGTTAACCAGTAACGGTATAGAGATGCCATGTTTATTTACATGAACTGTATTGACGCATATTCTACTCTAACTGGCTTTAAATCTAACCACTGTTGCACACTTAGTTGCCGCTCATTTCGCCTCACGATCAGAAGCCGTAGCATGCTACACGTGATACGGCTGTATCACGTCTTTTATCTCGTTCGTTCGCGCGTAAATAGAAAGAGAGTGATGGTGTGATAGCGCTGTATCACGGTGGCATGCTACCCATGCAGAAGCCGCAAGCATGCTACACGTTGTACGGCTGCATCACGTCTTTTATCTCGTTCGTTCGCGCGCAAATAGAAAGAGAGCGAACGTCTAGGTGCATTCACACACGATGACGCATTGACGGAGCGGCAGACGTCACTCCGTCATTTGTGAAGCAAGGAGTTGTATGAAACGCAATTGAAACACACACGGTGATGCATTGACGGACCGGGTGTGGTTCTATGGACTGACATCTGCCGCTCCGTCAATGCGTCATCAAATAATGAGCAGTAAGCCTAAAAAAAACGATTAACGGTAAAGATAAAAACAAGCTCCTTTAATCAGCTATAATAACTTTGTTTGAGAAAATTAATACAATTTGAATGTTATTACTTATTAGGTAGGTATCGCAAACGGGGACAAAGAAAAATTACAAAACATACCTACCTATTTGTTGGTTATTGGTTTGGTCCCCGCCTGCAATACCTACCTACCTAATAAGTAACAACATTCAAATTGTATTAATTTGCTCAAACAAAGTTATTATAGCTGATTAAAGGAGCTTGTTTTTATCTTTACGGTTTATAGTTTTATATGCAGTCGGGTTTTTTGTTTTTCTTAATAATTTAGTTTATTTCATACTTTTCAGTCTTGTGTCAAAATGGTAGCATAAAAAAACTATAATATATAATTATATATTTGGAATCTTCTCTTCACCAGCGTTCATTTGATAACCACATTGTAATTTTTTACGAAAAAAATTTGATTCTTCCCCCACTCTTTTTTAATTCGCAGACGCCATATTAAAATAATGTACTCTTTGTCACTCTCACGATTTTCACGAATCTAACGACACCTCTTACGTTAAAATCTATCAAGCCGTTTAGGCTGTAGGGCGTGCCAAAGAAATAGACATACAAACATACATACATACATACATACTTTCATACATACATACGCTCGAAAAACATAACCCTCTTTCTGTCGCAGTCGGGTAATTATTAGGAAAAGGTCCATGTATCAAACAGTCATACTCTCAGATGGTCTGTAGGTATAGCAGAACGTCCATTTCGCAAACTGACTATTTTAAAATGTGTTCACTCATGTTAGACAAAAACAGTAGTTTGTAAAGTGCTTATGTATTTGTTAAAAAATGTTAAATTAAATTCTGATCGTGAGGCGTCTCATACAAATGGGAAAAATGGCCAAGAAGAGGTAAGCTTGTGCGAGTTCATCATCATCTTATTTAAGAGCTACGCTCTTGTCGGTGGAGTATTCGCCACTCTTGTTTGTTTTCCGCTAGTGTCTTGAGTTCCTGGTACGACACGACATCAACCTTTTCCTTCACTTGGGCTAGATAACTCTGTCTGGGTCTTCCTCTGCCTCTTTTCCCCTCTATCTTCCCTTCCAGTATGGTTTTGAAGAAATTGTCGTTTCGTATCAAGTGTCCGATCATTCTTCCTCTCCGGTTTTCAATTGTTTTTAAGATATTTCTCTTTTCTTTAACCATTCTTAATACCTCTTCATTTGTGCGAGTTATATCTTCGTAATTATGTTATTTGAGGCGCGCAATCTAGATTTTCTAAGCTATGTTTCCATAATATAAAATATTACTTTTATTAAAACTGTTTACGCGTGTTCTGCGTCTAAGTTTTGTATGGTATGGACTGAAACCACCTTAAGACGTAATAGTAGGTGGAAATACCTCGGAGGCATCTTTTATTTTTCATTTTACGACTAGATTTGTACCATTTACCGAAACTAAAGTCATACCTCAGTATTTTTGGATAGTTCATCTAGTGAAATCATCAACTGAATACACGATTGGAACTACTTCACTCGATAGAAAATCGTCACAAAGATGACGTATTTTCATGCATTTTTAAACATTTTTCTCGGTTTAGAAGAACTTAAAATAGTTTCCGATTGTTGGTATTTATACTCACATATTCACCGTTAGTTTAACTAGTGCAATCATAAATAAAATCTAGAAAAAGTACTATGGTTAGTTGTTTTTAATCGAAAATACGGCTCACGCACACACTTTTCGGAGCGCTCGGCAATCGCGTTTCTCATAGAAAATATTCGTCGGGACCTATGGCCCCTTAAGCAAAAAACAGAGACGTATTTTTTTTCAAAATCTGTTTTTAAACTCGACGTGTCAACAATGTATTGTTATAAAATGCAGGAAAGAATGTGGTAATTGACAACGTCTTTGAGCTAACAATTTCAGAGATAGCCTTCGAGACTTGACATGACAGCCTATATACCTCTATAGCGAAGTAGTTTTTCCTTTACTACCTAATGCAGGAGAAATGTTGCTCCAAGAAAATTTACATAGACTTTCACAGCGCTTTCTAAATAGGTTAGTCAGTCAGTCTGTTTAGAAAGTAGAATCAACTACAAATAGATAACTAAATGTTTATAATAACTAAGATTACTATTAAACAAAAAATAGGCCAAGAAAAATAAGAACAAAAAAGTTAAACAAAATATCCGAATACCTTAATATTCAAAGTGGCTTTAGTACCACTGCTATGTTATGCTATCTTCTGCAGTGCAAATGCAGCAAAGGCAACAACACTGTTGTTCTTTCATCACAACTGCAAACTTCAGAATTTTCCGTTAAAAAACGTAGTAAAAATAAATCTTTTAATTAACTGAGTCTCCGAGCTCATTTGCCTAATCTACCGCATGCCACTCGGCAAGTCTTAACGATGCACTGGCTGGCTTTAAGCCAAATGCTGCTTATCTCATTCTTGGTCACCTCATTTAGTTTTCGGAGGATAAACTTGTCATTAAAGTGTTAAGAAGTTTGTTACAAAACTTTGCATGTTGCTGGTTCGATGCTCAGATACTTTGTGTAGTCTGCAAAGATAGTTAAAAAACATGAGTCCTTTATTTATATTTTAATAAGGTTCAGAAGGATGTTCGTCAATTTGTTGTTGCCTACCTTACTATCTGAAATGTAAATAAGAAATGAACACGGAATTGAATACCGTTTGCAACAGACACGATAACTAAACTACATTGAATATGAAAACAAACTCGTACCTAATCGACAGTTCTAGATTTTCGAAAAATGGTTTTGTACTCCACTACAGCCTCACTTCGTAACTTAGAAAGAATTGGTGAGGATTGGCATATCATGAGAGCATAATCTCAACCTACTGGATGGTACTGGCCAGCGATCTGTTGGTCGCCCCAGGTATCGCTGAAACGACATAGTAGAGGCTGACCAATACGCATGAGCTTGAATCCACCTACCATAGATTGACATGCCAGATATTAGCTAGAGGGTGCGCAGGATCGGGAAAGTGGTACTCTCTCGTTTCGGATGTTAAAACCCTCTTTGTGTTACTGAGGAGTTGAACAGTTGTGTAGACGTCATAATTATGTTGAGATGTCCGAAGAGATTAGACGGTTCTTACGACAACAATCTTGGCTATATTCTCTCCCCATCAACCCACTTCGATCCCTTGTGGCAAAGAGTGACCTAGTTCCTCTTTGCCTGCTTTACAAAGGAGGCCATCGCAATGGAAGCCAACCATGCTATAATATAAACTGTACATGAATGGCTGTAAAATTTGATTGCAAAGCCATAAGGAAGATATTTTGTGACTGCGTGAAACCGAACAGTTGCGAACAAAGCTGTATGAACGAGGAAGAATTATGTATGTCAGCACCATACATGATGGAAATCTGTTGTAACCTCAATAGCACATTGTTATTGTAAACATCCGCACAAAACAGAACTAGTTTTACAATAGACCGTTTTATCAGGACAAAAGCTTGCATGTTGGGACAACCTGCTTTCGTTTGAACAGATCGGTGATAAACGCATAATGCAGTTTAATTATAATATTATTGTTTTGTTGGATGTCCCACTACATTTATATTATGTAATGTTATGTTTTTTTCCAAACGTAGGGCTTGGAAAAACTTGTAAACTTTTTATCAGTTAGCCTTGAATTGAGTGCTGTAGCATTACCATTGCCATGATCGCCAATGATTTCACTACACAGGCCTTTTCTAACTAATACCACATGATTAAATATTCGTATACTCTTAAAAATGCAGATAGATACTGTACATCAGGAGTTTATCCATTCTAGAAATCTAGTGCGGAAGCAAGTTAGTGATCAACTCTTCAATCAGCAACGTTGGTATCAAAAAGAATGGACATCATTTCATTTAATGAATAGGTACACAAATTAGGAAACCATTTGGAGATTATGTGATTCAAAGCTCATATAAAAATTATCACATCTTTGTATCCATTATTTCTAGAATTACTTATTAAGTAGATATATTTTGAAAAATTTTAAAAAGGTTGACTGAATGAAATTAATAGTTTTTATTTAAAATTTCACTGCAGCCAAAGTATTAATAGCCATTCCTATGTTTTTTATTTAAATTTCAAATGTAAATTAATGATAAATGTCGATCCAAAATGAAATCGGAAAATACGTATTATTCTTTCATCCATTTTTTTATATTTTTCAATAAAAACAGGTGATTTAAAACATGACATGTCCAATGGCAAAATATGCCACCTACTCTCATTCAGATGTTTTTTTTTCTTACCTCTATCTTAATTTAATAAAATAATTACAGATTCCAGTACAGTTTACCCGCTCGATGTAACGTACTTCATTCACTCGTTCTGTGAATGGGCGTTGCTTTTGATCCCATACAAGAGTTACAGCGGAAGACCAATATTATTCTTGCTGACTATACAGTTATGTGTCATACAGTAATGGAATTGATTTCTTTACAACCTGTTTGTTTTTTCTTGTTTCTGTCGTAAAAAGATACTGTATCCCGTCGCTTCCTTACAAAAACAAGTGTTTTTTTTTTGTCGAAAGGGTCAATGTACTTCATACGGTTACGTTGAAACTGCAACGTTCCATAAAAGTCAGATGCATTTGCATACGCATTGTGAGCATGAAGGGAGAACCGAGACTGCACCTATGTACGGATAGTAGAAAAAATTTACTGCAGCCTCTGGCAGTAATTCGCAATATTGACACCCCGAACGCTCAGTCTACTAAATCAAGAGTTGTCGCGGTTTCGAATTCCGCAAGGGTCAAATATTTTTATGGTGAATACGATTATTTGTGTAATATACCGCAGGCAACGTATATGTATATTGTATATGTATATACAAAAGTGGTTAGTTGTTATAATACGGCTACGACGAAGTTATATAAGTCAAGAGTAGCTAATTAGTCATACAAGGCGATTTTAAATCGCCATCCCTGACATTGAATGTCAGTTATGGTTCATATCATCAAACTGAACAACTTCTGCTGTGGGAGCAAACCTGAAATCGCAATAAAGAATCGACTGAAATGTACAATGGTACAGCAGATTGTTATTGTTTGTGATTTTGATGAACCTGAAATCGGCTCCCATAGTAAAAGTTGTTCAGTTTGATGTTAGAACCACCCCTAAAAACTTTGAAAGTGATAAATGTTAGCAACTGTTAGTTTATGTAGTTTAAATGATATGAATTCCGTTTAGCTCTAAAGTGTTAGAAAAAATGTGTTCATGTTCATATTCGTTCGTGTATCATAAATCGTACCAGGATTTTAAAGTAGACTATTGTAAGTGATGATGATGAGTTATGTTTTGGTTTTAGATGCTTTTATCGGCTTCGAAATTGTAACTTTTTTGTCAACCGTACTATCTACAAAACTGTCGCAAAGTTTGGAAAGTTTAATACGGCGTAAAAATTTAGTGCCAATATATTTAAGTCGAAGGTAAACAGTTTTGTATTTACGGCATTTGAATATTTTCAAAAATACAAGCTCCGTTCAAAATTGTGTTTGCGGTAGCGAATTTATGCGCGAGATTTTGCATTTTTTCATTCAATTTCCTGTACGGAAAATTTCAAGCTACCATCAGTGCGATTTTTGAAAATCATACGAGCGGTTCGGCAGTAGAAAGATGCATAATCTCCATAGTAATTCTGACATTTTCTACTGCCGAACCGCTCGTATGATTTTCAAAAATCGCACTGCATGTCCGAATCCTCGCATAGCTTTGATGGAAGGAAACTCATCGGTTCACAGCTCCACTACGCATCCTCGCACAGTTCTGGTGGAAAAGCACCCCGAAGATCTTGTTATAAATTCTCATCGATTTCGGCTACCTTTTATTTTTTATTTTCCATTTACGATGTCCCCAGATGGACAATTTCAACCATAAATTATTTCCAATAAGCTGCTTAAGTTGCAGACCCTACAAGTACTATACAGTACTTGATTCCTGCTAGAAACGGTTTGTTCAACAATACCGGTTTGCTTGCGCTCGGTGAAATGGCCCGCTGTGGTATCATCCACGTACTATTAGCAACTGATGCTGTCGACTTAGCAAGTATAGGTTTTGCGAACATTTCACCAAACGGGGTGCTTTTCCACCAGAACTGTGCGATGATGCGTAGCGGAACTGTGAAACGATGTGTTTCCTTCCATCAAAGCTATGCGAGGATTCGGACATGGTAGCTTGAATTTTGACACAATATTTAATAAGTAGGCTTCAAGCATTATCTAGGCTTCAAGTTCCTTTCCTAAATTGAATAAATCTAAAACAGTCAGCACAAGCTTCGTCAATCTTATTATAATATTATAACAACCGGTAATCAGCAACATGCTTCGTCAAAACCTTAAATAAACAGTTAGAGATCCGCAACATGCCTCGTCAACATACCAAACTATAATCCACCTCACGCTTCGTCATCAATGAAACAAAAACCAACCTAAATGCCATCCGCAACACGGAACGCACCCGGCTCAAAGGAATTCATCACACTAGCAGCATTCCCGCGTTGAATGGCTAGAGAAATCCTCTGGACCAGATACGAACCCAAGCGGGGATCGTTCGGGCTCTCAACAAGCCTCCTGCCCAGCTCTCGCACAAAAGCCTTGGCCTCACATCCCCAAACACCAGACGTTTCCACTGCTAACGGCACAAAGATGTAAAGGGACTCTAACTCTGAGTACTTGACATGCTTGAGCGAAGCCACTTTTTCAGCCGCTGACCCAGCCTCGCGCATTGTACCCGTTAAATGTGATGCCGCGTAAGTACTCACGCACGTAGCGTCCCATAAAAGACAACGGCCTCTCTGCCACGGTATCAGAGTGCGCCCATCAGGCCTCTTCCCGTCCGTGCGGCTTAAACCAGGCAGCTCCAGCACACATGGAACATTGGCGGCAACAAGGGACCTACGAACAACGTCATTAAACGCATGGTGGCGTGGCAACCTTCCGAAGCAACTTCCACAGCTCAGAGCGTTTGAATAAATTATTTGGACTGACTTTGACACAATGCATCCCTCACTTACTGTTTACTTTAGTCTAAGTACCTCACACGCATCCGTCGTGAATATTAAACAACTGGTGGTACGGAACACTAATTGCAGAGTCCCGACTCGCACTTGGCCGGTTTTTAAACATCTAACGATTCAGGTTTCAGAATGGAGTGAGCGAGCGTCGGTGGCGCGTTGCGAAGAGCTATGGAAACTCAATCTTGGGTCCGGGTTCTAATCCGCACGGATTACATGCCCTGCTCTCAACAGGGGAAGGAAATCATCGTGAGGAAACCTGCATAAGCTGAAGAAGAAATTTTGATGCGTATGTGATGAAAAAAATCAGCTTTTGCAAATATTTGAGTCGAGTAGATGAGAGTTTAGTATGGGACAGCAGATTTTTTTGTTGCTCTGATCGGTTTGCTCCCATAGTAAAAGTTGTTCTGTTGTAGGTATGTGGTTCAAAGGTTAATGATACTTTTCTTTACACTCTGTATAGGCTGTGATGATGATGGAATGAAGTGTCAAGTGGTAGAAAGATGATGATGATGATGCGCATGATAATGTTCGTTACCAACTAAGTTTGTTTTTAAACCTCGTAAGCATTTGTTATGCGGTGCACATAAAATACCAATAACGTTAATCGTTCCATACAAAACGGTCAAATCATGGTCGAACGTTGAATGCATGCGATTACTTTACATTTGTATTGTTTACAGCTGGGCGATTCCGCTATAGACGACTGTCGTCATCAATTTTCAAATAAAATTTTTGTTACTTTTGTTGAACTATAAAGAAAATTATTTAATCCTAAAAATAAAACGACTGTTTTGGACCTAAGATCATATTGAAATATGTAGTGTTCTTAGAAACATGGTTTTGTAACAACTGAAACTTGATGTTGGGTGCAACATGGAATTTTTCGACTTCCTCAGAAGGTTGACTCCTGATGGATGATGTCAACGGCCCGTGGAAACTACGACAGATAGGGTTGTGGACCTTAAACAAATGTATAGAGGACCTTGGTCAGATTTGATTAGCGGTAAAAAAATCCAAGATAGCTGCCATGGAAATTTCAAACGCCAAAGCAGCCTTTAAAGGTTCACCGAATCAGCTGAAAATTTGTATCCGGGGATTTTTCCGGGTCGCTGATTAAGAATATGAAATCATTTTCTTTTTATCTTCAACTTTCATAATTTTTAAAATGCTTTTCCTATGAGACAAATACTACTGGTTTTGTAGGAAATTTTATCAGGTTTAATTTGCAGCTATAATCTTTTTCTATACAACTTATAGACTTCGAGATGTAAGCAAAAAACCAAAAAATGGGATGGTTTTTCGAGTGCTGCAAAGTTAGCACAGGTCTTACGAAGCTGCAAACTTGGATATACGCTACTGGTAGTAGTGGTCCTAACAATATATTAAAAAATCAGAACTAGACGTTAGTTTGCGATTTTAATGTTCGATATGATGGCCTATCTATGCAGAAGATTTTTTTAAAAATTACATCCACAATTGCTTCGATCCAATCATAATACCAAAACGGAAATCACATGCAAATCGATTGTTTTAAATATAAACAAAAACAGAAGCATCTACAAAAAAAACAGTTCTTTGATTTCACGCTTTTTGCATGATTTAACATCTATTCAAGCGAAGCAAAACAATTAAACTGATTGATTCAAGTTCAAAGCCTAGTTTTCGGCTTTAATAGGAGATAGCCTATTGAATTTTCAATTGATATCTAATAAATTATCTGTTATATTCCAGATATTTCTCTAAACAATAACAAATTTCGACCATTGAAGCCTACAGAATGTTTGAAACAGTGACTAGTATGAACTTAAAATGGTTTGAAACGCCCATTGTCTCAGAACAATTCACATCTGTATTCATTACCGCATCTTCCATTATACCTCGTTATGTACTTAACGTGTAGAGATTAAACAATAGCTGGATATAGGTACCTTCCTTTGCGTTTATAAATAAGGATGTGAAATAAGTATGATCAGGATCACCGACAAAGGAAAGGGACAAAGAGTTTTTTTTCTTAAAACTAAAATCTAACTATTCGAAATAACCACAACATGCTGTCGCTTCTGGCCATAACCAGACCAAAAGTTTACTTTACCGCGTTGCACAGCTAAAAAAAACATTTTGGAAGCTTTAAATGCTTAGAGACCTGGCTATACGTATACCTTTAAATACGGTACCTCTTAACACAGCCCAATAATTGCTTGTTTTTTTTTTTCTCTTTTAGTAAAACACTTCACGAGAAAACAGGATAAACAGTCACATAGAAAAACAAGACACAGTCTTTATAAAAAATATTTATTACAAATACTGCTTAATAAAACCTTAAATCTATATCACTTTATAGGGGAATTTCGTTACCGTGTGGAATAACGTTGTCTTTCTCTGTAATTTCTTCGCGGTCGGATGGCGTCGTCGGTTCTTTTCGGTCATCTTCGTTCGAAGAAAATCCTGTCGTTGGCTGCGATGTCGTCCTATCGATATAAGTGGTCGTTTCTTTCTGGTAAGGTGCACCAGTTTCGACAATCGGGACATCTCTGTCCACATCCTTGGCTTTGTTCCCAGCTCCGTTCAAAGGTGCATTGACGAGCAGGAATCCATCAGTTGTGTATTCCGCTGAAACGTCAGATCCACTGGAGTTTGTTGGTAAAGTGTAGGTGTGGAAGAACTGACTGGCGAATATGTCGTGGTCGTCTTGTTTGGCTTCGTGCGATCCTTGCACCAGAATGAAGTCACCTTTGATTTTGACCTTTAGCTCATCTTTCTTGTAATCCTTGACGTTTACAACAACTTGGAACATGTTGTTGTCCGAGATAATCTTTGGTCCGATTTCACCGAAGCTGGGTAGTAACCTCCACAGTGGAGCGAACAGGTTTCCGAATAAGGGGAAGCTGAACCATGGGGCGTCTTCGAAGTCATCGTCGTTGATTGTTGTGATCGGATTTGGGAGTGAGGGTTTTTCCGAAGGTTTGTCTGCAGGTAAGGCTGCAACTGCTGCCACAAAGGCGCAGACCGCTAGGAATCGCGGCGAAAACATTTTTTTCACTGTTCACGTGTTGTCACACTGGTTGTGTTGTAATAACTGAGGCCGGCGCGGGAACCGGAGGCTATATAGAAGAGGCGGGGGGCGCGGGGTGCGTGTGCGCATCGCCGGCCGCGCTGACGGCATCGCTAGAGTTGCTAACGTAGAGGTGTAATTAGGTGGGAAATGCGTTTGTTATTTGTTTTGGCCTCTGAGAGGATGTTGATGTTCGTTTGTTTAAGAAAGTCGTGTTTCCGCCATAGGTAAGAGTGTGGACGATGGAAGGGGATAGAAATTTCTTTGTTTAAATTTTTATTCCAATTTGTTTTTAATGAAAAGTATATCTGAACGATTTAGGGAAATGATACCTAGATGAATTCAGGTAATAATTTTGAGGTTGAGCCAAAATTTTAATCTATTAAGTAACAAAGAATTCAACAGGCTAATCAGATAAGTCTAGAAGCTGATTGATACATTTGGTATTTGATTCTGTGAGAAATGTAAACATTTCTAAAGAGCTGCTGGTCAAATGTCTGGTCCATGATTTTGATTTTAAAGTTTTATACAGGGGTTTTCTTCATACTTTTCCTTACACCCCGTATAATGCTGAATGTTTTTAATGGGGATACTCAGACCGTCGGCATCAAACTTTCTCAATGAGACCAGCGTCGAAATCGAGAAAAAAATCAACTGTTCCATACTGTTTCATACAAAATGTGTTGCGTCGTATATACGCGCCCTGTCTTTATATTTTGCGTCACGCGCGACGCTTCTATACATATTGTATGAAAGGGACGCGGAAGAGACATTGTTTCGCCCCGTCGTCTGCGTCTTTCGTATTTTCTGTGTTTCTGATTATCATTTGCCATAATTTGATGATTGCATGTATAGAGCTCGGTGGCGCGTTGCGGAGAGGTATGGACAGAGGTATTGGTATCATGAGGTCCGGGTTCGAATCCGAATGGACAACATGCCACGTACCAATGAGTTTTTCTAACGTACGTATTACCGACTGCTCTCAAACGGTGAAGGAGAACAGCGTGAGGAAACCTGCATATGCAGAAGATGAAATTCTGATGCATATATTGTGAAGTTTACCAATCCGCATTGGGCACGCGTGGTGGACTAACGCCCAAACACCCTCATAGGCCTGTGCCCTGCAGTGGGACGTATATAGGCTGATGATGATGATGTATTCACCGAAAAAAAATAAGCAGCCCTATTCAGCCGCCTTGAACGTAACAATTATAAAGTAACCCTTCTGCATAAACAATAACAAAATAATCTTTGGCACAAATTACGTATGACCTTGAAAGGCCAGCTTCTAGACTTATCTCGATGCAAAATTAGCTTATTTTTCTCTATCACGATCTGAATCATTATTATGGTTAGGTTACGTGAGATTCTGTAAACTTAGATTTCTTATACAATAGCGGTTTGAGATAACATTTGAGGTTGAACTGATTTGTTTGCAGTTTTACGTGCACTTTGAAAACATTCCTGAACGTAGTGTTTCTGATGAAATGTATTAAACTTATAACATTTTTTGTAAAAAGTATACGGTGTTTAAGGAAAAGTATAATTTTCATTTACTCGTATATCACAATATGATCAAACGTACACAAATCCATTGACTCAAGGTTTTGTTAAATCGCATAAAAAAAAATATAATTAAAAATATTACGTCATCAATCCATGCGTCTAAAGACTGAAAAAAGCGAACAATCTGAAATTTTTCATTCTGTTACATACCTACCTGAAGATTTTACTAATGAATAAAAACATAAAATAGTAAACATTATACGGGGTGAAATTTACTTCATTAGCATCCTTTTAAACTATGAGTCTACCCAAACTGAACAACGTTTAGGTACAGTCAGCATCAAAAGTATCTAGGCATGTTAAGTCTTCATAAATATCTGGACAACTTTACGATAGCAAACCTTATTTCAACTCGCAAAGAAATCTAATTAATTTATCTGTCATGTTATTATTTGTTAAGTTAAAAACAAATGGTATCTAGTAGGAAATAGGGTTTATTTTCGTGTAATTGTTCAGATGTTTTTGAACACCGGAGATGCTTAGATACTTTTGATGCTGACTGTACCTACTACGGAAGCAAACAATAGGAACATAAAAAAATCAGCTGTTGCAGCATACATTTCAGTCGAGTAGGCATTTCAATTTGCAGTTTGATATGGAACAGCTAAATTTTTAGTAGACTTAGTTTAAAAGGATTCTAATGATTAAATTTCACTCTGTATTAAAATTTATCCGATTAAAAAAAACGTGGTTCAATGGATTGTACACTAAATGTGGTTTATAGGTAAATTTTACTTTTCCTTACGCCCTGTATTATGAATAATATTTTCGCTTACCGAATAAAACGGCATCACAGTATCAAATCGAACAATCATTAATTCAGTAGTTGATAAAAAATTCATAATAGAACTTTGCTTTCATTATTAATTATATTGCCGTATTTAGTCCAGAGCAATAATTATCTGGGTTCATAACACAAATGAAGGTGTTCATTTTACGATGTTAATAAATGCATGACGTTTTTGAATTGCATCCTGTTCATTCTAGTTACATAATATTCAGATATAAAATATTTTATAATATCAATGATCGGCATCGTCATCATCATCATCCTATTTACACTCTATCCTACTGCAGGACACACGCCTACCCTCAGGGAAGGTTATGGGCGTTCGTCCACTATGCATGTCCCATGGTAGACTTCACACGCATCGGAATTTCTTCTTATAATATACAGGTTTCCTCTAGATGTTTTCTTTCACCGATCGAGAACAGTCGGTATTACTACATACATACACAAGAACAAATTTACAACCGATGTAATCTTTCCTGGGATGGACAGAGTTTAGTTAGGCACTGCTTGTGAAATGAGAATTAGGTAACTGCATATGGTATACCTACTGGTTTTTTTACGTGACTTCATTTCGGTAAAGAATTAATTTCAAAGTTTATTTTTGTTTTAAAGAGCGTATCATATCAGTAACATCCCATTTTACGCTAGGGTTGAAAGTATTACTTAGTATACCTACCTATACACCGCCTACATCCTCTAATAATACAGGGTGTAAAATAAATGAGTTGAATATCGAACAGGGTGCTTCAGACCATCAAACTGAGCCACTTTCACTATGGAAAAAGAACGAAATCGGGAAGAAAAATCTGTTGTTACATATAAACTGTCAATCGACCTACTCCTAAAACAGCCTTATTTTTCACCTTTTCAAAGTTAATCCCATAGTAAAAGGCGAAAATGTTAAATTTGATGGCAAGTATGTAACGCATTTAAGTACACCCTGTTTATTACAGAATTTCGATATTGTGGAAAGATGTTCAGTTTGACGGTCTAAAGTCTAAACAACCCCCTTAAGAGTTTTAAATATTTATTGTTACTTATGAAACATCCTGTATAATTATTATCCTCCCTAAGCACAAGAAGTTTGCTAATGACAAGAACAAGTTAACAAACGAGTACAAACTACAGCTTTGATATCCGATAGTTTTGAGCACTTTAGATATGAGGAAATAGCTTTAGATTGGATAGAAGCTAAACTACTATGTTTATTACAGGGAAATCAGAAGGTTTTTCATTCATGTTAATCAAGGTAAACTAGCTTTTGCTATCCAGTACATTCAAGGAATACGGGGTCCTTCTTAATATGCTGACACTTGTTTAATGGGATGAACCAATGTGTTTAATGTCAGTTGCGCGGAATCCATAGGCCTCCGCACATTGCAGCGATATTATCGAGCGATTTTATCGAGCGATATTATCGACAGCGATATCGTGACACCTTACACACTGCAGCGATTCCGCGATTCGCGTCACGCATGCGCCCCACTACTGAATGTAGTCGAAAGAGTTGCGATAATATCGCGGCAGTGTGTGGGATCGAGCGCGTCCCGATACAAAATGTACTGAGAACAATTATCGCAAAATCGCAGCGATATTATCGCTCAATAATATCGCGGCAGTGTGTAGGATCGCGCGCGTCCCCATACAAAATGTACTGGAAACAATTATCGCAAAATCGCAGCGATATTATCGCTCAATAAAATCACTGCAATGAGCGGAGGCCTTAATTGTGAATCTCGAATAGGCGGAAAAGCGATTGTGCAGAACTTTCTCTATGGGACCAACATCGAAATCGCGAAAAGAAATCAGTTGTCCCATACATTTGACTCGAGTAAGTTTGTTATGATTTGACATGCTTATCGAATGTATTTTAAATAGTCATTTGAATTTTAATTCTTAACACTCAAAGACTTTAATTGGTCTTCGCGTCGTAAGACCAAACAAAATCTTTGTTAACACTGTTATGATCACAAAACTTAAAACCAATTACATATACAAAAGATAATAAATTAATTCCAATGATATCTTATACAAATTGACAATAACCATGCATATTTGCTTATCAAACTTTGCAGATTGAAGCGAGATCGAGATTAATTTCTGAATAACAATCCGAAAGTTTGACCCCCAGGGTTTCGGTCTTCGGATCCATTCTAAATAACAAACAAGACAATCGCGATGTGCCCTAAGATCGAGACAGGGTCGGCTCAAGGGTAATATTTGGTGCCCTGTAAGTAAACCTATCAATTATTGTTAGCTACTGGGTGAAACCAAACGACATACTTAGCCAAAAATTCCAGATTTATTTTCGAAATTTTGCTGGCCTTATTCACTAAGTATTTAGTGTAAATTTACACAGGCAGTGGTTGCCAAGTAGTGATTGTAGTATAAAGCTAAAATGCAGCAACTTCTGAAGCAACTAGAAGTTAACCAAGCATTGGATATACAATGTCTCCGAAGACGACGTCAGTAATACGGAGAGAACAGACGCGGAAGGCTGACCTCACCACCATATTGGATTAATCTGCCAGGAAGAGAGAGAGACTCTCTCTCATAGCAACATTTACGTGTGTAGATACATCTAACTGCAATTGTCAGTCTAATATGCCTGCTGAGCATATATTATATTAGTTACCTACAGAAAATTATAATATACCCAGCGACCGTATACCGGAAAGCGCAGCGTGGGTACAAGGTGGACCGACGACCTGGTGAAGGCGGCGGAAACCTGTTGGATGAGGGCAGCACAGGACCGGTCGTTATGGCGATCCTTGGGAGAGGCATATATTATGTCCAGCGGCTGTGATGATGATGATGATGACCCAACTTTATTTCTTTTGAGGCAAATGAATAACATCGATGATTATAATAGGATTCAAGCATTTTAGAACCTTGAGCTTAAGGACATTTTCAAGGGAATCAAAAAACCTTATTACATCCCTGTTGAAAATTAATAATACAGCAAAGTTGGACTAGTTCTGTTTGTCTACCTACGCTTTAATGTAGATTATTTGTTTTGCACTACGTCAACAACCCGAGAAACTCCTTCGATTAGATCCACTGTTTGTGCGAAGAAATATTGGAGTTAGCGCATCGTGATAGAGTTCAATTTAAATTGTTGCTTGATTTATCTGTGCACAGTACCTAAGTAAATGTTAAAGTCTTGTTTCGTGTTTTATTAATTCTTCATTCTCTTGCCCTTTTATTTGGGGTCGACGTACCGGCGCATCGCATCATAATCTTCTATCATCTCTATTAGCCGTCAGCACTCACATTATCTTTTACATACAATACAATCCATCTTTTCTGCGATCTTCATCTCTTACTATACTTACACCACTATTTTAAAATGACCATCTAAAATCTTCTTCTTTTTGTGGTGCCATCTCCTATCGGAGGTTGGCTATCATTAGGGTTATCCGGACCCTGGAGACTGCAGCCCTGAACAGTGAGATGTTGTTCATATCGAACCATTCACACAGGTTTTTAACAAGGACGTCCTTCTTCTACCAGGCATTCGTCTTCCCAAAATTTTCCCCTGCAGAATAATCTGGAGAAGTTGGTATTTATCACTTCTCATAATGTGACCGAGTTACTGTAATTTCCGGGTTTTTATAGTTTTTAGGATTTCTTCTCTCTTATTGGTGAAACGTGGATGTTCTGAGGCTTCAGAATATCTCTGACTACCCCCTCGGGGAATATAGTCGTGAGCATATGCATGCATGTACTCTCTTATTCATCCTCTGCAATACCACCTCGTTGCTAATTCTGTCCGTCCATGATATCTTCAACATCCTCCTTAATTCTAATCTAAATTCTATAGATAACTAAACAATAGGAACATGGGTCGAAAAAGAAGACACATTTTTAGACCTTCCATACAAAAGTGTGGATTAGCTGATCGATTTTCTATGGGAGGGTAAAGATTTAAAGGGATTAAGAGGGAAGAGAAAAAAAGGCTCTACATGTCTATTATACAAAATCTATAGGTAGTCTATTTAACAAAAGCAATTATTATTTGTAAATAAATCTAAGTTTGCATCCTAAGTGCGTTCACCCACGATGACGCACTGACGGAGCGGCAGATGTCAGTCCACCATAGAACCACACCCGGTGCGTCAGTGCGTCACCGTGTGTGCTTCTACGTGCGGTTTCATACAACTCCTTGCTTCACAAATGACGGACTGACGTCTGCCGCTGCGTCAATGCGTCATCGAGTGTGAACGCACTAAAGCCACACGGACAAGGTCGTGGGCTAATGTTAGTGAATCTAAAAAGTCAATACAGGATGAAATTGATATCATTAGCATCGTTTTAAACCAAGAGTAGTAGATAAAACAAAACAACTTTTATTATAGGAGCAAACCAAACCGATCGGAGCAAAAATATCTGCTGTTGCATACATTCGAGTCCAGTAGGCATTGCAGTTTAGTATGGAACAGCAGATTTTGTTTCTTGCTCCGAGCTTTAAGCTCCCATAGTAAAAGTTGTTCAGTTTGATGGGTAGACTCTTAGTTTCAAAGAATTCTAATTATATCAATTTCACCCTGTATTACGATAGTTGTTGCAAAATGGTTACTGACTACTCAGACTACAGTAAAGTCGTGTGGCTAATCCGTTTACCATTAGTGGAACGTGTAAGTTGTTTTGATAAAACAAAAATTCATTCAATCACTTCATCATTTTATAAAGATCGCTTGGTAGTCCAATCATTTTAGGGTTTGACCCTAACAATAATTCATCTATCGCCGAAACTTTGCAGTGTCATAAAGTAAAGTATACAGATTACGGTTGACAAATAATCTAGGTTTAATTTTTTCCGGTCCTAGATTATTTGTCAACCGTAATCTGTATACTTTACTTTATCACACTGCAAAGTTTCAGCGATAGATGAATTATTGTTAGGGTGTCCATACAAGGAAACTCTAAAATGACTAGACATGGCTCGTTCAAACATATATTTACAAAGTGGCAGAATAAATAAATTCATCATACTTATAAGTTATAACTTCTAACACCTTTGCGGTTGCATTCTGAGTCATCGATCCATTTGGGATTTTCCCCCACTCGATAACAAGGTAGGCATACACATACAGGGTGTAAGGAAAAGTATCATTAACCTTTAAACCACATACTCTACCAACTGAACAACTTTACAATGGGAGCAAACCTGTCAGAACAAAGAAAACAGCTGTTTCACACATTTGAGTTGAGTAGGTGCTGCAGTTTAATATGGAACAGCTGATTTGTTTGCGCTGACAGGTTTGCTCCCATAGTAAAAGTTGTTCAGTTTGATGGGAAGAGTACCTATGTGGTTTAAAGGTTAATGATACTTTTCCTTACACCCTGTATAAGTTTATTATGAGTAGTTGTTATAACGTATGTAAATTATGTTAAACGAAATGGGACTGGTTGCGATTTCAATATAAATGCTGCTGCCATGCTGGCGAATAATGAAATGACCAAATAATACGCGTAGGTATCTACTTATGAAATTAAAAATGAAATTTTGTTCGTAGAAAGCAATATTTATGAATAAACTTGTGGCAAGTTTATATCAAACTACTTAGTTACCCTCCGACAAACTTATATAATGTTTGTCCATGCAAACTTGTGTAATATTTATCATCATTCCAGTCCAGGAAGGAGTTAATAACCAATTTGTAATAGGCAGGCTTGCGTCTACACCAGAGGACTCCTTCCATACTGGACTGGAATAGAAGTGTGATGATGACATTGCATTGGCAAATATTTTAAAAGTTTGTCCGAGGGTAACTCGAAAGTTTGAGATAAAGTTGCCACGAGTTTATTCCTAGAAATCAACTCCAGTCGGGTCGGCTAGTATGTCGGAGTTAGTATGAAATCTCGGAGCTGAGATATTATGCAATCTAATTGGTTAACAAAACTCAGTTTCCCCGCTTCGCCAGCTAGCTCCGCATCATTGGACAGGCACCCTAAGTCAGTTGGTAGTGAACCTGTATGCTGTTGGTTTGAATCCCGCAAGGGGCAAATATTTTGTATAGTGAATGTGGATATTTGTAACCAAGTCATAGATTTTTGTATATATACTATAGTATTCTATATCGTTGCCCAGTCATCATAATACAAGACCAATCTAGATTCTTGTAGGTACTTTAAATGGGACTAGAACTGTGTCAAAGATATTTTAATATATATATCCTAGCCACGGATTTGAAAGCAATACGGACCTAATATTGCACTAAATAAGATGTGAAGCTTGCAAGGTATTACTATATCGTTTATTATACAAGGGACCTACACTCACACAGATGCACTAGCTCTAGGCGCAGGTGCTATACAACCCGTCACCATTATGTACCGCGTGACAGCACACACACAAAAGAAATGGGTGCTTCACTCATGATTAGACGAGATTACGTCTGGTTCTTCTTTTAAGTCTGTGATCTAGCATATCGTTTCTAAAAACCATCGATTTATAGAAGATCATTATAACTGTAAAAGTTTGTGACGATGTTTGGCTGTTTGAGACTCAATGGCTCAATGGCAACATATAATACATGTTCTACTTTACGACGACCCGGTTGGTGTAATGGTTACCACGCCGGACTGCCAAACCAGGGTCCTGGGTTCGAATCCCGGATCGGTCATGGATGTTATATATGTTTGTGCCGTTGTTGTATGGTTCCCATAACAAAAAGCCTGAGGCTTACTTGGGATCATTACATGTATGTGCCTGTGAGCGTTATTTATTTATTTATTTATTACAGTCAACGCAGTAGCAGTCGCGGGCAACAGCTAGATTGTAAAGAAAATGACGAATCCACTAGTCATAATATTTAGTACATTGAACTGGAAAAAGAACACCCAATAATAATTAATCATCCTAGTAGTAGGTTACTGATACAACATCTGTTCAAATAGCCACTTTTATTTGGATCTCGAACCGGACAGTTCGCTAAACTTTCTGTTTGCACAGGCTGTTGCAATGAGGACGTTTTTAAAAAGTTTTCCTGTATTTTTTTTTCCAAGAAACAATGCTATTCTTTTTCCACCAAATTTCGCTAGAGGAGTAGATACGATATCATAAACATACTTGCTAGCTTACATTCCAACGCGACTCATGGTTTTAATCAAAGTTTAAACATAGGTACACGCAGTGTGGTTCGGCTTGATAGAATAGACCAGCCCAATTCTTTCCGTGGGTCTCGTAAGAGACAACTAAGGAATAAGGGTTCTTACGCAATGTTTTTGTGGGTGAAAGGCCACCTACCTACTTATCCTCAGAGGAAGGATCTCTTTATTACTTATCACCAAGTTAAGTTGACTTTGAAATTTCATTTGTTTTTGAAGCCTTCATTGGAGTTGCTTTGTGGGTCTGCTATTGGGCGGTCACGTGCGCGTCGGTTGCCCCATCCCCGGCCTACAGTGGAACTCCAGTGGTGGCTCAGGATATTGTTCTTTTATAAGAACAACCCTTGAAGTCACCAAAATATCAATATAACCGTACAACGTCAAGCACGTTTGCTATAAAAACTCGACATTGGCAAAATCATCATTAACCAAAGATGGCAGCCATATTTTTAAAAATAGAATAGAATAGAAGCCTTCATTTATGCTGCTACAACTTCACACTTAAAAATGTTTGTGGCAGTTCCTATTGTAGCAAAAGTTTCAGACCACCAAGTTTGTATTATGTTAATAATACAAACAGCATAGCATTAGGACAATATAGCATTTTATTCGTCACAACTAAACATGTTTCATAAATACCTTTTTAAAGAGACATTATCACTATTAAATAGATACCTATTCATTCTCTCTTAAGAATATCCCCAACTGTTTTATTTATTTATTTATTTAATTGTATCTGGAGATTATCTTCAATCCCGAAGTGGAATCAGAGTTGGTAATCTGACAATTACCTAGTACCTACTCGAAATATACTCCGTAGGAAGCACCTTTTTTTGAAGCACCTACAAGATTATGCAAAACCTGAAATCCACTTTACGAAATTCGCGTCTTGATGTGATAGAGATAACGTATCTTATTCAGATGCTAAACTTTTAAAGCTAGCCCATATCTCACATTCCAGATTGACTGACGCTCTAACAACCTCGGTAGAATGTGTTGAAAACTTTCACTATGGAGCAACCAAAAAAAATCACCTGCTCCATACAAAATAGCTGCAGGTACTGTAGGAGGTCGTATATATCTAACTTCTTTGGCTGGTTCGCTTGCGATGTTTGAATTTAATTATGAACGTCCAGAAGAATCGAAGGTTTGTCATTACTATTTTGGTGTGTAGATTCTCTTGTTAGATCTGTGACATGTCGATCTTGCGTTTCACAAAATAAAAGATAATTTTACCAATTCTCCGCAGTTTAATGCTTTAACTCTATAGTACCTACCCAACTCAAATGTATGAAACAGCTGATAACCTGATAAGCTCCATAGTTAAAGTTGTTCAGTTTGATGGTCTGAATTCACTGTTTCAGTATTTGCCAAGCTGTCACATCCTGTATAGACTGATGTGATGACGATGGTAAGATGATTGGGTTTGCAATAATTTCGTTCCGTTCATGTCTCCTTTTCCGCCAAGTAAACAATCCACGCGACATACATTAGCTCTTCTCTCCGCTAAATATTTCCTCGACAAATCACTGTTCCCAGCGAGATCTTCCCAGCACCGTGTAATCGTGTAAATACAACATATTCTGATCCTAGCTCGAGTTTAACATGTATTTATGTGAGCTAGGCGCTCCGCTAACATAATTGTTTAGCTCTAACCTCAGGGAGGCTCTACGGCGTTATAATAACATAAATTAATATTATATTGCGCACGAAGATTCTTATCTGGATTTAACAGCAAAGTTTCTCAGAATAATCCAACTAGGTAATAAAATGCATACATACATACGATTAGCCAGAGGAAGTCAGAGATTATTCTAAAAACTCAGAACTACCACGTTTCACTAGTAGTCCCGATTACCCGAAATTCTGTTCAGTATGACATGGGAGTGAGCCATTTTTTTCATCATCGAAAAGTGCTACAAATCGTGTATAAATTCCGAAAAACGCATTGGTACGAGTCGGTTTTGACGGAGATCGAACCATCGCATCGCCTGCAGCAGCAGTACTGCTTCACACTGGTACACCACCGCCTCAAAGTAAAATAAAAAATTGTAAACATGTCGTTATTAAAGTCAAATAACGCTATTAGCTTTTGCTGATAACGACTTCGTCTGTGAAAGCCTTAAAAAGTATCCAACGTGTTAATCCAGAACGTTATACTGGGTGTTACATAAGTAAAAATAAATATTTAAAACTCTTAACGGGGTTATTTAGACTGAACAACAATCTCTATGGGACCAACATCGAAATCGCGAAAAAAAAATCTGATATCCCATACAAATTTTAGCTCTAGTCGATTAGTAGAGTATGGAACATCAATTTTTTTTTACCGATTTCGGTATTGGTCCCATAGTTGTTTGTAATAGTTAGTTGTTCAGTTTGATGGTCTAAACCACCCCCTTAAAATGTTTATTTGTATTTTTGTAACACCTTGTATATCCTGTGTGCGAAATATTTCATTGAAATCCGTTTAGCCTATCGATGTGCACTACAGAGACAAGAGGTGATGATAATAATGGAGAGAGCGACAGGAACCTTTTGGCCAACAGTGGGAGAATAACGGGTGAGAGTGGGGAATCCAGTACGAAATTTTTTCAATTTTTTTTCTTTTTATTTGGGAATTTTATGCATTGAGAAAATTTTTTTACATTTTTGTCTGTTAGTTTGTGCATCACTTAAAATTTTTTGAACCTATCTGAATAGGGTTTTCACAAAAGCATAGGGTTTAGTTTGAATTAACATTTAGGCTTTATTTCATCGCAATCAGATAATTCAATCAAACGTTAGGCGTATTTAAAGGCAGTGGTCTGCTCGTACGAAGTCGCGAGCGCCGCTAAGAAATAAGAAAACCATGAATTAATCCAGGTACTTTAAATTAAAACCTAGGCCACGTCAATAAAAATAGGGGTCTTATCAATAAAAAGCAATTTACATCATCTAAATGGAGGAAGGAAGTTAAAGCAACAGTTAACGACCGAGCGAGATGGCCTCTATCGTCATCCGCGTCAGATTTCACGGAGCGATGAAATTACTTGGTATAATAAGATCATTTAGCTACGGTAATCATGTTTCGAGAAAATTAACCATCAGGTATAGCGTTAAAGCCATTACAGGGTTGACTTTAGTATGTTAAACTTCTTATCGTGTGGGCCTCTGACGTAGTTTTTATGTAACGACCACTACCACCAGAGATTACTAGACGGGACCAACGGCTTAACGTGCCATCCGAAGCACGCAATTATCTTTCGTCTCAGACAGTCAGGTTATTCAGCCTGCAATGTCCTAAGCAATTGAGGAAAAACGCACAAAGTGACATATCACTAGGTGTCTCCCGTGGGAATCGAACCCACGAGCTCCGTGTCAAGACCCCAATGTTCTTAACCCATTAGACCACGGAGGCACTTCAAAATAACTTTTCTCCACAGCTGCGCAGAAATCTCGTTACTTAAAGGATAATTAAAAACTGGTCAAGTGTGTGTCTGACCACACGTAGTGTAGGTTTTGCTGTGATAAGTTTCAGTGTGTAAAGCCTCAATGAGGTGTCGTTGGATAGGCTTGAATGGAAAATACTAAAAGAAACTTACTCAGATTCTCTCTGTAAATGGTGATGGTTTCGCTGTACCGTACGTAGATGAGGCTTTGTCCAGGTGGTCGCAGCTTTTTCCGGGTCGGGTTGCTCCTGAATCTCCTGGTGTGCAGAGGGATTGGGATAACGTTTCCTGTGGGGTGCTGTTGGCGGAGCTGTTGGAGAGTGCGTCGGGAGCCGATTTGGCTCGCCTTAAAGCTGTTTCCAAGCCAGAGACCGGGGCGTGGCTTCATGCTTTACCATCGCCGCAACTGGGAACATACCTCGACAATGACACCTTGCGTATTGCAGTAGCCTTAAGGTTGGGTAGTAAGGTATGTGCTCCGCATCGTTGTATTTGCGGTGTGATGGTGGGGGCTGATGGTCACCATGCCTTGAGTTGAGCCAAATGTGTTGGAAGGTGGCCACGCCACCACTCTCTGAATGAGGTTGTCCGGAGGGCGCTAATTGCGGCTAACATCCCATGTGTGCTAGAGCCGCGCGGTTTGAGCCGCACTGATGGGAAAAGACCGGATGGTCTCACCTTGGCAGAGGGGCCGCTGTCTTTTGTGGGATGCCACCTGTGTGAGTACATATGCGGCGTCTCACATTGGGGGTACTATGCGGGAGGCAGGGTCGGCGGCTGAAAAGGCAGCTTCGCAGAAGCATACGAGGTACGCGTTATTAGAGTCCCAGTACATTTTCGTGCCCGTGGCGGTGGAGACTTCTGGAACTTGGGGAGTGGAGGCAAGGACGTTTATTAGAGATCTGGGCAAGAGGATGGTTGAGAGTGGCAACGATGCCCGCTCGGGGTCGTACCTGGTTCAGAGGATTTCACTGGCTATTCAGCGTGGTAACGCCGCTAGTGTGTTGGGATCCTTTGTGCCGGGTACGACTCATGACGGAGTTGATTAGAGTGTAATTTTTATTGTTTATTGTATTAATAAGATACTTAAAAATTATAGGTAGATTCTTCTTTCTTCTGGGCAGATTCTTATTTATTTTGTATAGTCTTATAGTTTTATTTTAGTTTTAGTATATTATGTTCATTCATTTGCATTTATATTGTTTCTGTTAAATAAATTTAACAAAGTCGTTATAAATCATTTGAGCTCAGATATGTCGAGACATACATAATGTATGTATAGGACATACCCTCCTTGGGTATCTCTCTCTAAAATACTGGAGTGAAAAATCTATGAAAATGTTCAACAATATAGCTCCTAAGTACTTTCAATGAAAATTATAACGGATGCCTGTAGCGCCAGTCGTTAAAACCTGTGATAGGATTTAAAAATTATTTTCTAGGTAACAAACTATTATGGCTTTATGTTTAAAAAAAAATCTTCTATGTAAGATTACATAATTGTTATACTTATTTTTCTTATACAATAGCAATACCTATCCTGGGCGTGCCCGACATAATAATTATGTTCGTGCCGAATTTTATTATTTATTTTGAATGCAATTTCAATTGTTATGGACGCATATTTAAATGTGGTTGGGGTAACGAATGTGTTAAACCACTTTTCTCCCCTCCGGACGGAAAGCGTCAATTGTCATCCCGCTGCGCTATACGAAGTTGCCGCTTTCCACCTCTGCCGAGGAGAAAAATAGTATACTAACCTCGGACTGTAAATAAGAAAGCCTCAGATCACATGTTTGTTGAACAATTACATGAGATCTGAGACCTTTCTTACTTTCCTGTCCTCGGTGTGTAATCTACTATACTTACACGAAAATGTGTTCAATCAATTAGCACGGTCAAACAATTTTCCGCTTGAACTCGTTCACAATTTCACGTTCATTTATGATAACTTCTCTTATTCCAATAGAAGACTACTAACCCATTAACACGTTCGTTATTTCATTACCGTGTTACTCGAGACGATATCTCACGTAATAAAACTCTTATTAGCTTGTTAGTCACTCTAATAAGCTAACTACGCTATAAAAGAATCGTGTACGTATAATGAAATGACTCATAAAGACGATATGGAAAATTTTTTATTGTATTATTTTGCTTTAAAACTTTAAGTATACCTACTTAAAGCAGTGACGAAGCGTCCGTTAAAGTGATGAGGATATGTTATTTTATTATTGTAGGTACCTATCTACCCGGGGCAATAAAAGGAAAAATATAATATTATCAAGCTCTATTATATCCGATACGTAGAGAGCGGAGAAAAGGCGAACTCGCGTTAGTTTTGGTCTTAATTACCTATCATCATCATCATCATCATTTTCAGCTTGTATCTACCCACTGCAGGGCATAAGCCTCCTCTATATTTTGCCATTCTTCTCGGTCCTGTGCCAGTCGCATCCAGGTCTTGCCTATACTTTTCCAGATGTCGTCAACCCACCTAATTACCTATACAAAATTTAAAAAAAGAATTCTGACCACACAGCTATGTCGTGGTGCTAAATGGGTTTGATATTTTTTACCAAAGGAGCTCTGCGGCTATACAACACGAGCTCTACAGCCTGAGTACCTATTTGTGCTAACAAGTTTTTATATAAATTTTATCTGTCAGCTTGTCTAAATCTGACCTCAGATAAATTAACAGGAATGGATGCGATATTACGTGCGTACCCCTCTGCCAAAGACGCATGCTCAGTGAGCATACCCGTCATATAAAAATAGTTGACGCGCGTCCCGCGCCAGTATATAAAACTTCCCCCTCACCCCCGCAAAATTGACAGACTTTTTTGCGTAGAAATGAGAGATCATTTCCAATCCATTCCTGTTAATTTATCTGAGAAATCTGACTGTGCCCCCGGCGGCGACAGAAATCTACGCTACATACCTACTTAGGTAGGTACTAAGTACTGCGAAATTATATCTATTTAAGAGTACTAGTACCTACTGCACCGATTCTGATGTTTCATTCACTTAAGGGGCTACCTGCCGGTTTTGGGTAACTTTGTAACCATTTTATTCATTAACTATGGCACTCTTTGAGCTGAAAAATAATGAACCATCTACAGGATATGAGAAGTGATGTGGTTTTTCTAGAAATCGATTTTAATGAATAAAACCGAAGAAAAGGGACTCTAAAGTCAACCCTTTTTTTCCAGTTGTAACCATTTTACTCTTACATTTTGAATCAGAAGAAAATGAAAATTTACAATATTGTTCACAATACAATTTAGAATGATGTGATTTCTTACTTTTTAGAAATTAATAAAAAATCATCAAATTTTTCAAAGAAAACAGCTAAATTCTGACCGGAGCCACGCGCTCCTTCGCATCGATTAGTATGGAGAGTCGTGGTCCAGGGCAGATACGCCTTAAAAGTTAGGTATCTTTATTTCGGGAAAGATTTGAGTATAATTTTAGCAAAGCATAAAGCATATGCTCACGACTATATTTCCCGTGGGGGTAGTCAGAGATATTCTTATGTACTAGTGAAACGTGGAGTATAATATTATATTGGTCAGTAATACAAATATTTAGCTGTTATTTGAGACGTTGTTTTCGAAGTAGTCGTTTTGTAAATTCAAAAACTATACTAAGTAGTAATTTATTTCGGTGACTCACTAGCTAGTCCATGGCTTGGTCCTTGTTAATTAAATTAATTGAACCTCGTGTCCGAGATAGTGATCTGGGTGATTAATCTAGAGTCGTGCCAATAATGCTATAATTAAATAATAGCACAGGATAGTGACAGGATACCATTTTGTGTCAGTGCACAAAATTTAACTATTCGCTCTACTTGCCAAACTGAACAACTTTCACTTTGGAGCCATCTTCGAAATTGCAAAAAGAAAGAGCTATTCAATATCACTGCAGTACACTACTCGACTCACATACACTTAGAGAACAGATGGTTTTATTGCAATTTTAAAGTTGGCAAATGAAAGTTTTTTTTTTATTATTTTTGATGGGTTTATTCTTGACCTCTATCTAGTTCTCAGGACAAAGATGGGGTCGAAGATGTAGCGAGCTTACCCAGAAGTGCACTGGGACTCCTGCACACTGATGGAACGCAGCAAGCTGCTTGGCGCCAGACTCCGGCAGGAGGGTGGTCGCGAGCCAGGCGGCTACTTGCGGAGCCTACCACACCGCTGTGGGGATCGTTCAGCCGTCACCACAAACATGGTAGCTTGTGATGCCGTTGCCCGGGGTGGACCGCTAGGAGGTAGATCCCCAACCACCCTAGTTGTACTCAGTTTGACGAGTAGGTAAAATTATGTATTATTATCCTGACTGTTGTGATACTCGTATAACATAGGTCGATACAATACAGCTAAGCAGCTTAGCATATTCTCACAATTTTATATTAACCGAGGGGTAATATCGTCGGTCCAATCGTAAACTAGCCAATCTGAAAATTCATAACTGTTGGGGAGATTAAATTAATTAGGTACTGTAAAGCAAGTTTTTCACGTAGATATTAAAAAAAATCTGTGTATTGGTCCTAGATAATTGTCTTTCTGGTCACACTTTAAAAACAACTGATATACTTGCTTAGTTGTCTAATGTGTAATGACTATCTCACGTAGATAGGCGAAAAGAATAATAGCAATATCTTCTCAATTATTGAGGTTACACATACGATACTTTGCCACCACTTGAATCGAAATGAAACATAAATTTTGATATAGTAAAGTCGAAAATGCCAAAATGACAGATTGGCTAGTTTACTATTGGACCGACGATATGCTGACACTTTTTTAAGGGGATGTTCAGATCTTCAAACTGAACAACTTTCTCTATGGGACCAACATCAAAATCAGGAAAAAAAAATCAGCTGTCCCATACATTTTGGCTCGAGTAGGTTTGCAGTTTTGTATGGAAGAGTTTTTTTTTTCGCGATTTAGATAGTGGTCCCATAGAGAAATTTGTTCAGTTTGACGGTCTGATCATCCTCTTAAAAAAGTGTATTAAGTTGAACCCTGTTGTCGTTTATATCAGTTTTAGTTCCTAGATCTTGCGGCGCCCGCGTCTTCGTGTTTGTACGCTCAGACAACACTTCAAAAGATAATAGTGAACCCTCAACAAGATGGTAAGAAATAGGCTTGAATAAATGCATATTAGGTATCCCCTCAAATTTGAGAATGAATGGACACCCTAGTGAGAAAGGGACACACAAGGATTTGGGGAACACTTGTCTCATTGCTTGCACCGTAGTGTACCATCTAGCTATTATACAAGATTGTTGATACAGACTAAGTAAATACAATATTTCACTGGCCAGGTATTCGATGATATAGATCAAAGTCCTCTCTTGGGCAGTAGGCCTAGCATGCCATGCACGACAAAACGATACACTATACTTGAAAAGACTCATACATAACTTTTTATTGAATGAACCTATCAATTGTGATCAAATAAAACCTATATTATGTTAATCCAAACTAAGCCCTATGCTTTTGTGGAAACCCAACCTAAATCGGTTCAGTGGTTTTATGTGCTGCGTTTACAAACAATAGGTACCTACCTACACAGACAAACAGACGAAAATTCTAAAAATGGTCTCAATGGATAATTAAAATTAAAAGCTTTTGGTAGTAGTTAATTATGATTCATGAAGTACCTAATCGTTGAAATTATTCATACTTTGCCTGTGAATTTATGTTATCTACATACATAGTTTAACTATTACATAGTTTTAAATGATAAACAAAAGCATGTCGGTATGTGGATGACTAATTTTATTTCTGGATTGTTCTTGAAATATTTTCTTATCGAAGACATACTTAATTTTAATTATTTAAAATAAATCTTGGTAAATATGAGTCATCACAATGTAGATTAAATTTATTAGGTACTGATGTAACAAAATATTTGAATTCCACAAATTGCAATTCGAATACGAATACTACAGAAATTCCACAGGTAGAGTGGCTACTTATTGGCACTGGGTTGGGGATAATGATGTCCTACAATTTCAAATAGGCCACCCCATTTCTTCCCGAAGCCACAGCATAAGAAAGAACATATATTACTACATACAGTGTGGACACTCCCTTCCTCCCACCAATTTCTTACCTCACCCCCTCTGTTGCCTGTCTGGTTAACCGCTGGTTACGCGGCAGTTACCTGCATGAAACTAATAAGTACGATTTTCGCATGTACTGACGGCATGACGTCATCTTGTCAAAATCAGTTTTTTGTAGGTAGAGTCCAGTCTATTAGAGTACCTAAGCGACAAATGTTTCGTCTATGCCGAAGCCTAGGGATCGTAGGAATACGTTTTCTTATAGATTTCATGGTAAATATCATGATTATTGTCTATTTATCCTGAAACCTAATTTGGCTAAAAGGAATCCTAGCCTAATGGGTAATCGCAGTTTGGGTAATTGCAACAAGGTAGATCGTAATTGGTAGCTATAAGTATTTCTACTTACCCCGAAAAAGAATGATTACGTTACGAGTCATTGACTTACACTCTAGCGATAGACAAGCCCTTTCATAGAAGCAATTAACATGTTCCACTTGAATGCGCTGAACGCACCGCATTGATGTTCCCGAGTTCACAGGTGGATCTCACTATTCCCATTACCCATTGCAGTGGTAATACTGAGATTGCACTTTTTTTTTCAAATCAGTCTCACTATTCCCATTGAATTACGAAACGCCGAATGGTAATAGCGAGACTTATGTTCTCCTACAAAATGTCTCATTATTCCCATTTGGAGTGGTTATTTAAACGTCGGGTATAAAATAATGGAATACTATCCTACAGAAAAAAACAAATCTACGCAATATACAATTTTATTTGGGCTTTTAGTAATTATTTATGTATATCTAATAATTGTATTTACAACGGCAAACCAACGGATACGTACATAATAAATAATTGAAAATCATTATTGTCATTGAGACTAATTATTACTAATTGTTTGTAATGATATCAAAACAATAATAAAGAGGTCATAATATCGAGCGTTTTATTGGTCGCGAATAGTAGCGGTATAAACGCAATGGGGATAGTGGGAAAGCTCAATGGGAATAGAGAGACTGACCGCAATGTGTCATTTTGTGTTGTTTTGTGTGACATGTTGTTTGTTTGAACGAGCTTGTCAAAGATTTTGTTTGGGCGAAACTTATTAATCTATGGAGCTTGTCTATCGCTAGAAGAGTATATTGTCAGTGTTACGAGTAGTTAAAGTTGTTTGACAATAAAACTAATTATGATTATGACGTGGCGTGATTTCCGTGAAGGCATACGAGTCCATTTTATTGCCAAGGCGCACCAATAGATGTTTCATATCAAAAATTCACAGATCTCGTGTCTATCACGACCTTCTTGGACATTGAAAATTAATTTTATGAATTACTTAAACAAAACAAAATTTACTCATCGTCGATTGCGTGATGCAACAAATATTGATTTTTAGGGTTCCGAAGTCAACAAGGAACCCTTATAGTTTCGCCATGTCCGTCCGTCCGTCCGTCCGTCCGTCTGTGCGCGGCTTAGCTCAGAGACGCTTAGTACTAGAAAGCTGTAATTTGGCATGAGTACACAAATATTAATCAAGCCAAGAAAAAAGGTAAAATAAAATTTTGAAAATTTTTTTTTCAGGATACCTCCCCTACCCGTGAAGTGGGGATGCAAGTCTTTTAAAAATACGGTGGGTGTGGGAAAACCATT
This sequence comes from Agonopterix heracliana, assembly GCA_963693445.1. Lineage (NCBI taxonomy): Eukaryota > Metazoa > Arthropoda > Insecta > Lepidoptera > Depressariidae > Agonopterix > Agonopterix heracliana. The sequence goes on from OY856311.1 coordinate 20,670,777, forward strand.
TTTCGATTTAGGGATCCGTTAGCGAAATATTAAGCTTTAAGTCGAAAATTTTTGTTAGAGTCGAGTGCCAGCTAAACGGTTGTTTCTGGATATGTGAAAAAATTCATGGCAGTAGTGTATATAATGAAATTAAAAGGAAAACTATCACCGCTAAGTTAGCTTTACAAGTTAACGAGTAATAGTCGACCAACTTAAAAAATGCACTTTTTAGCCGTCAAACCGTAGTATAAAACAAAAAGCCCCGTTTTAAGTTCGTATATTGTGACGGGCAACTACGGAACCCCACCCTGCGCGTGGCCCGACACGCACTTGGCCAGTTTTTTAACTTATTTTATTTGTAACTGTGACACGTGTGACAGACTCTGTACCACCCTTTTCACAGTTAATCTTTTGTAATATTGTTCGTGAGCGACCCTATGAACAATAAAGTCCCATCTTTTTCATGTTCTTAAATTACTTTAACAACATACCTACTTACTTTTACTTTATTGATTTATGACTTCTATCCTTTCGGGACCTTAACAATTATCATGCAATATATGAGTCTCTACCGCTTCCTGATCTGTTCACAGAGAAACAATGGTCTTTACGCCACTTTCATTGCTTTTAACATTAGTTTGGCTTGTATTTGTACAAATAACATAATTTACAGTCACATTTAGCTACAATTTTTTTATTGCAGATACATTTACTCGAAGGTAATTTCTTCTCCATCTTAAGGATCTATTCAAGTTTCTATTCTTTACACTAAATTATCTTGTAATACCAAATGAAAAAAAAAACTGCCAAACATTTCTCGTATATCTAGGTATATACAGCGCAGCCGCAGATGTGAACTATAAATCAAGCTACTTTCATTTTCCATGGCAACTGAATACTTATGTCATAACATATGCCATAAAATTTCGCTTTACTACTTACCAAATCATAAATATTCCCATTTAATTATGGCAACTTAACTTGATCACATGTTTGTTGACCTCGGCTTCGCCTCGGTCAACAATTACATGAGGTCTGAGACCTTTCTATACTTTCCTGCCCTCGGTGTGTAATCTACTATTTATGATGGCTCTTTATTATACAATCAGTATAATAAATTTTCTCATTTAATTATGTCAATTTAACTTGACTTTTTAAGAAGTCTCGTGATTACTTAATTTGTTTTTAGTATCGTATAACTTACTCAACCTAATTTTATTGCAATAACTCAAGTATAAAGATTGATCTCCATAATTCGACAAAGAGTAGGTAAGGTTTTTTTTCACCCCTCCGGATGGAAAGTGTCAACTTCCGTCCCGCTGCGCTAAACAAAGTTGCCTCTCTCCGCCTCCGTCGAGGAGAAAAAAGTATACCTACTTAACCTATACCTACTAAACTTGGGCAGTAAATAAGAAAACCTCAGATCACATGTTACAAACAATTACATGAGATCTGAGACCCTCGTGTCTCACTATTTATGATGGTTCTTTTTTATATAATGGACTTATTTTGCTCTCAGCTGTGCGCAATATAAAATATAAACATCTTTTTCTAAACTTATTTAAGTAGGAAGGTACCGAAGTTTACGATCCACTTGTGATACAAAGACGGACTGCGGACTAGATTATTGCTATTGTGTGTTTTGTTGTAAGTTGAATCAGCTCAATTTAAAATAAATACCCTACACTTACTTTTTAAACCCGAAGCCGATGATGGCTGGTACAAAATTGGTTTGTGTTTCGTGAAATCGATTACTTATATTATTCCGTGGTAAAAGATCGGTCATTGTTTACAATTTGCAATTTACAATTTGCTGTCTTAAGAACTTGTGTAAGTAATTAAATTAAATAAAAAGAAATTTATTTTTTATTTCTGTTAATAATAGTCTTTCAACCGCGAATATACCTCGCGAAGTGCAGAATCAGTTTTTTTTTTTTTTTAATTAAGTATTTTAATTTTTAAACTTTAAATTTGTTTTAATTCTTAAATTTTATTATTCCTTCCAAAGAATATACAATTTAGTAATACACGGGTACCATTAATTGTAACAGAAATAAACATTTTAAATAGGTATGGAAATAAAATCACAATTATAAATATATTACATGAAATTTTAAATCAAAAGTATTATAGTTACTCAAATCAAAATACGAAAATGCCTTTACTCTAATTAACTATTTAGGTCTGTAACACGCCCCACGCGCCTTCAGCGCGCCGCGCTATCAATAATTTAGCTAAATAAAGGAAAAGCCACAGCCTAGACCGTAAGAGATAGAGAGGTCTGGTTTTTTTCAAAATGTAGCCCAACTCATTACCCCGAGGGGTTTTTTTCATTTTTTCGATATCGCTTTTTGTTATCGAGAAATAGGCGATATAGTGAGACAAGACCCCAAAAAAATGCGAAATTTTTCGACACTTTTACAATTTTCGAAAAAAGTTTTTGACTTTTTCAATTTTATTTTAAATCATATTATAGTCCTCGTTGAGACACACCTTTTGAGACTTCAACCATTCACGTAGCCCTAAAACTAACGACACCAGGGCGATATTTCACTTTTTGTGAATCTGGATGCTATACAGAAGCGATCGAAAAAACATTTTCAATGTTAAAAGTTGTGGTAACTATATAAACCTCAAATGCAATAATAAGTGTCATTAGTATTTAGTTTCTTACATAATTACATGTACTTAGGTAGAAATACCGAACTGACTTTAAAATCAAACTAGACTCTCAGCCAGTGACTTAAAATTAAAAGAAGAACCAGACGTAATCTCGTCTAATCATGAGTGAAGCTCCCATTTCTTTTGTGTGCGTGCTGTCACGCGGTATACAAATAATGGTGACGGGTTGTAGCACCTGCGCCTAGAGCTAGTGCATCTGTGTGAGTGTAGGTCGAGACGAAACGAGATTGTATTACCTTGCATGCTTCACATATTTTTAGGGCAATATTCGGTCCGTATTTCTTTCAAGTCCGTGTAACTAAAGTATGAAGATTATAAAGTTAAAATTTAAGTCTTTGACATACCTACGCAACTACCTACATAATATACAGAAAATTTAGGGCCAATCTGACGATAATAACCATAACTTTCTAAAATAATTTAATAAGAGCCTTCCATCTGAAGTTTTTATAAAAGATCGCCTGCCTTTATTAAATAGCAATCGATTGCAAATTAGTTCACTATATTATTGCTCTTAAATTTTAATAAGGCGTTTCTAAAATGTTCAGCGCGAGTGTTCTTAACGACCAATATTTTCCAAGTACCAGTTCAGAGTTAGAGTTAACAGACGGATTTCTAAGAACTTTTTATAAACTTCGTTGTTGGGAACTAAACAATTAAATGTTTAATGAATGAAGCTGTCAATACAAAATTGGAAGTCGAACTTTCGCAATTAGTTTTCCGTTTTAGCAAAACAAATACCTAATGTTTGTTTTCAATCTATGTTTTTATGCACCAACCAATGACTAGCTAGATAAATGTGGAATGCAAATACCTACATACCTAAGTAAATATTAATTTCATGTATCGTTAGGTACGATTCATTTTCCTTTTCACTACACCAACGAATGCCCGTAATATGATTTCACAAATCGCGCCTTTGCTGCATAAAAATTACCCCTTTCCGCGCTTTTCCGGAGAAAACAGGGGAATACGTTTGTATGGAAAACGCTGTAAGTTCTCCAAAAAGGAAATAAATAAATAAATAAAAAACCGTACTCGTCTATCCTCTTAACTACGACATGGAACAAAGCAAAATCTCTTTATGGCATCCAACGGGCCTCACTCGCATACCACTTTTTGTGTGTGTGTGTGTGTGAATTCCGCTCTTGTGTGCATGCACTCGGCCTATACAGGGTGTAAGGAAAAGTATCATTAACTTTTAAACCACATAACCTACCCATTTAATTGAACAACTTTTACCATAGGAGCAAACCAGTAAAACAAAAAAAAAATTAAGGAACAGGTGTTTTTTTTTGTGCTGACAGGATTGCTCCCGTATTAAAAGTTGTTCAGCTGGTAGAGTATGTGGTTTAAAGGTTAAGGCGTATCATCCCTGGACCACGACTCTCCATACTAATAGATGCGAACGAGCGCGTGGCTCCGGACAAAATTTTGCCGTTTTCTTTGAAAACTGATAAGTATGATTTTTTCGAAAAAACAAAAGAAAACCACATAATTCTAAATTGTGTTGTGACAATATTGTAAATTTTCATTTTATTCCGATTAATAATGTAAGAGTAAAATGGTTACAACTGGAAAAAAAAGGGGTGACTTTAGATTCCCTTTTATTCGGTTTTATTCATTAAAATCCATTTCAAGAAAAACCAAATCACTTCTCATATCGTTTAGATTGTTCAGTTTATTTTTCAGCTCAAAAAGTGTCATATTTAATGAATAAAATGGTTACAAAGTTACCCAATTTCATGGTAAAACCAGGAGGTAGCCCCTTAATGCTACTTTTCCTTACGACCTGTATAAGTAGTTGGTGTTAGAACCTAACTAAAACATCACATCTGTCTTTTACAAAAAAGGGTCCGATAAGGATATACGAGTATAGTCTGCCCTCGGAAACTCTACACATCCGCCAAGGCTTTTAGTTTGATTGAATACGAGTCATTAGACGTCAAGGACGAGATACCTTAGCTCTTTGTATGTCATAAACTTGTTTTGCACAACGTTTACAACAAGAGGCAGCTAATTTCTGGCAGGATACGAAAAAATTGCGTTATTTGGCGTATTGCTGAAAATTTTGAGCCCTGGATACCATTCTTACTAAATCTGAACTGATCCGTGATTGGATCGCGAGCGAACCTCAACTCTTTACATATTCGGTATCGCGCATTCGCATTTGACAGCTGTTAGAGCTGTTTTGACGGATCGCTTAGATGTTTCGAGCTGTTAATCACATAGTAAATAAAATAAGTAAAGTTTACCGCGATACGGAACTCAGCACAGTTGAATAGTAACTTAATTGCAATGTGATTAGAACTGAAATTGAATTAGGATTGAACTATGTTATTGGCGTGATTGGGTATCACAGGATTCAAGCTTTGAATAGTCAATATTGTTGAGAGCGTCGGTGGCGCGTTGCGGAGAGCTATGGAAACTCAATCTTGAGGTCCGGGTTCAAATCCGCACAGACCACATACCATGTACCAATGAGTTTTTCTAACTTATGTACGTAATACTGACTGCTCTCAAACAGTGAAGGAAAACATCGTGAGGAAACCTGCATACGCTGAAGAAGAAATTCCGATGCGTATGTGAAGTCTACCAATTCGCATTGGGCAAGCGAGTTGGACTAACGCCCATACACCCTCCATGAAGGTAGGCCTATGCCCTGCAATGGGACGTATACAGGGTTAAATTAATATCATTAGCATCCTATAGACTAAGACTCCATCCATTCATTATTCCATCCATTATTCCTCCGATTGGTTCGCTCCCATAGTAAAAGTTGTTCAGTTTGATGGGTAGATTCTTAGTTTAAAAGGATGCTTAATGATATCAATTTCACCCTGTATAGGCTGTGATGATGATATCTTGTTGAGAACATCGTTCAAGGCGACTAATGGTAATATAATAATATCTAATATAATATTATCATTGTTTGGGAAGGCACTATCTCCTAGGGTTCAGGCATCTAGATTAGGAGCTAGAGTTTTCAATGTCATATTCTTATTGAGATTTAATTTTAATTTTTAATTTAATTTAATCTTAAACTGGTAGGTAGGTATGTAGAAATTATGTAAATAAACATTTTCCACCACCAGGCGAGGCTGAAACTAAATGCGGAAGACCCCTTCTAGCACCTTATTTATCTTCAAACTATAATCCATTTACAAACAAAGTTATGTACTTACGTAACGAAAGAAGAATGTAAAAGAAAACTCTATGCAAAAGTTAAAGCGACAACAGGTAAAATGAACTTAGACCTTTGCAGGTGCGTACTCAGATCTGAATTTTGGGGGGCCCAGGAATAAGTCATTACACATTTTAACAGTCTGTATAAAATGGGCCTAAGCATTAGCATAGCTCACGACTATATTCCCCGAGGGGAATAGTTCTAATTCAGAGATATTATGAAACCCCAGAACATTCACTTTTCACTTATAGTACCGAAACTCTGTCCAGTGTAACGGGGAGTACGCCCGTCGCCACTTATATAACGGACAGTGGGTGTGGGACACTTACACATGCCACGAAATTGAAGCGCACAGGTTTCCTCACGATGGTTTACTTCACCGAAAAGCCGAGTCACAAATCCTACCTACCTACATGAATGTACATACCAAAAAACTTATTGGTACTTACTAATTTTTTTTCGGAAATCTTTTTTGTACGTGTAGGCCTGGACGGAGATCGAACCATCGCGCCTGGTGGAGTTGGTGAGTGCGAAACCGGGGCGACCGACCGATCCGACCCTGTACACTTTCGCTGTCCTTTCTCGGAATCGGACCTTTTTTTCAAGGTAGGTACTAAGGTAAGGACTCCTTTAACGATCGAATTAAAAAGTTTTTCTCTTACGAAACGTCGGGGACTCAGATTTCGTTTGTTATTCCCACTTTAGTTTCTTGTTTCACTTTGAGATGGAAGTTTTTGGAATCGAATTTGATAAGTTTAAAGTATATTTCAAATTAAATTCGGCTTACATTGAAATCATGAAACTTAAATAAGTGTCTGCCAAAATAATAATACTTCAGTTGAACGAGCTACCAATTATTGCTAATGGCAGAAATTGAAACCAAATTTACAGCTAAAAAAATGTAAAGAAATAGGTAGGTTAGGTACCTACCTAATTATTATTAGAACCAATACGAAATCGGTAGGGATTGAGAAATAAACTTACATTGGGAGGCTGAAAGCACAAAGTCAGTCGTATGTTGAATTGTTGATATAACTAACGTGGAATTTCAGTTGTTACTTACAAAATTAGTCGCTTCTTATCTCGGCCACACCGTCCGTCTGCCATAGATACATAACCGACAAAAAACTATCGAGATTTCAAGAGAAAAAATAACAATCGAAGCATAACCTCAGCTTTGCATCAGAATCGAATTTTCACTAACCAAAAGCCAGAGAAAGGGTTTGAAAGGGAACAAAATTCACCAAAGAATAAAGACAGATTCTTAGTTGAAAAGCGGAATAATTTTCATGCACGGAGGAATAAATAAATATTCTCTTGAAGAACTCGACTGCCAATCACCGTTGGATTTTTAACGGTTTTCTTGATAACCAACTTTATTATATAGATTAGTAATCCGGGACACACCCACCGGATTTGACCGGATTTTATTATTTCCTGTTATACAGAGTTTGCATTAAAATCACACCATGTTTTACGATAGAGCATACTCGTAAGAACACAACTGGCTGCCTTATACAGTTTAAAAGATAATAGAAGGAGTCACGTTGCAGGATTTGCCCCGAACACTTGTCTCACGCGTGGTGTTCGCGCGGTTCGCGTCTCAGCCTGCCACGAGGCTCCATAATCCTTCTCAGTTGTTCTTACTCAAAAACAATCCTCGAGATTGGATAGACACTCCCTCAAACTGCTTGACATTGGCGGAAATGCGGTGCTAACGCACAAGCGTTCTTGCTTATTCGTCCATTAATTATAAATATTCATAGATAAAGATTTAAAGTTTTTAAATTTTAAAGACGGACTATGCTGTCTTCATTGAGATTAATATAGTAAAGAGTATTTTATCCGTGCAACTGCACATAAAATAGTTTTCGAATAGGCGCAGTATGCGAATGGTTCAAGTTGGCGAAACGCGCCAGTAGGCAAAACAAGCTAGTTGGCATACAACTTCTACTCCGAAATTCTAGATATTATACCATATACTGTGCAATGTCTGCCTTCAAATATCGAAATGAACTACGTATGATATCCACACCAATAACCAAGATACATGTTTCGCTTTTGTCTCATGCATTTTAGAAAATGTTGATTAACTGTCAAATATAAACCTACTTTTCATAAAGTGTGGAAACATGCATCATTTTCCATGAACATTACTTCCGAATACTCTCCTTTTTAAAAATCTCAGTACTAATATTTTCTCTTCTTTAATGGTTATCAGGAAGATATCACTTTTAGTGATAAGACCACCCCTTTGTACCCTCCTCATTCCTGTTATGAAATTGTATTTGTCTATTTTTGGTGTACAAATAAAAAATATTTATGTTTAAGTAAGTTAATTTCTACGCGATGGTCAACAACTTTTATTTGTTATTTTCATTTTTATTTTATTGAACTGTTTGCAGGCTACCATAAATGTCGACCGCGGTCGACGTCTCGACCATCTCTGCTTTATATTAAGGGGATATAATTTGGAGCGCGCTCCATACAAACGTACTATGGTGATATTTTGAATACTAACCAATTAAAGACAACAAAATTTTGCAGAAACAATCTAGAAACAAAGTTCTATGCTTGTATGGAGTCAGATTTTCGTTAAAATGTATAGTTTTAAAGTTGCAGTGCCTCAAAGATTTCCATACAAAACATAAATTAATCCAAGCATTGAAACTGTATATTTTATCGAAAATCTGACTCTATACAAGGATAGAGATTTGTTACCAGATTATTTCTGCAAAATTTCATTGACTTTAATTGCTTAGTATTGAAAATATAACCATAGTACGTTTGTATGCAGCGCGCATTTTCGCTCTCGGAATAAAATTCTCTTAAAGTAGGTACCTAATGCAACTGTAATACACTTACTTACACCCTGTGAACAATGCACAAATGCATCCTTGGAAGCTTCAGCGTACATGTTCCAAGTCATTATCTTTAAAAGCGTTGTGGTGAAAGATTTTACATTTTAGCGAACAAAGCGAGAATACTCGACGATGAATATAAAATATTTAAAGCGAATATACAAGGAGTTTAGGGTAAACAGTGGCATTACTTTAAGGGGTGATTGTACCCATGACACTGAACAACTTTCCCAAAGAAACCCACAGGAAAAATCAGCTGATCGAACATTTCTATGAAAAGTCGTTTCTTTTCTAATTTCTATTATTTTCGGGAACGTTGATCAGTATCATGGGTACAATCACCCCTGAAAGTAATGAAACTGTTTACCCTAACACCCTGTAGTCGCACGGAATTCTACCCTGAAATCCTTTATAAAGTTGAGCCTTGAATAAAAGAGATAGGTTGGTCCCGCTGCGCTAAACGAAGTTGTCGCTTTCCGGCTCCGTCGAGGAGAAAAATAGTATACTAACCTCGGACAGTAAATAAGAAAGCCTCAGATCACCATGTTTGTTACACAATTACATGAGATCTGGAGTGCGATTTTTGAATCTCATTCGGTGAGCTCAGCTGTTGAAAATGTCAAAATTACTATGGAGATACGCATCTTTTTGCTGCTGATTTGACTTCCAAAAATCGCTCTCCTATAGTATGATTTTTGAAAGTCAACTCAGCAGTAGAAAGATGCGTATCTCCATAGTAATTTTGACATTTACAACTGCTGAGCTCACCGAATGAGATTCAAAAATCGCTCTCCAGAGCCCTTTCTTACTTTCCTTCTACTATATACGATTTAACATTATGTGTGAATAAATTAAAATATTTTCTCAGCGTCTAAAGATACTTTTATTTATAGGATATTTAGGTGTAACATAACAAAACACCCTAGCAATACTTAAGGGGGTGATTCAGAACTTTTAACATGAGCATACTTCGAATTCAGGGGAAAAAATACTGTCCCATACATTTGAGTCGAATCGTAGGTCAGTAGGTAGGTACTGCAGCTTTGTATGAAACAGCTGATTTTTTTCACGATTTCGTTCTTGGTGTAAGTTGCCAAGTTTGATGAAGAACCCCCGTAAGTATTACTAGGATGTTTTTTTTTTTAAACCCTGTTTTGTCCCACAAAATGCTGAAACTATCAGACCACCAAACTAAACCACTTTTTCTTTGAGACATCACCCATGTTAAATTTATACGAGGATGGTGAAACCCACACTGGTGTGTTTTGAAAGTAAGTTATAGCCTGTAGAATCCCACTGGTATAGGTATATAGGGTCCTTTTTAATATGCTGACACTTTTTAAGGGGATGATCAGACCGTCAAACTGAACAACTTTCTCTATGGTACCTACCAACATCGAAATCGCAAAAAAAAAAATCTTTTGCTCCATACAAAACTGCAAACCTACTCGAGCCAAATGTATGGGACACAGCGATTTTTTCTCGCGATTTTAATGTTGATCCCATAGAGAAAGATGTTTAGTTTGGTGGTCTGATCATCCCCTTAAAAAAGTGTCAGCATATTAAGTTGGACCCTGTATAATAGGTACCTACCTAAGTATATTAGGTAGATAGAAGCCTTCGATATCACCAGTGATTAGTCAAAGAGCTCGTCGCCCGTTTGTACGACGGCGACGACGACAGAAATAACCGTTTGATCGGATCGGATACGTGACCTTAATATCCGATAATATTGCTGGGGAATTTAATGGAAAGGCTGGTTTGATATAAATAGTGGAAGGGCTTGCGGGATGTAAGGACGATCGACTTTTTATGGATGTTATAAGTCAAATTGTACTCAACAAGTTTAGCGGTTCTTCTTGTTTGGGTAAAATGGGGCAAGATCGTTGGAACGAGATTGTCGGCGAACGAGGACACATTTTTTAAAGCTGAAAACATCAATATGCGGTGTTTTTTTCAAGGATTTCGGCCTGGTTGCATAGGCTTTTGGGCCAAGTATTTTATTCTGCCGTTCGCCATGTTCTAGCATAACAAATTTTGGCCCAGTATTAGAGGGCAGTAATTGCCAACTATCGGTATAAAAATCCAAATAAACATTTAAGGGTGTGGTTTGGACCATCAAACTGAACAATTTTCAATATGGAGCAAACATCGAATCGCGAAATAAATGTGCCGTCCCTCCCATACGTAATGCAGTTTTGTATGAAACAGCAGATTTTTTTTGCCGATTTCAAAATTGGCTCCATAGTGAAAGTTGTTTAGTTTGATGGTCTGAAGCTGTTACTTTGGGAGCAAGCAAACCTGTCAAACTATAAAAAAATCGGTCAAGTGCGAGTCGGGCTGCTCGCGCATCGAGGGTTCCGTACCACTCCACCACACAACACAACATATTAACTTAAAAAAACTTTTTCTCCGGGACCATTAGCGCAAGACCAAATCACACTTGGCCAGTTTTTATTATTTGTTGTTATACTGTAGAGTTTGTTCTATAATCACACCAAGTTTGACGTTTGTATGTATTACTTACCGTTTTACCAGAGAGCGAGAAGAAAAAACGTCGATAAACACTAGTTTCTTTTTGAGAACCCCCCTTAATTTTAAACTTTTTGACATTTTTATTATTTGTTAACAAATCCGCCGTAATAACGCACATTCTCTGAAAATTTCAACTATCTAGCTATTACGGTTCAAAAGTAACAGCACTAAATATATATATATATATTTTTAAATTTTGTCTCTTGCTTATCGCTTTTTAGCGATAAGACCGCCTTATTTGTACCATTACAATTTTTTGTTTGTTTCTTTTTCAATGATGTATCTGTGTTTTTTGGTGTAAATAAAGTATATTGCATTCATTCATTCATTCATTCTCTTTTTCTACAAACTTGTAGTTTGTAGTCGTACAAAGTTTCTGACCACCGCTAAAGAAATATGGGAATGAGTATTGTTGTACACACGGCGACACATCAAGCTACGCAAAACCAAAATAAGCTGGCCGCGCGTAGGTAGAGTAATGTATGACGTCGCGCGACCAGCTTATATTGGTTTTGCGTAGCTTGATGTGTCGCCGTGTGGACATCTTTTGTACATCAAACGAGCGCCGGAAAAATTCATATTTATTTTTGGGTTTTTGTCAAAAAGAAATGTATAAACAACAATGAAAATTGAACAAAATATTTGTATTGTTTATCCATGGTATCACGGGGCCATAACATTTAATTTATGGTGTAAAATAATATATTTACGACTCTTGTTTGTCACTTCCAACAAAGCTTGAAATGTTTTACACAACTCAAGTACATTTATCAAGCAGTAACGACAGTACTTATCGAAAAACAATGAAACAAAAGATGACATCACTTGTAGCGAGCGTATTTATCAACGTCGGAAATCGTGAAACATAATTATTTAAGAGGATATAACAGTTTGCGCGCTGTATACAAACGAAGTTTAATTATATTTTGGATACCTATTAAACAATGAAAGTCAATGAAAGTTTTAATCACGGTCTATACTGCATTCCAAATAAGGACGAAAAGATATTCCGATTCCTGTATAGCTTTCTGGCCAATTCTGATTAGCAAATAAAATTTATTTATGAGAAAGATATACTAGGTATCCAACGTATCTTGGATGTTAATAAAGCTGCTGTTCTGTTTATATGTGGAAGCTGTTCTAAGAATAAGTGAGAGGAAGTGTTTCAAATCTCTGTGTTTCTGTAATTCAAAATGAGTGCGATTTTTTAAAGTCAAATCAGCAGTAGATGGCGGCTGAAGCGGTAGAAAGATGCGTATCTCCATAGTAATTTTGACATTTTCAACTGCTGAGCTCACCGAATGAGATTCAAAAATCGCACTACTGATCAAAAGTTCTTGAAACCTACGAGTATCATAATGTATGAAACGACTTATGACTGTGGAAGAGGCAAAAGAGGTGTGCCAGCTAGGATCCTAATTGATGGCGATCTATTGTCACTGCCTACCACAACGGGACACAGGCGTGAGTATACAGGGTCAAAATTAATATGCTGAAAGTTTATTAAGAGGATGATAAGACCATCAAACTGAACAACTTTCTCTATGGCATCAAAATTGAAATCGCGAAAAAAAAATCTGCTGTCCCATCTGTTTTTTTTTTATTTTCTTTCGCGATTTCGATGCCATAGAGAAAGTTGATCAGGTTGATAGTACTCTGTGGTTTGACGGTCTGATTATTACCTCAAAAAAGTTTCAGCAATTATTTAGGGTCTTAGGGACCCTGTGTGATGTAAGAAAAAGTTTTCAATGCATCGTTATTAACCCCTTTTGAAGGACGCTTCACTGAAAAAAAAAACATACGGGTCGAATTGAGAACCTCCTCCTTTTGTTGAAGTCGGTTAAAAAAACGGGAACAAATCAAGTTAAAACCGGGTCAGATTTGCAGAATAGTTTGCAAAATGGTCCAGTTATCCTTGAAATATAGTTCATTCCTGTACCATCCAGATGTCAGCACAATAAACATTAGATAAGGACCTGACATTATCATACCACGCAGTGCTTGCATGATGCATACTAGAATAGAACATTTCGCATCTCATAAATTCTATAACTCAAATGACCTCCCAGGAAAACCAACCTTAACACCCAGTAGTTAGAGTACAAATTAGTGTACAGTTGCGTACAGTAGCCATTTAGCCAGGCTTGTGTACTAAGCTGGGTAGGTGTAACTAGGTGTGTGGATGAAGGTGTAATTTATTTTGGCCGCCAGTGTAACAACTGTGACGTCATGATTACGTCACGGTACAGCTAATCTGAAATTTCAGTCGCTTTAGTACGATGAGGTAAGGTAGAAATCATTACCAAATTATTATGGTTCTAGCTTAGAGCACCCCTAGCTATCTATCCGTGGTTTTCGTACAAGGCGACTAAGAGATAAGGGTTCTTTGACGTATTTTAGTGAGTGAAAGGATTTATGACTTCAGGATGAAATTGTGTGCATTTCATCCTGAAAACCTGGTTACCTATATTACAATTGCCACCGTTAAAAAAACTTTTTTTAACCAGAAACAAACTCAATAAACAACCCGACTAATTTATCTGAAAGATAAATAAATAGAACATGTATGTTGTGTCAACATGAAGATTTCTGCCACAAAATTGATTCTTGCCATGAGTTATCGATTTTCTTAAAACGATTTATGATTGCTGCTTTGATTGGCTTTTTAAGAGAGATAGGGCAGCGAATGCGGACTAAGGGCAACCACGCTCGGGAGCCTTTCTGGTGCAGAGAATTTCACTGACCACCCAGAGGGGCAATGCGGCCAGTATCTTTAGGACCTTTGAGCCGGGGGTTGCGCCGGGCAGTGCCTTTAGATTAGTTAGTGATAGTCTGACGAAGCTTGCATGCGGATTTTACTCGTATATCTTGTGTGCTCCATTGACGAAGCTTGTAGCGGATATAGATGTATGTGATTAAGTTTTGACGAAGCCTGCTGCGTTGCGGATTCGATTATTATTGGTATATTGTTTTGAATCTTTATTTCAAATAAAATTTTCAAGAAGCTTTAAAAAAGTTTATGTATTGGGTGTAAACTTAAATTCGTTAGGTACATACTTTAGGGGGTGCTTCAGACCATTAAACTGAACAACTTTTAATATGAACCAACACCAAGATCGTGGAAAAAAATTGTTTTGTTCTATAGAAAATGTCAATGGACGCTCGACCGAGATGTATGAAACAGCAGATTTTTTTGCGTTATCAATGTTGGTCCCAATGTGAAAGTTGCTCAGTTTGATGCTCTACGCACTTAATTTACACCCTGCCTGTATATAAAAATGTTCTAGCCACGAAATTTTAACGAAGACCTCTTTAGTAATCTGTGGTTTTACTCTGATCTTTTGATAAGCTAGAAGTGTTCATTGGTTGCTAACAGCTGTACCACGACTTTACCTTGACCCACAAAACTCGACATAAATGCTACTGATCCGAAACGTACACTCCAATGGATTTAAGATTATTGAATTACTTTACGATAACCATTGACGTAGAATACTATGGACGCTGGTTCTAGTACAAAATTCTCGAAAAAAGCTTACCTAACCTACACAAACCTAATTACGTGTATAGGTACTGTTTAGTAATATAATCATTCAAAATGCTGAAATTCTTTTTCATTTTGTTTGCGTAGTTTTTACCCTATCGCGGGCAGGGGTGCACCGCACGCGCTCGCGTGCGCCTCGTCGACCGTTCAAACAAAGACGTCGCGTAATTAGGTCTCTTTATTAAACGTTTTAGGTCTCTTTTGGTTCGGACACTTTTGAGCGCGGACCCTTCGTCCAGTAATTGGTAAGTCAATGACGATAACGGTTTGGGTTATATCGCTAAGCGAGCTATGAAGAGAGCTATAATTCTCGTGTTTCTCTGAGAGATCGCATCAGGAATGAGATGATACGTCCGAGAATTAAAGTGGTTGACACAGCAAATTAACAAACTGACGTGGCAATGGGGGAGTCATATTAACTGCCGAAGAACTAACAACTGATGGACAGAGTTCTAGAGTGGAAACCACGAACAGGCAGGCGTAGTGTGGGACGCCATGCGGCCTGCTGGACCGACGACCTAAAGAAGGTAGCGGGGAGCGTCTGGATGAGGAAGGCCAAGTATAGAGTTTTGTGGCGCGCCTTGGGAGAGGCCTATGTTCAGCAGTGCACGGTCTTCTTCTCATCGTGTGGACCAGCTATGGTGTCAGAGTATATTCAAACCGCCTTAAGGCCTCTGACGTGGTTTTTATGTAACGACTATTACCACCAGAGATATTAGCCGGGACCGACGGCTTAACGTGCCATCTAAAGCACGTAATCATCTTTCTTTTCAGACAATTAGGTGGATTCAGCCTGCAATGTCCTAACCAACTGAGGAAAAACGCACAAAGTGATATGTCACTAGGTGTCTCCTGTGGGAATCGAACCCACGACCTCCGGCTCCGTGTCAAGAGTCCAATGCTCTTAACCATTAGACCAAGGAGGCAGTTACGATGGATGGATGGATGATGATAGGTTTTGAAAGGTTTCAGAATTTCAGATTCTGATAATGTTTCGTCTTTCTTCCTTTTAGCTTATTACCTACTCGTGTTGCGGATAACATGCGCCATCTCTCTCTTACCCTTCCGGCTATTATGCGACAAACGACGTGCGGTATAAAAGAATTTTCGTGTAAAGAAATTCCGACAAGAGTTTCGATGTCCCTTTTTTCACATTTTCCGTAACACTTTCTTTTTGATGTACGGTCAAGTTATTGCTGTTTACGGAGACCGCTTTTGGTCCATAAAATGTAAAATTAATATAGGTATACTGATCATTTTAATTTCAAATGTTTTTCTCAGTATAAGACTTCTTCTTATCGTGTGGGCAAGCCCTGGTGTCAGAGTTTTCAGACCGCCTTACGGCCTCAGACGTGGTTTTTGTGTAACGACTACTTCCACCAGAGATAGTAGCCGGGACCAACAGCTTAACGTGCCATCCGAGGCACGGAATCATCTTTTTTTCAGACAATCAGGTGATTCAGCCTGCAATGTCCTAACCCAATGGGGAAAAAATAAACGTATCGTACGCTTAACAATCTGAAAGGAACCAATGTCATCATTATCATCATCAGCTTTCATACCTGCAGGACTCTGGCTTGCTAAAGCTTCAGTAAAAGGTAAGAAGTGTCTTGTTTTTGTTGTTGAATGAATTCCAGAATACAACGTCCCTATCGACCAAGTTGTGGCTTTAATTCTAGCATTTACTTGTTGTTACAAAGAAGGTACATAGAAATATTAAATGGGCTCGTTTAGATCATCAACCTGAAAAAAATTCACTGTGGACTCAACATCTCCTAATTTTTGTTATGAAGTGTGTGTTTTTATTCTGAAAGTGGTTCAATTTAATGGTCTAAACCACCCCATGATAAATTATTACTACCCTCTTTTATTACACCATGTATAAGCTTATTAAGCCTCCTCCGTGGTCTAATGGTTAAGAGCATTGGGCTTTTGACACGGAGGTCGTGGGTTCGATTCCCACGGGGGACACCTACCTAGTGATATATCAATTTGTGCGTTTTTCCCCAGTTGGTTAGGACATTGCAGGCTGAATCACCTGATTGTCTGAAAAGGAAAATGATTCCGTGCTTCGGATGGCACGTTAAGCCGTTGGTCCCGACTACTATCTCTGGTGGTAGTAATCGTTACATCAAAAACCACGTCAGAGACCGTAAGGCGCTTTGAATAAACTCTGACACCAGGGCTTGCCCACACGATAAGAGAGAGAGAGAGATTTTAAGCATAATACTCACGACCATATTAGCAGAGGAATTAGACTGAAAAGATTAAAATAACAGGGTGAAATTGATATCATTAGCATACTTTTAAAGTAAGAGTCTACCCATCAAACTGAACAACTTTTACTATAGGAGCAAACTATTGGAGCAAAAAAAAATCTGCCGTTGCATTCATTTGCATTCATACACAGCGTATACCACATTTCACCAGCAGTACCCAAATAACTTTGTCCAGTGTAACAACTTCCTAATGGACAGCAGCGGTCACAAGTACTCGCCTCTAAATTGAAGAATCTAGGTTGAATTATAAGCTAAATAAACCAAACAATACTAAACTCTGTATTAAGTACTCAAATTTGTTCCAAAACAGTCAAACAGCTCGTCGTGGCAGGAACATCTTCAAAGGATTAGCTGGTAGGAAACGCTAACTGTCGGACGAGGACCGAACTATACCAAACAGGTTTACCTTAATGCGCTTCTACTGTTTAAACCATAAACTTCAGGAAGCTGGCAAAGGAAATGATACACTTAATATACTATCGTAGTTCATGGTTAAGAGTAACTACAGGTGAAATTTTTTTACCCCTTTTTGTAATGTTTTTTCAAGTGATTTATTTATTCCAGAAACTTAAATACAAATTATTAATTAGGATGAAATTGATATCATATGAGTCTATATCCATCGAACTGAACAACTTTTACTATTGGACCCAACCGATTGGAGCAAAAACACAAAACTTTACTGTTCCGTACTAAACTGAAATGTCGACTCGACTCAAATGTATGCAATGAAGATCGATCGGTTTGCTCATTGTAAAAGTTGACTAGACTAATGATATCAATTTCACCCTGTATAATTGTATTAGAGTTCTAAATTACACGTCTGTTAATAGAACTCATATAATTATTATATTTCTTATATTAAAAATGTTTTAAAGATGCTTATTTTGACAAAATTGATGAATAAAATTTTGTTTTATTTTTTTCAGCTTGATAAGGAAATCAGACCGTAGTTGTAGTGATTCCTCGAACGAAAGGGATTTCTTACGGCCTTGAGTTTATGCATGTATTTATACATATTGTAATATGTAAACGAAAGTACTATCTATTCCAATTCGCAGTCAATGTATGAGTTTTCTCAGATCACTGACTCAAATGATCAAAGATCACAAAATATAAAGAAATTCTTTTTTTCCTATAAATCATATTTAGCCACGCAACAGTAGGTTTCGAACTTTAGCTTGGGGCGTAAGCATAGTACTCTGTAGGCGTACGTAATCTGTGCTATATGACCATGAACACAAACAGAAATCATTCTAGTGTGCTCTTTAGAATATATATAATAATAAACTATTATAAAACTGTAACTGAAGTGTGTCTGTACATTGAAGATTTTTACAAAAAAAATATTACGATATGGTTTTTAGGTATCCCTGACTCGAAATCAACCTTTTTTAGAAATTTTGTCTGTTTGTTTGTGTGTTTGTTTGTTTGTTTATTTGTTTGTTTGTTTGTTTGTTTGTTCGCGCATCACGCAAAAACTACTGAACCGATTTTGATGAAACTTTTTTTGTTTGATAGCTTATGATCTGACTTAAAATCTGGTATATTATTTGTGCGGACGAAGTCGCGGGTAAACACTAGTAGGCAATAAAATTGTAATCTAGGTTGACTGGACAGAGGTTCGGCAAAGTATAATATGCATACCTACTGGTCTCGGTATAAGAATAATAGTGAGAAGTGGATTTTTCGAGTTTACAGACAACCTCGTCGTGAAAACTTTCCTTTAATACTAGCATATGCTTCATTACCAACGTTCTTGACTTTTTCAGATTTTATTTGACTGAGAAATTGTATATATATGTAATTGAAATACTTACAGACGTGAACACTAGTTTTCTTGTGTACAATTTTTTTTTTCATAGTGAACATAAATATTTTATTAGTGCATTATGAAAACATAAAGCCTATTTACTTTTGACAAAAATTGTCGTGGATACACAGATACTTTATATTTTTATGAACCATTAAAAATCATGCAGATAGATCTTTACCGAGCATTCATTATTATGAAAAGAGCTACGCCTTTGTCGCTGGAAAAAAAAATGAAACATCGAAATACCTTGTCTACAGAACATGATATCTTCGTCATCAAAAAAGAAACTGCTTAGTAAGACCTCACAACAAAATGTAAACAACATTTACTAGGTACATCATGATTTTGTCGACTCAAGACAACCTCGCAAGTTTTCCCTCATATCTACGCTCCCTCACCCCTTATTACGCTGTAGTGATACGTACGATAAATTGGGAAGACCTTTTTTCAGCACTCGTGCATAGTACGCAAGACTGACGACGCGACGGTATAAACTTACTTTTGATCCATCAGTCGAGAGTGGGAAGTTCTAGTTCTAGTACTAAACTAACCCGTACTAAAAGAACGAATGTATAATCCACCTAAAGAAAGAGGTCGTTGTATCCGTACGTATTGCAATGTGAGGTTATACCGTTTTAATTTGTTAGGTTTCTTTTTATTTTTATTTTTGTAATTATGTGACATTGACATTTTATTCGTCTCGGTCTAGCTTTACACAGTCAAAATTGGCCGTGTAAAATTTATTAATAGATTAGTAAAATTTACTCGCTTTTGTTCGAATCTGGCCTTAAACACATTGTTTATATTATAATACAAGTAAAGATACACTTTTGAAACTCTAACCCCTAAGTCAAGTTCTGAAGTCGAATAATGTTTAAAATTTGTTAAGAAACAATATGATACTAATGTGAATCTTGTGGCACTAAAGTGGCACTTAAGATCAAAAAGCGTCCCCTATCGCAAAGCATCGTGTCGCTTACAGACTTCTTGCAGAAGCCCTTCAGAATGGAACAGCTTTTGTTGTGGGTTTCCTTTGAATTCTAGCTCTGTGCTATTTGCAGAGTCACTGACTGAGCTTGGATTCTTGGATTCTGATACCAAAGACAAACATACGCTTTCGTGGGATATCTTAAACATTTAAGTGCTGCAGTAGTTATGAGGATATTCCTTATAAAGTGTTCCATACAAAATGAAGTGTATTCGTATGGTTACGTCTCAGTTTGGACATTTTGTAATTGAAGTAGAAAAAATTTTGTTAACAGTATCTAGAAACATCTCTGTCTTTACCTTCTCTTTCCGTTTAAATATTTAGTTCCAAAGTTCCCCCATACTAAATCTTAAATTAATCTTAGAATTTAAACTAAGTACTCGTATACAGGTATTTAACGAAAATCTGACAAAATAGCAACAAAGACATCCGAAATAAACATTTTAACGGGTTCTTACCGCGTTTAATGTTAAATTCTAGATTAAATAATAACCGCGTAACTCTCAAATACTGTAAAGAGATCCGATTCTAAAAATTTGACTTTAATTGGTTAATATTGAAAGTAGGCCGAAACTTCGTTTGTATGCAGCGCGCTCGGGCGTTTTCACATTCTCTTAGTTCCGTAAGAATACAGCCCCTAAGTTTATGTTCGTACTTAACAAAAGATATAACGAAAAGATCTTAATATCTTAGCACCGAATTGCCACAATGTGACACCGGTTTCGTAATTTGACATGTTTATAGTTCCACCTTCGTATAATGGAGGCAAACCACGGGTAAACTCATAAACTTACATGCGAAAACAAACACTCGGAAACAATAAAATTGTGGGATTACATTTACCTACATCCCCCTTTTTGACCTAGTTTTGTTTGGTTACGTTATCGATATCGAATAACTAAATTTTTACCGTTGAAATGAGATCTTAACCGTGTTAGTACGTACCTCCTATTAAATGAATGCATCCAAATCCAAATTCAAATGGTATATCCGTGTGGTGTCGGCTAAGAGTAGCACCATCCCATTTCCTCCCGTGGGTGTCGTAATAGGCGACTAAGGGATCAACCGGAGGATGGGCAGCAGCATCCTTTGAGTACAAACATTCAATCCAACTGCGATCGCCAACCCGCCTGCCAAGCGTGGCGATTATGGCAAATCCCCCCATTTTTGGGGAGGCCTATGTCCAGCAGTGGACGTTTATCGGCTGATATGATGATGGTGATGATCCAAATGTCACTGTAGTATAATGTAAATTTTCATTTTCTTCCGAAAGAGTAAAATGGTTACAACTGGAACCAAATAACTTCTCATAGATTGTTCAGTTTTGTTTTCTGCTTAAAAAGTGTCAGCTCGGCCTGCGGCCTCGTTTGGCAGGCAGATTGACCCCGGAGACCAGGTCCACCAGGTCTCAGGTGGGCCGCTTCGGAGCTTCGCTCCTACGCGTATGAAATTCATAGACATATTACTCTAGCGATAGACAAGCTCGTACAAACAAACAACATGTCACACAAAACAACACAAAATGACACATTGCGGTCTGTCATTGCCATAGTGGCGAAGTGAACTCGGGAACATCAATCAGGTGCGTACACCTCATTCTAGTGGAACATGTTGCTTCTATGGAAGGGCAAGTCTATCGCTAGAGTTCTATGATGAAATTCTTACAATTACAAAGTTACCCAAATTACGGTAAAATCGGGCGGTAGAGCCTGAAAGTATCTCAAATAGTTTAGTGACAGTATGATCTCAAAGATAATTATGGTAATTGTAGTTTTGTACTTACCACAATGGAGTGAAAACCGCGCGTTGATTCTGCCGCGATAGTTCCGTTAGGATTGTATCTAGCTTTATAATAAGTCTTGCCATGGTTTCTGCGCGACAGAGAGTATATCTTCAAAGATCTAGACCGGAAAAAACCTTACTGGCCGCCGGTTAGTACGATATAAAATACAGTAAAGTACGACCAGCATAGGTAGCATGACACCGTGATAAAGCGCTATCACACCTTCGCTCTCTTTCTATTTGCACGTGAACGAACGAGATAAAAGTGGTGATAAAGCCGTATCACGTGTAACATTCTACGAGTGCTGAAGCCGTATAGTACGCTATATGTGATACGACTGTATCACGCCTGTTATCTCGTTCGTTCGCGCGCAAATAGAAAGAGAGCGATGGTGTGATAGCGCTGTATCACGGCGTCATGTGGTTCTATATAGGTTCTATATGTGGATGCTTGTAAATGGCTGATGGCTGTTATTTAAGTATTATTTTGTAATAGAGGCTGTTAGCATCCCGAATAATATAAAATAAAATAAAATAAAATCACTGCGGCATGCTAGCTATGCTGAAGCCGTATAGTATGCTATACGTGATACTGCTGTATCACGTCTTTTATCTCGTTCGTTCGTACGCAAATAGAAAGAGAGCGAAGGTGTGACAGCGCTGTATCACGGTGGCATGCTATCCATGCAGAAACCGTAGCGTGATACGGCTGATTCAGGTCTTTTATCTCGTTCTTTCGCGCGCAAATAGAAAGAGAGCGATGGTGTGACAGCGCTGCATCACTGTGGCATGCTATCCATACAGAAGCCGTATCATGTTACACGTGATTCGGCCGTTTCACGTCTTTTATCTCGTTCGTTCGCGCGCAAATAGAAAGAGAACGAAGGAGAAGCGCGGTGGCATGCTACCCATTCAGGTAAATAATTCCGCTCGTCAATCTTCGTTTGCGCAGAGCAGACTTAACTTTAAGTCCCCGTCAAAACCTGAAGTCATTTAGTAATTAAAATTCAATCATGCGCGGTACTCAAAGCGTGCAATATCGGGTGCTACTAAATTGTTCTCTATCTCGGTCTAAGATGAATAGCAGATTAATTGAGAGATTAGTGGACGCTTCAATGGCTTTGACTATTTATTATAAGGAATAGCCTTGCGGTAGCATTTCCCCTCTGCCACTGTATAAGAACAATGATCATGTGCTTACATTCAATTTTATACCTTATCACTAAACGAGACAGCCTGTAATTGCGAAACATAAATTCGAACTTAGACAGTTTTGGGTTCACACGAGACTACTAAACTTTTCTTGATTTTTAACATTCATAATTAGAATCTAAAGTTATGGGGAATAAAATCCAAAGTTGCGGATTGCATGTTACCTCGCCCCCCGCAAAAAGTGGCAGAAATGTTTGTTAGTAGAATTACACGCGTAACTAGTCCACATATAAGTAGACAAAGTTCAATGGTGAAGAGGGCGCGAAAACAAATAGCCAGTAGTGGCAAGGGATTTCAGGCGAGTGAAGTTGACACATCCTGAATCCTGATTGATCAATATATATTCACGCTATTAAAATTAGTCAACGAACGAACGAGATAAAAGGCGTGATATACAGCATGCCACGGCTTCTCGCTACGCGTCCTGAATGGATTTTAATGTACCACAGCCTATAACTAATGGCCTAATCTACGTTAGAAGCCCCCCGGAGAAAATCTTATTCCTACGCCATATAAACGATAATGGCATGATTCCAGGGATATATTAAATCGTGCGCACATTAAAGGTGTTAGAGAATTTACGACGTCGTTACGCCGTACGTTGTACGTCTTTGTAATGTGACGTTTTGACCTGTAAGGTTTGCGACGTTCTATGTGGTATCTTAGTACCTTTACCTATACATGAGAGTCAGTATGTCATTACCTATCTGTAGATACTGAACCATAGCGTACTACTTTATTTTCCACCTGAACGAACCGATTCATACGCAAAAAAATAAAAATATGTTCACTGAATTTCAGGTCTTAAATAAGATAGTATGGATGAAGGATGTTCGCTATTCTATCACGCCGAAACGCCTTCTATGTTCACGATAAAACTTGGCTTAGAGATAGTTTATGTCCAGACGTAGATCAACATACAGGAAATATACTATAAGCAAGGCTTATGAGTTTTAGAGAGATACAAAGTGATGTTCAAAATATACCGATAACTTCGGTATCTTAGAGTATAAAATACAGGGTGAAATTTATATCATTAGCATCTTTTTAAACTAAGAGTGTACCTATCAAACTGAACTTTTACTTTGGGAGCAAACCGATCGGAGCAAAATAAAAATCTGCTGTCCCATACCTTTTAAACCCTAGGGAGCGTGTAATGTATCTCTTCATGCACTTCCGTCGATTGAGGGTGCTACGCACTTGTCCTTTTAGGAAAAGATCATTGATTTGATCATGGTGTGTTTTCCTCGGACGGCCTCTCCCAACACTTCCGCTCACCTTTGCTTGATAAATTTCATTCGTTAGTCTTCTTTCATTCTTTTATAATACTTATATTTCCCAAAATATAAATACCGTACACGCAATCCGCGTTCACTATCCATAATGGACTACAAGTCCAAATAAAAGCGGTCAAAGGCAAAATAATTCACTTAACTGTTGCATTCCGTTCGTCGAAATGCACCGTACTATCACGTACTATTCTGGTAGGTCTAATTGGTATGTACAGTTGTGACGCTCACAAATATTCCGGAATGCTTTTCAGATTTCGAAGCTTAGAGGGAGTTGAAGTTGCAATGTAGGTGCACTGCATTTTAGGCAGACTATTTCACACAAATTGGATCGGAAACCAAAAAACAGAAAGTAATACAGAATTCTGAAAGTCTTACACCCGTATTCTTAGTTGTTTTCTTGACATTTCATCACTCGAGTGGAGGACGTTTTTGACATAACTTGTATGACAAAAATGTCAAAAACGCCCTCGACTCGAGTGAGGAACCCTCAAGAAAACAACTAAGAATACGGGTGTTAGCCCCACTTGTACCAACAAGTATTTAGGCTTAGTATTTAGTATATCTAGTGATAGTTCTGTCTTTCAAACTGCTCATACAAATGACAGTGACAGCATCATATTTAAACATATTTATGCCGAAATACTTTTTGATGCAAGCCGGTCTTAAGGCCATCTTATCCGAGTGCAAGCATCTCTTTCTTGCAAACATAAGTTTGCAATTAGCCATCCCGCTCCAATTGAAAGCAGGATCGCAAAAAAACGTGTTTTTATCAATATCTTTGCTCATGGGTGTTCCTAAGCTCCAAATTAAACTAATTTCACTATAAATATTTGATGTATTTAGTTAAGTACAAGAATAAAAAGTTAAATATCAGCAGTTTAATCATAGTAAAAAGGGGTAACTTTGGGATTTTTTTCTATCGAGTAAACTTAATCTAATCGTGTTATTGAGAACTATCGCCTATCCGCCAGATCCTTAATTAAGTCATAATTTCAGACTTTAAAACACTGTTTAAAACACTTTCGTTCTTGTTCAAAAAACGGCCTCGACCAGATAATAGCGTCTTAATGTTAATTAATCCAAACATGCTTTTATAAAAATCCCATCCTAATCGGTTCCGTATTTCTTAAGTAATGCGACAATAAACAGACAAAAATTCAAGAAATTATCTCAATTGTGGTGTCTCAAAGTACTCCATTGTGGTGAAAAAAACAAAGAATTTTGTATTTATTCGATTGTTTCCTCATGTAAGCGTCCCACTGCAGGGCACCATCAAAGAGGGTGCAGGGGACCATCGTTAGTCTACCAAACGTGCCCAATGCGGATTGGTAGACTTTTCTTTTTTTTCTTTTTTATTTCCGCACGCTGTTTTCTTTCACCGTTTGAGAGCAGTCTGTATTACGTACATACATAAGTGAAGAAAAATCCATTGGTACATGGATGTCGTCCGTGCGGATTCGAACCCGGACCTCAACATAGAGTTTCTCTACAACGCGTCACCGATGCTCTTCAGACCTCTGCTGCGGCACTGACGTCTAAATATCGTCACAAAATTAATATAAACCAGTTGTTTTCCATACACAAACTCTACGTACGTATTCTCCTGTTTCCTCCCTGGATAATAACACTAGAGCAAACATTTTTACCATACAATCTATGTTACTTCTCTCTGCTGTGTCCCTATTTTGCTTTTTATAAATTAACTGTTAGAACTCTAGGTACCTTCGAAAAGGCGTATCATCCCGGGCGGGACCACGACTCTCCATACTAATCGATGCGAACGGGCGCGTGGCTACGGTCAGAATTTAGCCGGTTTCTTTGAAAAATTAGATGATTTTTTATTAATCCATTTCATGTAGGTAGATAAAATCCGTCCGAGTTGCAGTTGTCTCTTTCGCACTCTAGTCGGCGGGGTGTGTGGGAGGGGCGGATCGGATGAATAGGTATACAGTTGGAAAAGTGACCTATTCTCCAAATTAAGCCCGCCTATTCTCTTTATTATTCGGAGCGCGCTCCATACAAACGTACTATGGTGATATTTTCAATACTAACCAATTAAAGTCAATGAAATTTTGCAGACACAGTCTAGAAACAAATTTCTATGCTTGTATGGAGTCAGATTTTCGTTAAAATGTACAGTTTTCAAGTTATAGTGCCTCAAAGATTTCCATACAAATCTTAAATTAATCCTAGCATTGAAACTGTATATTTTAACGAAAATCTGACTCTATAGAAGCATAGAGATTTGTTTCTAGATCGTTCCTGCAAAATTTCATTGACTTTAATTGGTTAGTATTGAAAATATCACCATAGTACGTTTGTATGCAGCGCGCATTTTCGCTCTCGGAATAATATTCACTTAATATTTTAAATAGGTAGTAGGTATTAGTGATGATTGCAGTAGAATAGAAGACTTGCTTTATGTACTTATTTTGTTTGACATTCCATAAAATAACGTGTACCTAGTGTATTTTATCTTACAATAAAAGCTAGAAACAGAAAACAATTCTTACCAACGCTAGGACAAAACAGCTTTCCGCAGGTTAACGAATACAAACTTTATGGCGACGTAAACAGGATCGATTTTGCCATTTTCCAGTGTAATAGGGTAGTAAAGATAGGGTAAAGATTATTTTTATGTAAAGAGATGAATGGAGAGCTTAAAATTACTTTATCTTTACGGGCAGCTAGAGGGCGCTAGCTGCTGTTTAGTGTTATTTGAATAACGCTCTATTATTCAAGAATTTATATCACAGACATAGGTAAAGCCCGACCAGAAATATAATAAACCTCGCCATGTTGCGGAAAATCATTGAAACTAATTTGTTTACTGGGATTACTGACATTAAAGGTTATAGTCGATTGCAGCGCCCCAAATCAGGTTTCTTTATTTCTGGTCAGGCAGGCTTTTATACGGTTGACTGTCGTTAAAAAGTTGTGGTAGTTGTAACAAGGTTTGTGTCCATCCCGAAGGTACTGCCGAAATATCAGGAACACATTATAACCTGAAATGCTTAAATCTTCTTCTTGTACTGACTGCATCGTGTTACCTGTCTGGCTGTCTGTCACTGTTGTTCTGATAAAATAAACGAGTATCGATCTTAAATTAAAGATTGAAAAATTTGTCTCGGGCGGGACTTGAACCCGCACTCTTCCAAACCGGTGAAACGTGCTAACCAATTACACCACCGAGCCCACTGCCCAGAGAACGAAATTTTTCAGACAAATTTTTCAATCTTTAATTTGGTTCGAAATAGCACAACATGGCTGTAACATGTTTATAATCGATAATAGTTGAAAAAGAGTATCGATCTATCTAATTTCTTAAGGGGGTGCTTCAGACCATCCAAACTGAAGAACTTTCAATAGTGAAAGTAGACATATCATCACATAGATGAGAC
Source organism: Agonopterix heracliana (assembly GCA_963693445.1). Lineage (NCBI taxonomy): Eukaryota > Metazoa > Arthropoda > Insecta > Lepidoptera > Depressariidae > Agonopterix > Agonopterix heracliana. Next base: position 20,698,335 of record OY856311.1, read on the forward strand.
CGACATAGAAGACGCGAAAAAAAATCGACTTTTACATTACAGTATTTTTTTGGATTTAGAAATCTTCGATCAACAATATACAACTAGATAACGGGTCGCATACAAAATCAAAGAGAAATTCTGTCCTCGTGAATATACAACATTTTTTGTTAACGAACCGAGAAAACAGTCCGAATACATTATAATTTCGACCTCAAAGCAACCATAATTCCTAGTAATTTAAAAAAGGAACACTGCGGCATTGCGAGACGTGCTTACGATGGCTTTGTTCGAACGCAACTAATTCAAAATAAGACCTCACTCCAATAGTGAGGCGTTATTTGACGGGACATGTTTTGAGCACTGACGCGTTATCTAGTTGGATATTGTTGATCGAAGATTTCTAAATCCAAAAAAATACTTTCTGTACCTACTGTAATGTAAAAGCCGATTTTTTTCGCGTAAAACGATTCATGATAGTGAAAGTAAGATTTTACATATTATGGCTATAGTTTTAGAAATACTTATATGGGAAAAGCACTTGAAAGAAATGCGGACCGAATATTGCACTAAAAAGATGTGAAGCATGCAAGGTAATACAATCTCGTTTGTTCTACAAGGGACCTACACTCCCACAGATGCACTAGCTCTAGGCGCAGCGCAGGTGCTACAACCCGTCACCTTATGTACCTACCGCGTGACAGCACGCACACAAAAGAAATGGGTGCTTCACTCATGATTAGACGAGATTACGTCTGGTTCTTCTTTTAAGTCTGTGGGGGAAAGTTATTTATCTGATAACATTTAAAAATTTATAGTCGAATAATCGACGTTTTATTAAAAATAAATATATAGGGTCCTTCTTAATATGCTGACACTTTTTGAAGGGGACGATTAGACCGTCAAACTGAACAACTTTCTCTATGGGACCAACATCGAAATCGCGAAAAAAAAATCAGTTGTCCCATAAAAAATTGCCAACCTAACTCACCCGAATGTATGGGACAGCTGATTTTTTTTTCGCGATATCGATGTTGGTCCCATAGAGAAAGTTGTTCAGTTTGACGGTCTGATCATCCCCTTAAAAAAGTGTCAGCATATTAAGTTGGACCCTGTATTTCTAGAGACGCATTGTCATATGTTTTCAATAACTAAATCACACGATAATTTAAGATACATTTTTTTCTACCTAAATTCTTCTGCCCCTGAAATACAAATCGAAACTCGATTTCTACTTTGTGTGGTTGCAAAGTTTCAGCTTCCTATGTCTCACGGTCTCAGAAAAACCCGTGTGACATACGAAAGGACAGTCATCGAGGTGATTATATAAGTGTTCCGTTTTTAAATTTTGGTGCGGAACACTAATAAAACTGAAAGCCTAAACGACTTTTTAAAGACATAATAATAGGTAGGCTCTCGTAAAGCCTAGACCCCTTAAGGAGCTTACCCGTGACTGGACCTTAATAGTCTCTAAGCCGATCCTGAAAGAAGTTGTTGGGAATTTGAATGTGAACCGAAATGGGCTGGCCGTTAAACCTCCTCTCAAATTACAGTAAGTCTAGATAAAAGAAACTAGTTAGTTGTGGAAAAATTCTTTGTTACAATAGCTGGCGTTAGAAGTAGACATTTTGTTATGTTTTTACGCTTATAGTAAATCTAAATTATGACGTTGATGATAAATTTAAAATTCAAAATTATTTTCGTAGTATGTTCCGTACAATATATTTACAAAAAAAGTGTTTGCCCCGGGATCCTCAGCACAAGCCCGACTCACACTTGTCTAGTTTTTATTATTGGTTTTATTTGAATCTGTATAGCCAATATTGAGAGCAAAGAGAGACCATTTAATTGTAGTATTTGTGACTTTTTTGTTCTAAAAAAGAAACATAAAAATTGTTTCTTCATTTCTTCCACAGACTTCTTCAGCGTAAGCGAAAAGTTTAAAATCTATGATTTTCTTCTTTTTTGCATTTTTATTGACATGTCTAACATGACATTTTATCATTTTTCACATCGTTGTATTTTTTTCAAATTTCTCTGACCTTGTAATTTAATAAAATATATATGCCATTTAACTAAATCTATTATTACAATGGACGAAAACAGCAGTATTAACCTTTCAGAGATCAACCTCGATCAAGAATTCAAACGATACCTACAAATCATGAGACCTTACTTGGAACAACTTGTAGACCAAGATGCTATCGACATCTGTAAATCCTGGATTCAAAGATTATCAAATTGTGGTGAAAAGGAGAAATTTACACGTAACCAGTATGTTTTTACACTTTGTTATCAACTGGCTCGAGGTATTTTGGACGAACCGTTTATCAAACGGCCGTCAAAAGAAGAACTACCAATTATTTCCGAAGCATTCGATAGCGATTCATCAACTGAAGTTGAATATTTAGTTATCAATGGCGAAGAAACAAACACGAACCTCATTTTCAAAAATAAAAAGCCATTAGTATCTGATACAGAATACTTATCTCAAGACAATGAGTTTGATGGTGATAAACTAGCAGGAAGCAGCAGAGAGTTTGAAAGTAAAAACCTGATGCCAACTTATGATGACAAACAAAATCAACCTTCACATCAACAAACTATACTTTGCTACACGTGTCCTCATGTTAGTACTTATAAGTCTGATGGATTTGATGGTGAATATGAGTACAGAGCTAATAACTTGATTATGAAACTAAGAGAGATTAAGAAACAAAACGTGCTATTGCATAATGAACTCAAGGCATTAAAAGAAGAGTCTCAAACAAAAGCTGTAGAAGTAAGTTTAGAAGAAAGCTTTACAAAAGTAGATAATTCCACTAGTTTTTGTAAAGGAATCGATAGCAGTTCTACCTTAAAATCTTTGAAGACAAAGTTACAAGAAGTGCAAGAAACAAGAAATGCTTTGACAGCAACTGTTTGTAATTTGCAAGATCAACTAGACAATTTTAATGATACTAAGAAACATGAAATGGAAGAAATGGAAGCTAAGCACAAAATGGAAATAGTTAAAATTAAATCTTCAATACGAGGAGAATCAAAAGATATGTACGAGGAGAAATTAGAGATATTAAAACAAAACTACGAAAGAACCATTAACGACCTCCAAAAGAACCATAAAGACGAAGTCCAAGCACTGAAAAAAGTTAAAGAAGAAATCGTTAGTGAAAAAACCAAAATTGTCCTTGAAAAGGATGCTGAAATAGATGCCCTGAAGTCAAAACTCGACGATAAAACAGATAATCTGCATTCAATCTTAAACAAATTTCTGGAAAAACCAAATGAAGATGCTTCGGATGATACGAAAGTTAAAGCTCAAGAATTAGAAAAACGTCTGAACAAAATGGAGAAATCTAAAATTAAAAACGCTAGACTCTACGAGACGAAACTGGCTTATTTACAGCGAGAGAAACACTTAGCCGAGTGCTCTTTGCAACTCCAATTAGTTCGACAACGTGCACAGGTTGTAAACGAAATAGCTGAAGAAAATCAATCCGATCTTAATACTGCATTAGATAAACTAGAAATTCGATACAAAGATATCGTAGCGAACGTGCAAGCGACTGCTATACAGCGGAGAATGCAGGATCAGATGACTTTAGAAGCAATATTACAAGCCGTCTGTGGTACTCAAGACGTGTGTAGTTCTACAAACCACAGTCTGTTTCCAGGAAAAACTATTAAGCCAAATGTAAGGAATCAGAAAGATGCTAATAATTATAGTTGCGAAAGCGAAGTTTCGGGTTTACAGCGCAATAAAGTTGGTAATGTTTGCAACAAAGAAGATTTTTCGTTAGGAGATGATAGCGTCGGACAAGGGTTCTGCCTCGATGGCGAGCGACTTGGTGAACTATTCGAGAAGGTGTACATACCGCAAAGGGACACAGGAGACGGGTCCTTGATGAAACAGTAACAACCCTAACTATTTTAGGCGCCCTTGTGTTCTTGACCCATCTGATGTAAATTTAATGAAATTCGAGATAAAATTGAAAACGTTTTCGTGAAGTTTGAAATTTTAGACGTAGCTAGTTTGGTACCTGTTGAAAGTTTAATTAGTTTGTAATTACCTCTCTAGTTTTATTCAGTTTCGCTTGTTGAAAATACAAATATAATACGATGTCGTGGAATAAAAAACATTGCCACTCCACTTTTAAGGCCATAAACCTCAATATTTTTATGACCTGCAACCTACAAAAGCGGAGCGGAAACCTACAAAGGTGGAGATGTGTAAATAAAAATTGTAAACTTGGCGTGGATGTAAATTGAAGATATTATTTGCAAAAATATTAATTGGGGACGTACTACATTAGTTAAGGATACAATTAAGTCCATTTTGAGAATTTTTTTCTGTTTATCTGTGCATGCATACCGACAACGACTGAACCAATTTAGATGGGGTTTTTACAATAGCATAGGGCTTAGTTTAGATTAACATTTACGGATTATTTCATCGCAATAAGTAATGAATACGAGTATTTAAACTCAGTGGTCCGCGAAGTCGCAGGCACCGCTAGTAAACAAATAACTAGTTTGTAAAATTAATGTCGTGCGAAGAAAATTTAGCAATCCGATTGGTTGATTTTACACAGCACCGGTCTGCTCCGCTTTGGTGGATTTTTTGGTTTAAAACAAACAATACCACAGTTTTATTTACATGACGGCTCGATAGCTCAGTCGGTAGAGAACCTGTCAGGGTCGAATCCCGTAAGGGGCAAATATTTGTATAATGAATATGAATTTGAATGGTTGTTCCCGAGTCATGGATGTTTGTGTCTACATAATATGTTTCTGTATCATCGTTAGACTGGTTAGTTTGAAATTGAAATTGAAAAAATTTTATTGTGCAAACAGACAGGTGGTACAGTACAGAATGGTTATACATATTACAATAAACATACTTAAAATTAGGGAACTAAAAACCGAAATCTGTTTGCGACAAAAGGGGATCAGCTCAGTGTTGTGCCGGCCGAGTGATCTGATCAGAGATCACAGCGAGCGCAGCCCTGATTTTCAGCTGTACCCTGTTCTCACTTGCAATACTTCTATCACTGTTAACAAAGAAAACACTGCTTAGAGCTTCTATGCCAGAAATAAATTTCGGGGGAAAAAAATAAAAACGATTTTAAAATCAGTTTGACATCAACTTGAAACATAGCACGCTCACGCAGCAATGTACTTCAAATCGCACGGCAAAAAACAACCCGTGTAAATCCCGCTTTATACAAGTCCAAGCTAGTTTCTGGTACTTTAAATGAGACTAGGTAATCGGTGTGACAATGTCCAAGATATTTAGCATAAAGCATATAAGCATACGCTCACGACTATATTCCCCGAGGGGGTAGTCAGAGATAATAATATACAGGGTGAAATTGATATCATTAGCACCCTGTATAAAGAGATAAGATTTTTATCTAAACTATTATAAAACTGTAACTGAACTGTGTCTGTACATTGAAGATATTTACAAAAAAAAGATTACAATATGGTTTTTAAATATCCCCGACTCGAAATCAACCTTTTTTAGAAATTTTGTCTGTCTGTTTGTTTGTGTGTTTGTTTGTGTGTTTGTTTGTTTGTTTGTTTGTTTGTTTGATCGCGCATCACGCAAAAACTACTGAACCGATTTTGATGAAACTTTTTTTGTTTGATAGCTTATGATCTGACTTAAAATCTGGTATATAATTTGTGCGGACGAAGTCGCGGGAAAACACTAGTTTATTTATATTTATGCATAGCATAAGCATAGCATAACCATACGCTCACGACTATACTTCCCTTCAGAGATATTCTGAAATCTCAGAACATCCACATTTCACCAGTAGAACCATAGACATATTACTCTAGCGATAGACAAGCTCGTTCAAACAAACAACATGTCACACAAAACAACACAAAATGACACATTGCGGTCTGTCATTGCCATAGTGACAAAGTGAACTCGGGAACATCAATCAGGTGCGGACACCTCATTCAAGTGGAACATGTTGCTTCTATGCAAGGGCAAGTCTATCGCTAGAGTTTAAGTCTATGAGTAGAACCGAAACTCTGTCCAGTGTGACGGGGGGTGAGCCCGTCGCCACTTGTAATGGACAGTGGGTACACAATACATGCCTCGAAATTGAATTTATATTTAAAGAGCTGATAAATGTGCCTGGCGTTATAATAATGACGTAGAAATTAATAATGTTTACTACGAAACATTTTGTTATTCGACTTAAAAACTGTACTAAATCCGCTTCGTTCAGATACCAAAAAATATAGGACGTACAATAAGGTTCCGTTCCTCGTGCAAAGTTTTAATGAATCAGTTAGTCCCTAAATCACAGTCATAATCTTATCCTCAAAGGAGCACGTAATCAGCATTTGTCCCGCATAATCTTGTGCTATATCAAATACTTATAGACACAAATTAGCAATTTGTAAGCGCGTGCGAACAATCGCCCTGTCCCTTTCGACAAAATCTACTGATAGCATGGAATATTTAATAATACTCGGAATCACAAGCTTTAGAGAATTGAGGTCAGTTTAGGAAACTTTGAAGGGACACTTGACCAATATTTTGCAGTGAATTTAATAATATGCTGGTTTCACTCAATTCGTATTCGCCAGTCCGAAGCTAATTACTTGTAGAAAATGGCCCTCGTGTCCCAACAATTTTAGGGTTCCGGACCCAAAAAAGGGACCATATTACTAAGCCTTAGCGTAGGCTTAGACGTTGTCCGTCCTACCTATTTAGGGCTGTAACTTTTGAACCATTGACTAAACAGTTGAAATTTTCACAGAATGTGCATTATATGGCAGATTCGATAATATAAAATGTCAAAAAGGTAAAAATTAAGGGGTGTCCTTATACAAGAAACTAGTTTTTATCAACGTTTTTTTCTTCTCGCTCGATCGTAAAAACGGTCATCATACGAGTACAAGCGTCAAACATGGTGTAATTATAGAGAATTATAGAAAAAAATCTACAGTATAACAACAAATAATAAAAACTGGCCAAGTGTGAGTCGGTTTCGCGCCGTTTTTACCACATTACCACATACCACACAGGTGTACGGAACCCTCGGTGCGCGAGTCACCCGACTCGCACTTGACCGGTTTTTATTAGTTTCGTAATACAGTCAAAGAAGTCGATTCTCAAGATATGATTTCGGGTTAAGAGCAATCGCCACACAATCCCCAATTACATCCCAACAATGAATGCATAGACCATAAAGGTATTATACCTTACAGGAATAGAGCAACAAACATCAGTTGTCAAATGAAACCGTAAATAAGGTTGTCTGGAAGAAATCGCTTCTTAGCGATAAGACCGCCTTATTTTTGTGCCTACTGTTTTTTCTTTCTGTATTTTACTGTTTGTATTTTGGTGTAAAATAAAGTATATTTGATTTGAAACCGTTTTTGGATGTTTTTTGGAGACTATTCGCAGGCAAAAATTCGAATATTGTCTATAATTCTGAGTCTAACGTGAAATTGTGGACAAATTAATGAAGTAGTGTCAGTATATTTCATAAAATTATCTACGATTTAACTTTAGATTCACAATTATTCACGGAAACCGAATTGTAAAAATTAATTAGTGACTAAAAACGGTTCTATTGTCTCGCGTAACGTATCTCTTTCTTTTATTCAGTGGTGCCGCTGGGAACATCTCGCTCACTCAGCTGTATGTTCCTCGATTCCTGGTATAATACCTTTATGGCATAGACTATCTCCGTCACAAATACTGAAGTTAGCATTCAAACACGGAATTCAGAGAGTCCACCGGAAGCTGTTACCGCAACCTGGAGTACCGGAAATTGACTGCAGCGGACCATACCTCTAGATGTCAGGGGCTGACGTGTAAGGGATGAGATGTAGAGGGAAGAAATTGGAATGTGTCGATTACCTAACAGTTAGGCAAAACTGCAATGTTTTAGTATTGCAATATAGAATACGCTCACGCTTTATTCCCCGAGGAGATAATCAGACACTTTTCTACAATTACTAAATATTCTGATTCAATATTACGTTCGGTACTAACATTTTTCAATCTTTTATTTGAATTGAAACAGTACAAAATGGCTTTAACATGTTAATAACCAATTATATTTTGTCAACTATAATATTCAGCTAACAGCTATTCATCCTGACCTATCCTAACATAACCTCATAATACGAGTAAATTTGGGTCGAGTTGACACCTACCCGGCGGCTAGACGTTCGCCCACAATAACACACTGCCAATGAAGCTCTATTACTATGCCAAACAAAATTATTGCTTGATTTTATTGGTTTCAACATTGGTTACAATACGGCTTTATATCATAAAGATCTGTTCTCAAAATGACCAAAACTATCTACTTATCAAAACCATCTAACGGCAAACCTAAAGCAAAAGGCCGTAAAAGTGAAAAGATTCTATTAGCAAAAGGTCCTAGTTAAGCTTGTATAAAACACAAACGTAATACATACATACATGCACACACGATACAAATACGCAAGCAAGCACACCCAGATACAGTATTAATAATGATTTTATCATAGCATATGCTCACGACTATATTCCCCGTAGTCAGAGATATTCTGAAGCCTCAGAACAACCTCAACCTCAGAATGATTTTATGTTACTAGGATAAGCTTCTAGCCACAGAATTAACTTAAATTGTATTTGTATTTATTTATTTACCAGATACATGAATTGACACGACTTAAATAATACATCACATAAACCAAAAGTGATTTTTAGGTGACATAAAAGATTCTGCAGGTTCTATAATAGGCAAACAGTTCATTAGGTACATAGCTCAGTTACAAATTATTAGAAACAGGAAAAACAAAAATAAACAAAAATTAAAGTGGTAATAGTGTTAATAATTATCAGTAGAAACATGGCAAAAGCTTCCTTCTATTTAACTTAGTTGAGATATGAAGTGGGTTTTTAATTTGTGATTAATATTAGTTTGAGATATTGCGTCCCTAACGTCGGTAGGTAAAGAATTAATCAGTCGCGGGATGAGGTACGCGCTAGTCCGCTCGCCGTAGCAGTTGGTCGCTCGGGTGATGACGAGTTTTTTTTGCACAGTGAATCTCGTTTGTATAGGGTGATTTACTAAATTTTGTGAGTTGAAGTTAAAAAATTGTTCTTTTAGTAGGTTGTGTTTTACTTTAGTATGGACTGGTAGTGTATTGCAATGTTTGAATAGAAGTTTATCATTTTCGCTGTATTTCAACTTGGTTTGAGATGTGTTTATCAATTTTAAGATTTTTGTTTGCAGTTTTAGGATGGAAATAACATCTTTGCTTGTAGCAAAAAAAAACTATACTATGTTAACTTATTACATGTAGTTTTTTCCTCATCTCCAAATTGAAGAATATCACCACAGAAATAACGCACAGTCAAGTTACATAAAAAACCTTAATTTTTGCTCATCGAAGTGTCTCTTTTCATAGCCCTGAAAGGAACCATTCAAGCTTAGATGGAAATTCGTTAATACCCAGCATTTTGATTCGGAAATCGATTAATGTCTAATCAATCGACACCTGAACAATTGAAGCGCTGAAAGTCGATTATTACCAAAGTCAACGATGGTCGATCAAATCCTAAATGTATTGTGGCAAAGTTTAGCTTATTGGAGACTGCTTATTTTGCATACTACATCCTTTGCGGTGATCAAAACCCCGCTAAAACTCAACCTCTTGCATGATAAACCCTTAAATTATGCAATTTTAACGATTTTGTTATTATCGCATTCATATTATATTTCCTGCTACCTTTATAATGTTTCTGCTAGACATACTCTTATATTACCGAATCTCAGCTTTTGGTTTAGACTTTGCTTCTCTAAAACCAACTACCAACCACATTTGTCGCAAACCACAATATTTTCGCGGTAGCGAATAAAATGATTGCATACGCATATGCTCACGCCTGTATTCCCCGAGTGGGGTAGTCAGAGATATTCTGAAACCTTAGAATATCCACAAACTGATAAACTGATAAACATAAACTAAGTAATTGGTATATGAATATTTTATATTACATAGGTACGTGCTGCACGTCCTACATGTACACGTCTCTCATGTCTGATCTGATCTGTTTACCCCAAACTCTGGGCTGAGGGTTGTTCCCTCGGAATATTATTTCGTTGAGGGTTGTTCCCTCGGCAGTGGCCTCCAACCAACCCCTTATAGCCACCCCTCACCACACAATTAGCCAGCTGTTCTGACCTGACGACGAGGCGCCTGTTTCACCTCGCCGCATAGGTATTCTGATATACCACACTCACTGCTGATAGGTACTGATTCACGTGCGTGGATCTGATTCCACCACGTGAATCCGATTTAATCACGTGAATCTGATTTCACTGTCAACGCTCCGGACAAGGCACTGAATGGCGGGGCTGTTCCCACACCTCATGAATTGAATAACGAGTAAACACACAGGTAAGTAAAAAGCACAAATTAGCTCAAACACTCACCAAAGGGATTCAAGAAAAACACTTGTCCGCACTGTTCGACGCATCGACTCGTTCTGTCGTCTCACTCCCCAGACAAATTTATTGCAGGTAAGTGAATAAAAACTATTTTTTCAATAGACAGTAACATAAGCGCCCAACATGAATTAAGCTACATCCACACTATACGTGTGTACATTAGAGCATTAATATTTTTGGATTCGCGATCTGATTCGCGACATTCCCCAACACAGAAAGAAAACTCAATTATCTTCTACTGATATTATGCATATTCATTAACAATTTCATGACATGAAATACTGCTTATGTACTGGTATACTGATTGATTTACTGTTTATTAACTAATTCTGACACTGATTTTAATTGTTAGCTGAATAACTGATCCGTCCACTCTTTGATTAATTTATCTCGCGCACTCCGTGCCGATATCCTGGTAGGTCTGCTGCCAGAAGGTTGTGGTACCTACTGGTTCCGCAGTGGTAGAAGCCTGTGCGTCCCTAACCGATCGTGAGTCTACTTGAGCATTGTTTTCATTGTGAATATCTGGTACAGAATGTTGTAATTGTTTCTCTTTTCCTTCAATGAACTCTAGTCTTGGAACATGGTTAGATATGGACCTCATCAACAGTTCTCCTTTTGGTGTTAAACCTTAGCTATACTCTTACTAATGCTTCGCAGCTATTTATTTGGTTATTTATCTTACCTACGTTCCAGTGAGCCCTATTCAGGTCTCCTTTGAATTGAACAATTTTACCAACACCTAACGTTGGCGTCTACAAGAACTCGAGGCGGATTATGTGAGCTCTTTCGATTTCACATACCTACTAGTTAAACATTGACTGATAAACATTTTTGCGTACTCGTCAAGAATCAATTGTCCGCACATCAATTAAGTTTTTTGTTTTTATTTTTCTTTATTTTTATTTTTATGTTTTATAATATTCAGGGATTACTTGTTCATTGTTCTCTTCTAGATGGGTATCGTTAATTTGAAATGCAGAGTTCGGCAGATCCTCCTCAATCGGAAGAGAAAGTGGTAATTGTAAATCTTCTACATTAGTCAAAGAAGTGACCGACTATTGAAGCAAACAGTCTAAACCTGACACCAACGTTGATTGCCGGCATTTGAGCTGTCTTGCCTTGGGCAACCTGGAAGTCCTTAAACCGACTTCGAACCCAGGGAGGACGCAGTAAAGACATCATGGTCAGGTCGGGGATTCTCGGATGCGCAAAATGTGAGTTGCTTGTGTGGAGCTCCACAAACGATGGCCCATCTCACATCGTGCCCTGCGTGCCCTAACACCTGCACGCAGGAGGAGCTCATGACCGCTAGCGACGGTGCCATTGCCCACTTCTGGCAAGGTACTATTTAGCGACTTTGTTCAAAATTTGAAGTCGACACCATAAGAAAAAGCTCTGATCGCGTTGTCACATCAGCTGGATTTTAATTTGTCGGCACGTAGCGTATACATACATTTCTATTCTCTTTTATTTCATAATCTCTTCTCGCAATAAATGGCTGTAATAATTAATTTGAATTACGCAACAGCTATTTGGCTATCCGGCCATATAACTTAATGACGTTCTTTTTGTAGAGTTAAGAATTGTAGTGCGTATGAAACAAGACACCCAAAAGCTCTAATCTCGGAAATTTAAAGTTATCTTGATCTTTCATCGGCACCAAACGAGACTTTCCAATCATGAAATTAACAACAGACGTCTGATCGCTTTCAGTACACTTCAGGTATAAGGCAGCTACATAGGTTTGTATTGACACGTCCGTGAAGCAGTGCAATTCATATTTCACTTGATTAGTTTTGGTTGGTGCCGCTGGAAGCATGTAGGCTAATATTGGTACTTTAACTTCTTTTTGTCTTAGTCTGTCTCTTATTAACTTAGATTGTCATTTAAAACTTTCCATAATCATAACTCTGTTGTCTTCTTTTTATCGTGTGGTCAAGCCCTGGTGTCAGAGTTCCCTAAGACCGCCTTACGGCCTCTGACGCGGTTCTCATGTAACGACTACTACCACCAGAGGTAGTAGCCGGGACCAACGGCTTAACATGCCATCCGAAGCACGGACTCATCTTTCCTTTCAGACAAATCAGGTGATTCAGCCTGCAATGTCCCAACAAACTGGGGAAAAACGCACAAAGTGACATATCACTAGGTGTCCCCCGTGGGAATTGAACCCACGACCTCCTCGTCAAGAGTCCAATGCCCTTAACCATTAGACCACAGAGACAGGTATCACCCTAAGGTGATTATGATTTACATCTTCACCTAACACTCTAAACTGGTGTCGATCGATCTGATTAAGAACGTTGCGATTACCTTTGACTGATTTCCCGGCCGTTTTGATTCTATACAAAGAAATGTAATGTGCATCGATTACAGCACCAGGCTTCCCATATTTCTTTTTGAGTGTCTCAATTCAATTCAGTTATACTTTATTGCACACCAATACAGAACATACATTTGTCTCCACTGCTATATTATAGTTTCTGCTCGTGATAATATCAAGTCTTTTGCTTATTTAGCCTCACCTTCCAACACGGACTGAAGATACTACAAGAGTTTGGCAACATCGCTTATATTTCTGCTATCAAAATAAGATAAAAATTGGTCCCAGAATTGGTACCATTTAATAACATCACCATTTTTTGTTATCTCAATTCGCGGTAGCTTACCCGTGACGTTAGAACATGACAAACTTCACACAAACTTCAAACACAAAATTCAGCTCTGCAGTTAATTCTTCTGCTTCCATTTGAAGCATAGTATAATAATATGATGTTTCATCCGCGCAAGGATTTTCTATGATTTTGTAATAATTAATCATATCGGAAACGAAACGTTCATTAATTGATTTTAATTTAACTCATATAACTTCACTTTCTTTCTTCTATCAGGTAGGTACCTACCTACCATAGAAGATTTTATTTTCTAATAAACGTGGTATTGTTTCACTTCACGTGCGACACTTAAGTACTAATGAAACAACCTGATTCGTGTATTAACTTTAACCGTGCTCTAATTATGTCCATCTCTTTGGACTCAACTCAATCTCACAGACCGACCAATAATAGGGACGCACTAACAAGGCTACGAACTGATTGAAGCGGATACTCACGCACTATATATCTCTTCAACTGTATCAACGAATTTGTCTTTAGAATCACACAAATCTTTAAAAAATTATGTAGGTACATACTGTTTAAACAGGGTTGGTGATACACCCTATGTATCAAAGCATGATTACTTGCTCAGTGTATCAAAGAAAGGATATAAGTTTTATTCGGTTAAACTTAATTTCTGTTAAAATTATCTATAAATAACATAAATGTCGTTTTATTCGACACGATGTAATTTGATAAGAAGTTATGCCAAACTCCTCCACATGATTAAGAAAAATAACAAAGTTCTGCAACTCACTAGAAAAAAATCTAACCCATTTTAGAATGCATGCACTCTTATTACGTAAGCCATATGAATGAAAATCGTACTCATCGTATTTCCACTGAAATCGAAACATACTATTATAATATCATATCAGTCCATCCTTTAATCTAAGTACAAACGTAGTTTGTAATAATTTTGTAAATGAATAAATAAAGTACTAAGATAGTATTAATTTCTTAGAATCGATTTGTTCTTTCAATAAAATTTGCAAAAATTGTTTGTTTATAAAGTCGTTTTCTATTAACTTACTGTTACAACGTTATAAGCAACTTAATGAATTCGTATAACATTTTAATCTTTAATGGGAATCAATAAGATCTATTTTCGCTAGCAGAACCGGGCTCAGTAAGCCGGCCATCTGGCCAGGTGCATGTGCTGGCGCCATGCTGGCGGCGGCACCCGGCGGCGGCGGCGTGCGCTCTTCATATTGCAATAGTACTTAGATACTTAGATTATTTGATTGTTCTTATTATCGTTTATCAAAAACATCTTCCACTTTTGACTTAAAAACAATGACGGCACTAGGTAGGTAGGTAGGTAGTGGTGCTTACTCGCCCACTTACCTACCTACTTACTTTTTCATTATTTTACCAGAATTATACCGTTTTTATTCTAGGTACTTATTAGGTATAATTATTAGTATGTGCCTGCTTATCACGGTATCAGAACAACATGATATCGCGACAACACACCAAGACACAGTTTCATTACAATCATCATCGTATTTGATGGCAAAAGGTGATCGACTTTAGCAGTTAGGAACCAAAATATGTTATACATTTACCGACTTTTATTTTCCGAATCTTATTCACTTTTACAACACTGATTACTGGTTTTATTAAGAACTTGACCACGATTAAAAAAAAACATAAATTTATAATGATCCCAGCATCAGTCTCCACCATGTCGCAAACCACAATATTTTCGCGGTAGCGAATAAAATGATTGCATACGCATATGCTCACGCCTGTATTCCCCGAGTGGGGTAGTCAGAGATATTCTGAAACCTTAGAATATCCACAAACTGATAAACTGATAAACATAAACTAAGTAATTGGTATATGAATATTTTATATTACATAGGTACGTGCTGCACGTCCTACATGTACACGTCTCTCATGTCTGATCTGATCTGTTTACCCCAAACTCTGGGCTGAGGGTTGTTCCCTCGGAATATTATTTCGTTGAGGGTTGTTCCCTCGGCAGTGGCCTCCAACCAACCCCTTATAGCCACCCCTCACCACACAATTAGCCAGCTGTTCTGACCTGACGACGAGGCGCCTGTTTCACCTCGCCGCATAGGTATTCTGATATACCACACTCACTGCTGATAGGTACTGATTCACGTGCGTGGATCTGATTCCACCACGTGAATCCGATTTAATCACGTGAATCTGATTTCACTGTCAACGCTCCGGACAAGGCACTGAATGGCGGGGCTGTTCCCACACCTCATGAATTGAATAACGAGTAAACACACAGGTAAGTAAAAAGCACAAATTAGCTCAAACACTCACCAAAGGGATTCAAGAAAAACACTTGTCCGCACTGTTCGACGCATCGACTCGTTCTGTCGTCTCACTCCCCAGACAAATTTATTGCAGGTAAGTGAATAAAAACTATTTTTTCAATAGACAGTAACATAAGCGCCCAACATGAATTAAGCTACATCCACACTATACGTGTGTACATTAGAGCATTAATATTTTTGGATTCGCGATCTGATTCGCGACAACATTTTCAAACAAGAAAATTGCTCTATTACAGACGGGTAGTCGTAGTGAGATTAGGTAATATATACGTAAGAGCTGAAAAAATCCATCAGGCATTATCAATATCTCTGATGGCCATGCGCTGTGGCTAAGTTCGATTGACTACATTCGTAGCCCCCTCCTCTGATCGTAGCTATAATTCACTTTCTGTCTTATTCCGGAGGATTAAGATCGAGAGTGTATTCTATGTTTAACGCACATACTAACACACTTAAATAACATCCTGGCCAGTTCGTGAAACGAAATCATTTGCTGAATAAAATAAAAAAACTTGGGTAAAAATGACCTCTGCGACCTAAAATTCTGCGACTAGCGACTTTAACCAATTATTGGGAAAATTTGATCTGGTATAGAATGTTTAATGGGTCCCGGAATTCTAGACTACTGGAATGTTTTTTTTTTTCAGTTTTTATTGAAAGTTACTAAACTTGTTTACGTAGTCTGGTTTTTTTCGTTTTTAAATTTCCTTCCTTATTAGGTACCACTTTTTAGTTTGACACGTCTTACTAAATTAGTATTTCTATGGTCACGTCTACGTCTTTAGCGTAAGCGAAAAATTCTAAGTCAATCATAGGCGAAAAATCAATGGTATTAGTGACACTCGCAATATTAAGACAAATCGATTGACGCAAGAATCATCAAAGCCCATGCGTTTGGTCTCTAGAGTGCCACAAAGGAACAAACATACTTAGGCTGATAAACACATTACCCTCCTTTGCGTCACGCAGTCGGGTTAAAATGAACCTATATTTTATTTCATTACGCTGCTGTCAGCGATAAGCTGGGTCCCATTGAGGCATTCTTTGACCATCGCTTAGGGCCTAAGGGTACCCCGCGTTAATCTTTCCCAAAGTGTTTGCGTAATTGAATGCCACTTGCCTCTTTATTGAAAACCTTTGTAACTTAAATTGGAAATGTCAATTTTAGCAGGTTAAGTTTATCGAAGGGTTAAATCTATTATTATTAGGGGAGGCGAATAAATTTTACGGAAAGGTTTCCTACCGAATTTATCTTGTTTTGAGAGAAAAAAGACGTTATTGTCGTAGTATATACGATTGCTTTTCGCACAGAGACAACGCAAAAGAAACATTATAAAAACGCTTATTCGTCTCGAGGCCTCTGAAACCATCTCCTTTGCAGATCACGATCAGGTTAGTACAAACTATAAACACATTATCTGCTGTTTTAAATATTTTCGTGCAAAATGTCTTGGGAAATGCCAGGGAAAAAGCGATTATACTCTCCTCTTATAGCCAAGAATCACCCGGAACTACGGTCTCATTCATTCCTACCCACATATCATAATAACGAAAGCGTAAAAACTTGGTAAAAACGCATTATCCTCCTCAGTGAAGGAAGGAAGGAAACATCATACGTCAACGTCTCGACTCGGCCATACAACGCCGACAGGGACTTTGCGACGATAAGACTCAAATACCCACATTTATTACGTACTTTTAGTTCTAGCTCCGAAGGATAATATCCAGAGGAAACCTGCAAATCTGAGATATACCTACAGATGTGTGCGGGAAGGTGATAAATCATTTCTACTTACTTTCTATCCAACTCTGCCATCGCAAATCCGTCTGTCAAGCGTCGCGTTTACGACAAATAACTTCTTTGTGAAGGCCGATGTGCATTAGTGGGCTTCTCGGAACTGATGTTTATGGCGAAGAAGATGCACTAACCGTTGAGAGAAATGAAAATGCTAAGACAGATAGAGATCATAATATCCTATAGGTATAATAGATAATAATAAAATCTTTAGCTAAATTTTCAGTTGTGGTTCAGGTGATAAAACTGAACAACTTTTACTATGGAAGACGACCAACTTTTAAGAAGGATTTTTTTTTGCTTTTTAAGGTTTGCTCCCATAGTGAAAGTTTATAAGTTTGAGTATTATGTTCCATCCAGAATATTATAAATTGACAATACCGTGGGATTAATTGTAAAGTAAGTGAATGACATACTGAAATCCACCTTGAGACATTTGCCAATCAGTATTAGAGGCCAATTCGTAATTGCCAATCCTCTAACACTGATTGGCAAATCTCTTCTTGAAGTAAGAGTTGACTAATGTCACTTCAGTATGTCGAATACAGTGCTTTGAGCAGTTTATCTGTTGTTTATAAAGGTACTATTCCGAGCTACGCTGCCGACTGCGACTGCAGGCTGTAAGTGCAGAGACTAAGTGCTATATTTAAAATATTCCTACTAATATAAGGCATTATTGTCTTCCTTGTCTCAGGACATCATTGTCCCGGACCTTTAGGAGGCGTGCATAGGGCCGAAGTCAACACGTAGAGGCCCATCAGATAATTTCATCTAAAAGGTAATGAAACACCAACCGGAAACGATCCCAGTATACAGTAAAGAAGTGCATCCAAAACGGCCCCCGGCCAGTGTGCCCTACACTAACGTAAGGAGAGGAAATAAATAAATCTGGGCTATTGGGTTGGCGTGCTAGTGGACTAGGAAATTGGGTGATGGAATGGGCTATGGCGTCATTATTATTATTATCAGTCATCAATATCCCATTATTGGGCAAAGGCCTCCCTCCGTTCTCTCCAAGAGTCTCTGTTCTTGCGCTTCGATAGGCCAGTTCTTCAGGAAGCCATATTTCTTCCCACCACCTTCGTCTAGGTCTGCCTCGACGCCGATTACATTATTGATACTGAATAGGAAACCTCTTACAGCAGCATTTACAGTCTGTAGATACGGTCGGCAGCGTAGCTCATTAAAATAATCAATGGAATGTAAGGTGTTGTGACAATCATTTTTTTAAGCAATCGATCCGTGGATGCTGCACCGCAAATTCATACTAAAAATACAATTGATTCTTTAAGAAAGAGGTAGGAAAAAGCAAAACTAAAAATGGTCGGATCACTTTCGTCTGGAAGCTGTCCAATATTTACCCGTCGGAGAAAAATAAACAACTTCAATATTCTAACTCCTCTTTCATAGCGTCTCAGCACTTATTTAATAAAATAAAACTAGAATTCCAATCGTCTTTCCTCTTCTCTCTTCACAGATAAAATGAAATAACAAATCTATTTTCTGTCCCAAAAATATCTTTTTAATTTAAAAAACCGCTTTCACAAAAAAGCCCGGTTCGTGATAATTGGAAGGATTTGCTAATTTGGCTTTTACAGGGATTTTAGTAAAAGGATTTTTTTGGCTGTTCTTTGTGCTCAGCGTTAGCGATTGTAGATAGAGATAAAATATTCATATAGGTAGTCACTGTTTGATAAAGCCTTTTTTCCAAGGACATGGCGGGATAAGGTCTGATGGAACAGGGAACTGTTAAGATAATTGGTGAGGTAAGATGCAGTGAATGAGTGGATATCAGAGATTTTAGTGAATTTTCGTTGTGGAAGTGGGCTGATTGATTCTCTACAAGTCTTTATTTTATTCTTTTTTATTTATATGGGGACTTTTAACCCTGAGGTTATGTCAGCCCAAGTCTTTTTCCATGTTTCATTTACCGCTATGATCTTGCATCTTGTACCATTTACTAGGGTGACTCTGATTGATATTTGCGGGTAAAGTCCGGTCTAGCAACGCTGAAAGTAGGTTCTATTCGCCATCTCTGACGGAATGTGATGCCGATCCATAATTTAGATAAAACAAATTGGAAAATTTTGCATATTAGGAACGTATCCTTCTGGCTGGAGTTCGACTTATAACTGGTCGTTCTCCGAAGCTGAGCAGGGAAGTGAATGGTGATTTTGGAATAAAATCTTCTCTCTGGTGGAAATGCAGCCTGATGGTAATTTGGATAGGTAACTGGACTAGTCTCTTCAGCATATCACCAACCCGGCTTTTAGGCTTTAGCAGGAATTCTACCAGCCTAAAGAGAAACAAGAAAACAAATCTGAGGCCACCCCTAATGAATCATACATCGCAAGAAATCAATTTGAAGGACCATCCATAAATTTTTCGGTTTTTCTTGTCCATCATCTTTCCAAAACTGCGCTCGTTAAAAGTTGTTATTTATAGTAATGTTTCTAACCACTGATTGACTGATTTAATTATGTTTCTATATTATCTAGTCAGACGAGACTGGTGGATTCCCACCTTTAACATCCATGGCAAATAACCTCCTCCTCCTCTTTGAAATCGGAAAAGTCTCAGCAAGACATTGTTTGTAATAGACGCAGAATCCTTAAGAGACTATTACTATAACCATCTCATTTTCTCAAGAGCTCTCATCTTGACGCTCTCATTTGTGTAAAAATATCCATTACTATTCCCTAATAGCAATCCTCCTCATAATACCATTGTAGTACAGCTGGCAATGAAAGTCTGGACATTCTGTCACCTTTATTTGTATGAGAATAAGGATCAGAAGTGTTAAACTTTCGTTGCCTACCGTACCTCGTCTGTTTTACGGACATACGTGTTAAAGGTTCAATAGCCGACGAAAAGGTTTAGATAGTCCAAGAGCCCGTATATTTTAAGTTTTATTTGTGGTGATGGTCGTGGTCGTCAAGAAGTATTTTCTAATGAAATCTTCATTCTGGGAACTTTGCATTATTTTCATTACATAAGGTACTTCACAGGGGAACATATTACGTAGGATAGATACAGAGAGAATAAAGAATGTCAAGAGGTGACCTGGAACAGGAAGACGTTTTATTGGACGACCACCTACAAGTGAGCGACTCTGTGAAAGTTGCAGGGTTGAAAGCAAAAGTGCATGCTGTGTTTCCTTATACCTTAGCAGAAAATTACCGTTCTGTGTATTTAATCTTGTAGGTATCAGAATTGATAGCTGTATGCAGACAAACGAAATTAAGTAAGTAAAAATATTATTGTTGTTAACTAACTTATTTGATTTCAATAACTTTGCTAAAAGTAAATTTTAGACAAAACTAGGTACCAAAATTAGATTCATGACAATAAATGTTCTTTGTTCTAGTAAAGTCAAATTAAAGGAAAAAAATAATAAAAGCTTCGCCAACCACAATGTGTCTTGTAGCGTGTGTCTGTTACTTATTAAAGTAACAACCAAAAATTCTTACGCCAGCTCTTGAGCTAAAATGCTTTCTAGCGTTAACGTTTTAACGTTAGATTTAGCAGTTATCGTTATGTATTGTAAATAGAATTAGTTCTTATTTAGGACGCCGCTCAGTTTCAGTGGTTGGCTGGACTTGTTATGTACTCTCTTCTAAGGCTTCCAAAAAATATAAGAATGTATTTTAGATTTAGGTATTACACTTTGCGTAACTTATAATAATAGAACGGTCTAATGGTAAAATAGTAAGTAATCCAGTAACCTAAGGGTTGAACAACACATGGCCGCACGCGATCGCACTTTTCCGTCGCTCCATCCTTTTCTGTCACTCAGGAAAGTTATTTGCATATATAAGATAGACGGAACGCGATCGCGTGCGAACGCACGCCGCAGGCGATCGCGTCCCGTCTATCTTATATAAGCTAAACAGTGAAAAGATTAGCCAGTCAGCGATGGTCGTATCGACGCTGACTGTACAGAGTGCACCAGACGAACTCTTAGGGTTGAACTACACATGGCCGCACGCGATCGCACTTTTCCGTCGCTCCATCCTTTTCTGTCTCTCAGGAACGTCATTTGCTAGGGCATATAAGATAGACGGAACGCGATCGCGTGCGAACGCACGCCGCAGGCGATCGCGTCCCGTCTATCTTATATGCCCTAGCAAATGACGTTCCTGAGAGACAGAAAAGGATGGAGCGACGGAAAAGTGCGATCGCGTGCGGCCATGTGTAGTTCAACCCTAAGAGTTCGTCTGGTGCACTCTGTACAGTCAGCGTCGATACGACCATCGCTGACTGGCTAATCTTTTCACTGTTTAGCTTAGAGCTGTCACACACGATGACGCACTGACGCAGCAGCAGACGTCAGTCCGTCATTTGCGAAGCAAGGAGTTGCATGAAACCGCACGTAGAAGCACACACGGTGCGGATTGACGCAAATGACGGACTGACGTCTGCTGCTCCGTCAGTGCGTCATCGTTTATGATCCCACTTATGTTGACACAAAAGAAGTACTTATGCTATAAGTGGGTTTATTATCATAATAAAATCGTAGACCCTTCTCTACGCTCGGTACCCCTGAGGTACCCTTACAAAAAAATCTCTCTATACAATGCCAATATGAAATGTTATTATGAGGTCCTACTATTTTCAGGCGATTATAAATCCCGAAACTTATATACAGGATGTAAGTAAAAGTAACGTTAACCTTTAAACCACATACTCTACCCATCAAACTGAACCACTTTTACTATGGGAGCATACCTGACAGAACAAAAAATCTGCTTTCTCCAACATTTGAATCGTGTAGGCATTGCAGTTTAGTATGGAACAGCTGTTTTTTTGCGTTGACAGGTTTGCTCTCATAGTAAAAGTGGTTCAGTTTGATGGGTAGAGTAAGTGGTTTAAAGGTTAATTATACTTTTACTTACACCCTGTATATTGTTCCTTTACAAAACTGCAAAATCTAATCCACAGAACATTATAAGAGGTGTTTGAAATGGAAAGTAGCGCTTTTGCTTCGGGAGACGGCTGTCGCAACTTGTCTTCCCGCTCACGCTGCTACAATTACTCATGCCCTCTCGCTCGCACCACGCCGCGCGCCTTATGGTGTTATGCAAATCATTGCATAACCTGAGGCGACACGTTCCACGCCTACTTTGCACTTCTAACCCCTCTTATAATTTTCTGTGAGCTTATTTATCGAAATGTATTGAGACAGCTGATATTTTTTCTTGTTGATTTCAATGTTGGACCCATAAAGAAAGTTGTTTAGTTTGATGAGCTGATCACCTATAAACCTGCGTGTGCACTATTCCCGATGGACCCTGTACTGTGTAATTATTTAATGTCTGTAGTTACAGCTGCAGCCGACCGGACATCAGCTAATTATGGGTTTTCCCATTATTTAAAATTAACAACATAATTATCAAACTTCATTTTAACATGACGTTATTTAACATTAAAATTACATCATTGTGTTCCTCGTCCATTTTCCAATTTGTGCGAAGATTTTCAGATTAAACATTCAGTTCTCTATTATTATGTATAAAGGTGTTTAGGTTTTGCTATAATTTTTGAAGCTAAACAACTTTCACAATAGAGCCAACTTCAGGAAACGCGAAAAAAATTACTCAATGAACTCGAAGAACAAACACTTGTCTCTTAAGGGTATATTATTCGGAGCGCGCTCCATACAAACTCCATACAACAATGGTGATATTTTCAATACTAAACAATTAAAGTCAATGAAATTTTGCATAAACAATTTAGAAACAAATTTCTATGCTTGTATGGAGTCAAATTTTCGTTAAAATGTATAGTTTTCAAGTTACAGTGCTTCAAACATTTCCATACAAATCTTAAATTAATCCTAGCATTGAAACTGTAAATTTTAACGAAAATCTGACTCCATAGAAGCATAGAGATTTGTTTCTAGATTGTTTCTGCACAATTTCATTGACTTTAATTGGTTAGTATTGAAATTATCACCATAGTACGTTTGTATGCAGCGCGCATTTTCGCTCTCGGAATAAAATTATCTTAAGGATCTCTAAATCGAAAAATGGTTTCCCCACACTCAAAATATTTTTAAAATACCTAATATCCAACAATACCCCGCACCATGGGAAAGACGAGAAAAAAAATCGCATGCCTACTTTTTGTGTAGGGAAGATATACCCTAAAAATATATTTTTCAAGATTTTATCTTACCACTTTGTCGGCGTGATTAATATGTGTAGGGCTGACATAACCTATAGAGGGTTAAAAGCCCCAATATAAAAAAATAGAATGAATAAAAATGTATGTGTACAGTCAAGAGCACATCAACCTTGACAAGCCATAAGAACAGTACGAAGTCCAAGGTGTCTAGCTTGAGTGCTCTTTACTTCACTGTACCCATGTCAACTTACAGCTTTCTAGTACTAAGCGTCTCTAAGCTAAGCCGCGGACACACGGACGGACATGGCGAAACTATAAGGATTCCTTGTTGACACGGAACCCTACAAACTGGTAATTAGTACAATCTATTAAACCAGAATTAAACATTTATACAAGGTGTTACATAAGTAAAAATAAATGTTTAAAACTCTTAAGGGGGTTGTTTCGACCGTCAAACTGAACAACTTTCTCTATGGGACCAACATCGAAATCGCGAAAAAAAATATCTGATTTTTAGCTCGAGTCGATTTGTAGAGTATGGATGGAACATCATTTTTTTTTTCGCGATTTCGATGTTGGTCCCATAGTGAAAGTTGTTCAGTTTGATGGTCTAAACCACCCCCTTAAATGTTTATTGGTATTTTTGTAGCACCTTGTACTGGTTCTTACCGCGTTTTGGTATATTTGAGTTCCCGTTATCCGATTCTAGGTTACCCGTAACTCTCAAAAACTGAATCTATTATGACGCATTTTGTAAAATAAATGAATCGAAATCTAAATGTTTGTACACAGTTCAACGAACGCCCAAAACTTCCAAATAAAAATACAAATTATCTAGATTACTAAACGTTCGTGACGTAGCGAAACCCATTTGGGCAAAAAAACAAAATTAAGGGGGCTCGTTTCTCTCTTAGATCAAAATAAAATGAATGGATAGGCCTTACGCGAACATTTCAAACCAGAAAAATGAGGCAAAACAAATGAAGAGTTTACTTCAAATTTGTATGCAAGTGCCCTAGATTAGACAGATAATGGCGCTAGTTTGTATGGACCAAGTGCACCAGTAGTTTGCTTGAACTTACCGCGCTTTAGGCCTATCCATTCATTTTATTTTGATCTAAGGTTTCTCTCTCGTTATTTTAAAGCTCTATACAGCCTACCTACCACCAGCCCTACCACTGTCACAAAAAATGAACGGAGTCTATAAAACAGTACCAACTTATCAGACTGATATATCTTACAAACAGACTTCGTCATCATATCTAATGCCTAGATTGTGTGGCTGCCAGTTAGAGTTGCATTCGACCCCTTCTCTGAGTTCTTCCCCTACTCAGTTCCATCAAACTCAGAAAAGTTTGTGGTTGAAAAAATGCATCTCAATTTAGCACCAGACATTTAAGGTACAAGTTGGTAGCCGACCGCGCGCAGCAGCAACAGACGACGTATCGCTGCGACACTTCTGGTTTGTATGTATGTATTTCTATGAAATACCCTGCGTAGCTTGCGACACTGCGTTCGACGACACTGCTGTGCGGTCGGGCTTCACTTTCGCTCCACTGCAGACCAGTAGTCTCATTAGCTCTATTCATGACTGCAGCGACATGACGCAACGTGTGTCGCAGCGACGTGCAGTAGCGACAGGTTGTCTGCTGCTGCTGCATGCGGTCTGCTACGAATTTGTACCTTTATGCACTCGGATGGCGGTTAAGACCAAAAGGCGGCAGAGCGAAGGTCGTCACAATCGCTCTGCCGCTTCTTTGGTACAGAGGTTATCTTTGGCCATCTAAGTGCGTTCACACACGATGACGCACTGACGGAGCGGCAGATGTCAAGTCCATAGAAACACATCCGGTGCGTCAATGCGTCACCGTGTGTGCTTCTACGTGCGGTTTCATACAACTCCTTGCTTCACAAATGACGGACTGATGTTTGCTGCTCCGTCAGTGCGTCATCGTGTGTGAACGCACTAAAGGAGAAATACTGCCAGGGTCACGGGTACTATTGACCCGGGGTAATGTAGCGCTGAGCTTTTAGTCTTTATGTTGACGAACCATGTATCAAGTTATCGACGTAGCCGTTGCCGATTGGGGACCCTGTTTATTTATTTATTTTTGACGAAGCATACTGTAGTTATGAACCTTGTGACGTTTTGACGAAGCGTGCCGAT
The DNA here is from genome assembly GCA_963693445.1 of Agonopterix heracliana. Taxonomy (NCBI): domain Eukaryota; kingdom Metazoa; phylum Arthropoda; class Insecta; order Lepidoptera; family Depressariidae; genus Agonopterix; species Agonopterix heracliana. The sequence goes on from OY856311.1 coordinate 20,723,858, forward strand.
TTAAAGCGTGTTCTTTCTTTTACATTGACATTAACTAAATAAATAGGTATATTCAAATGTTGGTTTGCCTAAAAGTTGTACAAACTGTATCGAGTACTATGCGTGACGTCTCCCCTTAAATAAGTATCCTTTATAGTAGGCAAGTATTGAATGAAGGAAGCTAAGATTTCCGCTTTTATTTTTTTACGTGATCCGTTAAGATAGGATTCTTTTGATGGGATTTCATTGAAAACGTTTCTCTGATCGTGAGCTAAAAGGAAAATGCAAAATCACACGTAATTTATTTTTATTTCGTGTTGAGTAAGGTTTCTTTGGAAACATCTTTTAGAATATTAGGCCGTGAACCGAGTAGGGATGCCGTATTACTTAAGTGATTCTTTATTATTATTATTATTCGTATGGCTTTTTTCTTTTCATTCCTGCGGAGGTTACAAATCGATGTCTATTGTTTTGGCTTGGCTCTCGGGCTTAGCTCTCGGATTCCACCGTCGAATCTTCTGCCAGGGCACTCGTTGACAATGTGCTCGACAGTCTGTTCCGCAGCACCGCAGTCGCACTCGGGTGATTAGTTGATAAGTGATTCTTTCAATTCGAATTTAGAAAAAATATATAGAATTATGTTTAAAAAAATTCAACCACCAAACGAGAATTAAATAGGTAAGTAGGTACCTACCTAGGTTGAGAGTAACAGCAACATTATTACCACCTCGATAAAGATTTCGGTCTTAAACTCAGGAAATGATTTTTGGATCGAAATGAACGGCAATTCTCAAAGTTCAAATTAATGTATAAAACAGCTGATGTATTTTTTTTTCGATTTCAGTTTTGGTCCCATAGTAACAGAAGTTTCTCAGTTTGATAGTCTGAATCACCCCCGATTTTTTTTAATTGATAACAAAATTACCTAGTATGAAGTTGGTAGAGCCATAGTACCAACCAGTGAACATTTCCTATTTTATCGAAGGTACCTTACATTCTTTTGTACTTGTAAAGGAAACCATTTTGCTTCAACGATTTTCCACAATGGCACCACTGACATTTTCTATTCTGATCAAAACAGTTGCCACGCGACATTTTCTAATGATCTACTGGCGTTAAAAAGGTTTCCTTAGTTTTGTGTGAACTTAGTGAGCCTTCCTGAGTCTTAGTATAAAAAGAGTGTACTACATAGTGGTATACATACTACGTGTATATTTCTATTTCTACATACAGTACAGACACTCCCTACCCCCCACCAATTTCTTACCTCTCCCCCTCTGGCTGGATCTTGTTGCAATATAATGTTCATTTGCGAAAAATATATCTTAGGTTCTCTATTTCAATCAGGACTATTAAGAGAGATTTTTGCTAGTTAATGAATCAATTATTGGGACGTTAGCAATTTTTTACGTCTAAAATTTCAGGACACTTCGTAAAAAAAGCGACTTCATGTCCATGCTGCGGAAAACAGTATAGGTTTCTCCTGGATAATACCACAGTATTACTATTAGACTTACAGTATGGCAACGCTCTTGATGGCGGGCGACCAAACGTTGTCATGCGCCGACGTCTTCACAGAGATCTCATGGATGATCCGCGCCGCCCGCTTCCCTGCTAGGCCCCGAACTCTAAGGACTCATAGTTATACCACAGAGTACTATATAGGGTCCAACTTAATATGCTGAATTTTTTTTAAAGGTATGAGACCGTCAATCTGACAAACTTTCTCTACAGGACCAACATTGAAATGGCGAGAAAAAAAATCTTCTGTTCCATACAAAATAGCAAACCTACTCGAGCCAAGTGTATGGGACAGCTGGTTTTTTTTTCACGATTTCAATTGTCAATTTCAATCAAGTGTCCCCTAGAGAAAGTTGTTCAGTTTGATTGTCTGATCATCTCCTTAAAAAAGTGTCAGTATAGATATTAAGTTGGAACCTGTATAATATATTAATACCATGGTGTTATCCGTCAAGCCAGAATAAGGCCTAGGCTCGAAAATAGCATAGCATATGCTCACGACTATATTCCCCGAGGGGGTAGTCAGAAATATTGTGAAACCTCATAACGTCCACGGCTCGAAAATACTCTAACAAATTGAGCATTAAATTGTCTCTACCAATCAGCTCAGTGGGACAGTGTATAGTGGGATATAGTAAACTTCATACCTGATTTAGAAAGAGGCGGCCTTTGCCACAGTATTAATATTAATAAAGTAGGAAATACTGTGCCGTTGCCCTAAATTTGGATTCAACAGGCTATATTTAGTTTAGTGGACATAGAACCTATATTTCATTAAAACAAAAAATCACTTAAGTAACTGATTTAGAATTACTAAAAGCATTATCCCATTGAATTAGTACCTAAGTCGACGCATTATCCATACCGTTTACAGTTTAAATAAGTGGGTGTGATAAGAAAAGGAAAACACTTAGCTGGAATGTAAATAAAACGTAGCTACTTATACTTAGAAACAACCTACAAAAATATTCAAAAATACACATTATCTACGCGTTTTACATGTAAATGACTTTCTTTCCACGCGAGGTGAAATTTTTCTGAGGCGTAACAATTTGAGAACAAGAGAACATTCTGAACGCGAGCGTAACACAAAAGAGCCCAATAAACGTTTCCTTACACTTACATTAGTCACAGAAATGGAAAACTCGAAGCCAATTAGCTTAACTGCTGAAAACAAAAGCCAACTTTCTTCCGAACACGAATTTACACGAAGTACGTTCAAAATCTACCTTATTTATTAACGGGATCGCTAAACGAACAGTCCAGTCTTCAAATTGAAAAAAAAAATAGAGGCAGAACAACTTTTGGACCTTTGCCCGTTTAATTTTTAAAGTTTGAGTTGCTAAAGAGCGGTTATTTTTTTAATAACGTTTATTTTAGCGTTATAATGTACAAAGTTATAACAGTTATTTTTATGTTAATGGTGTGCTGTTATTGTGTTAATGATAGCGAGTTGCTCGTTGAAGACGCGAGGGCTAAAAAGAAGAAAAGCTCCGTTCGTTTTTGGGGTAAGAAACGTTATAATTTCTGAGAAAAAGTTTTGTTGACTTCAAACTGGTGGTATTTTGTAGAGTTTTGGAAATGTTAACAAAATGATTGTGTTTTATGACTTTTATGAGTGACACTTTTGATAGGTATGTATGCATCAATTTTCATCCAGAAAGTTATGATATTATGCTAAAAGTGACGTTTGAAACAACTGCACCCTAAATAGACGTAGCTAAGCATAATAATTCTACATCTTGTGGGACATTCTCTAGTCCCTTTCCGGTTGATATATTTACATTTTTTTTTCATTTTTCTTGCAGTGTATTGTTTACCCTATTTAGTTTATTTCACCGCAGAAATAGTAATAATTCCATGATAAGCGACAATACCAACCTTCAGTTCAGTTTCAAACAAGCTAGGTTATTGAACTGTTGATACAAAACAATTCGTATCAAGAACAGACGATCGCCATTCTAGATTTATCTTGAATCCAACCACAGAGTACATACACGTTTTTAAGGTTCCGTAGTCAGACAATCACCCTTATACTTTAGACCATTTCTGTCTGTCTACAGGTTGAAATTGATATCATTAGCATCCTTTTAAACTAAGAGTCTACCCATCAAACTGAACAACTTTTACTAGGGGAGCAAACCAATCGGAACAAAAAAAATAAAAATTGCACCCGCCGCCGCTGCTTACACGACTCAAATGTATGGGACAGAAGATTTGTCTTTTGCTCCGATTGGTTTGCTTCCATAGTAAAAGTTGTTCACTTTGATGGGTAGACTCTTAGTTTAAAAGGATGCTACTGATATCAATTTCAACCTGTATCTGCCCCACCGCTTTAGAAAAAAATTTGGTATAAAGACAGATAACATTTTGATTAACAGATCGTATTTGTCTGTTTTTGGAGTACAAATAAAGAATATTTATGTATAACGATTATTAAAAACAGAAATGTGATTATATTAATACTATATGGAAAAGCGACGGGAAGCGAAGGGTCGAAAAAAGAGCAAAAACAGACCAAAAATCGTTAAACGATCATTTTCTACAATGGTTATGGAACCTTTTCATGGGTGTGTCCGACACGCCCTTAGCCGGTTTTTCTAACCTCTGTCAAATACACAGCTTAGCCTCTTTAGGTATTTTTGCGTGAATTCACACAAAGAATGTCAACGAAAAGCTTTATCATTTCAAGGCTTGAAGGCTTTAAAGTCAAGAATTCGGTTATTAATTGCGCTATTCCAAACTTTTTTGTTTAACATTCTTGTAAGTTCTGAGAGTTTACTTTATTTGAATAATGACAAGATTTTTAGCTGTATGGCTGTAGATTAGATATTTGTAGACAGATTCTCGTAAATCACAAACTAAATCTATTTTTCAAAGAATTAAATTTTTTTACAAGACTTGATTCTTGCAAGTTATAAATGAACAGTTTTGATCTGAGAGATGCCAAAAACAAGTCTTAAAAAAAATATATTCCTTGAAAAATTATCTTAGTGTCAAAGCTATGTCAAAGCCATAATAATTAATGACAATAGGAAATTATCCCGATGTCAATGTTTTACAAATTCTAGCACTGAATTTTCTTTCGGCTGAAGAGACAATGATGGAACTTAGTATACTCACGTCTTTTTCCTTCCTTGTCTTTCATTTCGGTCAGTAGGGGGTCTCTTGCAAAAACTATAATATAACGAAATTATCTTATGAGAAGATCGCTTATTTTATTACTTTAAACATATATTATATGTATACAGTCATAATTTTAAAACAACATATTAACGTATTCAATACATTTTAGTGTTACAAATACTGTCTGAGACCAAGAAAAAGAGTATCTGTCTGTATAGAGTCTATAGACCGCCACGTCCTATAATTCCGAGACTCCTCCTTTGTCGTATCTTCCATCCAACCTCCATAACCCGATATAATACTTATTCAATTTCAGACTTTACTTTAAAACTTGTATTTCTTCCACAGTAATGATCGTCCTATTTGTCCTGTCGAAGATAGCGGTCTTCAAAGTGGTATCCGTGATGCTGTTCATGGCAATCTTCCAGAAAATTTTCACGTTGGGGGGTCTGGCCCTCGGATTCCTTATGAAGCAGAAGCCGAGACCACCCGCGCCTACATACGGGGCCCCCAGCGAGTACAACACTATTGGGTACAGCTATGGACCCCCCGAAAGCGAGAATCAAGCGTATCCTGGACACGACTATGGGGTTCCTGGTTTAACTGAATTGGGAGGGTCGTTTAATGATTGGCTGCATAGTAAGAACGTTAAGTAGGTTATGGGTCATTCGGTTTAGTTGTAATAAATTATTTATTTATTTGGTCTTTTGATGTTTTTATTTATGTAGAAATAATTTACAATTAATCTAAAATTTATCATTTTTAAAGGGTCTTAGTATATTTGAGTCCCGATATGTGTTTATAACTGCCATGATCACGGGGGAAAATGCCCACATCTTCATTCAAACCACAACGTTTCATTCTATTCCTATATGATGGGATTTATTTTTAAGTGTCATTGGTACACTCTATACTTCATTCCAAATAAGGACGAAAATATATTCCGATTCCTGTATAGCTTTCTGGGCAATCCTGATTACCAAATATGATTTCCCCCACATCTTGGACGTTCGTTACTAAAGCGTTTCTAAGAATAAGTGAGAGGAAGTGTTTAATCTCTGTTTCTGTAATTCAAATTAGCATTCAAATTTCGTTGCTATTTGGAATGGAGTACAGGTACCTCAAATCAGAAGACGCTCTATTTGGGTGCCCTACAAGGATGGATTGACGACCTAAGCAGCGATTATATTACCCTACATGCAGAACCAAATTTCGAAAAACATTTCCTAATTTTGTTCAAGTGTTCATTTTGTCAAAGTGTAGCGATCAGACACGTATCCAGGGGGGGGGGGATAGGTGGGAGTTATTCCCCCCCCCCCCCGAAATCTGAATAAATGCCCCCCCCCCTCAAAATTCTGGATACGTGCTTGGTAGCGATAAAAAAGCAAGCAATTTATACCTAAATCTGCCCCTTCATGTAGGGTAATGTAATCGCTGCTCTAGTGAAGGACGATGAAACGACCTAAAAAAAAAAGTCCATAGATATTTTTTTTTAATTTCACACTTTTGGAACAGAAATCATAGACATTTTCACGACTATTTTCCACGATGGGGTAGTTAGAGATATCGAATTGAACCTGCACTAGCACTGCCCAAACCATCCCAAACTCTCCCTCCACACGTGTAAATTCTTAAATTAAAATCTTTATGAAAACACATTTTCTAACAATCGTAAGAATTAGAGTGTAAAATTTAAAAATACTACCCCAGAAGTGAAATCGTTTTGTCGAAAACGTTCTCAAACGCGTATACATTTAAAAATATTTTTAAAAGTCTCGTGCTTACCACCACTAATGAATTCACCTTCATAAAACGATGTTAAATTTAATATAAAATGCTCTAAAAGTCTTTCAGCAAGCATCGTATCGTACAGCAATGATTTTACAAGTATTTTCAATGTAAACAGAAAACCGCACATTTTTATTAATAACTAGCTTTTGCCTGTGACTTCGTCCGTACATTTGTATCTATCTATACTAATATTAGAAAGAGGAAAGATTTGATTTTTTTGTTAGTTTGTTTGTTTGTAATGAAGGCTCCGAAACTACTGGACCGATCTGAATAATTCTTTCACCATTAGAATGCTACATTATCAGTGATTAGCATAGGTTATAAAAAACGGCCTAGTGTGTGTCGGGAAGATTTTAGGGCGATACGAATTTATTTCGCTGCGGTCCTCAAGTAAATAATAAAACTAAATAATTATATTTCAGATAACATGACCCGTATTACACTAATAAATAACAATTAAAATACGTACATAGTAGGTTTTAAAGTCTAAGTGTGGTCTAAGTAACAAAAAATTAAATCGACATAAAACATACCTAACATTATAATTAAAATATTCGTTATTTTCACACCAAGAATAGACAAATACAATTTATAACCAGAATGAGAAGGTACTGGGGCGGTCATATATCACTTTTGATTTTTTGACGGCTTTTGACAAATCCATTTCTTCCACACAACCATTATTGAATGGAAAAATTATTTAAAGAGACAATGCTATGGCCACGGCCATAGTAACTAGTAGGTATCTATAAATACCTATTTACATAATACAGTGAATATAATGAACAAAAGGACAGCCAACAATTTAAAAATAAATTTTATGATTTTAAGTCTAAACTAAACACATTAATTAGGTATTATCATAACATAACTTAAAAACATTTAACGTATCTACAGACACATTTCTGTTACAGTTTTATAATATTGTATGTACCATAAACTTAATATACTTTACGGTAATAATATTATGTTTATGGTATATACACCTACAGTGAAGTAATAAAATATTTCTTAAAGAGACGTTTTTGCATCATTCATACGGATGCAAAGAGCTCTGCCTGTGACGTAAACATTACTTATATTTCTTTTGCAGTAGGGTATACATTTGCTTTTCAGAAATATGGAACACTTAGCAGTATTCTATATTTCTAAAAAACTAAAACGCGACTTCGTTTGTGTGTAGGTAATTTTCATACCTATGGTGGTCTTCAGACCTTCTAGTATTATCCTTCTACTCTACAGATTGTCCCGAAAACCGATGTCCGGTGGATGCTGATATAGGTTATTCATGTCTTACCAGATTATCAATATTTGACTTTCGTCTTTTTTTTAAATAAAACAATGGGTTTGCTCTTGACCTCAATCCAGTCCTGAGGACAGAGATGGGGTCGAAGATGTAGCGAGCTTACCCAGAAGACGCCTATTCACTCTTACTTTAAAGTTATTCGGGTTGTAAGCGCTCGGAAATACTGACGCAGGCAGGGCATTCCACTCCTTGGCTGTGCGCATTATAAAAGAAACAGGAAAGCGCTTAGTGCGGATACGTGGGACCAAGAAGGGGTGGTATCCCGCGGTGCGTCTGGAAGTCCGAAAGTAGAAAGGGGAAGGTGGGATGAGCTCATTCAGCTCTTGCAGCTCTTGTCTATATTTAGTGTCTTAGGCCTCGTTTAGGGAGACGCGGGGCGTGACGCGGCGCTGAAGCAAAAGCGAAAGCAAACGCTTTCATATAGCAGCATCAGCATTATGCGTTGTCACACGTGTCAAATTGTCATCGATTTATTGCCCGCGCTACGTGCCGTCCAACACGCCGCAACGCGCGACACATCGCGCGTCACACCGCGTGACACACCGCGTGACACACCGTGCGAACCTGAACGAGGTATAAGTTTTCAAGATATTGACAGTTTTAACACAAACAACAACAGATTCTGTATTTAATTTGAAGCCATGGCACTAAGCCAAATAGTGACTGAGGAAAATTTTCACGAATTTGTTAAAACTGTCAATATCTCGAAAACGAAGACACTTTTATTAAGGTCCTGACAGATTGTTAGATTTTTTCATGTTTACTTTTTTTTATATTCTTGTTAGACGTGGTCCGGACTAACCGATAAGCGTCCACCGTTGAAGTCGGTTTACGTGACACTCTGTATTTGATCTATCGTATCATTTGACTACTTATTATAAGGACTAGCCTTGCGGTAGCATTTCCCCTCTGCCACGGTATAAGAACAATTAATCGTAAATGTGCATTTACATTCAATTTTATAACTTATCGCTAAACGAGAGAGCCTATAATTGCGAAACAATACCTTCGAACTTAGACCGTTTGGGGTTCACACGACACTACTTTTCATTATTTTTTTTACATACAAAATTAGAATCTAAAGTTATGGGGAATAAAATCGAAAGTTGCGGATTTCATGTTACCTCGCCCCCCGCAAAAAGTGGCAGAAATGTTTGTTAGTAGAATTACACGCGTAACTAGTCCACATAATATAACGTATCGTACCTATCTACTCGCGCACGACGCGCCTTCGCTGCATACAAGACCTCTTGCCGCTCTTTTCATAGAGTGAACGTTGAGCTTGCTGTCAATTAACAGTACACAACCATGTTATTATTTTTGGAAATAATTATCTCGATCATGTGGGGTGGGGCTTTTACTTTTTGAAAATGAAATAAGCCCATAACCTTAATTTAGGTTTTGGCCGTTAGTTCCTGAGTTACGCGATCATTCGCAACAAAAATTTATTCGCGCCAGTTTTAGTTTCGCGCATTAGACTTCGTTCCAGCTATCTTCGCAATGTGGTTAATGTCCTGGAAAATTTAATCAAATGGTCACCCTATGTTACAAGAACAAATGCTTCCATAAATTGCCGGTGGACCGGGAAACAACTGCCGGTAAGAAAAACAAAGCTCGTAGTTAAGTTGAGTCTTTGAAAACATACGGGAGAAGATTACAGTCGTGGACGCAGCTATAGGTACCTTTGATTCCAAAATTAAAAGCAGTACCTCAACCTTAATAATGGAATCGTCAAAGATCTTCGGGTTCCTCTCTATTACTGGAAGGTGGCAATCAGCTCTGCATATCCCTGTCTTTCTCTTGCCAAACGAACTAGCTCTTCGACGGTGGTGATGCCTGTCCAATCTTTCAGGTTCACGAGCCATGACATTCGTGGCCGACGCTTCTTTTGCCCTCTACATTGCCCATTATTATAGGCAGATGGTATTGCTCATTCCTCAAGCTAATGGAAGGCGACTTTCTTCCTTCAAAAGCTTCCGGAACTTTCTGACTTGTCGAAAAATCGATATAATTAAAATTTCAAGAAAGTTTCTTTTGAAACATTTTTTTCGTCCCCCAAAAACTTAATGTAAATACCTAATACTTTCAAGAGAGACTCCAATGCAAACTTTTAAATTCCATTGTCATAGGAAAATTTTGAAATAGGTACTAAGTAAGTATTCTCAAACCAAAACCTGTAATTTTTTGCAAATTATATTCCTGAGTCAAAAAAGTCAGATTGTTTGTTAACACCTTAATAACGATCAAGAAATGAACGAACAGAAAAACGAAACGTCTCGTAATTTCCAATTTGAATTAACTAAAGAACCGTATGTTTCCAAGTTAGCTCCTTAACAAAAACAAACTATAGTTAAACTTCTGCGCGCCAGTTAAGCGCTTAAGTTGGGAATTAAGCCAGTAATTGAGTTTCATAAGTCATTTCGTGTTTAGAATAAAACTACATAAGCCGTGCGAAGAATAAGTTCCTGGCTTATAAACCTTATGGGCTGCTCAATATGGGACCTTTATAAGACGTTAAAACGACTTATTTAATTTGATATTTCTTAAGGAAAAGCTGGTCACCCTATCACCACTCGACACGTCATTTCACTGCCAATAATCTGTAATATACATTTTGGTACCACTGCACGTAATGATGGTTGATAATTAAGTAGCATGTAGCTCGTAGCATGCTACACGTGATACGGCTATATCACGTCTTTTATCTCGTTCGTTGGCGCGCAAATAGAAAGAGAGCGAAGGTGTGATAGCGCTGTATCTGTATCACGGTGTCATGCTACCCATGCAGTTCAAGGATTCGATTTTGGAGTCTCCTTCTACAAATTGCATGTCAAAATTCAAAGTCAATTATCCGAGAAATTTGCATCCCCATTTCAGAAGGAAAGAACACAAGGGTGTCATCCTAGAACGTTAAATCGGTCTAGGTTTCATCACTTCCGCCTTCGGCTATTCCTACAGCGGCCACCACACGCAAAAATACAACGTACATCCGAAATACTACAGATTATTATTTTCAGATGATAATCAGACCATCAAAATAAACAGAAAAAATCTTCAGTTCCATACAAAACTGTAAACCTGCTCGCCCCAAATGTAGGGCAGATTTTCTTCGCAATTTTATATTAGTCCCATAGAAAAAACATATTTAGTTTGACGGTCAGATCATATTCTTAAAATATTTTGTATTATTTTAGAAGGACTAACTCTACACATACATAATATTGCTGTGACATGAACATTTATTATAGAGAGTAACAGTACGCATCACATTATATTTATCTCAATATTTCGTGCGTGAATTTTTTGTAACATAATTCTGAATACAGGCAGAATTTCCTTTGTGCATTCGTCAAAAACGTTGGAGCCTAATATTCTCTCTTTGTACCTTACACGTGGGATTAGAATTATGTCAGATAAGGATTTGGAGAGCTAAATTATAAAGAACAAAACACTACAGATTTATTTGTCAAATAATGCAAACAAACGCCGGTACCAGAGGCGTATTTTCAAATGTAGCCCCTGAGAAAATATGTTTAGATGCCCCCATAGTTTTTCTGTCTGCGCGGCGAGCCCGTAGCCAAGATGCAAATGGTTTACGATGATCTGTCACGAGTAGGTACCATCCAAACATTATAAAACACCAGAAAGCTGTTGGCATTTATACTAAGCAATGCAACAATGAGATGCAACAATGAATGCAAAATTGATCGAGAGCTCGGTGGCGCGTTGCGGAGGGGTATGGACTCTCAATCATGAGGTCCGGGCACAGGTCCGGGTTCGAATCCGCACGGACAACATGCCATGTACCAATGAGTTTTTCTTACTTATGTACGTATTACCGACTGCTCTCAAACGGTGAAGGAAAACATCGTGAGGAAACCCGCATATGTAGAAGAAGAAATTCTGATGCGTATGTGTAGTCTACCAATCCGCATTGGGCACGCGTGGTGGACTAACGCCCAAACACCCTCCTAGAGGGTAGATCTGTGCTCTGCAGTGAGACGTATATAGGCTGATGATGAAAATGATGAATGCAACAATAATAATTGAAATCAGAGCGAACGAAGTGAGCTCAAAATATCTCAATACGAAGACTTGGCTGTGGCTAGAACTTTGTTGGTCTGTGTATACCGAAAACAAAAACTAGAGATAGCTAAGTGAGTCCTCCGACTCCGATCCGAGAATTAAAGAGGTCGTGGGTTCGATTCCCACGGGGGTCACCTAGTGAAATGTCACTTTGTGCGTTTTTCCCCAGTTGGTTAGGACATTGCAGGCTGAGTCACCTGATTGTCTGAAAAGAAAGATGATTCCGTGCTTCGGATGGCACGTTAAGCTGTTGGTCCCGGCTACTATCACTGGTGGTAGTAGTCGTTACATAAAAACCACGTCAGAGGCCGTAAGGCGGTTTGAATAAACTCTGACACCAGGGCTTTGCAGCCCACTCGGAGACTCAAAATTTCATGAAACTTTGACTGACGAAACTATACTATAATCATGTAGTCAGCGCTTTTTACTTAGTACTTATCGAATTGAAAGAGAATTGATAATCAGCGTCAGAGTAAAGGGAATAAAATATAATAATCGCACGCAAAGCCGACGAGGCAGCAATATGGCGAATAATGTATGGGCATTATATGGGTTGTCTATAATTATGGTTTACCTTAATTGAGTGTGGTAAGTAATGAGGTAAATTGATATTATGCCCGAGTTGCCTTCAATCTCGAGTCAATCGAACGGGATTGACCCTAACCGCCCAAAATTACAACTAATTTAACTGTAGCTTGCTGATGTTTAAGGGTGCGGGCGGGCGTATTGGGAGCATTCGGGAGGTACATCACTTGTCACCGTAAAATTCTAAAAAAACATTAGATTATAATCTATCTCGCGAGATTGTAAATGTCGAAAGATTGTGATAATGAGAGATAATGCGTTAAATTGTAAGCAGTATGTTAGGGTTCACAATCTTTCGACAGTTTACAATCTCGGGAGATAGATTATAATCTAACGTTAATAAAACACGCTATGCAATGTTCTGGATCCCACCCTGTATCTTTTGTAAGGTTATAACATTGTCACTCATAGGCACTCTGCGATACGCACGAGGGAGCAAAAAGCGATCCCTAGATTATTAAGTGAAAAGGTTATCTAAAGTCAACCTTAATTTTTTTAAACATATAATAAATACCATATAAGGTCTAACAAAATTAGGTGAAACTATTTTAAGGGGATGATCAGACCATCAAACTGATCAACTTTCTCTATGGAACCAATATCAAAATCGGGGGAAAAAAAGCGACTGTCCCCATTCATTTAGTTCGTGTAGGTTTGTATTGAACGGCACATTTCACATACATGCAACCGTGAAATTAGTTGTGATCATAGCGCAAACTCTACAGTAAAACAACAATTAATAAAACCTGACAAGGGTGAGTCGGGCTCTCACTACGGTTGCGGAGAAAACAATTTTTTTGATAATTACAATTATATTACACTAGTGTTTTCCCGCGACTTCGTCCGCACAAATTATATACCAGATTTTAAGTCAGATCATACGCTATCAAATAAAAAAAGTTTCATCAAAATCAGTTCAGTAGTTTTTGCGTGATGCGCGAACGAACAAACAAACTAACAATTTTGTCAATAGATGGCGCTGCACGTCATTTAAATCGCGCTATCGAGTGTTATTTGAGTTTATATGAAGAGAACCGCTACTTTTTTATTCCTCGTGATTTTACGGTTTTATAATAGTTAAGATGGGTGATACCTACCTTACCACCATATAAAATATTTATGAACAAAATTCGATGCGCGAGTAGGACCCGCAATTGGCCGGTTTTTGTTATTAAAATTACATCTTAACAGAAAGAAATTTATGAAAATTCTGAGTACTATTGCTGCATGCGCCTTAAGAGGATAGACGAGTACAGTTTTCTCCATACAAACGTATTGGCCTGTTTTCTCCCTGGATAATAACACTAGAGCAAAGATTTTTTTACCATACAATCTATGTCACCTCTGCCATGTCCCTATGTTTTGTTTTTTTGCATTAATTAATTACTGTAAGAACTAGGCACCTTCGAAAATGACCCATTTTACCGCCCGTTTTCAGACATCCAGTAAACAAATTTTACGAATATAAACATAAAAAACAAAACGTACGGACATAGCCAAAGTCTTTCTCATATAATTTTTTAAAGAATTATTAAAATCGGTTTAGTTTTTGGAGGAGAAAACAGGGGAATACGAAATGCTGATTTCGTCAATTTTTTTGTATATAAAATCGGTCCGAGCTGCAGTTGTCTCTTTTGCACTCTAGTCGGCCGGGTGTATGGGTGGGGCGGATCTGATAAATATCTATACAGTCGGAAAAGTAAACTATTCTCCAAATTAGCATTTCAGCCCGCCTATCCTCTTAATGGTCGAATTAATTAATCAGAAGGAACTTACAAAGAGTTAACTTACTGAAATAACAATTAACACTGGCAATTAATTATAGTAATGGTCTAATTAGTAAACCTTTTCCCTTAATGTGGTCTTTAACCTTATTCTCTATATAAATAATAAAGGGCTCTAGGGTTTTTTATTTGCTAACGGTACTCATACTTGTCACGAACGTGCACATCTACTTCAAATTAACGGCAGGTCCCTTAATACTTATCTATACTCTGAAATGGAATCCGAGATCAAAAATTTCATACAAAAGAGCCTCTTTTGTTTGAAATTTTTGATCTCGGATTCCATTTCAGAGTATAGCTTCTTTTATTTTCAAGACCATCAAAATGAACAACTTTCTTATATGGGACCGACATCTAAATCGCGAACAAAATCAACTGTCCCATACAAACCTGCAATCCTACTCTAGCAATAACGAGGGTTCTTTGGTAGTTTTGGTACACCCTGTATGTGAATCAGTTGTTTAAGTTTCAGTACTATATTCTGAAATGGAATCCGAGATCAAAAATTTCAAACAAAAGAGACTCTTTTTATTTGAAATTTTTGATCTCGGATTCCATTTCAGAGTATAGGTACTAGTGAAATGAGGATGTTCAGAATTTATTGAATATAAATAAATAAATAAATAACGCTCACAGGCACATACATTGTAATGATCCCAAACTAGCACTAAATGCTTTTATTATGGAAACCATACAACAACGGCACGAACATAATATAACATCCATGACCGAACCGGGATTCGAACCCAGCACCCTGGTTTGGCATATCTCGTGAATATTTGTGACTACCCCTCATTTGTTTTTTTTTTGCCCCTCAGGGTTCCGAGCCTCCACTGCTGCCCTCAAAAAAACAAAAATGTCACAATGTAGTCATTGCTGATTTTCAATTTAACGAGACAACATTAATTACGGATCTGTTTTATTGAATATTACTATCTTAGTTGTAGTTACATATCTTAGTACTTTGTATATTTTGTTTAGTGTGTTGTAATTTTTCTGGCCGCATCTTCCTAGGCAGTCAAAAAGTGAAGTCAAAAACCTAACTATGTGACATTATTTTTAGCCGCATTGGAGATTCAAATTAAAGATTGAAAAATTAAGTCTTGCGCGGGACATGAACCCGCACTCTTTCAAACCGGGGAATTGCTTTATCCAATTTCGTCACCGAGCCTACTACTCAGAGAACGAAATTTTCAACCTGTTGCGTCTTGAGGGGACGTGAGCGCCATCTACTGGAAGTTATTACAAACTTGCCAACCTGCAAGTTCAGTTTTGGAGATTCTCTGTACATCATCAGCCTATCATCGTCCACTGCTGAACATAGGCCTCTCCCAATTAAGGCGCGCCACAAAACTCTGTCCTAGTCCTTCCTCATCCTATCATATTTGGGAGGTAAAATTGGAGATTCTCTGTAAAGCTGTGTAATTGTTTGATAAATAAATTTTAATTAAAAAATTTTGAATTTTGAAATTCAGATGGTGATTAAAGAAAGTTAAAAAAGTCGTCGCAGAATGAGAATAATGGCAATACCGTTTTTGAGAGTTACGCGGTTATTATTTAATCTAGAATGAAACAACTCAAATATACAAGGTGTTACAAAAATAAAAATAAACCTTTAAGGGGGTGGTATAGACCATCAAACTGAAAAACTTTCTCTATGGGACCAATATCGAAATCTCGAAAACAAAATTGATGTTCCATACTCTACAAATCGACTAGAGTTAAAATATGTATGGGATATGAAAATTTTTTTTTTTGCGATTTTGATGTTGGTCCCATAGAGAAAGTTGTTCAGTTTGACGGTCTAAACAACCCCCTTAAGAGTTTTAAATATTTATTGTTACTTATGAAACATCCTGTATATCAAAATGCGGTAAGAACCCGTTAACATGTTTAATTCTAGAAAATAAAGGCAGTTGAAAAAATAAATCTTTTGTTAAAATGATCGAAGGCTACCTCAGAAGCTGTATTCAGAAAAGATACGTAAAAGGGACGTGGAAAAAAGATGAATCTTTTGGGGTTCTTTTTTCATCATTGTGAAAACCTTGCGAGATAGCTTGAGATAGATAGTCAAAGGATACGTGCTAGGCGCGATAAAAATGTTTTGTCGCTGGAAAGGTCAAAGAAATGAAAGACCTAAATTCTCTCTGTATAAAAGAAGCACTCTTTTTATATCTAGATGTTAAAAAAATGATTTAAAAGGTATTCTTAGGTTAGTTGTTTTCTCGAGATGTCCTCTTCTCGAATTGACCTACACTCATTCAAATTGTATGTCAAAAATTACAAAAACTTCTTCGACTCGACAAACCTCAGTTGAGGACTCAACTCTTCTTCTTTCAAAGAAAAAGTGTTTCGAGTGAAAAACGTCAAACTAAACGAACGAAAAAAGGTAGCTCACGTAAAAGTGTAAATTGTTACTAAAAATACATGATCTGACTACTCAAAATCTGCAATTTACTTTGCCCGAAGACTGCCCGCGTTACGGCAGTCGCGTTCCATTGTTTGACGTTGGGCATCTGTACGTCCACTGCTGGACATAGCTAGGCCTCCCCAAAAATGGGGGGATTTGCCATAATCGCCACGCTTGGCAGGCGGGTGGCGATCGCAGTTGGATTGAATGTGTGTACTCAGAGGATGCTGCTGCCCATCGCTTAGATCCCTTAGTCGCCTTTTACGACACCCACGGGAGGAAATGGGATGGTGCTACTCTTAGCCGACACCACACGGACTGACACGAGGCCACTTCAGTTTGCTTATTTTCTGAGCTATTGTATGTCAACCACTTTAGTAATTGAATAAGAACATAAAATGTAACATAAACCAGCGAAGTCCAGCAAAGTACCGAGCTATCGGTCCGTCAATGCAATAAATAGGCTTTGCAATAAATCGATACGGAACCCCTACGACCGTAAAGGCGGATCACAACTGACAACCCTATTACCGTTAGATCTGAGCACATGTTCTTCTGTAATTGGATTCATTTTGTGAAAAACGCAGTCGATACGTCGATGGAACGGGAAGTAGGCTTACAAGCTTACCAACGTATTATAAAGGGGGAAAAAATATCCTTCGGTTGATGCAAGAAATACTCTGTATCAGGATGGCAAAAGGAGTAGATTCCAAATTCGTGTGTTCTTTTTTATGTATCTACCACGACAACTTGCGTATTTTTTGATCGATTATAAAATTATTCTTTTTTGTTCGAAACATTTTAAAGTACCGTACCACACCACCACACAACATATAAACTTTAAAAAAAAAGGGTTTTCTCCGGGACCTTTAGAGCGAACACTTAGCCGTTTTTTTTTAAATGGGCCATAAAGCTTTCGCCTACTTTATTCTGCCCAGTCAAGATCTTTCTCAAGATGTTTGCCGGCCATTATACGACGGGATTGATACTCTAGTTCAACAGTCATATGAACAACATTTAAAATGACAAGAAAAGATTAACGCATCCGTGGCTTCGAAACTATCTAAAAACTAAATTTTGAACTGAAATATGCCGGGTATTGACTTACGTATGTAGTATAACTACCAATACCAACCATACTCTGTTTGATACTGTGATATTGTTGAATGGAAGCTAGCAAACAAATCGGATTTGCAACTTAATCGGTTGCAAATCCGATTTCTGAAAAATAAAAAGAACTCGAATATTGTGCGATGGATTTGGATATTGTAATGCATAAATAATAGTGCATACAGTACCGTACCTACTGTAAAGAGTCATCGGACATAGTAAGTCTAATACACTGTAATAAAATAAGGGATTCTAGAATAAGGGCATCGTCCAAACGTACGCGGCCAGCTTATGTTGTTTTTATGTAGCTTGATGTGTCGCCCTGTGTACATTTGCAGCGAAAAATTAATTTATGTTTGACATAGAATCTATCACAGGGTGTAACAAAACAAATTTGTAATATTTAAAGGGCTGGTTTACACCATTAAACACCATCATACTGAACAACTTTTACTATTTGTGATAGAGGTAACTTAAGAAAAAATCTGATAAATATGCATACATCGGAGTCGATTATACAGTATCCTTCTTATTATGCTGACCCTTTTTTAAGGGGATGACCAGGAGTGCGATTTTTGATTGTCATCGAATGAGATAAAAAAATCGCACTCCAGAGTTCCAGACCATCAAACTGAACAACTTTCTCTATGAGACCAAGGTCGAAATCGCGTAAAAAACAGCTGTTCGATACAAATCTGTATTTTACTCGACGAAAATGTAATGGACAGTCGGTTTTTTTTCTCTAGTTCGATGTTGATCGTATAGAAAAATTTTTGAGTTTGATGGTCTGATCATCCTCTTAAAAACCGTCAGCAAATTAAGTTTGACCCTGTAATAGGTAAACTATACCTACTGTAGTTATGTGTGAAAAAAGCAATTTTTTTATTCTTTCTCTATATTGTCTCCATACTAAAAAATTTTGTGGTCTAAACCACCCCTCTAAACAATTACTAAGTTTTTATGTTACACCCTGTTTATCCGAAGTAAAACATATCTACAAAATACCTCTCAAACCATCCGAAGCTATTTCATTTTCGCTCCGAAAACCTGTCGTATACAAATGAAAGTTTGGAAGACAAATGCACTCCAAACACAACAGTGCGGGGAAACAAACACAGCACATAACTCACATAATGTTGTTGAATGTGTTTTCAACGCGATATGCTTGTACCTATTGTGTTTTATGGTCATTTTGTGAACGTTCATTCTTCGATGTTTAGCTTTGATGTAGTGGAGACGACATAATATGGAAATATTAATATTTAGACACCTCAGAGGATATTACCGTTGGCGCGCTTCATACAAACGAAGATTGGTTATATTTTCAATACTAACCAATTAAAGGCATTGCAATTTTGCAGGAATAATTTAGAAAACAATCTCTATGCTAGTATGTTGTCAGATTTTCGTTAAAATTTATAGTTTTAAAGTTACAGTGCCGTAAAGATTTCCATACAAAACATTAAATACCTATTCATCAAACAAATATTTGCTCCTTTTACGGGCTTCGAACCCGGGACCCTTGGCACAGCAGGACCAGGTTCACTACCGACTGAGCCATTGATATTTATGGCTCTTTTCCATCTATTTGCAGCATTTGTCTCTGTAAACAGTTCTTCCATTCAATGGTTGTCTGGAAGAAATCGCTTTTAGTGATAAGACCACCCTTTGTACCCTTCTTATTCTTGTTTTAAATTGTATTTTTTTCTATTCTTGGTGTGCAAATAAAGAATATTTATCTTATCTTATCTTATCTTTTATCTATTATGCCAAGAACAATGTAAATATTCCATTCCCGATACTTTTAGTGCATCCCTCGTATATACCAACGCCTTTCAAAAGAGCGTTTCCTGGTTTTCTCCTTATGGAAGGAGTGTGTTACTTAACCTATATCTTTAAAAAATGGCTTACAGGTAAAAAAACTAATAATTTTAACGGACCATCTCCGGGCTTTCTTGAGATGTATGTCAAGTCCGTGCTGAACAAACGTAATGTCTTCAACGTGATGTTATGCCCATACCCCAGCCAGTAGTCTCTCTCTCTCTTCCAGGCTTTTAGTCCCATGTGGTGGTGGGGTCAGCCTTCCTCGTCTGTTCTCTCCCTTGCCCTATTTCTGACGTCGTCTTCGGAGATATTGCGGTAGCCAGTAGCCAGCTAGTAGGTAGGTAATGATCACGTCATCATCATTCATACGTGGTAGATATTCCAACAATCCGTACAAAAAGGTTCCCATCCTCTTTTATAATGAGAACCGGCAAGGTTTGGAACTCTCTCCCTGCGTCTGTCTTTCCAAGTGAATACAATCAGGACATTTTTAAAAGAAGAATTAATAGGCTTTTTCTTGATGAGCGCGTTACATCCTCGGCTTCATCTTCACTTTCCATCAGGTAAGCTGAAGCCAAGCGCAAGCCCTTTTTAATTTTAAAAAAAAAACAAAAAAAACCTTAGTGCGTTCACACACGATGACACACTGACGGAGCGGCAGATGTCAGTCCATAGTACCACACCCTGTGCGTCAATGCGTCACCGTGTGTGCTTCTACGTGCGGTTTCATACAACTCCTTGCTTCACAAATGACGGACTGACGTTTGCTGCTCCGTCAGTGCGTCATCGTGTGTGAACGCACTTAAACGGCAGCCGATGATGAAGTATTTGGCGGAACCAATTTTGTTTTGGTCAAATAAAAGATCCATCGAAAACACAGAAGTTTTGTTCAAAGTTCAATAAACTTAGCTTTGTTTATGAAAAAGCTTTGGAATTTTTTTTCTATTTCAATTATTGTGGAATTGGAATTTTTTCTCTTTGTGAAATACCGTGATAATAAAGAAGCTTTGATTTTATTTGAATAGGGGCGTTTTTAATTTGGTTTGCTTAAGATTTTCATTTTAAGTTGATGATTCTTAAGCTAATAATAGCAATGATAAAACGACAGAACGATTCATTAATAATAAACAACTATAAATATAATATTAATGTGGTGAAGAACGGTTAATAAGGTACTATTGAAAAAGGTCATTAAATCTAACAGATATTTGTTTAGGAGCCTATAGGGTAAACAATACCTACCCTTTCTCAGATCGACATACAATCCTGGGTTTAATATAGGTTTAACAGTGACATATTAATTCATTCTATTTAGTTAAATCAGCTTCCTGGTATAGCCTCGATGGCGCGTTGAGGGGAGATGCGGACTTTCAATCGTGAGGATCCGGGTTCGAATCCCAATTGGGTCACTAACTGTAACACTGGACAAGCTTTGGACTCTGCTCTAAGTATTAACCCGCGACTTCCTCCGCAGCGCTTCCTGTCATCTTAGCGAGACTAAATATTTACGTATTCCAGTTTTTAAGTCTAATCATAAAAGCTTTCAAACTCAAAAAGTTTCGTCAAAATCAGTCCGGTAGTTTTTTTACGTGATGCTCGAAAAAATAAAGCGAAGGACAAAACATTAAAAAAATCTGTGATTTGGAGTTGGAATGACAAAAAAGAAGTTCCAGTAATTGTTATGGTGTTTATTTCTCATCCCAACTCCAAATCACAGATTTTTTAAATTACTAGTGTTTTCCCGCGACTTTGTCCGCACAAATTATATACCAGATTTTAAGTCAGATCATAAGCTATCAAACAAAAAAAGTTTCATCAAAATCGGTTCAGTAGTTTTTGCGTGATGCGCGAACAAACAAACAAACACACAAACAAACAGACGGACACAATTTCTAAAAAAGCTTGATTTCGAGTCAGGGATTCCTAAAAACCATATATAGTAATCTTTTTTTTTTGTAAATATCTTCAATGTACAGACACACTTCAGTTAAATTCTTAGAAAACAGGCGGGCTTCAAAAATTACAAAGTAATTGTATTTAAAATTCAAAAAATTCAACCACAAAAACTGTTTTTTTTCTTTGTTCTTGGAAATTTAATTAAATATTAAATATCAATGTTGATTTCGTTACGCAAAACTATGTAAAATTGTGTAAAATTAAGAGAGTGCCTAAAATAACAAAGACAGAACTTAATAAAAAACATGTTCAAATTTGCAGATCATTCAAAATGGCGTTAAATCTATATTGCATGTGCTAAGTACGAGTAAAAGCAATACAGTATTGGTAAATCATAGTAAAGGATCAGTTAAATGTGTTTATAATTATTGCTTACTTACTCAAGTAATGTTATACTTAACTTATACCGAAGTGTGACTTCAAATAATACAAGTAAATACAGTGTCGATTTAAGTCATTCTTAACTCGTACTTGATAAATACTGATTCGACGGATATTTTATTTTCTTCTCATCTGTCATTGTTGTTGTGATTTCTGCAAACAAAAGGCCAATGCAAGATTGAACAATTCGTTTTTGTGTTTAAAGAATAACAAGTGATTCAAAGTAAGTAAGTACTACTTATGTATTACTTATGGACAATGATAATTATAATTTGACACTCTCTCTAGTCGATTTGTAGAGTATAGAACATAATTTTTTTTTTCGCGATTTCGATATTGGTCCCAAAGTGAAAGTTGTTCAGTTTGATGGTCTACACCACCCCCTTAAATGTTTATTTGTAGTTTTGTAACACCTTGTAGACAGACTGTAAACTTTGAACGTTGTTATCAAGGATCTAACAAGGAGTCACTGGCTCCGGCTGTACTCGGACTACTCGGATTAACATTCACTGCACAATCTTTGGCATGAATAGAATTTGCGGTCACATATTTTCTTACACGACGTAGAAAATTTCCTGCTATCTTAATTTTCTTAACTTTAATTATGCTCATGTTACTTCTATAAACACAAATTGTAGCACTAACTTGTTACTTTTTATTAAAAACGTCCCTTTAAGGCTGATAGTACTGACACAAGCATTAGCTAAGTAAACAACCACTTAAATTGCAATTTCAAAGGAACGACTTAAAGCAACCGTTTGACCTGGATAACCTCAGGAAGACTAAAGGCAAACTTTAGGTAATTTTGCCTTAAGTAGAACTTAAGTAATACTTCTAAACACTATTAAATTTAACTATATCTCCGTTAATTCTGTTTTCAGTAACTTTATGCTTAAGTTTGCATTTCGCGTGGACATACTTAAGGCAAAGTTAATACTACTTAACTTAACTAATCCTTAAGTCGGTATTTCTGAAAACTAAGACAACTTGAATTTATTAATACTGACTTCAGAAAAGCTTGCCTTGGTTAATGCGAAGTTTAGGTATATTTAAGGCAACATTTATTTAGTCACGATCTGTTTTGCTGCTTGGGTAAAAATGTGGTACAGCTGTTTTTTTGCGATTTATATGTTGGTTCCATAGAGAAAGTTGTTCAGTTTGATGGTCTGATCATCGTCTTAAAAAACTGTCAGCATATTAAGTTGGACCCTATATTTAAGGTTACTCTTGAGCATAAAAACAATAGTAAAATACTACGAAAGTTTAAGTAAAACCGCAGAGAAATAACGGTACAAACTAACAGGATGCATGCAGAGTCCACACGGAACCGGAAGCTCAGACGAACTGAAATGAAAAGCGCGCTAGTTGCCCGCGACCGCATCCGCCGACCGGAAGTAATACGTATTGGAATTGGGGATCTGGATGAAATAAATACACCAGCAACTAGGATTTGGATATTAGATTATATTAATATGATTATATTAATATCTTTAGATCATTTAAACTAGGATGATGTAGAAGTTGGAGCAGAGTGACAGATGACAGACAAGAAGAAAACAATAAATACGAATAGATTCATTTTTGTATTCTAAGGAGACTTTAATCCAACACGCCCCCTCAAAAATGAACACCTTGTATATGAGTCATTAATCATCAATTGCATATTCTAATCTTAATTGACAGCATGAGTTCAAACATAATATACCATTTAAAATCCATGGTTAATTGGTTTAGTAAACAGAACATCTACACCATCCTATTGTTAGCTGGGAAAATTACATTATGGTCCAACATTTGTTGCTTGGATTAGGGAAAACCCAGAAAAACCTAATCAGACCATTTCCATTCTCATAATTAAATGAATTAAATCATTACTTCATAATACAAAGAATTATTTCAACATTTTCAATAAAAGTATGATGAATCATTTCAAAAGTAAATACAAAAAAAAAAAATGCATTAAACCTGCCGCACATTTTTCTATAAAAAAAAGATTAATTTTGTGTGCGGAGGAGGAATAACTCCAAAACGCCCCCTCAAAATTAATCACCATGTATATAAACTTTACATCGATTTAAAAATTTACTAACAGAACAAGAATCATTTAGTTCGTCCTAGTGCTATGTTATTTCTCAATGCACTTCACATCACTATCTATGCACTATTATGCATTTATAGCTTGTATGTAGTTCACACTATTATGCATTTATAGCTTGTATGTAGTTCACATCATTATGCATTTATAGCTTGTATACATTTCACATCATCATGTATTTAGCTTGTATGCATTTCACATACCTAATTATGCATTTAGCTTTCATGCATTTTAGACATCACTCATGCATCTTAGCTTGTATGCATTCACATCATTTATGCACTTAGCTTGTATGCATTTCAGCTTGGATGCATTTTAGACATCATTTATGCACTAAGCTTGTATGCATTTCAGACACCATTTATGCACTTAGCTAGTATGCATTTCAGCTTGCATGCATTTCATTTATATTATACTTTTAGCGGGTATACATTTCATTTACATTAAGATACATTTAGCGGGTATACATTTCATTTACATTATGCATTTATCGCGTATGCACTTCATTTATATTATGCATTTAGCGCGAATGCATTTCATTTATATTATGCATTTAGCGCGTATGCATTTCATATCATTATTTATAAGCAATGTTATGATTTAAGCTATAATGCTTCTTTAACAGCGTATTCGACAATGTCAGTAATATAAATAAGGCTGCGAATGACAGTTTTTGTCTCTATGTACTGCCTACTCGGGCTATAGATTAGGTATAGGTACGAGTACATGGACTGCACATGTCGACTTTTATTTTATTTAATACTTTTTTGTGTCTTTTACTTCATCTGTATGGCCTGTAGATTATACTTTTCTGCGTCTTGTATAATTTCAATAACATCGAGTCTACATATTAAAAAAAACATTTCTTATAACATTA
Source organism: Agonopterix heracliana (assembly GCA_963693445.1). NCBI lineage: Eukaryota > Metazoa > Arthropoda > Insecta > Lepidoptera > Depressariidae > Agonopterix > Agonopterix heracliana. The sequence goes on from OY856311.1 coordinate 20,748,689, forward strand.
ACTTAATAACTTAATTTGTACCTTTGTGTAAGTAGACAGCGCTATTGCTTATCTATGTAGTTCGAGGGGCATATTGCAGAGGTCACCACCAGCTTAACGCTTTTTATTTTCAACGACTGACCCCTCTGGTCGGACAAAACCTGTGAAGCATTTGACCATTCCAATATACGATCCAAACCAGAACACACGTCGTCTTATTTTACTCCACCCGGGGACCACCAGCTCCATGAGCCAATTTAATTATTAATAATATTTCTCAAGCGAAATAAGTTATGCATTTCATTACGCACTTAGTGCACCTTCATGCATTTCAACACCATGTCAACAATTATGCATTTCCTAATGCAGTTAGCGTACCTTCATGCATTTCAACACCATGTCAACAATTATGCATTTCATTATGCATTTAGCGAACCTTAATTACCACTTATCTACGCACCCTTTTAAGGTATTGCTACATTTTCTTATGTGCTTAAGTCTGGACGAGTGCATAACATTAGGTACATTTTACAACTTATATAATAACGTTGCTACACAGAGCATTATATTACTCTTCAGAGTTCAATACATAAAAAAATAGTTTACTTTCTGTGTGTATGTTATTTACTGATCGGGCACACCATGCATATTAAACGTACTCAAAACTGTTTTAATGTACACACTTTGATCTAACGTAAACTTAGCATGAGACTTTAACTTACTGACTGACTGACTGTACTTTGATGTCGGGAAATTACTCTCTTTTGTTTTAAATCTGACATGATTATACGTTTGTTCGTGGTTGGTCAATTTAGCAAAAAGTCCACTAAAATATGATCGGTCAACTTCTCAAATTCAAATTCGGAAAAACTAATTATTTATATTGGAACTACTTATTGTCGGATGCAAAGTTTCGTCGTAGTCCGTAAAGTATTTTCGAATTATTCTCTAGCAACTTCATTTACATTGTATTTTAAATGTTTGATATTGAAAATTCATTTACAGCCTACTATGATTTTTGTTCTCTGGTCTTCGTACTAAAGTCATGTTTATTTACTGAAGGGGGAATAATTAATCATCATCGAAGGTCATTTAATTACTTGCTTTAATTCATCTCTTATTGCGTTTTCCCACTGAGCTCTATCATCTCAAGTTTTGATCTCTTTATATTAACTTTTAATTTGAACAAATTTTCTGAACATTCATGACATGACGTAAGATAGTCTTTCTTTGCACGCCAAAAATAAATAATACTTTTCATTACAACATAATTATAGGGACAAGACTAGGGATTGCAATCCGGTGCATTTTTCAATCCGGCCGGATCCGACCGGATTTTCATCGATCCGGCCGGATCCGCCGGATCCAACCGGATTGGTAAAATCCATAATCATTTGCGTTTTCATTTTAAAATCAACTGTAAAACAATAAAGGTGTTTCTAGAAACTGTAAAAAAAATTATTATTGTTACGAAGTGATAGTTTGTATCGTATTTATAATGCGAAAAACACATTTTCTTTTCATTATATTATAGAGAACATTGTTTAAAAAAGAAAAAAAAGAAAAAGTAGATCGATTTAAGGACTTATCAGTATAATTATGTTACCAGTAGCTTAATTGAAACAAATTCAATCTTTGATTTGAAATTAAGCGTTGTTTTGTTAACTACTTAGGTACTATTCAACTTTACGTGAAAAGAAACTTAAGTCAGGCCTCAAGGTATTGACTAACACAGAGAGACCGCCTATCATCCACATTTTTCATATTTGTGGTTATTTTTCTTTTGTCAGACTGAGACAGGTATGTACCACTATACCTACTGTTAATTTGTATACTTTTAACAGGATAACAAAATAAAACTTTTCTGTCATTTCTATAATGACATATTAATATGGTAGGGAAGAGAAAGGCTCCATACCTAGGTCAAATTTATATTTTAAATGTACGTGTAGGTGCGGATTGTCGTAGCAGGTGACTCAATAACGTCGTAAGCGACGTCCACCGCGAGAATTTCCATTAAAAAAGCGGTTTTATTCGATTTTCAAGACATTTACCGGATCCGGACCGGATCCGGCTAGCTAGTGCCGGATCCGGTAGGCCGTAAATGGTGCCGGATCCGCCGGATTACCGGATCCGGAAAACCGGATTGCAATCCCTAGACAAGACCTTTAGTTTGAGCCGATCACTTTTTCTTATTTCTCGTGATCTATCACTCAGTGAATAAATTATCAAAATGTAACTCAACCGTTTGGTCTTATTTCAATTGTATCATGGTTGATTATGCAAATTTTATTCGTGAACTCGTATCAACTATCCGATTTAAAGAAGGAATCTGATTTAGAACTGTCTGTATGAGCTATCAGATTGTAAGAAGAGATCTGACTTAGAATTATCAGAGTTAAAGTACGTTCATCAGATTTTGAGATGGGTTCTAATTTAGAACTATCTTACTAGCTTTCGAGACTTTATTGACACTCATTTAAACTTACCACCACTATCAGATTCGTCACAAGTATTTTCTATTAATTGTACCTATTGTTATCTTCAGGTTCAAGTGTAGGCCAGAATAAAAGATCGTGGCTTCCAAACTTTATAGCCGTTAGGTTCGGAGCCCAAAAGTACCTTTTCATAACTTATCATCAAACTGTAAGTTATGTTTTCTTTGATACACAAACTTTACTGGCAAAACCAAACCTTTAATAGTTGTTAGTGTAAAATTTAAATAAACAACAGTTAATACTGTTTGATCTCAGAAAACTTCATACAATTTAGCACCGTATGTCATAGAACGGGGCCTTTTATGTAATAGTTCTTTCTATACACTCAGCAATACCATTGAATTCTTATGTGGAATTTTAAATTGTCAAAAGACACGTGATTCCTTACTTAATAAATAGCTTTTAATTCTGTAAATATTCTCCACCATTACTTATGATATGAGTAAGGATATGAATAAGCTACCTTTAAGTTAATGTTGCCTTACTGTTTAAAACAATTCTTTCGTAGCATTTACAATACTTCTAAGTTTATTTTCTTAGGTACGGTAACACAGTAATATAGATCAACAAAAAATATGCTAATTATACTACATATTATTGTAAATTGTGAGAGGAGTAGGTACAAATATATTAATAGACAACAAATAAACGGTCGCATCGCTTTACATGACTTTTATCTTTGGCCTGAACGATATTTAACTGTTTCCCGTTTGTACAAGCCTTACAGCATAAGTCATATTTTGGCAAGCCTTACATAAATCATATTTTGCCACCACTGCATTAGTTTGGTTTTTATTTCTCAGGAAAATATCGCGTGGCTAGTATTCACAGATGCCACATAATATCTACAGCAATTACATTACTTGTTGACATACCTCTCATGACGGTTTTACCGTTCTAAATATTAATTAAGTATCTATGTACTATATGAATCGAAGATGACTTCATATCCGGGTCGTTGTATCTTTGACACAGGTAGTAAATTATAATTATAGAATTTTACAGCACGTCCTCCACAACTCCTTGAGTGCCCACGATACTGGTAAACTGTAGTTGCTCTTTTTGAAGCTGAAATGAATGCATAATGCATTAGTAACATAATTTTGACAATAAATCAATATGAGCAAACAGGTTTTCTGAAAATTAAGACTGTGATCTTTATTCTCCAGAATAAAAATATTTCATATTATTATTTGCTTCGGCTTATTGATAATTTCTGTTGATTCATTCTTCAAAAATAGCAGCATAATGTATATATATTTTTTTTTTATATTCAATTCGGGTGATGAAGACAGTTTTATGCAATACTTATTGTTATCAGCTTTAGCTTTGTAGCTAATACTTTTCTTAATCATTCTCTGACTATTGAGAATGTTCAAATAGCTCTAATTTCCTTTTCCATGCACATTTCTATTCCCATACGCAGTATTTTGGCTCTTGACATACTTACCATGAGTTTCCTTTACTTTTACCTTTTGATTAGGTCACCAGAAATTGCAAAATACTAAGTATATTAGTTTTACATAACCTTGTATTTTTAACGCTAATCATTATTTTCTTAAAGTTTTAGTTGCAATACTTCCCTTTTCATAAAGTGTAGGTATCAAAATATAGGAAATGATTTAACAATGACAGATTTTTATATTTTCATCCATTCACGGTTCACGGATCTCAAAAATTCATCATAGGTTGATATTTTCCGTGTATTTTCCTTTCTGAAAAAAAATCTGAAAGAAAAATTTACGTAACACCATTTTGTAACCTTCGATCAAAATAAAATGAATGGATAGGCCTAAAGCGCGGTAAGTTGAAGCAAACTACTGGTGCACTTGGTACATACAAACTAGCGCCATTATCTGTCAAATCTAGGGCACTTGCATACAAATGACAAGTAAAAATTTCATTTGTTTTGCCTCATTTTTCTGGTTTGAAATGTTCGCTTAAGGCCTATCCATTCATTTTATTTGATCGAAGTTTGTAACAATAGGTTCCTAGTTGCGTAGTTGCGTAACACCCCAAAAATTTTAAATGCATTTATTTTAAACGTAAACTGAGCCCATAACCTATTGGAATTGGGGATCTGGATGAAATAAATACACCAGCAACTAGGATTTGGATATTAGATTATATTAATATCTTTAGATAACTAGGATGATGTAGAAGTTGGAGCAGAGTGACAGATGACAGACAAGAAGAAAACAATAAATACGAATAGATTCATTTTTGTATTCTAAGGAGACTTTAATCCAACAATACGTTCTCGGTCAAAAGTTCAAAACTGACACTTTTAATTTTAACCGCCGTTTTCATTGCAAATATGTTTCAAAGGTTTACTGTTTTTTTTTTATGTGTGTAGAAACTTAGCTATCACCACAAAACCATACAACAAATCAAAGGCATTATTGTGGGCGTCAAATTAGTGGACTTGCAGCATACGTCTCTGGCATAATTTCACCCTCAACAAGACTTCGAAAAGCTACCAGAAATGTAAAATGGAGAAAGTTGGAATTACACCGGCGAAGAGACGAGCATGCGAGGAACTAATTAGCTGTCAGAGTTTGGGAACGAATGGGAGCTGAAACCTTCCACAAGTTGCCGGTATACCTAATGATATTCATGACAAGTATGATTTCATGTAGGTACCGACTAGATTTTGCGTTGACATATTACTGAGTGAATCAATTCAGTTATATAATTGAGTTACAAACATCAGAACTTTCACACAAACTTTATTTAATTTTTTGCTTTACCTCTTTTGTTTTTCTTAACTATCACAAATTTTTATTTTACCAACGTATTTTTGAAGTGAAACTTCATAGAGGGCTTTGAAATTCGGATCCGCAACAGTTTTGTGTGACGGAAGTTAGAAATTTAAATGAGGAGCGGAAGTTCGAAATTTAATTGAGAAGCGGAAGTTCGAAATTTTAAGTTCTAGATTAAATAATAACCACCTCAAAAACTGTATTTTCTTATTTACTGCCCGAGGTTAGTACACTATTTTTCTCCTCGACTGAGGTGGAAAGCGGCAACTTCGGGACGAAAATTTACGCTTTCCGTCCGGAGGGGTGAAAAGATTTTTATGTTCCGTCTGGTTTGTTCTCTGAGGTTTATATATGTTTGAATTAGTAGGTATACTGCTACGAATAAGAAAATAAATATGGAAGAATAACTCCAAACAAAATCGAGATCATTTTTGGCACCCCATGAAAAATGACATTTTGTATGAGTTTTGGCGGCGAGTTACAATTTTTAAAGAACAAATTTAGAACGCGTTACAATTTTTTTGGTGCCACTTTTTGAGCTTCATTTATACTTCTATACATTCTCTTATTCGTAGGTATACTGTCATAAACCACGTAAATAATATGAAATAATTAAATATATCTAATAACACGGCTATTAGGAAGAGTTCATTGGCCATCAAAACGGAGCAAACATTATGGTTCTTACGAACGTGATAACTTAGTGAGGGGAAGCTGTCGATGAAATTAGTTTTATCGATAATGACTGAGATTATTTTAGTAGAATTTACTAGAAGGTATGTATGTTGTTAAATCGAATTTTGGTAGACTTTACTAAAATCTACTTACAACAGCAAATCTTCTAGTAATTTCTTTTTTTAAATAATAATATAAATAAAGTCACAAAACTCAAAAATATTTTTTTCCGTATTTCCGTAATCCGTGCTTATTGTTCGTCTTTACGCAGTAGCACGCTAAATTTCACAGCGATTTGTTGAACGATTGTGACGTGCAAGTGTCTTACAAATGTGCACTTACTTTCACATAATGTTGTGAGGAGGTTGCCCATGTCCCGAGAGATTTTATGAGTGAAAATCTCAAGAGACAACTATTTGGTGAGATAATTATCATGTCACCTGTTTGAGATGAGTGTTGAAAAGCGGTTTGGCCGCACAATGGGCCTAGCATACCACGTCCGACAAAACGACAAAAATCTAGACGTCTTTGTTACCCACTTTGCGTATGCGAAAGCGAGCGCACATGTCGGTCAGTTTTGTCGCTTAGTCGCTTTGTCGTGCGTGACATGCTAGTGTGTCCTACTGTGTCGACTGCTGACAAGGAACTGTACTTATACTCCCTCCCGTTTGCTAGTGTAAATATTATTTTTCGTTGACGTTTCATAATAGTCCTGTAACGTCAGACAAACGACAATGCGGGATTTTGTATGGAAAGTGGCACCTTATTTTTCGTCTAAAAAACAAAAGGTGTCATTTTTAGGCATTGGGTTTTATTAACTACAGAAATGAATAAAATAAATTATATACCTAATAAAGTAATTAGCTTTACCCTGCGACTTCGTCTGCGTTAACTTTAGAAAAGTATCCTATGTGTTAATTCAGAACATACTTTATCTGTGTGCCAAATTTCATCTAAATTGGTTCTGCCGTTTATGCGTGGTTGAGTCACAAACATCACAAACTTGTAGATTCATAACATTAGTCTAGAAAATTGATTCTCCATAATTCTTTACCTACCTAGAGAAAAATTATCGATATGCTTATATCAAAATCGCATCACTACTCAAAGTTAATACGTTAAACTCGTAAACGGGAACGAGTCATTATTTCCAAATTTAACGATGATTACAACACACGTATTGCTACGCCTCCACGGTGTCATTACAACATTATAATATACTAGGGTTTGTGTACAAAACATGATACATTTTATTCTAACCTTAGACCATATAACTATGGTCGAGTTACGCGTGGAATTCTAGAAACAAATTTTTTTCGGTCACTTTTTCCGGGGGACGAGGTAGCATGAAATCCACTACTTTGGATCTTATTCCATACTTTAGATTCTAATTTTGAAATTAACAGAATAACGAATCGGTCACCGAAAACTCTTATAAAAACAATGCAGTCGTCAGATCTGTTCATTTAGGGCCATAAAATTTTCTTTTACCAGCAAACATTTCGAATAATCCTCTTATATTCATTAGAATGAGCAAGTTTATCAAAGAATGGAACTTTGCGGTTGCCAGGGGGAGCGGGGTGTGGTGGAGTGGTGGAGTGGGAGGGGGAGGGTGCTATAAAAAATATCTACTTTCGCTTTTTGACGAGATTTTTTTTGATGACTTTAAGCTTGGTTGAAAACTCTTAAAATGTTCTGACCTCCTATGAGATAATTGTAAGGAAAGAAAATCTGTTTGTCTCTTTTTGGAGAAAATGATATCAGATTTACAGTTATCTTAACTTGATCTCATAGTACGGTACCTCTAAAACAAAGTCGGTATCCGCGTCTGTCCTCATCATTTCTGTTTCTCCGCTTACTTCTTCTAAACCTCGTCACCGATTTTGATACTTACAGTTTTCACTGTCATTTAGAGAATTTCTTCCGCAAGGTTTGTTTGTATAATCCATATACATCCATCCATATTTACTTACTTATACATACAGGGTGTTATGGTAAACAGTTGCATTACTTTAAGGGGTGGTCCTTCCCATGATTCCCTGAGAAACCTGTAGGAAATTTGATATTTTTTTGTCGAATTTTCATACAATCGTTCGATCAGCTTGTTTTGCATTTAGTATGGAAAGTCCGAAATTTGTTTTGCTAATTTCCTCTAGGTTTCTTTGGGAAAGTTGTTCAGTATCATGGGTACAATCACTTCAACTGTTTACCCTAACACCCTGTATTATAGATCCCACCCCGGCAAAGCTGGGGCGAGTCACTAGTTATTTTTAAAAACATTATAAAATTAAATATTTTTATTGTGTTGCTCTCAAGCTTCAACCAACCGCCAACAACTAATTACGAAATTAGTTCAAAATGGAAGCGAAAAACATACGACGTATTTTCTTTTTATAGTAGATTACACACCGAGGACAGGAAAGTAAGAAAGGTCTCAGATCTCACGCCGAGGCTCTCTTATTTACTGCCCGAGGTTAGTATACTATTTTTCTCCTCGACGGACGGAGGTGGAAAGCGACAACTTCGTTTAGCGCAGCGGGACGACAATTGACGCTTTCCGTCCGGAGTCCGGAGGGAAGAAAAAATGTATTTATAAAGTTTATCTCTAGAATAGTCACGAAATCCACACTAATTATAAATAGAAAAATCTGTTTGTACTTCTTCATGACCACTAATTGTATTAAGTATAATATCTGTGACGACTTCAATCTTGTGAAAAATCTTTACAACCCTGAAAACAAAACAAATTCAAGTCAAGAGTGTAGGCTATTGTAGGCAAAAACTATTGACGCAATAAACATGAAAATTTGATATATAAACAAAGTTTCTTTCCTGTCAACATTACGTTAAAATACGTATGCTAGCGTAACATTTCACTAAATATGTACTAAACGCTTTCACAGCCGCAATATTTATCGTTCTATTATCACATTTCTACAGCTTCTAGAACTGAAAATCCTTTCGTGGCATTTTACTTTCAACCTTCGCCTGCTCTGGTGTTATTAAAAACAAATTGAAAAAGTGAACTTACATTTTAAAAGATTACTTTTAAAAAGTGAAGCTACGTTTCAAAGTTTGTTTTGAAATAACTTGTTGAGAAGACAACGGAATCGAAGCTTTCGACCTCTGAAAATGAATTCAATTTTAATAATCGCGCTGGTTTTATTGTGGGCTTGTTTTGTTGAAAGCCACGAAAAAGAAGTGAGGGAATTGATTGAAGCGAGGGGCAAAGGAAAATATGCCTTACTGAGTAAGTTTTTAGTTTTAATTCATCTTTTGTTAGATTCTTCTTTCGCGCGTTTAAATATTAAAGGTGCCTTTCCACAGATGCGGAGCGAGCTGGCGGAGTGAGGAAACTGAGTTTTATTAACCAATAAGATAGCATAAAATCTCAGCTCCGAAATTTCATGCAATCTAAGGGTTGAACTACACATGGCCGCACGCGATCGTCCTTTTCCGTCGCTCCATCATTTTCTGTCACTCAGGAACGTCATTTGCTAGAGCATATAAGATAGACGGAACGCGATCGCTGAGTGACAGAAAAGGATGGAGCAACGGAAAAGGGCGATCGCGTGCGGCCATGTGTAGTTCAACCCTTATTGGTTGATAAAACTCCGTTTTCCCGCTCTGCCAGCTCGCTTCGCATCTGTGGACAGGTGCCCTTTTTGCTCCAAAATTAAAAGGTAAATAAGATCATAGTGATACAACGCAGACACTGGCAGAATAACCGCAGGTAATAGTGCAGCCAAAAGCATTGCAGTTTAGTATAGCAGTATTTTTTTTCCATTTCTGGTTTGCTCCCATAGCAAAAGTTGTTCAGTTTGATTGTCTGATCCATCCAGTTGGAAACTTGGAAAGTGATTACAAAATCTACTAGTATAGGGTGTAAACTTAAAACGCGTTACATTATTTAAGATTGTGCTTAAAACCATCAAACTGAACTACTTTTTCTACCTACTAAAGGTCCATTATTGAAATCGCTGAATATTTGTGTCCCTATAAAATATTTCATATTCTATACACAGAATTTTCCTTAGTAAAGGACTCTAAGTACCCATCAAAATGAACAACTTTTACTACGGGAACAAACATGTCAGAGCGAAAAAAAATCAGCTGTTGTTCAGATCAAATCAGAAAAAGTTGTTCAGTTTCATGGGTAGAGTATCTATGTGGTTTAAAGGTTAATGATACTTTTTCTTACATCCTATATTTTTGAAGCACGTACGTACGTTACGTAGCTACGATTGCTGACGGTTTTTTTAATCTATGGAATCTATCTCTACGGGGCATAAGTCAAAATCGCGAAAAAAATCAGCCGTCCCATACAGTTGCCGTCACATTGCAGTTTTGTATATGGAACTTCAGATTCTTACTTTGTGATTTTGACATTGGTCCCATAAAGAAACTTGTTCAGTTTGATGGTCTGGCCATCCTCTTAAAAAACCGTTAGCATGCCTATAAAGAAGGACCCTCTATAGATCTTTTTCCCACGGTTCCATATTTCGTTTGAAGGGACAGGCAGAGTGAATACTATAATAGACAATGCCGACATTTCTCCTTTAGAAAGAAAGGTCTGCTAATTTTCATTCCTATTTTAAATCCGGATTATCTACGTGATGTAACAGAAAACAAAATGAAAAATTCCTTCCGAACGTAATGAAAAGGGTTACTTTTCACGTTAATTCAAATCCTATTCTACGTCTGCAAAGGATAGCATTAAGGGGGATCGTACCGGCATTTATTTCAAATTATTTATTTATATGGGGCTTTTAGTCTTGAGGCTATGCCAATCTCAGTTTTTTTCTTCATACAATATAACTTTAACTTGAACGTACCAATGTGAAGCTTATGCTACGTCCACATGGTATGCAATATCTATATCCCCGATCATTCTTAATGGTTTCACCACTGCGTATATTATTATGGTCTAGTTTGTAGGTATGAGATTATGCAAACTACACCACCCACAGAAGTTGTAAAAAAAATATCGGGGAGATGACCACACTGCTTTGTGACAAGATATGTGTGTTGCTTTCAAGGCTTGGTATACTATGTAATGATTGTGGTAAGGATACGACGTGTGGACGCATTATTAGAAGTATATTTTTTCTCAAAACCATGAAACTGAACAACGAAAGAGGAAGTAGTGAACAAAGCGCCTGTATCGAACAGTTCCATTATGCGACTCCTATAAACGACTGTTATTTTCGCTAAAATTATTCCCTCACATAAGTAGGTGAAATTGCTTTTTAACTTTTGTATTTATAAACACAAATGTTGTGTTTGTTTGTAATTTTGATATAATCTTGAGCACACCTGTCAACTTCACATTGACACAGATTAATAATAAATTACATTGACCTGTTTAATGTTTTTAAATAGACCACGATTCGTGACGATTCACCTTAAAAAATAAGCTGTTTTTTTTTAGAAAATTCTAGAGAAGCGAGCAAAATTAAAAATTCCTCTTTTTTAGACTTCTATCAGTAAAAAATTCTAGGTTTTTTGTACAAATTCTAATTTGAATCGGTTTCATTTATTTAGACGAAATATAAATTAATAGATTGATACAAATCATGATCATCAATCTCATGTTACGAGACGAGTGTTATGTATGAATGTGGATGGATGTGGTGGGAGAGGAAGGCCGAAGAAAAGATGGATGAATTGTGTGATGGATGATATGTGTAAGAAAGGAGTGACTGCTGAAATGACGGCTAAGAGAGATGAATGGAAGAGGATGACATATTGCGCCGACCCCAGATGATAATGGGAAACGGGCAAGGGATTGATGAGATTGATACATCATAACATAACAAACTACATAATTAGATCAAATTAATACCAACTATCATTCAAAGCAGCAAGGTTAGCTCATTCTTTGTTTGTTTTTTATACCGACTCCTAGCTTTTACACAACTCCTTTATTTTTGCTGAATTTCACTGCATATGAATAATCATTACAAAAAATACGAAATTACCATAGCACCAAATATCAATGAAAATGTCCAAATTACTTTGAACTTTTTAATATTGTAGTAATTTTTTTAGCGTTGTTTACCGTTGTGGTGTTATTTAACTTGTAATTTTAGTTTTTCGGCTGAATTTTGATATTGTATTACAAACACAGTAACAGTTACAGTAGTATTCTACGTTAATGGTTACAAAGAAAAAACAAGTACCTAGATATCTTATAAATAAACCATAGAAGATTTGTCCTGATGATGCAATTTTTTTGTTTGTTGCAGCAAATCTATCAATAGTAGTAGCTGCCAAATTTGGACTTTTCAAACTGTTCTTGGCCATAGGACTGATAATTGCTGCTATGAAGATAATGGTGCTTATGGCATGGAGTCTGGCCATATTCAAATACATACCAGATTTCTGGCCGACTTACCAGAAGGAAAAACATGGCTTCGGCCATTACGATAAAGTTGGTTTTGGAAACAACTGGGATTGGATGAGTTATTACAAACAGCCTTGAAGTTAGGTTAGTTATAAGTACTCGTACGTATCTTTGTATCTAATTACCGGGTTTTTGCAGGTGATTTTGGCGACATTGATCACCTGGATGATCAACTCGTCAGGTGATCATAGTTCACCTATCATCACCCAGGTTATACCCTATATTACCCGTTATATCACTCAAGTGATTAAAGATAAATTAACTTTTTTGCAACATTTAAATTTTCTATATTGGTACACGATGTTTAAAGCCCCCACTAGGCCTAAATTATGTTACGCATTCAAGTTTACAACATGTATGTTATACATCCAACTTTTACATTAATGATACTAAAATTAAGTAAACATTTTATTCTGCGCTAAAATATGTCGTATTCGACACAGAATACGATATTTTTTCGTCAATCACTCTTTTCTACGAGTACCTATATGACGTAAGAATTTAATCTTAAAACAGTCTAAGCCTTGGATCAAAGTTGACTAAAGTCGGGCCAAGTTAATAGATCACATTTGAGATCTATTGATACTTCATCAAATGTGACCTTATAGCGGCGGGCATAGAATAATTTTTATTTTTTCGAATTTAGAACTGCACAATTAATTAATTTTTAAAATAACGATTACATACTTATTGTAATAATTACCAAAGAAGGTAATTTTACGATTACTTTCAACAATAAACAATTTCTGTTCTAAAGAACTGAACGTCGTTCGTTACAATTTACAATGTTGCGTCAGTGAACCCTTTTTTTTAACACAAAAAAATCGAAGAAAAACGTAGTTCCAAAAAACCGCGATATTCACATATAATTCAATTCACATTTGTTTGAAATTCGAATCGATTCTTTCACTTTAATCGATGTTTTTAAGCAGGCCACCTCACTACGAAGCTAAAACTGACAAATGTCAAATGTGATCTATTAAATTGGCCCGACTTTGACTCCTTTAGCATGTTGTAGCCTGTAGTACTTTCACCACTTTGAGTTTTCGGAAGCAATTCCCTTACACCCTGTAAACTTGCTAAAATATCTTGTATTTTGTCCACAGTTCACTTCTTCTACGTGGCCGCCACAAAGCTCTTCGTGCTGAAAGTCGTTTATGGCATCATCTTCTACATCATAGCCACAAAAGCGTGGCATTTCGCTCTCTGGTTCATACACTACCTGAAAGAGAACAAACATCATGAACATTATGAATACATCGAGCATGATCACGTACCGTACCATGATCATGGTTATCATGATCATAGTTATCATGGACAACATGATAATTTTGAGCCGTATGGTTACGGAAAACCGAGTTATGGTAAAAGTGATAGTTATAAAATTCTGTCAAGTAAAAAAGTTTATGATTCTGATGGTTCTTTTTCGGTTCGGTCGTGATTTTTGTATTTGAATGTACAGGTGTAAGTTCTATGATTATTTATTATTAAAAATTTAAATTAAGTAATTAAAAAAAATCCAAACTAGCTTAGCTTGTTTTTCTGTGTAGTAACGTTTGTATTATGTGTTGTTTATGTTTATGTGTGTCTGTTCGTACGTGTGTGTGGCGACAGGCTCACTACCCGTCACACTGGGATATGACACTCTTTTTTTAACTACCAATTAGAGCATTGCTGAGGGAGCTGATTATTATTGCGGACAATTCGAGGGACCACGAAACGTCTACAGACCCAGTAAATGTAATTTTCTCCCCTCCGGACGGAAAGCGTCAATTTTCGTCCCGCTGCGCTTAACTAAGTTTTCGCTTTCCACCTCAGTCGAGGAGAAAAATAGTATACTAACCTCGAACAGTAAATAAGAAAACCTCAGATCACATGTTTGTTGACCTCGGCTTCACCTGATATCAGAGACCTTTCTTACTTTCCTGTCCTCGGTGTGTAATCTACTATAAGCTCCTACCTAGCAAACAGAATGGGTACGGACCTAGGCATCTTAGGACGTTGCTGTGTCTACGCGGGGGATCGGGTAGCGGGGATCTTTGAGAAGGATGTTATGAATATGAATGTGGCATATTATTTAGGCGCTATGCAGACGACGGTCACTTTTCCCTCAAAATAAATTAACTGCGCTCCAAAACACGAATAGCCGATGTGGGGGAAAAACCTCCAGATTAAAGTGGGATTGGGCCGGCCATGTCTGTCGGATGCATCAGGAAAGGTGGGCAAGAATTGTAACGCCCTGGATCCCAGAAAACGGTCATCGGCGTCCAGGTCGTCCTAGGAAGAGATGGGGGGACGATGTAACACAATAACGTACATACATTGTAATGATCCCATGTGAGACTCAGGCTTTTTGTTATGGGAACCATACAACAACGCCACACACATACATCCATGACCAAACCGGGATTCGAACCCAGGACCCTTAGGGGGATGATCAAATCAAACCATCAAACTGAACTACTTTCTTTATGGCACCAACATCTGTTGTTCCATACAAAACTGCAAACCTACTCGAGCCAATGGGATATCTGATATTTTTTTCGCGTTTTCGATGTTGACCCCATAGAGAAAGTTGATCAGTTTGATAGTCTGGTGATCCTCTTAAAAACTGTCAGCATATTAAGAAGGACTCGGAATGTAAGTAGGTGTGTTTATGTTAGAGATACTGCTGTGCCTTAACAAGATAGGTACTACAATATACATACAGAGAACCTTATATACAGCTAACTACAAAATCACAAGTCACCTGATACAGTTCTTAATTCTAACGTGGTAAGTTCTAAAATGCCTTCATTGAAGGGCCTTTGCGAAGAACTAATAATGTAGATATAGTATTGTACACTATGCTATGACCTAAGTGCTTCACTTAGGAACGGATTAATATTTGATAGTCACTAAGTCGATTGGCTTAGGAACTCAACGAGAATTGATTGGATGTGTACCTACTGGTGTACCTATATGAAGCTAGGAATTTGTTATGTAAATAATGGGAGATCGGTGTACACACGGCGACACATCAAGCTATAGGTATAAAACCAACATAAGCTGGCGGCGCGACGTTATACATTACTCGACCTATTAACGACCAGCTTATTTTGGTTTTGTCAATTGTCATGTATAGCTTGATGTGTCGCCGTGTGTACATACAGGATCCTTCTTAATATGCTGACACTTTTTTATGGGGATGATTAGACCATCAAACTAAACAACTTACTCTGAGGGACCAACATCGTAATCGCGAAAAAAAAATCTTCTGCCCCATACATTTGGCTCAAATACTCGTAGGTTTACAGCTATGTCATTTTGGTGCCATAAAGAAAGCTGTTCAGTTTGACGGTCTGGAGAGCGATTTTTGAATCTCATTCGGTGAGCTCAGCTGTTGAAAATGTCAAAATTACTATGGAGATACGCATCTTTCTACCACTGATTTGACTTTTAAAAATCGCTCTCCTGTAGTATGATTTTTGAAAACCAAATTAGCAGTAGAAAGATGCGTAGGTCCATAGTAATTTTGACATTTTCAACTGCTGAGCTCACCGAATGAGATTCAAAAATCGCACTCCTGATCTTATGGTAGTATACAGGGTGTAAGGAAAAGTATCATTAACCTTTAAACTGCATACTCTACTATTACGTTTGAGTCGAGTAGGCATTGCAGTTTATCATAATCATAATCATAATCATTTATTATGGAACTCAATATGGAACAGCATATTTTTTTCCTCTGACAGGTTTGCTTCCATAGTAAAAGATGTTCAGTTTGAAGGGTAAAGTATGTGGTTTAAAGACTAAGTAATTATACTTTTCCTTACACCCTGTATAAATAATTTGAGTTGTAATGTCAAAGATCATTTATTTTATAATGTATCGACTAATGCAACCTATTTTGTTTGGTATTAAAAAATTACATTGTAAACCGTTTCACCGTTTCAAAGCAAACGTGGCTACAAATTGTGACTGTCAATAACTACAATCCCACTTTGGATTGAGTCGTAAAATAAATTGAGAGCAAGAAGTGATCATCATTCGGTGAAGATATCAACAGCGGCAAGGTTGTAAAATGTATGAAAGCTGTGAGCAGCGCCGCGGGCAAACATTGTATTTTTATCGCAGAAGCGTGATTTTAAAAGATATGGTTTGAGCAATATTTGCTAAATTCATAGTCGAGGCGCAGTATCAGAATGAGCATTTTTTATATGTCTAACAAAATTAGCTGAAACTATTTTAAGGGGATGATCATACAATAAGACAAATATCGAAATATCGCAAAAAAAAAAATCTGCTGTCCATACATTAGAGTCTAGTTATGTTTGCAGCAGTTTGCAGCTAATTTTGTTAGACCTTATACAGTAAGGGCACTCCTTGCTTCCCACCAGAATTGAACTCGCTCCCTCCCGGTTGTCCTAGGTATGCAACAGTAAGCAGTGGTGTAGTTCTCTCTCACTCTCACTCGCTCTGTGTCGCACGTACTTACCTCTACATGTCAATGCGAGCCCATTTGAAGTGTCCAGGATGTGGTCGAGGACAAAGTTCTATCCAGACAGCAAAACCTTATGAGTAAAAATTCATTATTTACGGTTCAATACGTACGACTCGCTCAGCGAGCTATGGAGAGAGTTATGCTGGGTGTTTCTCTGAGGGATCACATCAGAATTTAAGTGATTCGTCACAGAACTAAAGTGGCTGACATAGCTCAGAAAATTAGCAAGCTGAAGTGGCAATGGGCTGGTCATATCTGCCGAAGAACTGACAACCGATGGGGTGTCAGAGTTCTAGAGTGGAGACCGCGAACTGGTAGGCGTAGTGTAGGACGCTCGGCTGCCCGCTGGACAGACGACCTAAAAAAAGTAGCGGGGAGCGACTGGATGAGGAAGGCCAAGGACAGAGTTTTGTGGCGCGCCTTGGGAGAGGCCTATGTTCAGCAGTGGACGATGATAGGCTGATGATGATGATGATGATGATGATGACGTACGACTCCAATGGAAAGAACGGGAAATGTACTCTCTATCTTCTTCTTATCGTGTGGGCAGCAAGCTCTGGGTGTCAGAATTTATTCAAACTGCCATATTATGGCCTCTGACGTGGTTCACATTACTTCTGCCGTAAGGAAGATGGAACAAGATGTTGCTTAACTGTGTTAGGTCGCAGAAACTGAGGCTGATCAGTAGCCTAAAAACAGAAGGCCAAGAGTTGCTATTTATTTTATTTTATTCTCATACTTACGGTAGTAATATAGTACTCTGTGCTTAGGTATTTATACTAATATGAAAGTAAATAAATATGGAATTTATTGGTGACGCATTAAGTTGTTTGAACATTTAAAAAAAACCTGATTCTACTTCTTCTGATTTGAAACGGCCTTATTACGAACATAGCGGCTACGGGCGTGCAAAAGGTTAAAGGAGGCCTATATTCTAGGCCTCTAAGCCTCCTTTTGCATGCCCGCAAAACGCTAGGCTGTCAAAAAAATAATAAGATTCAAAATTAACTCTTTGATAAAACCTCTGACGTCCACTATGAATTCTGCTTACCCTACTCATGGCAATTCTGTTGTATCGTACAGTTTTACTGTAAACGGTATTGCTTGCTTCGACTGTACTACACTGTATATACCTTATTGTGATATGCTTTTAGCAATATCATTTCTCTTTTATACCTTGTTTACACAAGATTAGTGCTTGTCATTATTACTTTACTTACATAAAGTACTTAACAGTTCATTACAACCCAAGCAGCAAAACAGATCGTGACTAAATCAATTTTGCCTTAAATATACCTAAACTTCGCATTAACCAAGGCAAGCTTTGCTGAAGTCTGTATTAATAAATTCAAGTTGTCTTAGTTTTCAGAAATACCGACTTAAGGATTAGTTAAGTTAAGTAGTATTAACTTTGCCTTAAGTATGTCCACGCGAAATGCAAACTTAAGCATAAAGTTACTGAAAACAGAATTAACGGAGATATAGTTAAATTTAATAGTGTTTAGAAGTATTACTTAAGTTCTACTTAAGGCAAAATTACCTAAAGTTTGCCTTTAGTCTTCCTAAGGTTATCCAGGTCAAACGGTTGCTTTAAGTCGTTCCTTTGAAATTGCAATTTAAGTGGTTGTTTACTTAGCTAATGCTTGTGTCAGTACCATCAGCCTTAAAGGGACGTTTTTAATAAAAAGTAACAAGTTAGTGCTACAATTTGTGTTTATAGAAGTAACATGAGCATAATTAAAGTTTAGAAAATTAAGATAGCAGGAAATTTTCTACGTCGTGTAAGAAAATATGTGACTGCAAATTCTATTCATGCCAAAGATTGAGCAGTGAATGTTAATCCGAGTAGTCCGAGTACAGCCGGAGCCAGTGACTCCTTGTTAGATCCTTGTTAACAACGTTCAAAGTTTACAGTCTGTCTATAAAGTCGTGACCTAATAATTATAGTAGCTTGATTTTGACGTTCTTGCGTGGAGACAGCGCTCAAATTTTTGTCAAGACTTTTTAGACAGACTGTATCATGTTTGCCAGCACATCCACCAGGCCCGCATCGGTAGATGAAATCATAGAAGACACGAACAGCGAACTTGAATACGTAACTTCAACAAAAGAAGAGCGTGATTCTAATTATAGATTTTTTTTTAAAGTGTGGTCTATCTCCCATAATATACCACAACGTACTCATCAGGAATATGAAACAAAAATAATCACAGAAAAAACCAACAGAATAATACGCAAAATAGTAGATTCATATTCTGTATAAAAGATAAGATAAGATAAGATAAATATTCTTTATTTGCACACCAAAAATACAAAAAAACAACAACAATATACACGAACAAGAAGGGTAAAAAAGGCGGCCTTATCACTGAAAGTGATTTCTTCCAGAAAACCAGTCAACTGTTCAACTGTCTAAAAATGTCAACTGTTTCCTGTTACGGTTCAAAAGACACATTTCTTCAAAAGTAGGAAAGCCGTAACCGGAATGGAACCTTTGCGTACGGAACCCTAAAAAATACAACTCTTTACACGTTTATGTTGTGACTGAGATACATAAAGTAGATACAAATACGACGCGTTACGTTAAAAGATTCAAGATTTAGAGTGTAGACCTGAGGTTACCTCAGTTTACAATTATTTATGTACATAAATGTCAAATAATTATCATTGTCCATAAGTAATACATAAGTAGTACTTACTTACTTTGAATCACTTGTTTTTCTTTAAACACAAAAACGAATTGTTCAATCTTGCATTGGCCTTTTGTTTGCAGAAATCACAACAACAATGACAGATGAGAAGAAAATAAAATATCCGTCGAATCAGTATTTATCAAGTACGAGTTAAGGATGACTTAAATCGACACGGTATTTACTTGTATTATTTGAAGTCACACTTCGGTATAAGTTAAGTATAACATTACTTGAGTAAGTAAGCAATAATTATAAACACATTTAACTGATCCTTTACTATGATTTACCAATACTGTATTGCTTTTACTCGTACTTAGCACATGCAATATAGATTTAACGCCATTTTGAATGATCTGCAAATTTGAACATGTTTTTTATTAAGTTCTGATTTGTTATTTTAGGCACTCTCTTAATTTTACAAAATTTTACATAGTTTTGCGTAACGAAATCAACATTGATATTTAATATTTAATTAAATTACGAAGAAAAAAGAAAAAAAACAGTTTTTGTGGTTGAATTTTTTGAATTTTAAATACAATTACTTTGTAATTTTTGAAGCCCGCCTGTTTTCTAAGAATATTTGTCCATTTCACACGATAAACGAATGTGCGTTTGAATTTTTACTTTACTTGTCGACGAAATAATGCATTATAAAATAATAATAACTATCAGAGCCATTTTGTTTATCATTCATCATAGAATATTAAGTTGGAAAATGTTACCACCATAATTTATCTTTACTGTATCTACGTAAAGTATAATAATATATTATGAAGGTAGGATGAAATTTCAAACCAAAAATGTTTACTTAAGTTTATCTACGAGAAGTCAACTTTCCTTAAGTCGTACCTAAGTTTATCTTAGTTTATCTGTAAAGTAGTATGAAGTCTATCTTAACTCATTCAGTACTCCATATGCCCACTTTTGCCTAACTCTACCTTCTAGTGTATCTACAAGATATCTTGAGGGACGGATGGTATTACCTAAGTCAATAACCGAGAATTTGGTTATTGAATGAGAGATATCTACAATTCAGACTTAAGGAAAGATTTTGCCGCTTGGGAAGTAATGGTTTGTACGGTTGTTAATTTGATTTGTTAGTTTTTATCCGTTGATGTTGTAAGTGAAATTAGTAGCAAGAAGTTGGAAAAGACTTCCATTGTGTTGACCCATCGGTATAGAAACAATTTGATATCGAAGACTTACGCTGTAGCGTACCATCGATGCAGAGAGAATTTAAGTGTCGAATTGACTTTCACAGTAACAAAGGAAACTGTTGTTCCTGTTTAGTTCATACAACTTGGCAAGTGATGAGTGCTTCATAGAATTGTGGTGGCAGTTCTTTGTTTTTTAGTAAGTAATTCGGCAGTTTACTCACCTGAACTTGACCGATTACTGATGCTATTACTATTATAAAGACCTGGCTTATTCAATGATACCTGGGTCACGGAGCGAGGCCCTACGGCTCGCCTTAGAGCTGGAGATGCCCGCAGAAGAGGTATTATAATGATATGCTTTTGGTGGGCAAGATCCACATCGTGGTTGCGTCGGGTTCACTTCAGCAGTGAGTAAGTAATATTAAGAACTATTATACTAAGTTTTTTATTTAATTTTATTTTTAAAGCACCATTTATTTTATGAGAGCTTCGGTGGCACGCTGCGGAGAGTTATGTAAACTCAATCTTGAGGAACGAGTTGGAATCCGCACGGACGACATACGAGTACCATACACCAATAACTTTTTCTATCTGATGTACGTAGTTACCGACTGCTCTCAAGCGGTGTTGTAGGAAAGCGTTATAAGGAAACCTGAAGTCGCTGAAGAAAAAATTACGATGCGTATGTGAATTTTAATTGTAGGTTGGTAATTTATATAATAAATAAATAAATAAAAGTTTTTTATTTGTCTCAAAACAGCAATACACAAAATTACACAAGAATTACATTATTGGGCACACGTGGTGGACTAACGCCCATATATCCTTGAGGGTAGGCATGTGCCTGCAGCGGGACGTGTATAGGCGATGTGTTAGTGAGTGATGATGATGATTTATTTCATAAAAGTAAATCAACAGAAAGTTTTAAGTCTCAACGAAGGCTATTTACTTGTTTATACGTGATTACAAGTGCGAGTCACAAGACAAATATGAGTGAAAAGTACTAAGACAAGTACTGAGCTAGTGTAAACTAGGCATTAGATAGAAAGTTGCTATCAGCCCAGACCATTTGAGCGAAGGCAAATTACAAATAGAGAGAGAGTGAAGATTTTGTACGCTAAGGCTTTTTATGAAATATTTTGTATTTGCAGTAAGAAAGTTTTTAGATTAAAATCTTTGTAAATAAATTCAAACGAGAACTGAAAAGGTCGAAGAAAGGTGAAAATTTTGTAGTTTTTTTGGTTGAGGAGCTTGTTGTGAGCATTCAATTGTGTGCATAGGTAAAACTAGTTAATGTACAGTCTACAGGTTGAAATGGGTATTAAAAAAAAACTTATGCATAACATTTTAGTCGAGTTTAGTAAGGAACAGCAGATTTTTTTTGCCACGATGGTTTTGCTCCCATAGTAAAATTTGATCAGTTTGATGGGCAGACTCTTAGTTTATAGGATGCCAAACATTTCAATTTCACCCTGTATAGGCTCTGCCTACCACTCTGGGAAACAAGCGTGAGCTTATGTAAGTCTTCATCAACCTATCATCGTCCACTGCTGAACATAGGCCTCTCTCAAGGCGCACCACATAACTCGATCCTTGGCGTTCCTCATCCAGTCGCTCTGAACTACCTCTTTAGGTCGTCTGCCCAGCGGGCCGCAGGGCGTCCCACACTACGCCTGCCAGTTCGTGTTCTCCGTTCTAGATGGATTGTCAGCTCTTCGACAGATTGCCACTTCAGCTTGCAAAAGCAGCTTTCTAAACTATGTCAATTACTTTAGTTCTCTGGTGTATCACCTCATTCCTGATGTGATCTCTCAGAGAAACACAGAGCATAGCCCTCTCCATAGCTCGCTCAGCGACATTGAACTTTTTTTTTTTTTTTTTTTTTTTAAATGGATTTGCTCTTGACCTCAATCCAGTCCTGAGGACAAAGATGGGGTCTAAGATGTAGCGAGCTTACCCAGAAGAAGCCTTTTCACTCTTACTTTAAAGTAATTCGGGTTGTAAGCGCTCGGAAATACTGACGCAGGCAGGGCATTCCACTCCTTGGCTGTGCGCATTATAAAAGAATAAAAAAAGCGCTTAGTGCGGATACGTGGGATATCAACCAAGAAGGGGTGGTATCCCGCGGTGCGTCTGGAAGTCCGAAAGTAGAAAGGGGAAGGTGGGATGAGCTCATGCAGCTCATGTGCACACTGGTGAACTAGTCGTGTAGTCAGGGTCCATTTTTCCGCACCAAGGTCCTCCATCACTGTGTCCTACGCATCAGTGAAGGAAGACCTATCGAGCTTGTGTAATGTATTAGTGTTTATAATATAAATATTCGCTACCTAACGAAGTAAAAAGGCTTCTTTGGCTTCTTTCACATAAAATTTAATCCATCGGCGCTAATTAAATTAAGAAACCTTTACGAACAAAATTAATGGTTCCCCGAAAAGAGATTCAGTTCAATCAAGTTAATTAAACGGATCCATGCTATCGAGGCCGGTTTGAAGCTTGCATTTTGATAAAATTGTGTATTTGATCATAAAATAAAACAAATACTTGCACAGTCTCAAGTGAAATTGGTGTTCAATTTGACAATAAAATAGATTGTCGAAGTGCCCTCATATACAGTGACGGCTTTTTAAAAGGGATGATCAGATGGATCAGACCATCAAACTAAACAACTTTCTCTATGGGACTGAAATCACGAATAAAATTCAACTGTTCCCATACATTTGGGTCGATTAGGTTTGCAGTTTTGTGTAGGTGGAACAGCTCACTATTTCGACGTCGGTCCCATAGAGAAAGTTGTTCAGTTTGATGGTCTGATCATCCCCTTAAAAACCGTCAGCATATTAAGAAGGACCCTGTATACACGCAGGCGGGCGACTTTTTAATTAATTTTTCGAGCATTGATTGATTGATTGATTGTGTATTTAGTTTTTATTTAGTGATCGAAGGTATCAGACAAAGAATTCGTTACTTATAACTTATAACAAAATATTTATTTCTTTTCCCCTTTGACCACGAGACCAAATTGAACATCATAGCTATGGGTATTGTTTAAAAAAAGCATTAGTATACGAATGAAGTACTTATTTGAATTAAGATAACGCATGTTATCCACAAGCCCAACAACTTTTTTTTCATGTTCAAATTCATACTAATATTGTAAATGCGAATGTCTCTCTGTTATTAGGTAGCTTTGAATCCTGCGGAAAAGGAAATAAGGAAGGATATTGCGCAGAATAAAAATTCCACGCAGACGGAGTCACGGGAAACGACTAGGACTCTATTGTAATAATCACGTAATAATTATGCTTTTCATATTAGTCTGTCTGAAGATATTGTTAACAAAACCTACCTAACTCAACAAAAACCAAAAAAATAGTCAAAAATTTCTCCTGTCTCTATAGATAGATAAACAGAAATCGGAGATGAACTATTTTCGACATAACTTTTAGTTTTCACCCTATTAGAACATAAAAGAAAGAAGAACATTACCTAAAAGAACGCTCCATCCACAAATGAAACAAGGTAATATTACACTAAATAACATCTTTATTCATAACAACAAATAACCATAATAAATCACGACAAAGCGCTGCGACCAGAATAATTCTCTCTAAGAATTACCGTCATATTTTTCGCTCGAGCCACCTCGCTAGACACATTAAAGCTTCAAAATAATATCAAATCAGTCTTTTGGCACAAATTTCACTCAAATTTATTCACTCCTCCGCTTCTATTAATGCGTAATCCAATCCGTTTCCTTCGACGCCTTTAGAAACTTCGTTATCCTTTGCTGTTTTTACTACGTCTTTCAATTCCTTCTTCCTTATTTTGCCGACATGGGTAGTCGCTTCAACCATATCTAACTGTTCGAGTGGACTTGACGTGGTCTGGATGGAAGGCTCCTGTTTCTTTTCTGTTGTGGTCGGTTCAACTTTTTCGGTTGTCTCCGGTTGTTTTTCAGGCAGTTTCACTTCAATTGGTACTTCTCTTTCCGGAGGTGGTGGTGGTACTTCGTGTCTTGGTACAGATACCATTAATATTCCTTTCTCGGTGAGAACAGCTGTGACCTCATCCTGCTGGCTTCCAGGTGGCAGTGCAAAGCGCTGTACGAAGTGATTAGCCATGAACTGTTTGTCTTCTGTCCTCTTCTGCTTTCCTTCGACGACGATGTTACGGTTTTTGACTTTGACTCTTAACTCGTCTGGTTTGAATTTCTTTACGTTTAGGTTTACTTGGAATTTGTCGGGATCTGATATTAGTTGGGGTTCCTCTAAGCTGTCTTCGGCGTCTAAAGCGGCAGCAGCCCTTACTAGTTGACTCCACGGCCAGAGGTAGTGGTAGGCCAGGGTGTGGCTGATGTGGCGGTCGAGGGCTTCGAAGGGATCCACATGTTTATGTTTCCTCTCCTCACATAGGGAGGCTGTGAGCACTGTGAGAATGATGAGAGCGTTTTTAAGCATCGTTTTCGTGTTTCTTTCGTAGCTGTCGTAATACGTATGTCGGGCGCGAGTTGCGCAGCAGTTTATATATGGTCGGTGAGCGTGGGGCGACGGTTCGAGAACTTACTCCGGTTTCATTGATAACTGCACCGGTAACCGGCAGGGGTCGTCAACTGTTCGTGTGAAAGTGTTAAAGCAGGTGTATGTGACTCACGTCTGTGTTTGTTATTGGTCATTAATTTTGTTTAGTTGAACGCTGTCGTGTTCAGGGCGTAATAGCTGAGTCATGAGAGATTACCCAAAAAGTATCTGAGAAGTTTCAGATAGGAGCCCAGGTGCACAGGGAGGTGTTTTTAGATAAATAAATAAATAAAATAAATAAATAAATAACGCTCACAGGCACATACATTGTAATGATCCCAAACTAGCACTAAAGGCTTTTATTACCTATGGAAACCATACAACAACGGCACGAACATATAACATCCATGACCGAACCGGGATTCGAACCCAGGACCCTGGTTTGGCAGTCCGGCGTGGTAACCATTACACCAACCGGGTCGTCAGATAAAATTCATACTACGAATGTTTTCAAAATCCATGCCTCCCCCCCTCTAACTTCTAAAGAAAAAAATAACTCTCCAAATATACTTTAAAATCCATTCTTTCATCATTAATCGATCTGAAAATGTAATTTTAGATCTGATTGTACCTATTCGTTAGTATAACTCTTAGTAACAAAGGAAACGCTGATATAATAACACCAATGCGTTGCAAACCCCTGCATCGGGATTACGGTTCGGACGGCACACATGCGCACGCGCCGACGACGTTATTAACCGACACATGACGCTGCGTGCGTGTGCGTGTACCGTTAGCAAAGTAGTGTAGGTCAGTAGTGTTGGTTTCGTTTGTTTTATTATTTTCCTCATTTGAGTGGACTGAGGTTAATGCCTTATAAAGAAAACATACAAAGATTGGCGTTAACAACCACTAAGTAGAATATGAGTAACTAGCTAGCAGCAGCGAACTTTTTTTTTTTAGCGAACAGCAGATTTCGCGTCTTCGTTACTGGTTTCATTGAGAAAGTTGTTCAATTTAATGGCCCGACCATCCCCTTGAAAATCTCTCTAATCTTTTATTGTTTATTTCCAATAAAATTGATTGACAATAAGATAAGATAGGACAAGATAAGATTTATTTGCACTGAAAAGGGTGTAGTTACAGGATATTATGATAGTTACAATTGAGACCTCCTTATTCAACTATTTACAAATAACATGCAAAATTTATAGTATCATAATTTCAAAATTAAGAACTTTTAGATTAAATTAATATCAATATTAACAAAATTAAAGTCACTGCATTATTGTAATATAAAACAATAAAATACAATTATTTAATTTTCTCCCCTCCGGACGAAAAGCGTCAATTTTCGTCCCCCTGCGCTAAACAAAGTTACCTACCGCTTTCCACCTCCGTCGAGGAGAAAAATAGTATACTAACCTCGGGTAGTAAATAAGAAAGCCTCAGGTAACGTGTTTCGGCTTCGCCTCGGTCAACAATTACATGAGGTCTGGGACCTTTCTTACTTTCCTGCCCTCGGTGTGTAATCTACTATTATAATACTTTAATCTCAGAAGAAAGTCATTAACAGAATAAATGTGTGCTGCAGTAGCCAATTATACAGACTCGTCTTTAAACCTATTGAATCGTAACTCTTTTATCTACTTTGACACATTATTGTAATGTTGTTACTTGTATTTACTACCAGAGATTACCACTACTCAACATTGTAAAAACATTATACAATCTCTGCTATTACTACATACCTATGAATGATTAATTTGTAAAGTAGGCTTTCAGCATCCCGAATAATATTTTAAAATAAACCTACCTAACGTAAGTAATGTATTCTCAAAACGAACTTTCTGATGTAAAAGTGTTTATCATTGTAGAAAAGATGCGTCCAGAAACTCTACAAAATAACATCTTTTAAATAAAATGTATAGAATAACAACACAAATTATCAGAGTACAGAGCTATGTAGATATTAAATAACATTGAATTATATAAAGTAACATATACATACATATAAGACTCAAGATCTTTTGGTCTTTAATGCGATCATAGCTAAGCATTCTGACTACCCTGAAAGGAAAGAACGCTAGCTTAAGTAAGAATACATAGCTAGATACTGAAGTACCCAATTAGGTAGAAGTAGAGTTTTATTCCAGAATTGCTCCGAAATCTTATAGCAATTTTCCTCAAATAAAAATTACAAGGAATTTCGTCCTAAAATTTAAGAATACATTTTTTTTTGCTTATACAGCTTCACTACGTTCTTAAAACATGGTCTGGTAATTAATTAGTTTTTAGAATTCATAAATACCTGAGATATTATTTAGATTGTATCAAAGAGAAATACTAAGTTCTCCTTACTCTATGGTTGTATACAGGGTCCATTTTTTAAGGGAATGTTATACCGACATATTTATACGGAGCAAACGAGCCTAAGGAGGCGAAAGAATCGAATTTTAGAATTCTTTGTATGAAATTCTATGACACCTCGCACATTTTATTCGCGCAGAATCGGACGAATCGTCAGAAGAAGTAAAAGTAATTTCGTTTCGTTAGCCTCTTTCGGCTCCTTCGCCGTGAATAGATATAAGACCTGGACGTCATACGCAAAGCAAGAACGTCGCCTAAATAATTTCTACATGCGCTGTCTTAGGAGCGTACTGAAAATTACATGGAAGGATAGGGTAACGAACGAGAGAGTTCTTCAGATTGCACAGCTTCCCAGTGTCATTGCTATGCTTAAGCAGAGACGTTTGCGGTGGCTGGGGCATGTGCACCGTATGACCGCAAATCGTTTGCCCAGAAGAGTTATGCTGAGTCAAGTGGCCTTCGCTAAGCGAAACGTCGGAAGACCCATGTTACGTTTTAAGGACTGTGTCAAGCGTGACATGGTGTCGTTTCAAATTGACCACTCGAGGTAGGAATGCCTTGCAAGCGATAGGGATGAGTGGAGGAAGGTACTAGCTGACGGTCGAACAGCCCACGATGAAGTCTGGTTCGAGTCTCTGGCCGTAAAGCGAGCCAAAAGACACAGGGACGATCAGGCTCCTGCACCAACCGACACACAGCTCAAGTGCCGCAAATGCGGCAGGTCTTGTCGCTCCCGAATTGGCTTATACAGCCACGAACGTCGGTGTCTAAACCAAACAGACGCTGATTGAAACATCTACTTAGATGAAATAAGGCCCATGATGATGATAGTAGTAGATCTCCTTTTTTGTTTAATTTTAAGTTCGGCTGTGACAATAATAGCAGTGGTTGTTGGTCTGACCAACTACCGTATACAGAACATTTTGTCCTGAATATGTTTATTGTTGTTGTTTTTTATGTATTTTTAAGTACTGACTGTGTAATATTTTTTTTCGTTTCGTCGTTTTTTTAAGACAAATAAAGAAAATTCTATTCTATTCTATATGCGTTCACCCTTACGATTACGATACCACGTAATATAACCAGAGCATAAGATCACACACAAATACATAGAGCTCAACCATAGATATTATAGTGAACTTAACATGAAATTTTAATAAGCATGAAATAATATTATAGAGCTTATTGAATTCACAAAATAGCAATTTTAAAGCTGAAATTGTAAAGTCACTTTACTTTTCCTGCTACTATTGACATAAATGTGTGCTGACGGTACTCAATTCCGTTAATTCTTTGGACTAGTCTTAAAACGCAATATTTCTTTCGACTACAACAGTAAAATTTGAACTTTACCTCCATAAATTCAGAAATCACTTTACCTTCCCAACTATGAAAATATACGTCACAATTTATTTCTAGAATCGTATTAATTTACTATCGAAAACAAAAAGGTTTTATCTCCACTCATTTTGTTGAAAGATATGCAAGTTTAATGTTAACCGAATAGAGTTGAAAGTCTATTGTATTGGTTTGTAGGGATGTAACATAATTTATAGGAAGGTTCTGTACATCTACCATGAGTTGCTATCGAAAAGTTACATTACAATACCCGAGTCGATAGCGTATAAACGAGCATCGAATGGTATTCGACTAAACTCGCACCATGAGTTACATAAACATTTTCTATACTCACTAGTGTTAGCTCGATTGTTTATGTTTAGTCTAGTAAGTTATCGAGTCGTCATGTTGATACGTGACTAACTTCACAACTAATGAAGCTGCTTCTTTCTAACTATACTCAAAAGACAGAGTAAGATAGATATTTTTGTATCCCAGCCTAATATCGCAGAAACACTTAAAACTTTGAAATAATTGCCTGCTAATTGAAAGCGTCATAGTGCAGCTTCATAGAGTTCGTCGCATAGTGATTTTTTAATTTATACCCATTGGTTATACTTTTGTCAATGTGACTTTGTTTGTATTGTGCTGTGAATGGCTGTGATGTGATGTGATTGTGTTTGTTACCTACGAAGATTTATCCACATAACGTCGGTTTTAAAGAGTTTAAACGCAAATAAAATAAAATTTGAACCAGTGCATCACAATTCCAGTTACTAGTGGAGTATATGGAAATCGAAAGGCATGTACAAAAATAAAATCTTAACAAAAAGGAAGTTACTATTCTACACTATACGGAATGTAAACTTAAATGCGTTTTCAACATAACTTTACATTTTACATTACTTTACATCAAATGAACAACTCTTACTAAGGGACTTAGAAATAGCAAAATAAAATTCACATACATTTCATCACAATATTTAAGATATCTCAAACCATAAAGCCTAAATTAAAAGTGCTACTCCAACTTACTTCAAAAACCTTGAAGATAATTTTATAACTAGGCTTTTTCTAGATCTGAACAACAAATTTGAAAAAAGAAAAAAATAGTCACTTATAATTTATTTCAAACTTTAGAACCTTTGTAAGTGTTGACTTTGAACGATTATAAGCCAGTTTTTATGGACAAATATTTCATTTCAAGTGGTTGGGTGGAATAGTAGATGAATTCAGTTTAGAGTGGTTATTCGTTAAGTCATTATTTTGACTAATAATACTCTAAATTAATAAACTTATTGTCAATCGACAACCTTTCACTATGCATTCACGCTTGATTTTGCTAGTGAATGACTTCACCACTATCGTAACGGTATTTCTCGAGAACGTATGTCAAATTTATGACTCATGGTACCGAATTTCTATAGTAACTGCCGCAAAACGTCAGTCGCTAGCGATATGATTTCGATACGTATTTTACCAGACTGACTCATACTACCGATTTTAGTTCTTTCAGTGACCGCTAGGAGGCGCTGTTCAATCTGCCATATAAATCTGTTTCACCCTCGCTAGCGAGTTCACTCACTGTAAACTCATGGTAAAGCTACTGTTGGTTTCGAGAAAATTGTAAACAAAAGTGAACTCAACAGGTGTGGGTGAGGATACCGGGGGACAGTAATTTAAGTATCGGGGAGGTCGGGCCAGGTTTGACAGTAAGCTTCTTTTCTTCTTTCAGATTTATTAGTGTCCCGTACCAAAATTGACAAAACGGAACACTTATAGAATCACCTCGGTGTCTGTCCGTCCGGCCGCCGTCCGTCCGTCACACAGGCATTTTTCTCGGAGACCGTAAGACAAAGGAAGCTGAAATTTGGTACAACTAAGCAAATGGTTCAGTGACATAAATGAAGTCGAAAAAAGCTTCATGTTTATATTGAGGGGAAGTTTTAGGGGGCATAAAAATTAAAATCAAAGTAGTTTTTTCTATAATTATCATATTAAATATCAAATGACGGCTTACAAAAAACGAGGATAAAAATAAACTTTTCCTATTTTTCTTTGAAACTTTGTTGAACTAATTTTACAATTTTCAAATTTGCTGTCCGTTGATATTTCAAAAACTAGAGCCATGAAAAATCTGAAAAAAAATCATTAGAAAATTATCAGGTGAACAAATTTTAATATTTTGCCAAATATAAGCATAAGCAGCATAAGCATATGCTCACGACTATATTCCCCGAGGGGGTAGTCAGAGATATTCTGAAACCTCAGAACATCCACGCCAAATATAAAATAAAATAAAAAGTACTACCAGTATACAATGATCTTCAGTTACTGCGAGCCTACATACTTAGCAAGTATAATTTTATGGTACTGGTTATAACCTACGACCCATCTAATACAACTTGTAATACAGAACACTAATTTGTCCGAGTCCCGACTTGCACTCGGCCGGTTTTTAATTCTCTAAAAGTATTTTCGTGTTCGACGTGACAATATTGTATTTTATGGTGTACCTTCTATTAACACAAATACATAAAAATATGATCAGTAGGCCTCGCATGCCACCCCCGAGCAAACGATAAAAATCGAGATGTGCCTCCATCCTTACTATTTTACGTATGCCAGAAAGAGCGCGCATGACGATTTTCTCGTTTAAACCCTTTGTCGTGGGTGGCATGCTAGCCCTGCAGGCCATCAAACCGAACAACTTTCTCTACGGGACAAAAAATCTACTTGTATAGGTACATTATGTTTGCAGCTTTGCGTGAAACAGCTGATAAAACATCAGCTGTTTCGCTATTTTGACGTTGGTCCCATAAATAAAGTTGTTCGTTTAATAGTCTGAGCATCCTCTTAAAGAACCGTCAGCATATTATGAGGGACCCTGAATACATGCAGTTCAAAGACCCTGAGATGGTAAGACAGAATCTCAGGCTAATCGGTAAATCATTATACCTATCTATTTTTATCAATCATATTCGCCCCAGCTTCCTCTGTTAGGGAGTCGTGAACAAATTGAATGATTGTACATTATTGCTTCACATTATATTCTAGAAATAAGTCCATATTCACAATCATGTGAATGTTATTGTTTCCTTTTTTGTTTCTACCTGTTACCACAGAGTATAATAACTGTTACGGAACCTATTCTATTTTACTTACATTCATTATTTACGAGCAAGATCGTTATATTATGGTGGTCCAGTGGCAAATAACCTTGCTTGCCGTGCAGGAGGGGATGGTTCAATCCCCGTCTAGGCCGACTCGTACCAATGAGTTTTTCGGATTTTATAAACGACTAGTGTTTACCCGCAACTTCGTCCGCACTAATTATATACCAGATTTTAAGTCAGATCATAAGCTATCAAACAAAAAAAGTTTCATCAAAATCGGTTCAGTACCTAGTTTTTGCGTGATGCGCAAACAAACAAACAAACAAACCTACCTACCTACCTACCTAAAAACCATGTCGTAATCTTTTTTTTGTAAATATTTTCAATGTACAAGACTCACTTCGCAGTTACAGTTTTATAATAGTTTAGATTTGTAACACCACTGGCTTTTCGGTGAAGGAAAACATCGTGAGGAAACCTGCATGCTTCAATTTCGAGGCATGTAGTGTACCCACTGTCCATTATAAGTGGCGACGGGCTCACCCCCCATTACACTGGACAGAGTTTCGGTACTACTGGTGAAACGTGGATATTCTGAGGTTAAAGAATATCTCTGACTACCCCCTCGGGGAAATAGTCGTGAGCATATGCATGCATGCATGCATGCACTATAAGAAAGATTCTCTTCCATTATGCATTTTGATCTAAGCATTATGCGACCTCTATGTATAGATCAGTGGTTTAAATAAACATTCAATTGTTTTGACGCAGAAAAATCCAAGCAAAACCTTCGATAGCAAAACTATATTTTTTCACCGACCACCATGATCGTAGTTTTGAATCTAAAAAAAACGTTTAGAAAATAATCAACGCGTTCTATCAACAAAGGCAATATTACAAGAATATAACCGATAACTTTATCGAATGTTGATGTAATAAAAACGATCTTAGTTCAAACACGACATACATAAACTGCTATGGAAAACACACAGACTGTTTACAGTTATACAATAATACACGAGAACTAAGGCGAGAAGAAAGGCGTAGAAAATGCGTGCGAGTTATTATACTTATACTTATTATACTTATACTTATATCGATGGACTCATATAAAAATATAAATCAAGTTTCAACCCGGGCCCAGCCGGCGCCGGGCCGGTTCCGGCTAAGCTTGTCCACGAACAGTTTGTATCCGGCTTGTACCCGGTGGCTACCCGGCTGAGCTGAAGTGCGACCTCATTCGGTCGCTTGTCTTTCTTTCTTTTGGGATGGAAACATTTCCACGGAATGCTATATGCAATGCAATGCAATAAACACGCGTATTGATTATGTATGTCATTCATTAGTCGTGCGTTATGTATGTCATTCGTTATTCATTAGTAGTAGAATCAAAAATGACGTCAGAAATTTTTCTATGTGATATTATTTTGAATAAAAAATTTTGAGTTTGAGTTTTACGGTTTAAGTTCTATTCCAAACTGAATAATTAAAATTATAGCTATTAAAATATTAGCTCTCTGGAAAATGTTCGTCACAAATATTTTATCGATTACTTACTCGATGAGTCATTCACTGATTCAATCAAAAATGTTTAACAAAATGACAAATAAGAAAGTGTTTGTTTGCTTATTGTAAACTCGCTTTCGCCAATGACTTCCTCCGTGTCGATATCGGATACAAACAGCACAAAAGTTTACTTCACCGCTTTAAGGGTTGATTTTCGAAAAATCCTTTCTGTAGTTCTATTGTAGTTATTTCGTATGTCCAAAAACTTATATTTCTATCATCAGTGATTTAGATTGCGCGTCTGTCGGTCAGTCAGTCACGGAGCTATTTTTTAAATTATTAGCTGATTGTGAGTCAACCAACACTGACAGTAAGTGGACTATAAAACGTTTCTCTTAATTTTCTTTCAAACTGTTTTATTCAAAATAATATCACATGGATAGCTTTCTGACGTCATTCTTGACTCTACCACCGTGACGAAAAGTTTTCCGTTGTAGAGAAGATGCGGCCGGAAACTCTACAACACATCCTCTGGTATCTTATTATAATAGCGTATACAGTGCCCCATGAAAGATGTGTTGACTTTACTGAGTCGAAAATGTGGAAATAATATTTTATTTTATTTCTTGTATTGTAACTCCCTCCACCTCACCCTTAATCGTAGTTGGAGGCGTATTATGCCCTTCAGATAATCATGATCATCACCAGCCTTATCCCTTCCCCTACAGAACACATGCCTCTCGAGAATAAGCGTGAGATCTCACGTGAACTATACCCCATCACGTGAACCCAGTGCGGTATGATGAAGAGTTAGCGGGGAAATTAGTTGTGTTTTTAACCACTCCAAAAGTGATTATGGTCGTGAGTTTAAGTACGAATAAGTAAGTAAGAAGGTTAGTGGATAGCTCCAACAATTACTCTTAAAAGGTACAATGCTGACGTCTTTACTTACATCCGTTATAAAGGGTGTAAGGAAAAGTATCATTAACCTTTAAACCACATACTTTACCCATCAAACTGAACAACTCCGAAAAACGGGAGCAAACTACTACGGGAGCAAACCTTTCAGTGCAAAAAGAGTCTGCCGATCCATACTAAACTGCAATGCCTACACTACTCAAATGTATGAAACACCTGACAGGTTTGCTCCAATAGTAAAAATTGTTCAGTTTGATGGGTGGACTATGTTGATACTTTTCCTTACACCCTGTATTAGCTACCTTAACTATTTCTTTATTCCCTAACAAATCCGTCTTTTACCCTGGCATCGTAAAGTCCCCAGGGCCACGTACAAGAGCAAAACGGTGTAAATTAGTAATTATCAAATTACTCTCACTAATGATACCATTAACTGTGCGTGCTTGTGTTCCTATATAAAGGCGAAATATCGGGGTATATCGATTTAAGGTGATAAATGTCGGGGAAGCAAAGCAAGCGATCATGACGATGACGTCACGACTACGAAAATATTGAATTGAAATGCTGATGATTAGAATGATGATAATCAGATGATGATAGTATTAGGACCTGTTTCACCACTTCTGGATAAGTCATTTTAAATAAATGACAGATAATTTGGCATATTATCTTTCACACGAAATATGTCAAACGATCTGTCAACTTAGCTAACAATGACTTTAGTGTCCGACCGAAGTTTCGTTTTCGGTTTCGGATTCGGCCAGTTTCGGCCCAAATTTGGAGTTTCGGTTTGGTTTCGGTTTCGGCAGAAAAACGGCCGAAACTACGGCCGAAACCGAAACTATGTTCGTGAGTTATCGTGCGCTGTTTGTTTTATACCTAGTGTAAATTACTGTGAATTTAGAGGTTATGTTCAATTTTGTTATATTATTTCTAATCAGGTAAATCAATCAATCTTTAAATTAAAGTACATTTTTAATAAATAATCAAAATAATTTCAATTATTGTATTTTTATGCAATGTGATTGAAGTTTTTGCAAGGTTTTGGTATCTATTTGGTCTATCTAGTAAACTTTGTTTGATTTTGTATTCGATTAAAATAACATTATTCAAACTGATATTTGTCTGGCTGTTATAATTGTCTCTGCCTACTCCAAAGGGAGACAGGCGTAAAATTATGTGTTACATACATATTAATTACAAACTTTTTAGTGTCTTCAGACCATCAAACTGAACAACTTTCACTGTGGGACCAACATTGAAATGGTAAAAAAATCAGCTGTTCCACACCTTTGGGCCGAATGGCCGTTGAGGTTTTCTACGATACAGCAGATATTTTTTCGCGTTTTCTTTGTTGTCCCCATACTAAAAGTTGTTCAGTTTGATGGACTGAACCACACCCTTTAATATATAAGTAATGCATAAAATACACCACCATGTAGGTATTCAGTGTTTTTGTTCAAGTCTATAAATATGCAGAAATAAATGGCAGTTTACTTAATTAATATTCTTGCTAAAAATTATTTTATATAAGTATCAAAAAGACAGGTCATGTACATATTTTTATTACTTACCTACGTGATTTGATGTTCTAAACTGATTTCACTGATAATTTTTCTCAGTAACATACCTCACCTCACCATATAGATAGATAGATATGTAAACATACACCGTGCCTACATGTAGGTACAGTAGAAATAATAAATTTTTATAACAACAAAACTACTAAGAAATGTATCAAATTATCTGCTTCTGTGAACATTAAACACATATTGGCAACTAACTTCATTGAAAAAAACTAAAAAGTAGGGCAGAATAATGTTATAAGGAAGTTTCGGTTTCGGTTTCGGATTCGGCCGAAACTACAACCGAAGCCGAAATTCGGTTTCGGTTTCGGTTTCGGTTGTAAAAACTAGTTTCGGTCGGACACTAAATGACTTATCCAGAAGTGGTTAAACAGGCCCTTAGTCTCTAATCTGGTTTGGTATTCTCCTTTGACAGAGATTATCATGTAAAGTGAGAACAGGTCAAGTGCGAGTAGGGCTAACACAAAAAAATCTACGGAGTCCTTAGCGCGACCCCAAGTTTGTGACTTGGCCAGTTTTTTGTATTTCTTGTTTTAGTTTCTAAGGCTCTATAATCCAAGTTTGACTCTTTTATGTATTTCCGTTTTTACGACAGAGGCAGAGTAAGAACAAAAAACCTGGAAAAACCTTTTTTTTATTATTATTATTTTTGTATCTGTGAAAACTTTAACTAACTACTAACAAAGATATTTACGCTATGCTATTACGGTTTAAAAGATACAGCCCTTTAGCGGTTGGACAGCTTAAGCTTAGTACTTATTAGGATTTCCACGCTTTGGGTACGGACGGAACCCTATAAAGGATACATAGTCATCTTTTTACTTCTAATAACGCAAAAACTTTACGCTGACAAAACCACAAGTGTTAGTTTTCAATATTAAATGGTTTTCCTCATCGCGTCCAAGAACTCTGAGACGATACTTTCACAATGTTTGCTTTCACCACTCGATGAATCAGTCGACGATGTTTTTGTTTTATTTTTATCTCTTCTGATAATTTTATGATGAAAGGTGTTAAGTGTTATAGTTTTGTTTGTTGTTTGGTCTTTTAGAAACTTTAATCATTTGCGATATCTTTGATTATATTCCGATTGGAAAGTGTTGTAGGTTGTAAATAAAAATCTTGTATAATAAAGCCACAGTACCAATATTACGAGTACAACAGACATTTGACGTGAAACTCATTTATCCATAACTCAGACATAAAACTTAGCAAACGTACAGAGATAGTAGGTATTCAGGGGTAGTCATAGATGTTATAAATATACTATATTAATCGAATTAAAGATTGCAAAATTTAGTCTCGGGCGGGACTTGATTTGATCCCGCACTCTTCCAAATTCGTTCTCAGGGTAGTGGACTCGGTAGCGAAATTAGATAACGCACTTCCCCGGATTAGAAGAGTGCGGGTTCAAGTCCCGCCCGAGACTTAATTTTTCAATCTTTAATTTGATTCGAAATAGCACATGGCTGTAACATGTTTATAATCAATAATATTTGCTATTTCAATATCTCTAAATATCATATAATTTATTTGAATCTTTTCATTTTATCACTAAATAATAAAGTCGCTATCCAAGTCTGTCTTTCTGTCCGTTTCTCCGCATCTTCTCGCGACGGATTTTGATCCGGTTTTCACTGTCATTTAGAGAATTTCTTCCAAAAGTTTTTATGTGTAATATAGTTAGTTATAGCCTGTAGAATCCCACTGCAGGGCAAAGGCCTCCTCTCACGAATAAGGGTGAGAGGGAGTGGGCCAAACTCCACCACGCGGGCCCGGTGTGTGTAATTATGTATAATATATTCACTTATATTATAGATCCACCCGGGCGAAACTGGGGAGGGTCACTAGTTTAGAATAAAATTATAACGGATGATGTAGCGTAATGAGTGGCAGAAAAAAAATTAAAAAATCTCTTCTGAACAAAGTGTGTGAGAATATTCATTATGCAATGGCTACGGATTTCTATCATGGGCATGTCTGACACGCTCTTGGCTGTGTCTATTCTATGATTGTCAAAATGCTTTACTCATTCCCAGTAAAGTATAAACAAGATATTTTATCTCACAAAAAGAGTTATGAACGACATTTTTCGGTTGTCGAACCCTCGTATGTCGGTAAAGATATATTTCCATCATCTAATCTGTCGAAAAACACAATAAGGAAACATACAACTTTATTATGGATGAATGTGGGATGAATATATCACTAGTCAAAACACAAAAAGAAACAAACATAAACTCATGATTGCATTTCCTCGATATAAGTCATTGGACGCAAAAGGTAGAATGGAAATATTGAGAAAATATTGAGACTGCTGATGCGAATGATATAGCCTTATATCTCGTTCGTTCGCAAGCAAATAGAAAGAGAGCAGAAGCGCGATAGCGCTGTCTGTATCACGCTGCCATACTACGGCCGCCTAACTCTGTCGCACCCAATGACCGGTACGGCCCTTGTGTTCTGTTCTGACTACTTCATCATCATCTCAGCCGATGGACATCCACTGCTGGACATAGGCCTCCCCCAAAGATCGCCAGACCGGTCCTGCGCTGCCCTCATCCAACGGGTTCCCGCCGCCATCACCAAGTCGTCGGTCCGCCTACCCACGCTGCGCTTTTCGCTACGCGGTCGCGACTCGTGAACTCTTCGGGCCCATCAGCCATCGGTTCTGTAAGCAATGTGCCCCGCCCATTGCCACTTTAGTTTATCTGAGTACCTGTATTAATATATACTTAAATAAATACATGAGGCTATAACTTTATGAGACTAAAGTGTAACATCAGCATCACCAGGGAATATAAAAACAAACTAAAAAATAATAACGTGTCAATATCGGTACGCAAACGATGATAAATTGGTACAGCGGTCAGGAGAGTGTCACCGCGTTGAAACGATGCATATTTCATTGTCCCTTTTATATTTTCATACGATATATTTTCGGATAATCTGCGTTGTAGAGTCAAGCTTCCATCAATCAATTGGATTTACATATATTACGTAGATAACATTCATTACAGTGTCCCGGATTAGAATATTTTATTCATTGATTTATTAGGCACTTATCCAAGGTTTAACAAAACACACTAGTAATACTCCAGGTGCTTCAGACCATGAAACTGAACAACTTTCACAATGGAGCCAACTTCGAAAAATCTGCTGTCCCATCAAAACTAAAGTAGGTACCCGACTGAAATGTATGGGACAGCTGAGTTTTTTTCGCGATTTCGAAGTTTTCTCCATAGTGAAAGTTGTTGTTGAAGAGCGTTGTTGGCGGGTTGCGGAGAGCTATGGAAACTCAATCCTGAGGTCCAGGTTCGAATCCGCACGGATGACATGCTATGTACCGTACCAATGAGGTTACTAACTTATGTAGGTACGTAATACCGACTGCTCTCAAACGGTGGTGGCGGTTATGTGGAGAGTATACAAGAAAATGATCAGGTAGTTCTCTTATTAGTTTGTGATGATCAGTAGTATTAATTAAGTCTAGAGTGGCAATTTTGCCAATGTAAATAGTTTATAGTCTCAAGGGATTGTTTTAAGATTAAAACACAAAAGAGTTCACAAAATGGCGGAGCCGCGTGGCCACATAAATCGCAAGCCGAATAGACGTCCACTTGAGAGTCCCCTAGCCACGCGACTCCTAAATTTGTTGTATTGGCCTAATTTCATTTTGTGTCAAAAAACCTTGTTGCATTATGTCACCGTCAACCGTCCACACAGACAACGTCATGTTTGTCAGTTTTAGGGCTCTGTGAACAAGGGGTCTGAAGTTAAATATCAGAACAGAATAGAGAATAGCACGGAACGGAGCGGAGCGGAACAGAACAGAATGTATTCCTTAACCAATCTAACCAAAAATTCATTCTAATCCATCTTTATACAAATAAATATATAGGTATAAATAAACACCATTTATAACAACAACGGTTATGAAGCTAGCACGCTATTGGTGGATTGTTTCCTAGCATGCCACCACGCTACTTTGCACTTCTCTGGTAGACTAGACAGCCAGCCTCCGTCCACTCAGGTCATCAGCGTCAGTTACATGGACTACCCCCTAACAATTCAGATTACTGAATCAGTATCACATCAGCTCATCAGTCCACTTGTTAGGGGGTAGTCCATGGAGGACAGAAAGGAGCGGAGGTGTAGCGGTGTGCAAAATTTATATCAAAGTAAGTGTAGCCAAAATGAAGTGACGGGGACAAAACAGTGCGCAAATTCCACTACTAAAACCGAATCATTGAACAGCGCACTTCATGGTTATATGTATTATATTTAAAAAAAACCTATCAGCAAAAAGAATGGCAGTCCGCTTCGAACTGAGCATCATAAGCCAGGCCTACTGTGACGTCAGGACCTAATAATGGCGACAGATCTAAATTGCCTTGCGACACTTCCGCTCCTTTCTTTCCTCCGTGGGGCAGTACAATAAGCCTACCGAACCCTTAATTCCGTAAACAGATTCTGACTATAATGTTTTTTGTTTCACTGAAGCGTGGCCTACAGAGGACGGGTCGAATTCTATCAGCCGTCAGTTTCCGCCGCCCAATTTTTCATGCGGGTAAAAAACAAAAACAGACATGAAAGGATACTGCTTGCAATAAGCCCCGTATATGTATTTTGTAACCAATTTGCTTCGGCGTTTTATATTTGAATATTTTAGCTTCGTATTTCGTAATTTTTAGAGTGCAAAAGTAGATAACTTTTGAACCGTAAATAAGTCAATAATGGGTAAATCTTCGGCTGTTTTGTTTTGTGTTAAAAAAGAAATATTTCCGACATACTTACTTAAACAAACCTTTGGTAAATATTCTTCTTTTTTGTTTTGATTTTAATAAAAGAAAGATTTCCGACGCGCTTATTTAAAGAAACCTTTGGTTTTGTTTGCCATATTGGATTTATGATGATTTCATGTACCCATAGGCAGTTTTTGCCACTTCCGAATATGTAGGTACAAAAATCTATAGACATCACCCGTTTGTCCGAATTGATTGAAACATGGACTTCTCGTATCCAATTTCGAATAAATTTATCGCTTTGCATCACTAGACATTTCCTGCTTTTCTTAAAATACTTGAAAATAAATAGTCTGTAAATTTTTACCCGAATGTATTAAAAAGTTACTCTATAGGTATTTCCAGGGATAAACTATCCAGTTAGGTAGAAACTGAGAGAAAGAAATCGACCGTTGCATCCAACTCGGCTGGGCAGCGTTTGGGAAGCTACGTAGTATCTTTACGTCTTTGACCAATGTATGTTTCCAGTGTTGACAGATGGAACAGAGGCGTGGTCTCTCACTCAAGGCCTCATGAAAAAGCTGGAAGTCACCCAAAAGGCAATGTAGAGGGATATGCTCGGAATTTCCCTCCGGGTTCGAATCAGAAAAATGAAGGGATCCGCAGAAGAACTAGAGTAGCTAAACTAAAGTGGCAATGGGCGGGGCACATTGCTCGCAGAACCGATGGCCGATGGGTTCAAAGAGTTCTCGAGTGGCGATCGCGTGCCGGAAATCGCAGCGTGGGTAAGCCCCCACAAGATAGCCCGATGACCTGGTGAAGGCGGCGGTAACCCGTTGGATGAGGGCAGCGGTCGTGGTGGCGATCCTGGCGGGAGGCCTATGTCCAGCAGTGGACGTTCATCTGCTGAGATGATAATGATGATGACATTAATTGGTTTAATCCTAATAAATAAACTAAGCAAAACTACCAATACAGTTGCAGTCTCACTTTTCTTCGATAAGTTATAACAAAATACTTCTCAAGGTGAGGTTCAAGGTCACAACGACCGAGATCCGGTCCAATTTAGTTCTAACCAGTTAAAACCAGTGTAAGTGGAGACTCCCCTCTCGGATACTGGCTAACTACTTGAATGATGGCCGCTAATCGATCCAGGGGATCTTTCTAAGCTGTTTTAGTTCTTATTACGAAGTTTTACAGTTAGTTTTTGTTTGAAGAAGTTGTAGGTTTTGCGATAGATACAGAAATAGGTCTCTTGCAGCAGTTTACAATTGTCGTTACGGTGATTTTTTTCTGTTGTATGATTAGAAATGCCGACTGTGCCGTCCAGTAACTTTCATATAATTTTTAACCGACTTAAAAAAAGGATGATATTCTCAATTCAACTGTACCTATGTTTTTAGGGTTCCGTAGTCAAACAAGAATTTACTTACCCAAAAACAGAAACATGTTACATAAGAACAAGAAGATTCGAATGCTCTATAGTGGAGTGCAGACTGCCTAATAAAGGCCTAACAAGACGTGAAACATGATAATACTCCTTGGTATCGTTCTTCTCCGTAGTTGTTTTTAGTGACGTTAACTTTGTTCCAGCTTTGTCCCTTTCTAATCCAACGTCAAAAATAAAAAAAAATGGTTTTATTTAATTTATGTTCCGTTAGAAAGGGACACACCTAAAATTGGAAATATCGACGACGGAGTCGTACGAAAGGAGGTGGAATATTACCGACCGTCATGGCCAATTTTCTTGTATCAATGCTTGTAAGGAGGAGTGACATCCTTTTCGATTCTAATCCATGCATAAGAATAATAATTTTTTTTCGAATT
This sequence comes from Agonopterix heracliana, assembly GCA_963693445.1. Classification (NCBI taxonomy): domain Eukaryota; kingdom Metazoa; phylum Arthropoda; class Insecta; order Lepidoptera; family Depressariidae; genus Agonopterix; species Agonopterix heracliana. The sequence goes on from OY856311.1 coordinate 20,791,265, forward strand.
TCTGTACTAAAATTAAAGATATAATGGAAATTTTTTTCCAAATTGCGCGAGGCCACTATCCATGGAATGTAAAAAAAAACACTTTAAAATTATACTGTCGTTGGTTTGACCAAATTTTTGTACGAAAAACATTGACGTAGATCTTTTTAACATCGGTGTTACTAACAGTCCTCTGTGCAGGGTCTGCATGGAGGTTGAAGAAACGGCTGCCCACGTGCTGTTAGAATGCAACGGGCTGGCACAATATCGGGCACAACACCTCGGATCTCCGGGGTCTCTACCAGAGGCATTCGGCAACATCAACAAGCTGCTGGGCTTTCTGGAGGAACTAGGGTGGCAAGAGTAGTCATTCCCACCTCACGCAAAATAGGCGCTTCAGTCGTCGAGTTGCGGAAAATGAGCCCGCTCAACCAATACCAATACCAAAATACATTGACGTAGAATACTATGGACGCTGGGTCTAGTACAAATTCTCGAAAAAAGTGTTCGAGACTAACCTACACAAACCTAAGTACGTGTATAGTAATATAATCATTGAAAATGCTGAAATTCTTTTTCATTTTGCTTGCGTAGTTTTTACCCCATCGCGGCAAGGCGTGCACCGCGCGCGCTCGCGTGCGCGTCGTCGACCGTTCAAACAAAGACTTTCACGTAATTAGGTCTCTTTTGGTTTGGACACTTTTAAGCGCGGACTCTTCGTCCAATAGAAGTCAATGACGAAAAAGCTTGGTTTAAATGAAACCACTCCTCGTAAATACGAGGAAAATTGTACTACTTGGATTGTATAAATAAAAAATGTCTCCTTCTTTATGATGGCAATAGGATAATAAAGTCCCGCTTGAGCTCCGGCATTACTGCGGGAGCGCGGCGATGTTTATTACAAATCAATGTGATAGAATGACCAACATTGCCACTTGCATTTTATCACCCGTGTCAACTTTCAACAATATAACATAGGTACTCTATTCTATTCTATTCTATTCTATTTTTATTTAGTGGCGTTACCTTGTTAGATTTCGCCAGTGTCAAGTAGTTTGAGGGAGTGTCTATCCAATCACGAGGATTGTTTTTGAGTAAGAACAACTGAGAACCATTTTGGAGCCTAGTGGCAGGCTGAGACGCGAACCGCGCGAACACCACGCGAGAGAAAAGTGTTCGAAGCAAACCCTGCAACATGACTCTCCATAGGTACTCTCATAGGCGAAGTATTTTTCGCTACGGGTACTCTAGACATCAATTTGTTCTAACCATAGACTATGGTATACAAGCGAGAAATTAAGACAGTGTGAAAAACGATTTTAATCTTGTTATTCTCACATTTATTACAACTTACAATTACAACACTCACAGGACGAAATGTTTGACATTTAATCTTTAGAAATTTAAATGCGAGAAAGATAGCAAAAAAATGTCTCACTTTTTTTTGGTAGAATGTAAAAGAAGATTCAACCGGTTTTATTAAATTTTGTCTTGTCAATCGACTTTACAAATTGGGTTGGCAGTAGGTACAGGACTACCCTCAGCATCAGGGTGTGTTTTGTGTTGTCAACCAAGCGTGCAAGATGCGGGCCAGCGGACTTGCAGTATGCAGGGTGTAAGGGACAGCCCTCCGCAAACTGAAACGGTGAACTCAGACCATCAAACTGAACAACTTTCACTATGGAGCCTACCTCAGGAAACGCGAAAAAAATTCAGCTGTCCCATACATTAGAGTCGGGTAGGCACGGCAGTTTTGTATGGGACGGCTGATTTTTTATCGCGTTTCCTGAGGTAGGCTCCATAGTGAAAGTTGTTTAGTTTGATGGTCTAAACCACCCCCTTAAATGTTTATTTGTATTTTTGTAACACACAAGGTATAAAAGTTAAGAAGAATTTTTGTAACCATCAGCTGCAAGGCTGATTCAGTGTTCATAGGGTGTAGTGTAGAGCATCTCTGTGATGTGGTTGACGCAAGTCGGCCTGCATAAGTCCAGTCGGTTTAGAATAAACAGTCATTCAAAGGGCAGCTACGTCCTGTCGGATAATGGTGGGTCGGAAAAAAAATCTTTCCGACTTCATGCATTCGGTTATTTGTGTAATTCGGACTTGCATTACGGACCCCAGTTATGGTTTCAAAAAATGGACGATCAGCTGCTAGGTTGATCCCAGACATTCCCAGAATATTATTGTAATATGCACGTTAGCTATGTGAACAGTAAAAAAACTAAAATGAACTGCCAGCCGGTTTAGGTCTAATATACAGGGTTTTCTCAAGACATTTCCCTTCAACAAAATAATTAAAAAAAGATAAATAATCAATAAATAAACATTTATTTCGGACAAAATCCATAATTTGTTAGTGTTATTAGGTGGTTAAAAATTGAATCCACGTTCGCGCTGGAATCAAGAGGCCACCACAACTACCTAATTTGATAATATTTATCCTTATAAAAGGAAAACCTAATACGGGCAAAAAATTTGGCTCCCTCGTCAAAAAAGTCAACGATGTGATTACACTATTAAACAATAAAAACAAAGCATCTTTGTTTGTCTATAACGCTCTAGTATAATAATCTCTATTGTTCAGACCCATTACTATAAAACCGATGATTGTAGGAAGTCTCATAATACCGAAAGACACTTTGTCAGCAACAAGACGGGTTCATAAAAAATAATATCTCTGTTGACATCACTTTCGGAGTAATAGTTCTTTGACGTTGGTACGGAAGTTAAATTGTGATTTATTATAGCTGCTTGACCACATCGCATTGATTTAAGTATTTCTCAGACCACCTACTTTAATAGCTCTGCCGTGCTTATCAAGACTGCAGTTAGTACCTATTGTTTTGGCGGTGTTGAGTTGTATAACAAGTTTCCAGAATTCTTGTGACGAGCTCGATATAAAACTCGGATCCTTGTTAATACCTCATTTGGAAGAGGTAGAAATGCTAAGCAAGAGTGCCGTAAGTATGTCGATTCTTATCGACACAAGGATTTCAAAAATGTAATGCGGCTCAATTTTTTCTAAAAATTTTGAAATGCTCTGCCGACCTTTTTAGAGATACTTTTAAATCCTATTGCCTATGTGGTTCCATTTCCATGAAAACCCTGTAAGGGCACATCATTTGGTGCCCTACCGAATTAAAAAATAACAATAATGAATTAGGTATTATGATTTCTTGAACCGGAACTTGGATTCGTTGCCGAGAACTATGGAAACTCAATCTTGAGGTCTTGGTTCGAATCCGCACGGACGACATGACATGTACTACGTAATAACCTACGTAATATCGACTGCTCTCAAACGGTGGAGGAAAACATCGTAAGGAAACCTGCATACGCTGAAAAAGAAATTCCGATGTGTATGTGAAGTCTACCAATCCGCATTGGGCACGCGTGGACACGCGTGATGGACTAACGCCCACACACTCCTGAGGGTAGGCCTGTGCCCTGCAGTGGGACGTATATAAGCTGTGATGATGACGATGATTTTCTTAAACAGCTCAATAGACTCGTTTGCACCCTGTATATTTATAAGAAACCACTGATCTCTAAAAAAAACAAAATAAAGGTCAAGAAAAGCTTTTATATCCTCGCAAACTTTTTTAATTCATCACAAAGAAAGTTTAAATCTAGCGGTCGTGGTCAGCTTAACTGAAATCGCTCGAACTTCTCCTAAGTTTATCGACGATGGATCGAGACTATCTGAAACTTGTCAGGGTTCCCACTTACTACTACTATCTACTATATTAGTTGGGATAGATTCGATGTCATGAATGTACGGCGATATTTTAAGGTCTTTACACTTTGCACGGAGAGAAAATTCTTTCGCTTTATATTAGAAGGAACTTTTTAATCCGAAACCGGCCAAGTGCGAGTCGGACTCACGCACGAAGGGTTCCGTACTCGTACGTATTATCTATAAAAATTAGCAAATAATCACGTTTTTATGGGAGCCCCTTTAATATTTATTTTCTTCTGTTTTTAGTATTTGTATTTCAACTGTCTAACTATCACGGTTCATGAGGTACAGCCTGGTGACAGACGGGCAGACAGACAGACAGACGGACGGACAGCGGAGTCTTAGTAATAGGGTCCCGTTTTACCCTTTGGGTACGGAACCCTAACTAGAATGTTGTAATCAAAATAAAGATTGAAAAATTTGTCCCACTGCCCAGAGAACGAAATTATCAATCTGTTGCGTCTTAACACGTGCGCGCCATCTACTGGAAGTATTACAACCAACCAACTTGCAAGTCAAGCATTACAACTTGAATTCATACAATATAGATAGATGACACACCCTGTTCCAATTTCAACTATTATTGATTAAAATTTCAAATCAATCAATCAATTTTTTTATTTTATTTTTCAATCTTTAATTCGATTCGAAATAGCACAACATGGCTGTAACATGTTTATAATCAATAATAGTTGAAATTATAATGTTAGTAATTGTATATCTCATCTTCTTCTTTGTCTTAACCTCATGGCTGAAGGATGTGCGTATGACCATCGTGAACAGCTCTCTGAGTTGCTCGATCTTGGGCCCTGTGTATGCTGGCCTATACGGTTGGACTCATCAACTTTATAGCCCAGTCATTTTACGGAGTTTTGTTAGGAAGAGTACGGAGTAATTATAAATTGTACTTTTAAACTGTTACAGGTACCATTTAGTGACAAAAAGACGACCTGAAAACATATTTAAAAAAGTTCACTACGCAACATAGAAATCTAAATTGTACCTCCCAGAAAGGACATAAACTTAATAGTTTTAATAGCAATGCACTCATTTTAATTAGATTCAACAATATAAATGACTTTTGAGCAATGAAATAGCCATTATTCTGATCAAATCAGTTGCGTCCTACAAAAAGGGGAGGTGCGGAGTACTCGAAACCGACGGGCATGTATGAAGAGATGTATGGATGTGAATGAGGCAAAAGATGTATGTAAGGATCGTAGTAGATGGCGCGCTCTGGTCTCTGCCTACCCCAATGGGAAAGAGGCGTGACGTTATAGATAGATAGATAGATAGAAATAGCCATTGAATTAAAAAAAAAAAGATTATTCATTACAAAATACAAATGCATTTTTCAAAACTTTCTAAGTATACAAAAAATTTTATTTCGAGTTTGAAGGGTGTATAACGGTGTATAACGGCCTTAAAAATGTGAAAAACATAATTACCTTCAGGGCCCTATTCAACAAACGTTACAATTGTAATTTACAATTACAATTCTGGGTACATTGCTGCTTACTTATGAAGCTAAACTTGCAGTAGGTAACATAATGCCTAACATTCTCAGCAATGTACCCAGAATTGTAATTGTAAATTACAAATTGTAACGTTTGTTGAATAGGGCCCAGGTTTTTTAGAACGAGATGAAAGCTAAATTTTAAATTTGGGGCTGTTGCAGACGTGATTTTTTAAATTTTGATACATTTCTAGGCCCAAAGTCCCGGCTCAAACAATAAAATGACTGGGCTATTAAGGTTACTAAAATAGTTTGTAAGTTTAAGATTAAACTGATCATAATTGTTATATTGTAAAATATGCAGGGACGGGCGGGGGACACGACGGGTGCGCAGTTTTCGCTCCTAAACCCGGATCCAGGAACAGCGCACTTCAACGTTTTAGATGTATTTTATTGACAAAACCCCTCTTAGCAAAAAAATGGCGGACCGCTTCGAACTGAGCATCATAGGCAACGCCCGCTATGACGTCTTGACCTAATATAATGGCGACAGACCTAATTCGGTATGTCAAGTTTTTTTTTGGAGGGCTGAATCAAAATCCATTTCGAGATAATTGTCTCAATAATCATATTTTGTATGCCTGAGATTTTAAAATAAAAGGATTACCTACAGATATTTTTTATAAAATAACGTCGTTTTTCGGTCCGTCCAGTGACGTCACTGGAAAACCTGTGAACTCCTTGGTAAACATAAAATCAACTTAAACTAACTGAAAAAAATAATATTCACAATGCCATAAGTTGACAATAATTGATGTTGCCGTTTCTGTTTCCAGCTATAACAGTTAAACATTAAATTTACATTGATAAACTCCATAAATCGCAAAAAAAATTAAATTAGTTTCTTAAAATAATGCCTTCTGTCCATAAAAATATAAAATAAAGACAAAAAATAAACTTGACATGCCGAATTGCCTTGCGACACCTCCGCTCCTTTCTTTCCTCCGTTGCAAGCTCTATGTTTTGCTTTGACATTTTACTAGTTAGGATTCCAAGTAATAGGGTCCTTTAAGGCACGTGCCGAGTAAGGCTGGAAGTAGTCCAGACTCTCTTTCGAAGTTAATATAAGTAGGTAATAATATACCGTACACGTGGCGGGAAATTATTTTCCTATTCCTCGTTTATTTTCTTAGATTGAACTAGTGTCTGGTTTCAAAACCGACTAGGAAAATCTTTAGAACTCGCTGGACTTACAGTGATGAGGGTAGGTATCTATTTTACAAGGTGTAAATTTAAATGCGTTACATAGGTACTAAAAGGGGCTTTATACCATCAAACTGAACAACTTTTACTTTAGGATCAACTTTGAAATCGCAAAAAAAATCTTCTGTTCCATAGAAAATGTCAATCGACCCAAATGCATGGAACTGCGGATTTTTTTTCCGTTAATTCTTTGTTTGTGAAAGTTGTTCAGTTTGGTGGTCTGAAGCACTCCCGTAAGTAGGTATGTAACGCATTTATGTTTACATCCTGTAAAGTATGTGGAATAGTCGCCACTGTTGATCTAGGTAATTGATAAAATAAAATAGTTACAATAAAAATTCTTTATTTCAGAGATTACATCCATAATATTATGTTGTTAGTATCACACTTAAATAACTATGTTAGTACAAACACTTAAGTGTAGACCGATCCAGTGCTTTATAAAGCTACTGTCACAGTATCTACTGGAGACCATGTTCAGGATGCTGTTGGTGCTGGCGCGAACCCTCTGCAGCGCGGCGGTACACCGTTTGCGCAGCGTGGTGGGAAACCCATCGACATGAGCGTCCGCAAACATGCCAGACGCACTGCAGAAGCGCGGCAGCCCCAGCAGCATCCTGAAGGCGTTATTATATTGGGTGACAATTAATATCCTTAGAAGTAAGTTACGGGAAAAAAAGAAAACCGGCTGTATTTGTAATCTACTGAAAGGGTATGAAAATTTAAATGATCCTATAGTAAAAGTTGTTCAGTTTGATGGGTAGACTCTCAGTTTCAAAGGATGCTAATGATATCGATTTCACCCTTTATAGTTTATACAGGGTGTAAGGAAAAGTATCATTAACCTTTAAACCACATACCCTACCCATCAAATTTAACAACTTTGACTAGGGAGCAAGACTATCAGAGCAAAAAAAATCTGCAGTTCCATACAACCTATTTTCAAAACCAATATTTAGATAGTCAACCCTAGCGATGCGATCGGGAAATAGTGAACGGGTGTTGTAATACTTTCCAGTTCAAATTACTCTTCTATTAATCCATTTGGAGCGCTTTCAGTTACAGAATCCATTGAGGCATTTATTACTGTAGTGCTGTTATTATGCTGTCGCTATAAAATGGACAGGGTACTATTGTGCAGCTTCCCGATTCAATCGGTTTCAAATCGAAATTATTTTTTGTTCCTTTGCTTCGTTCAATAATTTCAGACAGTTTAAATGATAAACTAGCTAGTTGCTTAAGCCCGATGAATCCGGGGTTCGATACGTGTCACTCTCAGTGTTATCTAATAACGCCTTCTTTTTCTAGAGTAAATTAAGCATTATTATATCGAGGATAATAAGCTTACTTAGCTAGAGGTAACGGTAGTGGTTGGAGGAAGCGGTTTCACCTCCAGCCCAAGGGAATTATGGGATTAACTTTACAGCAACAGAGTAATAAATACCAGTTCATTCATATAACTTGAAACTGCTATACAGAGTATAAACTTAAATAAAATCAGCAAAATAAAATTGTGATTAGCCAGAAATGACTACTTGACCCAGCTGTTAGGAACAGATTATTTTTATCGCTATTTCGATGTAGGCTTTATTGTGAATGTTGGTCAGTTGGATAGTCTGAAGCAAAGCAACCCCCATAGAAAAAGTGTATGTCTAGAACGAGCCTCACTGTTTTACCGTATAAAACAAAAGGGGCCAAGTTTCATAGGTTGGTGTGCGTGAGGCGCAATACAAGATATGTATGTGTGCGTGTATATGTATAGGGCTTAGGAGCCAGTACTGGTTCCAATATTTTTCGACGCTTTCGTATCTTCGACTGTCAATCTTGACATATTACTTTATCAAAGGCAACCCCTTTATTTATGTAACGCATGTATATTCACAACGGACTGGCAACGTAACGCCGATGATGTTCCGAACTCTGTTCTTTTTCATCTTACAAAGTTACTCACTGTAAAGATTACACTGTGGCGCATTATAACGGGTGCGAAAGTATATAATATACGTATGTTATTGTATAGTAAGTAGTAACTAATAGCCATGGCCATGCTTATTCCTATTGATGTCTCCCGTTTGCTATGGCTCCAGTATAACGAAGAAGAATCCGAAGATGACATTTGTCTCATCTTTGGGCTCTTTTGGGACCAAAGTTTTGCCTTTGGAACTTTGAAATAACTAAACTTACCTACCATACAGTTTTCCATTTCACAAATTCTCAACAAGAATGCCTCTCTACCGACTGCGTAGGCGTTAAAACAAACTGGATATCGTAACGCCCACCGCTATAGAAGCTTAGCAATCATCGTTAAATTAAGTCACAGTATCAATAAACACTCGAGTAGTTAACGAAGGAGCGACACCAGGAGAAAAAGAATTATGCCTATTTAACACATTGACTGTTCATGATTTTAATTATCAGAATCAGGCACATGAATAAATATCTCTACAGATCGAGAACTTTTAGTTAGAAGAGGATTTTTTTTATTTATTGATTCAAAATTGGCTTGCGGTTGGCTTCATCTCGCCCGATGGAAAGTGTAGATGAAGCTGAAAAATATATTGATTAGTAATTGGCTTGGAAAAACATACATAAAAGAGGATGCGAACCCTTTTGTGCGGATTGTTAGAATATCTACTTTGAAAGCTACACGTTCAAATCAGCAGTAGAAAATGTCTTAATTACTATGGTGATTATTCATCATTCGATCATGATATTAAATCTCACGATTCTTTTGAATCTACTTTTGTAGAACTAAGCACCCCGGCTGAGTGTGTGCAGTGCACGTTTGTACATCAATGTCAATGTGTGAGTGCCCCTATATGTGACTCTATTTCTGAATCTCCAACTCTACTCTATGACTCACAGCCATTTCTTTTTATGATACACGTAAACGATTCATAATCGCAAGGATAGTTATTTAGATTTATAAAGAAATTAGTACATACACACACTTATGCTCACGACTATATTCCCCGATGGGGTAGTCAGAGATATTCTGAAACCTCAGAACATCCACGTTTCACCAGTAGTACCGAAACTCTGAAACAAAGAGGAAAGAAGAACCTCTCCCCCCTCTCCTCTTTCTCTCTTAAGAAATTAGTAACTTGCCATTATACGACATCATTATCGTCATCATAGGCCTTTACATCTGATGCAGATGATACGACACAGTATAATCAAAATACATTATCTTACATTTCAAAAATAATCTTGTGACGAGTAATACATTTTAGCAAAAAATATATCATGGTTGTTGTTTAGAGGTTTAGGGATTTCTCCAAGCTTAAACTTTTGGCAATAATTTTTCTCTTGGCTTTATTACAAGTAGGTATTTGGTAAGAAACGATTTCTTGAAATTCTTCCCTTGAAAGTAGAAGTGAACGTTCGTTAGAATGGAAATTTCGTGGCGAAGATATACAGGAGTGGTATTTTGAAAGTCATACGTTGAACTCAGCAGTAGAAAATGACAAAATTACTTATGGAGATATGAATCTTTCTACTGCTGATTTGTCTTTCAAAAATTATATTCCTGGACAGCGATTTTTGAAAGTCAAATCAGCAATAGAAAGATGCATTCTAGAACGATTTATATCTCCATACTAATTTTGACATTTTCTACTGCTGAGTTCAAGTTATGACTTTAAAAAATACCACTCCTGCTTGTATTCTAATATAAAACACAGGTCACTCTCGATATAATGTAACCTACTTACTTATAAAAGTGTACTGCGTATTTATATAGAGCGCTAAATAATATTTTGTACAAAGAACAAGTTAGAGACTTAATACATTAAATAGTAAGTACGTACTTAAATTTAAAAACACACAGTCCCCTACACACAGCCTAAAAACGAATTAGAAATGTAAATAAAACACCAAACCTTTTACCTTTTGTCTATTTGCATTTAAAATTGTCCGTACACCGTACAGGCGTACACCCAATGTAGCGTGTAAACTAAAATCTGTGAAGTGTTCACACGTGACTAATATTGAACCATTTTGAATGTATTCGAATTGGTTGGACCGGGACAAATTGGAGGGCTAGTTGGAGGGCCTTTCAATAGCTGAATTTGACTTTGATTTATTAAACCGAAAGGCTTTTTGTTTGAATTTTAATTAAAATTATTCAGTGTGATTGATGGAGAGGGCAGCCACATTTACGTGTTGCTTCTATAATGTCTAACAAAATTAGCTGAAACTATTTTAAGGGGAGTTTCAGACCATAAAACTGAACAACTTTCTCTTTGGGCCCAATACCGAAATTGCAAAAAAAAAATCTGCTGTCCCATACAATTCAAAAAAATTATTTATTCAATATAGGAGCCTGAAGCACACTTACAAAACTGCCAACCTAACTCAGCTCGAATGTATAGGACAGATGATTTTATTTTTCGCGATTTCGATATTGGTCCCATAGAGAAAGTTTGATAGTGTGATACTCCCCTTAAAATAGTTTCAGCTAATTTTGTTATACCTTATTATAGATTAGGTACAGTACCTACCTATATACCTACTTAACGTTTTGAAATGTAATAAGTTTGCGATTAGTTATATCGTTTACGAGATCGGTAAAGGCAATTTTAAGCAATATTTTGTTTCTGTGATCATCATAGCCATTGTCTGCAATTAAATAACTAAATATTAAGAAGTAGTAGCAGAATCGCAAAGTACTCCGAAAAAATCACCTTGTCGTTTTGATACCGTTCCATGGAATCTAGTAGTTACACAATATAAATATTTGCATAAACCTGGGTTAACAAATAGCTATAGGTTAAATAGTTATCTCAGGTTTTTTTCTATACCTACTTAGTAAAGGTCATGGATTAACAAGTTAATCTGGGGTTAACTGCTGACCCAGGTTGACTTAAGTGGGGCTTAGAGGTCGCGAGATCGTGTTTATGGATATCGAAATCCAAATCTTGTATCGCTAATTACCCACCTTCCCTCACACGTCAAACTATATTATCATAAATCAAATCAAAACTTAGCACGGTGTAAAACTAAACTTTATACCCAAATGTAGATAGGTACCCCTAATTTGGCACATACCTCAAGTTCAAGCTTGCCAAACGCAATTATACTTACGTACCTATATTTAAGACTCTGTACGGTTGCCAACTGCTTGATAAGGGTTAAGTTTACGATGGACTGGTCCGAAGTTGCCAGACTTTGAATTCGGAAATGCGAGGAAAATAATGGTAGGTACAGTGAAACGGTCGGGCGGGCGATCCACATAATACAGGGTGTAAGGAACAGCCCTCAAAACAAAACTGCCAGTTTTGTATGGGACAGCTGATTTTTTTTTGCGTTTCCTGAGGTAGGCTCCATAGTGAAAGTTGTTCATTTTGATGGTCTGAGTTCACCGTTTCAGTTTGGGGAGGGCTGTCCCGTACATCCTGTATACTTAACGTATACAGGACCCTTTTTAATATGCTGACACTTTTTAAGGGGATGATCAGACGATCAAACTAAACAACTTTCTCTATGGGACCAACATCGAAATCGTGAAGAAAAAAATCTGCCATTTGGCTCGAGTAGGTTTGCAGTTTTGCATGGACCAGCTGATTTTTTTTTTTCGGGATTTCGATGTTGGTCCCAGAGAAAAAGTTGTTCAGTTTGACGGTCTGATCGTCCCCTTAAAAGTGTCAGCATATTAAGAAGGACCCTATATTGTTGAGGAAAGAAGGTGGAAGGTTAGGTACTTCATTAAGAAAAGGGAATATCTCCCGCCGGTCTGATACGTATGAAGCGGGCCTTCCATTGTCCATCGGTGGTTAGTTGGACCTTGATAAATCATCTCAAATTTTTGGGATATTTTTTTACCCTGGTTACATGCAGGCGATTTTTTAGTATCTACTTAAATTAGTAGCCAAGAAAGGTTTCGTATTTTCTTCTATATACTTACCTTTTTTGTTGCCGACAGAGTTAGGTATGTGCTTCATACAATATAGCTCAGTCATTTTACGGTTTGAGCCGGGACTTATTAAGAATTGATATTTTTTTCTGCTCTTAAATGAAGAGAGATTAGATTAATTTAGGTATTATTTAGATTAATTTTAGAGTGTGTTTGTTAATATTATGTTATAGTGTAAATAAAAATATAATTACTAATGAAGAGCCAATTTGGGCCTAGCAATATACAAAAATAAAATAAAACACCTCAGCAACAGAACCAAATTAAAAATTCTGCATTTGTCTCGCTCTAAAAAACCAGATAGTAAATTTTTTTTTTCACATTTGTAAGGCGTTGCCATTATACCTACACCCTTCAAACACGGAGTAAAAATTATTGTCTACTTAGAAAGCTTTGAAAAATACATTTTTATTTTCTAATTAATACTTCATATTCATAATTCATAATCATTTTTTAAATTTTAATGACTATTTTATTGCTCAAAAGTTATATTGTTGAATCTAATTAAAAAGTTATTTATTAACTTTATTGAGTTTTAAAATTATTAAGTTTATAGGTACTCTGGGACCTACAATTTGAATTTCTATGTTGCGTTGTGATTTCTAATTAAATGTTTTCAGGTAGTCTTTTTGTCACTAAATGGTACAGGTTACAGATTAAAAGTACCATTTTTAATTACTCCCTACTCCTCCTAACAAAACTCCGTAAAATGACTGGGCTAATTTGCCAATACGCTGTTAAAGTCCTATCACTATAGAAAAAAACGTCTCTTATCCACAATATTTTAATAATTTAATGACATATTTACAACCTAAATCGTAATCAGTCACTGCCAACTTTCTCTTTTATAAGGCCCATAATTCGGACCCTGATCGTAATGTGACACATGATGATAATGCGGCCCATGGTCATAATGTGGGACATAATGTTCGTGGTGCTGATGTTTCTTCTCCTTCAGGTAGCCGACGAACCAGGAGAGGAAGTAGCCAGCTTTGTGGATCACGCACCATAGCACGAAGGCGTAGATCAGCTTCAGGATAAACAGCTTTTTTAATGCCAAGTCTGCGAAGTAGACTGTAAAAGAAAGAAAAAGGAAGCTATGGTTAGCTTTGATAACTCTAATAAATAAATGGTGAAAACAAGAATACGTACTATCGCGGACTTTTCCGCCTGACCACCAATATGCTAATTTTTGCTTGGATACTAAAAAATAAATTAATAGACCAATGAATGAATAGTTTCCAAACAACAAAATAAACAAGGCAAGTTAAATAAAAGCTTGTAAAAAAAAAGAAATTATGCGAAAAAAAACTTAAGTGTTTAGGCGGAAAAGTCCGCGATAGTATCTACATACAGGGTCCAACTTAAAATGCTGACGGTTTTTTAAGAGGATGGTCAGACCATCAAACTGAACTACTTTCTATAATTGTGGGACCAGCATCGAAGTCGCGAAAAAAATCTGCTCAATACATTTGAATTGAGTAGGATTGTAGTTTTGTCCTTCCTCTGGGGTGATATACGGGTCAAACAGAAGGTTTACTCTAACAAGGACCGATTCTAGATAATGACTACGCGTTCTACGTAATGACTAATGACAGATTCTTGAAATAAGAAATTCACAAAAGAGAACCTTTCCTTTGTGTCAGTTATAATGCAGCGATATTATCGAGCGATTTTATCGAGCGATATTATCGACAGCGATATCGCGACACCTTACACACTGCAGCGATTCCGCGATTCGCGTCACGCATGCGCCCCACCACTGAATGTAGTCGAAAGAGTTGCGATAATATCGCGGCAGTGTGTGGGATCGAGCGCGTCCCCATACAAAATGTACTGAGAACAATTATCGCAAAATCGCAGCGATATTATCGCTTGATACAATCGCTGCAATGAGCGGAGGCCTTGAAAAGGGCTCTGAACTTTCGTCCGTCATTTTATTTAGTAACAAAATTTTAAGAGTGTATTCAAACCAATGATATTAATCTGATTCAAACGATGAAAATAAAACTTTCCCTTTGGAACATGGGCCGAAAAATGAGAAAATTTGTTGTACCTATCATATAAAATATATCTTCAGGAAGCTTCTGAAAAAGTCTAACGCTGATGCTGTTTTCCAGACACTCCCATTAACATTAATAAATTATTATAATAAATTATTAACAATCTAGATTTAAACATCTTATTTCAAAAGCTATGAAGAAATCACAAAGGCAAAATTTAGTGAATGCTTGAACACATTCTTATTGAACACTTGGAACTATTTAACAAACTTGTTAGAAACTTCAGTTCACCGAAATACTTCCAAAATGTACCACTAAATAGTTTTACCAAACGCTTAGATGAATGTTGGCGGCGCGTCTCGCTTGAATATTCGAAACAATCAACGAATTTGAATATTCAAAACACGGCTTCACAAGAAAGAGTTTGACGTGGTGACAGGACGTGGAACTAGACAATACCTTTTCAAGCTTCTTGGAAGGAACCAATACCTTCCAAGACAATACCAGCATCTTGCTTCTTGGGTGGGGGCTTAGATCAAAATAAAATGAATGGATAGGCCTGAAGTGCGGTAAGTTGAAGCACACTACTGGTGCACTTGGTCCATACAAACTAGCGCCATTATCTGTCAAATCTAGGGCACTTGCATACAAGTGACAAGTAAACCTTTCATTTGTTTTGCCTCATTTTTCTGGTTTGAAATGTTCGCGTAAGGCCTATCCATTAATTTTATTTTGATCGAAGGGTGGGGGAACAAATTTTTTTTTGTAATATTTACTAGACTGGTTACAAGACCTTTTTAGGCTATATCTTATTTTATTTCAATTTATCTTCTGTTGTTGTTGTTTTGTTTTAGTATTGTGGTGTTGCCAGGTTAGACATGATTTAGGCGTTGTTGCAAAGACGGCAGCGCCCTCATGTTTCCCAAACTCTTTATTGCCAAGCCGTACTTACTCGTAGTTCTTTTGTATTCTGTGACTGCATGGCTCTTATTCCTATTGGGGTAAACATGAGAATCCATAGTGAACAGATACCCTCCAGAGCATAATGTAGCTAAGTAGGTAGGTACATTCGTTTTTCAAGTTGGTTGAAAAGGGTGATCATGATAGACCAACGCAATAATAATACCTACAAGCTTCGTCTTGCAATTAACATCAAATAACAATACAGTTTCCTAACCATTTTGGATAAATCATCTGCCCAGTAGGAGGTGGTTTAGACTTCAAACCAATTAATCATAGTCACCGACAAAAAATCTACCAGCAGACCGCTGACAACACAACGATATTATATCATTTTCATTTACACATATCTTTTCAGCACCGCTCTATTCAACTTCTTTGTTCATTGCCTATTTCTTTTTTTACCTTTTTCCACATCGAATGCGCCAAAACGATTATCAAACTATTCCGAAATCAAAGCTATACCACGCCGAATTTTGAGAGCATCCGCAAATTCATTTATACCATCCTATGGGGATTTGAAACAGGATTGCGTATCCGAACGTTTCGGATTCCGATGCCGGTGGCGGGGGTTCCCAACATCACACAATAAGACCGGGAACAATGGATCGGCTAGCGTAACGACCAAAACGTTAGGTAACTGGCCGGTAACAAATAGTCGCGTTACAGCTACACGCGGCTCACGTTACAGTAACGTATAGATTTATCGCGTAATACGCTGCTGAAATGCCTCTGGGATTTCTGCAAAGCGAGTGATAGCTAGATGTTTTAGAAGCGTGTGCGTGCTGTCTGTCACTAGCTTTAGCTCCCAGCTTCGCCTGAGTAACATTAGTGGCAATATCGTAAGAAAAATTTGCTACTTGACGCATTCGCGTTATTTTTAATTGGACCTAGTCTTTCGTCTGAGAATTATGAGATTGAGCAAAATTTAAAATTTAAAATTTACTGAACTCTATAACCCACCGCTCGGGCACTCTCACCCTACTTACTACCAAGACATGGTTCTTAAAATGTATCCGTGAGCGCTTTCATTCATTGCTGAAATGATGACAAATAATTGTTGCCTCAAAACTTAAAACGCGAATAACTTTAAATGTTAACTATCAAAATAATGAAATTATTGTTTCAATCGAATTATTTTCTTATAAATCATTTGGGGTGTAAGAGGTATTGCGCTTATTTATATGATTCACTAGATGGGTAAACAAGCTATCCAAGAATACTGAGGTATGACTTTGGTTTCGGTAAACTTTTAATTGTTTATTGTTTATTTTAAATCCAAACAAAGCCAGATACAATAATAGTTTACAACATTAATAAGTCTATACATAAGGGTATAATTTATTACATAGGGTAACGGTGGTGCTTCCATAAGTTAACCAACAGTTTAACGGTTTAACCTGTGATGAAACTGTATAAATCTAGTCGAAAAATGAAAAGGCCTCCAAGGTATTTCGTCGTACTATTGCGCCTTAATGTCATGTCAAGTGACGTCACATAGCGCGACCAAGCAAGATGGATTTAGTTAGGTATTTGTGATTAGGAAATTAGCAAAATTGTTTAATATAGAAATCGCAAAATTCATACGTAGGTACTCCCTCATTTTTGAACCGACCTACTGAATCAAAATTTGGCATAAAAACAGATATTTACGTTTTAAATACAAAACAATTTTTTTTCGACCGCTCCTATACAACGAAAAGGGGGTTGGAATATTTATTACGCAGTCAAAGCACTGATTAATAATGTCAAAGCTTGTCCTGACGACGGGGACTTTCGTTTCAGAGAAAAAGATTTTATAAAATTTTTAGTTTTGTTTCGTTGCTTGTAGTGAAAAACTTTTTCATTTTTCTTTTGTTTTGTTTCGTACTTTTCGTAGCTTGCAATTATTATCAATTTATGACATTACTTTACTTAACACTTATCATTAGTTTGCACTAAATACATTATTTTCAATCATTTCAAGCACAGCAATCGAAAATCCATTACGAAATACCACTTTTCCGTGCCGATTGGTACGCATCTACGATCGAAATTACGTAGTCACAGAATGCTTACATTTATATTTTTAGCATATCAGCAGAGAAAAATGTAAAAACTTACCAAATAAAGCTATTTTTTTCTTTTTTCCCCTCCCTTCTAAATTGTGATCTCCATTTGACGACGCTTCACAAAAATTGGAGTAGAAAAATAAAATTAAATAGAGCACTATTTTTGAACGCATTTCTTTAGTCTCAACTACGTTCTAAATTCAATTGTAATTTTTTTTAAGCTTGTATTTATTAATAAGGCACAGGCACAAACTTCAAACAGCCAAATTAATGTTGAGGAATATTACAAAGTGTTTCGTTGTAAATTCAGTCTTGTAGTGAACATAGTTCTTCGACCATTTGAAGACCACGCCAAAGGAAGTGTTAATTTGAAAGTAACGCCTGCTTTCGTCTCCTAAATGTTCAAATGGACTCTAATGAAATTACAGTGAACTTGGCAATGACGCAAATTATGTTGTTACTTTTTATTTAGATAGAAAGTGTTGTGAAATAATGTTTAGCTAAGAAAGAAAAAAAGTTACATAAGCTCCGAACGGTGAATGAAAACATCATGAGGAAACCTGCATACGCTGAAGAAGAAGTTCTGGTGCGTAAGTGAAGCTTACCAATCCGCATTGGGCACGCGTTGTTTATAGTTTTTCCCTTTCATAAAGTTATATGTCAAGATTGACAGTCGAAGATACGAAAGCGTCGAAAAAAATTGGAACCAGTACTGGCCCCAAAACCATATACACATACTTACATAATTTTTATGGCGCCTCACGCACACCTACCTATGAAAGTTGACCCCTTTCGTTTTCTACGGGATAACCGTGAGGCTCATTCTAGACACATTTTCTAAGGTTTTTCCATCAATCATACTTTTATTTATTCAAATCCTAATTCTTTAAACTTAGGTAGTTTAATAATTGTATTATAGCATGTCGTAATTTAACCGTTTTTTTGTTCTTCCTATTTTCTTCGTAACTACGATTCTGAATTTCTTATAATATTTAGGTATCGTACACGGACCTGACAAAATGACGGACGTAATGTGACACTAAAAAGATGTGAAGCATGCAAGGTCCAACATTTTCGTTTGTTCTACAAGGGACCTACACTCACACAGATGCACCAGCTCTAGGCGCAGGTCCTACAGCCGTCACCATTATGTACCGTGTGACAGCACGCACACAAAAGAAATGGGTGCTTCTCTCGTGATTAGACGAGATTACGTCCATCTTTTTTTCAGGTCCGTGGTATCGTACTTAAATAATTAAAATATCTAAACAATTTTCTGTCAAACTGATTACTTTTAAATTATTTGATTCCGCAGTCGAAGGGAATAATTAAAAAAAAATAGAAAATTTTTTAGTAAAATTTATAAATCCATGTTAGGCAACTATAATCACACCATAAAAATACCTTCTAGGTACTAGGAACGTGTAAACAAACCTTTTTCAGCCGGTATTTGCAGGACCGCATTTAAAAAGTTAGGTAGTTTTTTTCTCTGTGGAGAAACGTAACAGACCATAACGACCCTTCCGAACCCTTAGCACGGCTCGTTGCTCTCTGGTCCTTTGAAGAACGTCGCCAATTTTTATTTAAACAGTTACCAGGTTGTGTCAAATCTTAGTCGTTTCACAGGTAAAATGGCGTCACGGTGCTATTATTAAATAGTTACTATAGTGTACCGGATACTGGGCCTCTACCCGGACATTCGAACTTCGCAATTGAGCGAACGTTTTCGTTCCAATCTCAACTCTATTAGGTACAATGAAGTTCGAACCGAAACGGTCGCGATATATCGAAAATCGGAAGTCCGGGTGCAGGGCCAGCTCTCTCCTATTTCGCGCGTTTTCGGGGTTCCATAGTCAAACAAGAAACCCTTATATTAACGTCCATTATGTCTGTCTGTCTGTATGCCCCGCCTCAATAACTCGCTTTTGCTTATAAAACCTTGATTATAAAGACGTTTGTTGCTAAAGATACTTAGGTATTTCAAATTATTACATATTTTCTGTGTACTTAGTATTCAAATTATTATACTTACATGCATAAACTCACGACCAGTATCTCTTTCGGGGTAGTCTATAACTTTGCAACAACTATCCAATAACCTATTCAATCTAGCATGTAAATATCAAGGCTGACTTTTAGCGTAGATTCGAAGCAGAAAGTTCTAGAATGGCAAAACAAGTCGACTGCAGTCCTTCGCCAAAAAAACGCCCGTATATCCTTCAGTCCCCTCGTAAGAAAACCACGGGGAGAAATGGCGTGGTCTATTCTAAGCTGGGACTACACGTTTTACATGGTAGGTATCGAAAATATGCCATCAATGAAACATAGCTTTAAATTTTCCGAACGTAAGGTATTTTCTCTAACCCGTTGCAGTTTAAATTTTCAAGTTAATTCGATTTCAAAGAACAGTAAACCAAGTTAGGTGACCACATTTCAAAGCCATGCATTAAATCGGACAAAAATACTCCTTATTTCAAACGCATTAGACTCTCAAATCAATTTAGAATGCTACCTTTAAATCTAACAATTCACCGTAAATGTGTCCAATAAATTCTTTCACGATTTTCCGAGGACCTCGAGAATTTGACATGACCAGTCTAAAAAGAGCCCTGTTATCTTCAAACCTGGTATGAAGTAAGGCGCTACTGAATGTGGGTATAATGTTCCAAGGTGTACTTTTCACCGTAATGGTTCATTTTTAGATCACTCGATATTATCGCGGTCGGTCCCGAAGTGGATTGAGTGAACCCAATAAACATGAGATTTATTCCGTCGTTAGGTATATTTATATCACCATCAGAACTCTATCGGTATCGTTTTCACTATTGAGGACTTGGTAGGTACCTTTATCGGGTACGAGTCTTATAATGGACAACGCACCACGTGTGTCGAATTGTCGATCAATGCGAACGGCACGAAGAACAAAATCTAGTCGCTTTTACTAGATATTATACGGGTAAGATTAGGTCATGGAGAATGAACAAATACTCGTATTATGTGACGACAAAAAATCTTTTTCATAGACCTTGCTAGAAGATTTTTATTGGCATAATGTGCGATCCTCGTAGATTTGTAGATGTATAAAACCTGTTTTCTTAAATTGTTACATATTTTTGCCTCCGTGTGGTTACTGTATAGTATTATATAATCTGTGGTGTGGTGGACATACCTACCTAAGTCGCAAGCTACGAAGCAATTTAACGCCATAAATTATGTGACTAAATAATTTCATCTGTTTATCAGATACCTATTTGTAGAGAGGACCACTTGTCTAAATTATTAGTAAGTAAAATGATTATGATGGCGCTCTACAGGTGTAAAAAAACTACCTTGTAATACTTAAAGGGGTGCTTCAGACCATCAAACTGAACAACTTTCACTATGGAGCAAACTTCGAAATCGAGAAATAAAAATCAGCTGTCCCATACATTTGAGTCGAGTCGGTCGTGCAGTTTTGTATGAAAGAGCAGACTTTTTCGCGATTTCGATGTTGTCTCCGTAGTAAAAGTTGTTCAGTTTTATGGTCCGAAGCACCCCCTTAAGTATTACTACCTAGGATGTTTTGTTACTATACAACCTGTACGTAGAATGACTTTACCTACGCATCGACCGACATTCGAATTTCTTCTTCAGAGTATGAAAATATTTGTTTAGTGTGAAAATTGATTTTCTCAGAGATAAAACCTACCTACCTAAATTAACTTTGAAGATGCCGAGCAAAGCGCGGTCCTCCCAGGTACTTCACTATTTAATATGATTTTTTTTTAATCTCAAACAGAAAATAACATTATTGCTACCAACACGAGGCGTAGGACGTAGGTATTAAAAGCTCAAAGCAGTGAAAATTTCATTCAGACTTTTGAATCTGATAAAATTTAAAAAGCAGACACTGAAAAATATTTACGGGTTAAATCTAGATCGACATCGGTAGGGAATTAAAAGAGATGCTTTTCAGAACAGCGCTAAATAAACACGGTTTTTGAAAAAGAGTTTTAATTTTTCAAAGTATTTCCACTTCTTTTCAAGATCTGCCATATTTACGTAAAGTTGGATTCATAATTCGACCACGAATTTTTACGTATACCTTTAAATGAATGACTACGAATAAAATTGGTATTATTCGTAGGTTGTGGACCTTTGTCTACCAAGCACTGGAGAACAATCGCGCTAAATAAATGTCAACTGAACCATGATTGGACCGGGTCCGAACCACAACTTTTAACACATCCGGTAAATTGCGATATTCATTTGACAGCCGTTAGAGCCGTTTTGGCAGATCACCAACATATCACATAGAGTTTAGCGCGATGCGGAATCCAGCACAGTTGAATAGTAATCGGATCGCAATGTTATTGGAACTGAAATTGGATTAGGATTAAACTTATAAGTTTTAAATTAGCGCAATCGGTCTCCTGGACCCGCTCCCTCCCACGTGTGGGCAGGGCAGTGGGATATAATAAGCTGACGATATGTATGTGTGCCAACAAGTAATCAGGAAAATACATAATTCCCATAAGACTGAACAAAATTATAAAGTTTGCAGCACGCTTGCATTTCACGGCGCAATGCTCATACAATCTATTTTAAACACTTTTTTGGGTTCCGTTTCTGGATGGTTTGATAAGAAAACCCGACAAATGACCCTTTTCGGGTCTAAAATATAGGGTCACTTTTAATTAGTTAGCGAAACTGAACCAGGGCACTTGTTAATGATAACAAATTGCATTATCAATGTTTATAATTGGTATTGATGATTAACAAAATTATGAATTTCGTTCGTATCGTACGCAGTGCGCGGCCGGCGGGCGATCATTGACCCCAGAATCATATGATCGAACGGGGGGTCATTAACACGCAATTGCACATAGTAACAGATACCAAATGCGTTTCGCCAACTAATTAAATTTAACCTTATATACGCGTACTCCTGGGCCTTAATCCCCCTTAGCAGCGATTCTATGAGTAGAAATACACTTACTATAAATATTTTTCAATGCTCCGGAACCCTCTCTGCACAAACCGTACTTAGTACTTCACAGGTTTGCTGCAGTATGTTATGCATACCTTTAATAATGTTGGTAACTAGGCCGTACTCTGGAGGAGTGTAAATTGCAGAACTTGCAGCTGCTGGGAGCTGGGGACTGCGCTGCGCTTCTGAATACTGCTTCCGAACAAAGGTAATTTGTGTGTTTTAAAGTCCCTAATAATAGCACAGATTACTTACTTAATAACTAGGTAATATAGGTAATACTATAGGCATATTGTATTGAGGCGGCTTGAAAATTCTCTGACAGCAAGGTGACCGCTACCTTGCCTCCACCAACACGCACTGGGCCCGCGTGGTGGAGTATGGCCCACTCCCTCTCACCCTTATTCGTGAGAGGAGGCCTTTGCCCTGCAGTGGGATTCTATAGGCTATAACAGATAACAGATATAGGCATATAGGTGATGATGTAATACAGGATGTAAAATGTAATGCGCTACATATCGATCATTGTGCTTCAGGCCATCAAACTGAACAACTTTTACTATTGGGCCAACACAGAAATCGGGAAAAAAATCAGCTGCTCCCAGTGAACGCATGCAGCTCCATAGAAAATTTTTAATAGAGTACTCGACCAAAATGTATGAAACAGCCGTTTTTTTAGCGAATTCGAAGTTGGTCCCATAGTAAAAGTTTTTCATTGTGATGGACTGAAGCACCCCATAAAAGTGTGAAACGCAGTTAAGTTTACACCCTATACATTTTATAACAGACTAAAAATTAAATCATGTAATTTTATTTTTTATTGGTGACGGTCTTAATACCTATCATACTAAACTTGATATAATTATAATTATTACATATCAATATGATCAAAAATATGCAATTTCTCTTTTAAACTCCATTAGGAATTTAATAGTGGTAGATCCGCAGTTCCACACGTGATTATCACACACTTATTAATCAATCAATCAATCAATCATATATTTATTTAAAGTAACATAAGACTCATAATTTTTTTTAGTGATTGAGAATGTTTGTTAGTTACTTAAAAGTACCTACAGTTACAAAGCTTGGTTTCATTCTTAGTACTATATATAACATTTTTTCTTTAAATAAGGGCACAGAAAAACAAAATAAAGGTTCTCTCAACACGTACTTCAAGTCCATAACCACCCTCTTCATCTAAAAATAACCCCAAAAAGCAAACAAGCATCGACTACCCTCTAGAACAAACTCGCGTATTTGGAATGCGGCTCATGTACTGTTCCTACATAGTCTATAGCTGATAGGCATGCACGAATAATGCGTGGGTCTAACACGGATTCAGGATATACGGGGGCGATCATGAAGAGTACCCAATTGGGACCAAAGTAGCATATAAGTTCATTACTAGATGTACATTATTTGGTTAGAGTTATTTCACACGTGCAAGGACACCAAGTCATCGTGTGTGTCAGGACCGAGGGTGTATTTTTTTAATTTGGATGGCTTTCGTAATGTGTTTTCCAGGAATTGAACGAGGTACAATTAAATTCATTATAGGTACTAAATAGTACATTTTAGGTACATTTATTTAAGACAGATCCCATCCAAATTAAAAAAATACACCCGCGGTTCTGACACACACAAGTCATCCATGTTAATTTGACACTCATATTTGATTAAAAAATTTGGAGCTACCATAGCAGCTTCGTCATATAACATCATCAGGAGCCCGATTGCGCTAAGTTAAAACATCGAAGTTCTATTCTTATCCAATGTCAGTTCTAATCACATTGCAATCCAATTACTATTCAACTGTGCTTATTTTCGCATCGCGCTAAACTCTATGTAACTGACAGCCCTTAACGTCTGAGCGATCTGTCAAAATGGCCCTAGTGGCTGTCAAGAGCAGTACCGCGATAGCGCAATACCAAATGTGACAAAAGCTATGGTTCGTACGTAGTCCAATTACGGTTCAATCACCGAATATTTACCGCGATTGCAGCCCAGTGCATGATAGAATTTGACAGCGACTTCAATGGCACCGCTGTAGCATCTGTGACAGAAAGATAGAAGAAGATGCTGTGTCCGCGAATGTGTTTCTTAGTTACTTACCTGTGTATTTATTAAGCCCTATCCGAGACCTGTTGCACGGAGATAATAGTATTACTAACTCCCGGTTGCATCGTTTGGGCAGCGTTTGGAAAGCTACGTAGTATCTTCACGTCCCAAATACCGCAGTGCCTCAAGACGAAAGCCTGCGACCATTGTGTACTGAGAAGCATATGCTCACGACTATATTCCCCGAGGGGGTAGTCAGAGATATTCTGAAACCTCAGAACATCTACGTTTCACCAGTAGTACCGAAACTTTGTCCAGTGTAACGGGGGGTGAGCCCGTCGCCACTTATAATGGACAGTGGGTACAATACATGCCTCGAAATTTAAGCATGCAGGTTTCCTCACGATGTTTTCCTTCAACGAAAAGCCAGTGGTGTGTGTGGTGTGTGTGTGGTGGTGTGGTGGTGTGGTGTTGTGGAGTGGTGTGGTGTTGTGTGGTGGTGTACTGAGAAGAAGGAGATTATTTAATAATAAAAAAGATCCTTCCTCTTAAACTGCCAGTGATGACATACGAAATAGAGCCGTGGTCGCTCTCTCAAGGCCTCATAAAAAGTCTCAAAGTCACCCAAAGGGCAATAGAGAGGGCTATGCTCGGATTTTCTCTTCAAGATCGAATCGGAAATGAAGAGATCCGCAGAAGAACCATACTAGCTGACAGCGCCCAAAGAATTGCTAAAGTGGCAATGTACCCACATTGCTCGCAGAATCGATGGCCGATGGGGCCGAAGAGCTCTCTAGTGGCGACCGCGTACCGGAAAACGCAACGTGGGTTGGCACTAATCCCCTCAAGGTGGACCGACGACCTGGTGAAGACGGCGGGAACCCGTCAAATGGTCCTGCCGTTCGTTGTAGCGTTCCTTGGGGGAGGCCTATGTCCAGCAGTGGACGTCCATTGGCTGATATGATGTTGAAATATAAGATAGCATTTTGACTACTTATATCGACCAAGCCGCACTAGAATATGGCCCACTCCTACGTACGAAAGAAAGTCTTTGCCCCCATAATATAAATCTGGAAACGCGCCAGAGGAAAGCAAAGTAAACAAGGCGGTTGATTCAATATGTACACAGCATCGGCATCGGCAGGAGAGGAAAAAGGAATCTCTTTAACAGGATGTAAATAACTTGGTTAAAAAACTTATTCAATTCTACTATAGGTATATCTTGAATAGTTTTTTTTTATTAAGAGCACCAAAAGAACACATACAAAGTAATATTGTATATGTTTTCAATACTAACAAATTAAAGTCAATGACATTTTTCAGAAATAATCTATAAACTAATCTATATTCTTGTATTGTGTCACATTTTAATTGTCTCAAACATTTCCATTCAAATCTTAAATTAATCCTAGTTTTGAAACTGTCGAAAATCGGTCACTATTATGGACACAATACAAGCATAGAGATTAGTTTTTAGAGTGTCGGTCTTACTAGTATATTATGATAAAATAAAGTATAATAATAAAATATAAAATAAAAATAAAAAAAACTTTATTTGCAACTTAGAGTACAATTTGAGATTCGGTGCCTAGCTCCCAAACTAGGATTCCCTGTCCTATGGGTAGCTAGGTCTTTCATCCTTAGGTACTACAAAAGAATGCTAACTAATTATTACATCTATTTGTGTGTTTGATAGATAATAGGTACATTAATTTCACTAAGATGTAGGTGCGTGATTCAGGAAACTTTTATCTTATGCTTATAATCATAGCGAATAACAAGAAAGGGTTTAGTTTTATAACTACATTTTCAAAAAGGAGAAATAAAATTAAATAGAAGAACAACAGAAAAAAATAAAAGTAAGAAGAAAGTCGTAGAGTAAGTGTTCAAAACAAATTTGTATCACTTACATAGCTACATGCAAAGCAGATGCTTTCATGTGATTGTTTTTTTATGACTCACAATTACTTAGCACTTGAAACTGGGCAATACAACATTCGAACACTTAAATTCACTTTTGAGTTTGGGGCATCAAACAGTTCGGAAATAATAATTAATAAGACATTTACATCCTCATTAAAATAAAAACATTTACACTCATCTAAAGTCTTATTCGTAGACACATTTATATTATACTCTAGTATAATAAACTAGGTATACAGTAAATATCGAAATTAATTCAAAAAACCTGGTCAAGTGCGAGTCGGGATACTCGCGCACCGAGGGTTCCGTACCACACTACCCACCACACAACATATTAACTCACAAAAAGTTTTGTTTTCTCCGGGACCTTTAGCGCGACTAGACCGACTCACACTTG
Organism: Agonopterix heracliana; assembly: GCA_963693445.1. Classification (NCBI taxonomy): domain Eukaryota; kingdom Metazoa; phylum Arthropoda; class Insecta; order Lepidoptera; family Depressariidae; genus Agonopterix; species Agonopterix heracliana. The sequence goes on from OY856311.1 coordinate 20,817,983, forward strand.
GCAGATTTTTATTATTTGCTGTTATACTGTAGAGTTTGCTCCCCACGCGTTGAACATAACATTTGGTTATTAAACCTCAATTTATTCCATACATTCTTTATGAATGATTGAGAATGTAACCTCGATACAGCAAAGTGCAAACTTATCTCTCACTAACCTTAGTAAATTCAGATATTCAGACACATTCGTATTTATTCCCAAAAGCATAGAGTTCAAAATACAATTGTGAGTTCAAAAATGTTGCTGCTGTATCATGGAGTCACTACTTAAATTATTAACAAGTTCTGAGTGTTAAACATTCTCAGATAAAGTTCAATTTCCTATGCAGTTCACTATTTGGTGAGATTTAAAGGATTACGTTTTGGAAGAGGATATATTCTATTTCTCGAGCGAGGGCATTCAGTTCAAATTTGAACTAGTATTCCACGGTGTATTTACTAGATGGAGCACGGTTCAAGTCTTATGCAAACTCTAGATTCTATGTACGTTAATGTTAGAGTTCAGTTTTGCTTGTCGATCCTGCCAGATTTTCAGGTTTAGGAAAAGCTACCAGTTATAGTAAGAGATCCGGCCGTTCAATATTTCTACATACGCTGATAAGTTTCTAAGCTATTGCTTAGTTGCAAAAGCAGTTAGGGACGCAAAATAAAGTTTGCGTTTAACTATTGAACTCTCTCGCTCTTAAACCCTCCAAAATCTGACGCTACGATCATGGTCGGTAAAAGGCTGGCTTTCCACCGGAAGCTAGGAACGGTGAGTATCAGATAATTCTAACCCCCTTGCTCAAATAAAGATTTATATATAGGAGTCAAGTTTCTTACAAGCTGAATGTATGATAGGTAGCGAGGCGGCCGGCGAGCGTGGAAAAATCGATTCCCCTCATTTAACTCACATATTTCTCCATAAGGATGATGGGTCCTATAATTTGGGAGATTCTGACTTGAAATACTTCTGTTGCTTCCTCTAGAAGTCTAGATCGATTTACAATACCTGTACCTAATTTTTTCCGGTCGGTTATTTATAACTTATCATCTTCCAATGTTGACTCATCTGATCTTATTAGGTACGCTCTCCCAATATTTCTTTCCATGCATGCCTAATTTTATTATAACTATGTGTTTCGCAAGTCACTTTCATTCATTTTTTTGACATGTCGAGACCATCGAAACATAATATTATTCCCTTCTCCACTTTAACTTCCTCATTATACCGATACAGTTTAGACTTTTGTTAAAATGTTACTGCGGTATCTTACACTATATACATTGGTTCGGGCAGTACATTTTCCATGCACGTATCTTTATCTTTTACAAATTCTGGTTGCGTTCCAAGCAACTGAAATGTTGAACGGGATTCACTCCTGCTTATATATTTCATTGTTATTTGCCAAAATATCGTGCTGGTGAATATTTTAGATGTTGGCTCCGGGTAACATTTTAGACTGAATGAAGTAAGATTTAGTACTAGGAACAAGAATAGTTTATTAAGAAAGGGCGCCCTCGTAGGACGTATTCTGATCAAATCGGTTGCGTCCTACAAAAAGGGGAGGTGTGGAGTACTCGAAACCGACAGGCATGTATGAAGAGATACATGTATGCTACGAATAATAAACTAGTTTATGATAAAGTTAAAGATAAGCTAATAAGATAGACGGAACGCGACCGCACGCGGCCGTGCTATCGCGCGCGTTTGCGTTCCGTCTATCTTATTTGCTCTAGCAAATGACGTACTTATGGAGGTGCTACTTGGGAATGTTCCTCCATTGAAACGGGGAGATCTTCCACCAGGCTTAGTGTGATGCCTGGGTACCGGCCGTGGTCCAACAGTTCTCAGTTGGACCCTTGGATCTTGTATTATATCGAATCTCTGTGATTATTTCTCTTGCGCGATTTATGTCTCGCATTCGATTGTGAACCTTATTTGTAGAAGGTTACGAGTTACGTATTTACGGTGAACGTTGTCTTTGTATGGAGTATATTTCCGAGAGCGACGGTATCGCCATCTGTTAGCTTCTTTGCTATAACTTGTGGGTGTTGACATCTATGGCAAGTCCCCACAGACGTTCCTGAGTTGTCACTCATGCCTTTTCTGTCGAAAAGGATGGAGCGATGCTGTGCTGTTATATGAGGTTCACCCCTTAATTTATTAATTTTGACTAAGCATTTTGAAGATAGGTAGGTACCGGACATTTTGCCCTTTTGACGCGAATATAATAAAATAATGCAAACAGTATTTTTTAATTAAATTCTCCGTATAATTAAATTCAGTACAATTAAATATATTTTACCTCTTGAAAGTTAAATTCAAAACGCAAGGTCCCGACTTTGTAATTAACTAATTACATTAACTTAAGGGGGATCGTGTCGCATCGTACTCCATACAGACTTAAGAGTATCATTAGGAGCTTAGAAGATTATGTAATTAAAAATATTATATATGGTGTCATTCTTAAAATGCTGTCGGTTTTTTAAAAGGATGATCAGACAGACAGACAATTCTCTATGGACCGTCACCGTAACCGACAGCATATAAAGTTGGTCTGTATAATATCATCAGCTTATGTACAGGTGTTAGGGAAAACAGTTGCATTACTTATAGGGGTAACTATATACCCATCATACTGAACAACGTTTCCAACAGAAAAAACAGGAAATTCGCAAAAACTTGTCACTATTAGTATGGAACATAACTGAAAACAAAAAACCTCATACACCCCAACTTATTTACAACAAAATAATTAGATTGAAACAAAAATTTCATTCTTTTAAGTTTTGAGGCAAAAATGATTTGTTATCATTTCAGCAATGAATGAAAGCGCTAACGGGCTCATTGATACATTTAAAGAATCTTGTTTTGGGAGTAAGTTCAGTATTTTACATACAAAATATAAAAAAAATTAAAAAAATTACCTATGTTGAAACCATGATAATTCTAAACAAACTACTTTCTAGTTTTGCGTTAATTCATCAACACGTTATAGTATTGTAGCTGTGACAAGGTGGTTTCAATTTTGGTGAACCGATTGGAGATGCGGCCGAAGGGTTCTCAAGAGGCGGCTGAGTACCGGAAAGCGCAGGTACGCCCCCCCCCCCCCCCAAGGTTGACCCACGACCTGGTGAAGACTGCGGTTACCCGTTGGATGAGGGCACTAGGGCAGCGCAGGAACGGTTGTTTTGGCAATCCTTGCGGGAAGCTTTATTTTGTCCAGCAGTGTACTCTGTCGGCTGGCTGAAATGATGATAATAACTAAATTTTTCCATATCCAATTCGAGTGGAACAGTCGAGAGAGGGCGTCCGAGGAGAACTTACCATGACCAAATAAATGGTCTTCTCCGAAAAGGACAAGAGCGTAGTACCTTGAACCGACGAAAGTCTATGAAGAGATGTATTGAAAGTGGATGAGGCGAGAAAAGTATGTCAGAATCGTAGTGTGTGGCCGTAGTCTCTGCCTACCCCTGTAGGATAATGGCGTGAATATATGTATGTATGTCGTAGGACTGTCTTTACATAAAGTCGATAAACATTAAAATTTCTGATTTTCAAATGTAAAAAAACATAAACCTCCAAAAATTCAGCCTACTTCAACAAGAATTAATCATAAAATATATACCTATCTCGTCTTTATCAATGCCTCTGTTAGGTAAATATACTGTAGGAATAAAGTAAATATTGCCTCTGGCACAAACAAGGTACATATTATTATGTTTATATTAAGCTAGACAACATTTGGACGATTTCTGAGTGTAATTAATTTTGACGAAATTTAATATAATCTTCGTCGTGTAGACACTTAATGATATTTGAAAACTATACCTAGGTGTTCATTTTGAAGAGGATAATTTAATATTCCAAGATCCTTGGTGCTGCAAGTATTATACAGTATTATACCTACATTTGGAGAGAAGGCGTCTTTAATAATACAAGATCTCACTGCAAGTTTTCTAAAGTATTTGTGAAATGAAATCGCAATATAAAGCAGGTTATAATTTAAGAAAGGAAATAGTTTAAGAGAAAACACTTGTCAGGGTGTCCGAGCGTACTGCATACAAACGAAGTTTCGTCCAATAGGACGTTTTTAGGTTGTAGTATATGAGATAAGAAGAGTTTTGCTAACCATCAGCTGCAAGGCTGATTCAGTATTCATAGGTGAAAGCATCTTTGTGATGGGGATGGACCAGGTCTGCCGGCATAACTCCAGTCGGTATAGAAATTACAGCCGTTCAAAGGTCTATATAGGCTGATCATAGGATATTATTGTAATATGCACTGTAGCTCTGTGAACAGTACAAAAACTGTCATATTCCTGTCAGTCGGTTTAGGAAATTGAACCATTCAAAGTTCCGACCTTTGAACGCCTGTGTCTCCTAAACCGACTGATGACAGTTTTTGTAACAGTACAAAAACTGTCATGGTTCAAAAGGTTCAAAGGTCAGCCTTGCAACTGATCGTTCATTTGATATAGACCTTTGAACGGCTATAACTCCTAAACCGACTGGAGTTATGCAGGCAGAGCCTAGTCGATCCCCATCACAGAGAGCATCTCTACACCCTACACCCTATCAATACAGGATACAGTTTATTTTAATCAGCCTTGCAGTTGATGGTTACCAAAATTCCTCTTATCTCTTAGACAAATTGTGTCAAAAATATTTGTTTTAATACTGAAAATATTTAGTAATAAAAAATACTTGGCTGCCGGTTATAGCCACTGCATCTGCCCCACCTCTATTCCATTAGATTCAGGAGGGTCAGGACGAGAGAGTGCAATAATGTGTTTAGCGAATACACTTGTATATAGGGTCCAACTTAATATGCTGACACTCTTTTAAGAGGATGATCAGACCATCAAACTGAACAACTTTCTCTATGGAACCACTATCGAAATCGCAAAAAAAAAATCAGCTCTTCCATACAAAGTTGCAAACCTACTCGAGCCAAATGTATGGGACAGCAGATTTTTTTTTTCGCGATTTCGATGTTGGTCCCATAGAGAAAGTTGTTCAGTTTGATGGTCTGAACATCCCCTTAAAAAAGTGTCAGCATATTAAAAAGGACCCTGTATGTAGGCGTTTCCTGAGGTAGGCTCCATGGTGAAAGTTGTTCAGTTTGATGGTCTAAGTTCAGCGTTTCAGTATTTGCATAGGCTGTAACTTAGACCCTGTACCTATAAATAAACAGATCAACACTGGTCTGTGGCATATATTCAAACATCCGACTTAGAACAGACGGGGTATTCCAACTAGCCCATGGGAGATCTTCCCTTTTCCTCCAAACACGCAACTTAAAATATCCTGCGTACCTACCAGAATGCTTTTCTGATAAGTAAGTCGTTGTAGTCGAAATCTGTATCTGTAGGCTGGGAATCCATTTATGTTAATTTATATAATATGGATGGAAAGCACATATCTAACCGCAAACATAATTGATATTCAGGAGCGTCACGTGCTACGAATTAATTAATAATTATATTCAGCTTGAGATAACTGAACGCTACGCTTATTCTGAACGCGTAGTGATAACTTTCCGATGAAGCGACGTGCGGGATGGTGACGTCTTTGTCAAGTCAAAACATAGATTTAAAGCCTCCGCACATTGCAGCGATATTATCGAGCGATTTTATCGAGCGATATTATCGACAGCGATATCGCGACACCTTACACACTGCAGCGATTCCGCGATTCGCGTCACGCATGCGCCCCACCACTGAATGTAGTCGAAAGAGTTGCGATAATATCGCGGCAGTGTGTGGGATCGAGCGCGTCCCCATACAAAATGTACTGAGAACAATTATCGCAAAATCGCAGCGATATTATCGCTCGATAATATCGCGGCAGTGTGTAGGATCGCGCGCGTCCCCATACAAAATGTACTGGAAACAATTATCGCAAAATCGCAGCGATATTATCGCTCGATAAAATCGCTGCAATAAGCGGAGGCCATTCCGCCTTACCGTGGCCGCACATGGAACAGCAATAGTTTGACTTTTGCATACTAAAAGACGGTTTGTTTGGCAAAGATTCTATAGGATTGACAGTTTGCCAAACACAAAAACCAGCCACGGTGACCGAAACAAAAAATAATGTTTTGTCTTTTTTGTTTACATTAGTTTTCACAACTGGCTATCTCGCTCTCGATTTCTTGGCAGCATCTTATAGCGTAAGCGAAAAGTTTTAAATCTATGAGTCAAAAGTATAAGGGTTGAACCTCATCTAACAGCACCGCATCGCATTTTTCCGTCGCTCCATCCTTTTCTGTCACTCAGGAACGTCATTTCATAAGATAGACGGAACGCGAACGCGCGCGACAACACGGCCGATTTTACAAAATCAAAGTACGGTCAGCATCAGAGAAAAGGGTCCATTCCATAACGGAAGTCCGATGTACACATAGCATAATGTGTAACAAAACACCCTAGTAATACTTAAGGGGGTGTTTCAGACCATCAAACTGAACAACTTTCACTATGAAGCCAACATCGAAATCGCGAAAAAAAATCGGTTGTCCGATACATTTGAGTCTAGTTGGTACTGCAGTTTTGTATGAAACAGTTGATTTTTTTTATTTTTTCTCTATGTTGGCTCCATAGTGAAAGTTGTTCAGTTTGATCCCCCATGAAGTATTACTAGGGTGTTTTGTTACACTTTTTATAAAGATTGAGATAAGTATTCTATCTACAAAATGTGAAGAGCGCTGACTCTCATAGATCAGTTTTCATTGTTTGAGAGTTCTATTCCCAGTGTCCCAGCATTCTTCTAAAAAAAATCCTAACATTATGAGCATCATAAAATGTTACATACATTTTATGATGCTCAAAATGTTAGAAACAAAGTTAAGTGATTGAATACATTTTTTTTAGATAGTGGTTCAGGTATCTCTGATGCAGACTGTACCTAGCTGTCTGCTTGGCGCAGTGGTTACAACTTTTATAGTTTACCTACAAACTAAAGGTGTTTCAGCAAGTTCACACTTAAATATACATGGTGTTTACACTTGACCCTTTGGAGTACCTTTCCAATTTGGTCCACTATGTCCTCCAGGGGCGGCCCTTCATCCACTCAAATAATTTATGCATTGAATAATATGAACGAAAGACACCCAAGCACCCAAGGGACGAAATAGCGTGGTCCATTCGTAGCCACGTCATGGTCACGGTAACAATTCATTCACTCACGTGAGTGATAAAGGTACCCAACTAGCAAAATACTCTTACAAACAAAAGCTTATAAGATCTATAGTCTTATATAAGGGTTATATGTGTTCTGATTAAGAGTGAAACCCTTATAATGGCATGTTATAAGTCTATTTAGGCTATAAGAGATTTCATACTTGTAACACATTCTTACAGACGTATATAAGAAAACGTAATAAGACATTTATAAGAGTAGTGGTATTATAAGCGCATTTTATAAGCCTTATTGCCCTTGATTCTTTATTAACACTTATACAAGCATTTTGCAAGAGCACTCGATCTTAGAAGTTACTTTACTAAGTATTTATTAAGAATGAATGACTTACTAGGGCATTTTATAAACCTGTTGTAAAACCAGTACTTATAAGTGTGATTCATCTTACATAAGACATGTTAAAGACTAGTAGCACGTTCAAAGAGTCTTAAAAGTGACTGATCTCTATTGACGGGTATTCTAATTATTTCTGCTTGTGTGATTGATGATGATGATGTGATTTCATACTTGTAACACATTCTTACAGACGTATATAAGAAAACGAAATAAGACATTTATAAGAGTAGTGGTATTATAAGCGCATTTTATAAGCCTTATTGCCCTTGATTCTTTATTAACACTTATACAAGCATTTTGCAAGAGCACTCGATCTTAGAAGATACTTTACTAAGTATTTATTAAGAGTGAATGACTTATTAGGGCATTTCATAAACCTGTTGTAAGACCAGTACTTATAAGTGTGATTCATCTTACCTAAGACATATTAAAGACTAGTAGCACGTTCAAAGAGTCTTAAAAGTGTTTTTTCTGCTTGTGTCAGTTGTTTGGCCAAGATGGCGGAAAATAGATGACCTATTTAGCTTGCTTAAATAACAGTTTTTTATTAAGGATGGATTTACTCAAATGGAAGCGGTTTAAGAGAAGTGGAGCGTTCCGAAGAAATATACGTATCTGCAATATGGCCGTGTAGCCAAATGATTTGGTTTATTTTGACTTCACAAGTGCGATAAAAGCCTTAAATAAGAGTACTGCTCTTATTTAGTTCTGATAAATCACTTATAAATCATAATTGGTGGTAATGGCCACATTTTGATGTATTTCACAAATAAATAAAATAATTTTTAATATTTAAGACACGTTTTTGAAAAGGCCCTTCGATAATATTATTATTTAAATTTAAAAATAATCGAGAAAATCTACTTCGCAACCGCAGTCGCATATATACTCTAATAAACAATTATGCACAGATAGACACACTACGTTTCATAGGAAAGTGAAATAAATGATAAAATATTACTTACGTTTTTGATGCGTCTTAATAATTATAATCCAAAAAACATTTCAGAACACACGCGACTAGACCTCTTCGGCGAATTGTGATTACACTCTTACTAGGGGATCACAAAGAGGACTACAAGCGATATTACACTTAGAGCAGCACTAGTAAGAGGACTGTAAGGGCAATTGCCCTTAAAGCATGCCATTGTAAGTCACTTGTAAGTTTGTTTGTAATTATAAAAGCATCCTTAAGAGTTTTGTAAGATTGAAAATACACTTCACAAGACCATTATAAGGCAACACAAAGGGTGAATAGACTTATAAAGTGCGCCCAATTCCACACTTATAGCAGGCTGTAAGTGTTATATAAGACTGAAAAAAATATGCTCTTGTGATATTTATAAGAGTAAATTTTGCCAGTTGGGTATTATACCTTACAAGAATAGAGCAACTGACATAATGAGTTGTCAAATGAAACCGTTTTTGGATGTTTTCTGGAGACTATTCGCAGGCAAAAATTCGAATACTGTCTATAATTCTGAGTCTAACGTGAAATCGTGGATAAATTAATAAAGTAGTGTCAGTATATTTCACCAAATTATCTACGATTTTACTTTAGATTCGCAATTATTCACGGAAACCGAATTGTAAAAATGGTAAGAGATTACTTTTATTACTTTCTATTATACAGTGGTGCCGCTAGGTACATCTCGCTCTCTCAGCTTTCAGTTCCTCTGTTCCTGGTATACTACCTTTATGTTTCTGCCTGTAATCTTCAATACTGCAAATAATGCAATCAGCTATAACAAACAACTTCGTTATAAACTCAACTTAATAAACCAAAAACGACTAGATATCATATTAAGTTCTCAACATTATTTTTGTTTGTCTTTTTATTTCTGTAATTTTTTGTTGTTCGATGCATGGAAAAATTGTCCTCTTGTTTTCTTTTTCTTTTTAGTATGTATAGAGTCACGCACACGATGCTAATTGTTTATCTTTTGCTTATTTCATGATGTGCACATATGCTTAGGATTATGGCTTGCTTTACATTATAACCTGTCTATATTTGGTGTTTTTATAACTGTAATCTGTTTTATGTGCCTAATAAATAAATAAATAAATAAATAAATAAAATGTTTATAGTTCAAACAAATTGTACAATATGTTACAATATACAGGGTCCAACTTAATATGCTGACACTTTTTTAAGGGGATGATCAGACCATTAAACTGAACAACCTTCACTACGGGACCAACATCGAAATCGCGAAAAAAAAAATCTGCCGCTTCATACAAAACTGCAAACCTACTCGAGCCAAATGTATGGGACAGCTGATTTTTTTTTCGCGATTTAGATGTTGGTCCCATAGAGAAAGTTGTTCAGTTTGATGGTCTGATCATCCCCTTAAAAAAGTGTCAGCATATTAAGTTGGACCCTGTATATTGTAGAGTTTCTGGCCGCATCTTCTCTACAGCGACAACACGTTCCGACGCGGTGGTAGCTTAAAAAAGAATTGACGTTTAATAAGTGTGCTTCAGGCTCCTATATTGAATAAATGATTTTGAATTGAATTGTAACATATTGTACAATTTGTTTGAAAAATAAACATTTTATTTGCTTTGAAGTAGTTAAAAGTTAAAACGTGTGTTCGATAAAAAGTCTAAAAAAAAAAAGTTGAGTCTGCAAAATTGTGATGGGTCACCGGCGCGTCGCATGGATGGAATAGTAACATATTGGCTTTCATTTCAATCAAGTTGAATACTAAAAACCGGCCAAGTGTGAGTCGGATTCGCGCACGAAGGGTTCCGTACCACCATACAATATTAACAAAAAAACTTGTTTTCTCCGGGATCCTTAGGGCAAGCCCGAGACATACTTGACCAGTTTTAAATATTCTTTTTTTTTTTACCTTAGACGTATGCACTAATTAAATTTTAGGAGCGATGATAGCCCATACGGAAGAGAGCTTGCGCCTCAATCATGAGGCGGCGGTTCGATTCCTGGCCTGTACCACTAAGTTCCTCGGAAATTATGTACGGCTGTATTTATCATTTACTAGCTCGGCGGTAAAGGAAAACATCGTAAGGAAACCTATGCCCGAGAATGAAATGAAAATACCACAAGTTCGGAGGTATGCGTAAAATATGGTTGAGCTTGGGGCGAACACAAAGTACCAGCGATGGTCCAAGTGTTACATTAACGACCCTTGCTTGCAGTAGCCCAACACAAATAATAAAAATAATGCACTAATCACACCAAGTTTGATGCTTGTATGGATTACCGTTTTTACAAAAGAGTAAAAACAAAAAACCACGAGAAAACATGTTTCTTGTGTAAGGACACACAAAATTTTTTACTTTTTGTTTTTTTATTATTTGTTAGCAATAATAATAACGCATGCGCCATAATAACGCATATTCTGTGAAAATTTCAACCGTTAGGACAGACGCACGAACGGACGGACGGACTGAAGGTCAGTCTAGGCTTATGAATAGCCTATTATAGAACCTGCAGAATCTTTTATGTCACCTAAAAATCACTTTTGGTTTATGTGATGTATTATTTAAGTCGTGTCAATTCATGTATCTGGTAAATAAATAAATACAAATAAATACAATTACAATAGGGTCCCGTTGGGTACGGAACCCTAAAAATTACTGTTTGTGAAACAAAAACGTTTGGAAATTTAGTAACGTTCGGGCGGTTACGATGGAATTGAATAAATGTCAGTATACTCGTAGAGGCAACCATTTTATTGACGACGGTTCGTTAGGTACAAATTGAAGGCATCAATAGAAAATGGGTCTGTTATTTTAACGTTTAATCTTTGTTAAGGTTCTGTACCAAACGGGACCCTATTACTAATCCTTCGCGGTCTGTCCGTCTGTCTGTCTGTCCTAAAGAATGATGTCCACTTTTTACCTGTCAAATAGGTAATCTCAGTTTTTTTTCGATATTACTTTTATTCCTCACTACCAAATTAAATCAAATTAACCAATGTAAATGGAATTAACCTTTAGTTTTTCTATATCAATATTTATTTTATACATCAACCACATAGTACTGTAATTACTTCAACTAAATCAAAGAAAAATTGACAGGTAAACGAATGTATGGGAAGTGGTCATGATTCTTTAAAGAGCTGCATCTTTAGTAGGTAACTGTTGCAATTTTCACAGAATGTGTCAAATCAACAAATAATAGCAAAAACCAGCCAAGTGAAAGTCGGGCTCGTACTAAGGAACCCGTACTGAATGAAAGAAAACAAAATTATTTGGTAAAATAATGAAAAGTAAAATAACACAAAATGTAGGTATGGTGTGGTGGTAAGGAACCCTTTGGTGCGCCAGTCGCACACAGACTGTTTTTTTTTCACTAAGGGCCTGTTTAACCACTTCCGAATAAGTTCATGTTAGCTTATCCGACAGCTCATTGACATATTCTTCATACAAAATATGTCAAATGAGCTTTCGGATAAGCTAACAAGAACTTATTCAAAAGTGGTGAAACCGGCCCTAAATCTACTAAGTAGGTACCTCTACCAAATAAATGAGCCTTGCAAATAAATGAGTTCTATTCTATATATTAACTTCTACGGTTAATTTGAATACGAAAGATAGGATTGAAACATAAAGAAAATCAATATGGAGGAGGCTTATGCCCTGCAGTGGGTAGATACAGGCTGATAATGATGATAGCCAATCTCAAACAGACAACTGGAAAAATATGAAACTGGGTTTAAATAATAAGACATACGTCATCATCATCATATGCTAACGACTATATTCCCCGATAGTCGGGTGGTCAGAGACAATCTGAAACCTCAGAACATCCAAGTGGCGACGGGCTCACTCCCCTTTACACGGACAGAGTTTCGGTATAGTGAAACGTGGATGTAAGAAATACGTAGTTTTCAGATTTAATTATGGTATGATATCCTACCTTGGTAAGTAGGTAAGTATGTAAATAAAAGTCTGACCAGAAATATAAAAAACCTCGCCATGTTGCGGAAAATCATTGGAACTAATTTTTGTACTTAGAACACTGACATTAAAGGTTAAATTCATTTGCAGCGCCCCCAAACCAGGTTTTTTATATTTCTGGTCAGGCTTTAAGATAATATTGTCAAAGTCAATAGAAAAGGCAGCCAGGCAAGGGAAACCCATCTCAGTAATCCTATTTTTGCATTTTCTGTATTTTTTTCAAACAACTCGAAGAATAATGGATAGAGTAATTAGGATAATTAAATTAAATTTTGTTAACTTTCATAAAATAAAATGTTGTCCATTCTAATTTAACTGTTTAATTAATGCCCAACAGAGTTCGCTGCGTCATTTATTCATATTTCAATCATATTAAATTTCATTAAGGTAAAATAATTGTTTGTATAGTTTCGAAAACTAATTCAACTTTTTAATTAAGGCCTTCATTTGTAGTTTTTCAGTGAATTTTATAATTAATACTAAATAAACGTTGAGAGTACATACATACATAAGCTCACGCCATTGTCCCATGGGGGTAGGCAGAGACCACGGACCGCCACACGCTACGACTCTGACACACCTCTTTAGCACTGGTACCTAAGCCGATATCGGGCAGCGAGAGGCGAGAGGAATTATGACGTCATCTTTTTTTTTGTATGGAAAAAACATTGTTTTTGTTCTGAAACCTATCGTGTGTGGTATCAAATGAAAGGGCTTTCTGCGCCGGTTCTAGAAATATATAACTATGTATATATAAATCTCTTGTTTTAAATTAAAATGAAAATAATTTTCAAAAATATACCAAGTTTGGGCTCAGTGCACATCTAATCTAATCTAATCTAATCTAATCTAAACTATTATAAAACTGTAACTGAAGTGTGTCTGTACATTGAAGATATTTACAAAAAAAAGATTACGATATGGTTTTTAGGTATCCCTGACTCGAAATCAACCTTTTTTAGAAATGTTGTCTGTCTGTTTGTCTGTTTGTTTGTGTGTTTGTTTGTTTGTTTATTTATTTGTTTGTTTGTTTGTTCGCGCATCACGCAAAAACTACTGAACCGATTTTGATGAAACTTTTTTGTTTGATAGCTTATGATCTGACTTAAAATCTGATATATAATTTGTGCGGACGAAGTCGCGGGTTTATCACTAGTAGTGTATAAATACCGAAATCGTATTGGTTCTTTACGACACATCTCACCTCTCCGCTCATCTCCGCTTCGGTGGAAACAGGGCCTAAGACGTCGCTAGAACTCAGCCACTCAATACAAAAAACCTATATAAAATATTAAACTTCGTACTCAGAAATATTATTCAATAAACTCTTGATAAAAAGCTCTCGTCGCCTAATTTAATTAAGAAACAGCTTTTGGTACAAGGAAATAATGTTTGCTTTTGTTTGTAAAAAGTTTACGAGGGAGATGTTATCTTTAGCCGAGTTTGGGCAAATCTTTTGTTCTTATGACAGGCTGGAGATTTGGTTTGTTTACAATAAAAGCTGGTTTATTTGAAGAGTGTTCAAACTTTAGAGGGTGGATGGATTAGACCGTCAAACTGAACAACTTTTAACTGTTGGGTCAACGCCAAAATCACATCAAACACATCAGGAATTCTTTCTTCATAAAGCAGTTTTTTGAGCTGTAGTAAATGCGGCCAGAAAATCTCCAGCATTAATTGTATTGTAATATATATCTTTTAAAATAACATACTTACTCTTAATTTTTTTTTTAAATCGTTTTCGTAATACTTATCCTATATTTCTGTGTACCTAATGACATTCCTCTAACATCATAATATTTTACAAAACCAACAAAAACCCTGTAATAATATTTTAAATCGTTTGTCTTATTTCCTAGTTATTTCCATAATTTTGATTCTGATCATAGCATAACAATAGCAGCATGCGCAGACAACTAGATTCCTCGAAAATATTGTATGCATTACGAATAAATTATTACCAAAATATCATTCCAATCCATAGACCACATTGATATCAAAACGTACTTTCCAATTCTAGAAATTCTGTAATGCAGTAGCAACTAACTAGCAACCTAATTTAAAGCAACAACTCTAAAGTTGAATTTCGGTAACCGACTGGTCACAAATGCAGCCTCGCCAGAATTAATTAAAGGAATCGGCGACAGAACATTTGCATTGTTGAGTCCGAGTGCGGTGACCATCCGTCCAAGTTGAATCCGGATTCGAGGAATTCGGCTATGATTTAAATTGTATTTCATTGAGGGCAATTCAAAAAGTTTTAGAGGTAGGTATCTTATGATTTTTATTTTTATTTCAGTGTCAACCAGTGTGGATTAGGTAATAGAGACAAGTTAGTGGTCAATTAGCTCTTTATGAATTTTCAAGCCGAGTTAACAGGCCTTTGTCTCTGCTCTCTGGTACTGCTGTGGCCTCGGCTGTCCTACATTGTTGTGTACCTACATGCAAATAAAGAATCTGAATCTGAAACAGGCTAAGCTAATTATGTACCTACCTACCTACCCTCTATCGGATCTATCCAGTACAGGGACAATTGACAATACATCAAGGGTACGGTACGTGGACGTATAAGGGGATGTGGACGTTGGTTGGTTGTAATACTTCCAGTAGATGGCGCGGACGTCCCCTTAAGACGTAACAGATTGAAAATTTCGTTCTCTGGGTAGTGGGCTCGGTGGTGTAATTGGTTAGCATGTTTCCCCGGTTTGGAAGAGCGTGGGTTCAAGTCCCGCCCGAGACAAATTTTTCAATCTTTCATTTGACTTAACCATTGTATAGAATGAACCTAGAACTATGTTAATATTTTATAATATTCTATGTACTTAATTATTATAATAATTAACGATTTGCATTGCAATGAATTGTATAAGTCGCCAGTATAGGTTTTTCTGTGCCTGAAATAAACCATTTTTATTTATTTTATTTAATACACTAAAAAAAATGGTTAACTTCAATCAAGATCTTGTTTCGAACCACGAAGTCGCACGAATCGAAATACCATTAAAACGGTCACCCATCCAAGACTGACCGGACCTGACGTTGCTTAACTTTTGTGATCGTTTTCAAAACCGATGTTTTACTACAACACTACGCCAACGAGCAACTCCTTTATACAGGGTCCTTCTTAATATGTTGACATTTTTAATGGGATGATCAGAACATCAAACTGCACAACTTTATCTATACGGCCCGACAGCACAGTCTGTAGTGAACCTGCCTGCTGTGCCGGGGGTCGCGGGTTCGAATCCCGTAAGGGACTAATATTTGTATGGCGAATATGAATATTTGTACCCGAGTCATGGATGTTTGTATCTATTATATGTATCCTATATCGTTGTCTAGTTATCATAATACAAGTCCAGGCTAGATTCTGGAACTTTAAATGTGACTAGATAATTTGTGTGACATTGTCCAAGATATTTATTTATTTATTTATTATTTATTTATTTTATTTATTTATCTATGGGACCAACGTCGAAATCGCGAAAAAATCAGCTGTTCCATACAAAACTTCTCATGTAGAGCCAAATTTATGGGACAGTTGATTTTTTTTCGCGATTTCGATGTTGGTTCCTTGTTGGTACTTACACAAGACAAGTTGTTGGTGCCATAGAGAAAGTTGTTCAGATTGATGGTCTGATCATCCCATCAAAAGTGTCAGCATATTACACAGACCACTAAACTGGTCTGTGGCATATTAAGACCCCGTATTTTATCTATAATCAGAAATTCAAATTTTTCAGCATTATTACAGCAATCACAAACGCACGGGCTTACATATACATGTAAAAAAAACAACCTACATACTCGTACGTTGAGCCAATCTGACATTGACTGATACACCCAGTTCAATACCTACACCCAGTGAGCTTAGGTTCGTAACATATAATATCATTGCCTATATAACTAAGTCACAGTACCTACCAATTTGTTGATCAAGCAGTAGTCAATGTGATCGAGACTATTTACTACGCTTGATGAGTCGATGATAAAAATCTTGCAAAGTCCTACCATACATTTAACACTACAGGGTGTAAGGAAAAGTATCATTTACCTACCTTTAAACCACATACTCTAGCAATCAGACTGAACAAATTTACTATGGGAGCAAACTTATTGATTGTTCTGATTGCTCGCCGCTGTTAATTCTGATTTCCAGAATTATACAGGGTGTAAGGAAAAGTATCATTAACCTTCAAACCACATAGTTACCTACTCTACCCATCAAACTGAACAACTTTTGCTATGGGAGCAAAAACCTGTCCTAAAACCTACCTGCCTACAAAAAGATTACGATATGGTTTTTAGGGATCCCCGACTCGAAATCAACCTTTTTTAGAAATTTTGTCTGTCTGTTTGTCTGTTTGTTTGTGTGTTTGTTTGTTTGTTTATTTGTTTGTTTGTTTGTTCGCGCATCACGCAAAAACTACTGAACCGATTTTGATGAAACTTTTTTTGTTTGATAGCTTATAAGCTGACTTAAAATCTGGTATATAATTTGTGCGGACGAAGTCGCGGGATAACACTAGTAATTAATAATATTCAAGGTCAGAAGAGCTCGATATAAAGAGCTCGGTGGCGCGTTGCGGAGAGGTATGGACTCTTAATCATGAGGTCTGGGTTCGAAGCCGCACGGACAACATGCCATGTACCAATGAGTTTTTCTAACTTAGTACGTATTACTGACTGCTCTCAAACGGTGAAGGAAAACATCGTGAGGAAACCTGCATTATGCCGAAGAAGAAATTATGATGCGTATGTGAATCTACCAATCCGCATTGGGCACGCGTGGTGGACTAACGCCCAAACACCCTCCTTGAGGGTAGGCCTGTGCCCTGCAGTGGGACGTATACCTACAGGGTGTTTCATAAGTAAAAATAAACATTTAAAACTCTTAAGGGTTGTTTAGACCGTCAAACTTCTCTATGGGACCAACATCGAAATCGCGAAAAAAAATGTTGATATCCCATACATATTTTAGCTCTAGTCCATTTGTAGAGTATATGGAACATCAATTTTCTTTTTCGCGATTTCGATATTGGTCCCATAGTGAAAGTTGTTCAGTTTGATGGTCTAAACCACCCCCTTAAATCTTTATTTGTATTTTTGTAACACCTTGTATAGGCTGATGATGATTCAAGATCAATATTGTAAAACTGTTAATTTTATTCCAAATTAACTTATGAAACAGCGCCTCCAGAATGTTTCATTCATATCCTAATTGAATAAGTAGCTAGTTGGCAACCCTGGTCGGGTCGGGCCACTCGCATAATTGGCATTTTGCATGTTCTCCGGAGTGGCGAAATTACACTGCTAGCTTTTTGTCTATTTTCTAGCCGTCTCGTAACTTGGTGAGGTCTTCTATTATACGTTTAAAAGCTGAAAATGGTTTCAGAGATGGGTTTGTTTTAATGAGAACAATGTAAAGTTATCCTAACAAATAAACAGTATAGGCACATCAGATTATTCAATATTAGTTACTACGAGTAGGTACGTAAGGTATTACGGTCATGAGTTTATGTATGTACTTATGTTGTTAACTGGGCCTATTTTACATACATGAGTCGATAAATATCAAACGCCGGTATGTCCCACCTCTGGGACGTCCCATTAAACTTAATGAAAATAAATGTTATTAAGTTTGAAAGGACCTGTCAGAGTAGATACGTCCCTTCAAACTCAATAAAAATTAATGTTTGTTGATTTTGAAGGGACGTATCTACTCAAATAGATTAAAACTTAATAAAAAATGTTTTTATTGAGTTTAATGAGACTTCCCAGAGGTGGGATATATACTTACCGGCGTTTGATATTTATCGACTCACATATACTTACGCCACTATCCCACAGGGGTAGGTAGATACTACTTTACTTTTCTATTTATATCACATTATAGCCTTGTATAATTTTCAAGCCCCAAGAGAAATAATTAATTGGCGAATACCTAACGTTGAATAAAAATTAGTAGGTATACTGATGACTGAATGAATTGTCATACAGCATACCAGATTTCGATTACTTTAACAGCAACCGCTTTATTAGAAAAGAAGTCAGGTACGCATAAGGATGACTTATGCACTTAAAAAATGAGAATTAAGCACAGTTTTTTTGGAATTTATGTAAATACGATTTGTAACACCACTGGCTTTTCGGTGAAGGAAAACGTCGTGAGGAAACCTGCGTGCTTCAATTCCGAAGCTTGTATTATGCAACTGTCCATTACAAGTGGCGAAGGGCTCACTAGCTCACTACCCGTCACACAGGACATAGTTTCAGTACTACTAGTGAAACGTGGATGTTTTAAATTATCCGAATATCTCTGACTACCCCAGGGTATGGCTATAGTCGTAAGCATATGCTTAACATAATATTGCCTAGGTATTTTTTTTTGCAAGACTTGTTAAGTTTGAAGTGCCTATTATGATAGCTCTAGCAATAAAGGTTCAGCTCTAAAGCCTGGACAATAAGTCACTCTCGTCCCTAATCGCAGCTTAGTTGGTTTTATCTCAGGGCGACAGATTTGGATTTTCCTGTCACCTGATTAAAGCTGCCAGCCAAAAAAAAAATAACAACTTGGAGAGTATCACATTCCTTCATGCAAATTTTCTACTTTATTAACAATAAAAATACACAGGGTTACATTCTTTTGGGGCTTTTCAGACCATCAAACAACGTTTACTATGGGACCATCATCGATTCAGTTTGATGTTCTTATTCACCCTGTTCGATATCTAACCAATTAATTTTACATGATTGTGTCTTGACTCTTGCCCCTTCGTATACACGCTTCTGTATACAATCTATACAATCGGTTTAGAAATGTCAAGACATCTTTTACTTTTGCATTATGGTCATTATGGGCATATAGGCTAGAAAATTATGATTTGGTGATGTCAGTGTCAAACCAAGTCAAAAGCCTTAGATAAGGCCTGGACGCAATGAACAATAAGGCAAAGCAAAGGCTTGTTGCACAGAGTACTATAATTAGTTGAAATTTTCAAGATGGAACCCAAGATGGTACACTGCATAAGAAACCGTTATCCCCGAGTCACCACGTACCTACGACATCCACGGGAAGAAATGGGGATGTCCTTCTAAGCCAGAACCAAACCTAGAGATTTACTTCGTACAGAGTCTTCGATTAGCTAAGCACAAACATAGTGTATAATGGCAGCATCTTTGTGAAGCAAATTAGGTGTCAGGTGGGGTATGGCAAACACACTAACATAACTCTAGTAAAATACTGACTCAAACTCTACGGTTTGATCAAAAACAGGAAGAATTAACTAAATCAGACTCATATTGAATTAAACAAATTGTTTCTTTTATAACTGTCCCCATAACACTCCTATATGTAGGGTATTTACAGAACTAGTAAAAGTGTTTGTCCTACCCCGAATTATGGCGTTATATTAAATGAACTAGTGTCAGTATATTTCACAAAATTATCTTCGATTTCACTTTCGATTCGCAAATTATTCACGGAAACCGAATTTTTACCCTGCGATAAGATCCTCAAAAACGCGTTCTATTTCCTCGCGTCATGTATCTCTTTCTATTATACAGTGGTGCCGCTAGGTACATCTTGCTCTCTCAGCTGTCAGTCTCTCAATTAGTAACTTTATGGTTTGGTCACTCACTGCTATACCTACAGGGTGTTTCATAAGTAACAATAAATTTTTAAAACTCATAAGGGGGTTGTTTAGACCGTCAAACTGAACAACTTTCTCTATGGGACCAACATCGAAATCACGAAAAAAATAATTTTATATCCCATACATATTTTAGCTCTAGTCGATTTGTAGAGTACCTATAGAACATAATTTTTTTTTTCGCGATTTCGATATTGGTCCCATAGTGAAAGTTGTTCAGTTTGATGGTCTGCACCACCCCCTTAAATGTTTATTTGTAGTTTTGTAACACCTTGTATAGTAGTAGGTTTATAAATTACTCTGAAGACCTGCTAGTGAAATATGGATATTCTTAAATGGTATTTAGAATGTCTCTGCCCCTCGGGAAATATAGACGTGAGAATAATATATTATGCCATTAAGCAATAACTACAAACGTTCCTTACCTACTTTTGTAAACATTTACCTAGGTACGTAGGTACACATACCTACTTTCTTTTGTAATCCTGTAAATACAATATTAAGTTAGGACTCTGAAGGTTGTCAGATGGGAATTAAGTATTGAGGGACTGGAGACATCTGGGTGGCAGGTCTCTTAGATTATCTTCTATTAGATTACGTACGTAGATTACTAGAGCCAGTCTAAATGGCGCGATAAATATGATCTACGCTGTTTTTATTATCACCACTGCTTTTAGTATAATTGGTATACCTACCTATACCTACGGCTCAGTAGTTACCCTATAATATGTAGGTACCTACATAATTTATTGCAAAAATCCTTTTCCCATAAAAACGCACTTAGAAACAAGGGTGTAAATTCGATTCCATAATTTTATGACAACACTAAACAAAACGCAAAATCGATTTTACGACTTTTGTGCGTTTAATCGCGCACTTTCTCGAAATCGTAAACGAATCGACCCCTCTAAATTTTATGTTTCTTGAGCCAATCCTGAAGTGTATGCATTTGATGAGACTATTTTCATTTTCGGTTTCCGGGCCATCCGACCTTTAGGTCAATGGATTAAGACATCACTTCTCAACCGAGGAAAATTGGGGTTACATTTAATTGATACCGTTTCGCGTTGATTCAACAACATAATAAGGTATTCGATAACTACGCAAAAAGTCAACCATTGCGTGATCGAATGAATTAGATATCTTAACTATTATAAAACTGTAACTGAACTGTGTCTGTACATTGAAGATATTTACAAAAAAAAGATTACGATATGGTTTTTAAATATCCCCGACTCGAAATCAACCTTTTTTAGAAATTTTGTCTGTCTGTTTGTCTGTTTGTTTGTGTGTTTGTTTGTGTGTTTGTTTGTTTGTTTGTTTGTTTGATCGCGCATCACGCAAAAACTACTGAACCGATTTTGATGAAACTTTTTTTGTTTGATAGCTCATGATCTGACTTAAAATCTGGTATATAATTTGTGCGGACGAAGTCGCGGGAAAACACTAGTACTACATACAAAACCACATTAACGCTAGGGGGTAGGCAGAGACCACGGACCGCCACACGCCACGACTCTGACTCACCTCTTTAGCCTCATTCACGTTCTTACATCTTTTCATGCACTATTGAGAGTGCTACGCACTTGTCCTTTTCGAAAAGATCGTTGATTTTGATCATGGTATGTTTGTTTTCCTCTGACGGCCTTTCCCAACACATCCGCTCACCTTTGCTTGATATATTTCATTTGTAAGTCTTCTTTCGGGGCTAGGGCAGACCGAAACTCTTTTAAACTATCTTCAAACGTCGCTATCAGTCGATGCGTTGTAACATACAATACAAACACAGTACCTACCTAGCTATCGTTTTATAGTAGACACCTACCTAACATGTTTTGTATCTTAGCTAACTACGCTTTGACTAATTCCTTCAGGTATCTAGGCACAGGGTTTTAGGGTAAACCGTTCCATTACTTTAAGGGGTGATTGTACCCATAATACTGAACAACTTTCCTTAAAAAATACATAGGAAATTCGCCAAAAACTTGTAACACTTGTCCTTTTCATCAAAGATAGTTGATTTTGATCATGGTATGTTTTCCTTGGACGGCCTTTCCCAACACTTCCGCTCACCTTTGCTTGATATATTTCTTTCAGGGCCGGGGCAGACCAAGAAAAAGATGGCGCGACGACCTGGATGCCCACGAAGCACAATGACAACTGATGGCACGGGATAGAGAAGGCTGGAAAACCTTTGCTTAACAATGGGACGAAACAGGATTAAAAAGTCTTATTTCATTCATTCTCTCTACGTACCCCTCAATCCTTGTCACTACATCATCCTACGACTTACACCAATCCCTTATCACACTATCAGAATGACCTATCGCAGTAGTTCAAGGAGGTTCAGGTTCAGCTAGTTGAAGTGGCAGTGGGCGGTGCAGAATGCTCGTGAACTGATACACGATGGAGGGTAATGGTTCTCCAGAACAGTGGAGTGGATACTCAGACGCTCTTCAGAAAGCGGACCGAGACGATAAGATCGTAAGGTCACGGAAATCAGATGGATGCGAGTTGCACTGCACTGATAAATCTAATAAAGTATCGAAATCTACGGACGTTTAATTATAAATGGAACGTAATGGGTCGTTCGGTAAATTACGTAACACAAAAATTTTCAAAATGTCGAAATACTGAAAAAGTTCAAAACTACCTGAAAAACTCGGGCGTTATAACGGACGCTTGTCCGTTTTCTGTCCAGTTACGATATCCTCGTCAAGCTGGATTTGGTTTCTCATAATAATTATTCAATCCATTTTGCCGATGTTTGATAGCTCTGAAACATTGCATTTGTGAGTGCCTTTTAAATGGCATATATATAGTAAAAAAGGGGGTTAAAAAGTTATCGTTAAATAATTCTTTCAACATTTCTCTTAAAACAATGTGTTAACCCTAGATCCTACAGCCTTTAAGTTGACACGTATATCATTCGACATGCACCCAGGGACAAAGTTACTAAGCTTTGAAGTGCATCCGGATTAGACGGTCAAAACTTTCTCTTTGGGAGCGAGTAACTCTCACAGGAGTTCATTTAACTTCACCACGTGTCTCGATGAACGTCTATAATAGGTACACGTATCCTTAGCCTAATGTAGGTACATAATTGATTGCGGTGTCGTGTAGTATCAGAAACTCAAGATACTTGCAGAAAGGAGACAGGATTGGCGAGAAGAACTACGATTTCGTTCTAGGGCCATTGGTTTCAGACGAATATTTTCTATGAGAAACGCGATTGCCCAGCCCTCGGAAAAGTGTGCGTGTGTCGTATTTTCAGGGCTTGCTCACTCGATAAGAAGAAGATTAAAAAGAATTAACAAAAGTACTTTTCTCACCTTCGGACGGAAAGCGTCAATTGTCGTCCCGCTGCGCTAAACGAAGTTGTCGCTTTCCACCTCCGTCGAGGAGAAAAATAGTATACTAACTCGGCTTCGCCTCGGTCAACAATTACATGAGATCTGAGCCCTTTCTTGCCAACAAAAAATGTTTTTATTGCAAATGGCTTTAATGTATCATCATCAACCAACATACAGGGTGAAATTGATATCATTGTCTACCCATCACTTTTACTATGGGAGCAAACCAATCCAAGCAAATATTTATTATAGTATATTATGTCCCACTGCAGGGCACAGGCCTACCTACCCTCAGGGAGGGTGTGTGGCGGTAGTCCAACACGCGTGCCCAATGCGGATTGGTAGACTTCACATGCACATCGAAATGACTTCTTCAGCGTAATCAGATTTCCGCACGACGTTTTCCTTCACCGTTTGAGAGCAGTCGGTAGTTATTACGTACGGTTCGAAAAACTCATTGATATATTTATTATGGTATAGGTATCGTCTATGCGGATTCGAACCGGGACGTCAAGATTGAGTTTCTATATCTATAGGTACCTCTCCTCTCCTAATGTATGGTCAACTCAAAAGTATGGAATAGGTAGGGGATAAAGGCCTCCGCTCATTGCAGCGATATTATCGCTGCGATTTTGCGATAATTGTTCTCAGTACGTTTTGTATGGGGACGCGCTCGATCCCACACACTGCCGCGATATTATCGCAATCTGACGCAATCTCTTTACAGTGAAGGGCGCATGCGTGACGCGAATCGCGGTATCGCTGCAGTGTGTAAGGTGTCGCGATATCGCTGTCGATAATATCGCTCGATAATATCGCTGCAATGTGCGGAAGCCTTAAGTAGAAGATGTTTTTTACGCAGATTCGGTGTTGGCTTCTAGTTTGATGGTTGATATTTCATTTCACGCATTTAAATTTACAGCAAATATCATCAATGAACTTTAGCGAAGTTCAAATTGAAATTAATCTTGAACAAATCGTCATTTTACAGAGTTTTCGATGAGTTATGAGAGCTCTTTAGCTTAGCTGTAACAAAAATTTATAGCACAAAATACAATTAAATGAATGGTTAGAATTACAAATGCTTAGGTACCAACGTACCTAAGCTAGGATACCTAAGTAATTATTTTGAAAGTTACTTTCATCTTTTGATGTTGACTGTACAAACATCCATGACTTGGGTAAGTATTTGGTAATTAAGTAGTTACTTACCTACAAATATTCGTAACTATTCACAACACTTACAAAAATATTAGCAGTTAGATACAATGCCAAACATCATCTTTGGATAATCGATCCCGCCACCCTCCCCTGCTCAACATCCATAAATAGTTGCTATATGACAGACGGACACGAGACGAGTTTGATCTTAGGGTTCCGTTATTCCTTTTTGAGGTTCGTGGTTCGTAGAATATTAATTTCATTATAAAAAGAATTCAATGAACGCTCCTAAAACCAATAAAACGTCACTAACAAAGAAACCGCCAGCCCATTTCTGTCGAATAAATCAAATCAGTTAGATTTATTGGCGCCCAACCGATTGCCGTTTAATTAAAAACACAACACTCCTTTTGTCGACATTTCGACATGCTGATTGGTTTGCCCGCATTTTCTCCGTCATTAGACTCAATGGCGAACAAAATTGTATTTTCATTTCAGCGGCAGTTTATAGGGTTTAATTAGGTTTTGATTGCGAATGAATAATCGTTTAAGAGGATAGGCGGGCTGAAATGCTAATTTGGAGAATGCATATTTGTCCGATCCGCCCCACCCATACACCCCACCGACAGAGACAACTGCAGCTAGGTCCGATTTTATTTACATAAAATCGACGAAAACAGCATTTCGTATTCCCCTGTTTTCTCCTCCAAAACTAAACCGATTTTAATAATTCTTTCAAGTATAATATGAGAAAGACTTTGGCTATGTCTGTACGTTTTGCTTTTTTTGTTTATATTCGTTAAAATTGTTTACTGGATGTCTGAAACGGGCGGTAGAATTTGACATTTTCGAAGGCCCCTAATTTCTACAGTAATTAAATAATGTAAAAAAGCAAAACATAGGGCATGGCAGAGGTGACATATGTAGATTATATTATGGTAAAAAAATAATTGCTCTAGTGTTATTGTCCAGGGAGAAAACAGGAGAATACGTTTGTATCTACGAACAAATGTTTGTATGGAAAAAACTGTAGGTACTGGTCTATCCTCTTAACGCTATGTCAGGCGCGGGCGCCCGGCGCCGCTCATTACCTAGGTACGTGTTTCATATGAATTCGGTATGTCAAGTTTTTTTTTGGAGGGCTGAATCGAAAACCATTTCGAGATAATTGTCTCACTAATCATATTTTCTATGTCAGAGATTTTAAAATGAAAGGATTACAGATATTTTTAATAAAATAACGTAGTTTTTCGGTCCGTGCAGTGACGTCACTGGCATACCTGTGAACTCCTTGGTAAACATAAAATCAACTTAATATAACCGGCCATTAAGAAAAAAAAATACTTTCACAATGTCAGAATTTGACATTTGATGTTGCCGTATCTTTTTCCAGCATAGAGTTAGAAAGAGGAGGCAGGTTTTAATTTTTTTAAATACAGCTGTATGTAGTTTTTCTCCATGGAGTTCGAATTATTTTCTCTCCACCATTTTTGCACTTGGAGATTACAGATCAAAATAATTTAAAAATTAAATTTATATTGATAAACTCGATGAATCGCAATAAGAATGAAATAGGTGTCTTAAAATTATGTCTTCTATCCGTAAAAAATATAAAAATGAAGACCAAAAAAAACTTGACATACCGAATTGTATAGAAGCGTCGGGGTGCGGCACATATAGGGTAAAAGCGCCTAAACCCGGCCCCGCCTAAAGTCGGCAGTCTGAACTTTTATCGTCCATAAATTATTTCATATTTGACACGTAACCATTATTTTTTAACGTCGTTCGTCTTATACCTTATTGTCTTCACTTCATGTGTTACCAAAATTACGTCGATCGGTCACAGCATACAAATACAATCGAGGTTGGAATGGTGACAAGTGCGGAAGAGTCTGCAATACCGCGTTTTTTAGGGTAAAATCAGAATGCAATGCATTTTTGGGACATGTGATTTCTATCAATTTTAGCATTTTTGTGGGTTGCTGACATTTGTTAAAGTTAATTTATAAACCATTTAATGATACCTATCAATACCAAATTTTATATCAATATCATTATGTAATGATATTTCATTTTAATATCATTAGTTTTGGAAATAATAGGGAGGCCGGAGTTAGGGTATAAAGATTTTTTTTTGCGATTTGATATTGGTCCGTAGCGAAAGTTGTTCAGTTTGATGGTCTTAACCACTCCCACACCTATATACCTATTTATTTGTATTTTTGTTACACCTTGTAGTTATAATCATTAATCACACCAAGTTTGACGCTTGTGTATAAAAATATGAGATAGTGATGTGTAGTTGGTATTGACATCTATCTCTGAGTAGGTACCTACTACAATTTAATTAATGAAGTCGGCACTGCTATAGGAATACGAACACACAAATTGTAGAGCAAATAAACGTTGCATAAACATTTTCTATTTACTAATTCTTTGCAAAGGTTCTACATCTACAAAATAGCTCCTATGTCCTATAGCCTTCGGGCTCTCTAAGTTTATTACTTTTTTATTTTAGAATACATGTGCCATAAAGCCAAGGCAAAAAAAAGAATTTTCTAACTTGCAGTCTTTTTATTATGTTGTCCCGTTTACCCTTGGGTAGACTTGCATGTTTCTAGCTCGTTTTGTAGACTATTCACTAGACCCTTAGGTAAATGCTTGAAATTGGTGATTTCGGGAGGCTTTATTTTATTGTTTTTGGAAGACCAACAGCACAATGCAATACATTAAACAGTATTATATAAGTAACAGAAGGCCAATTAAAGGTCCTCGCTAATATACATCAAACTAAAAAGAAAGAAAGATCTTAGTAGGTACAGCACCAAACATGCGTATCGGTTATTATAACATAGATAGTTAATTGATTGCAATAATACAAGCTACAAGAACACTCCTGTACCTACAGATTATCTTAATCTTATAACTATTATAAAACTGTAACTGAAGTGTGTCTGTACATCGAAGACATTTACAAAAAAAACATTACGATATGGTTTTTAGGTATTCCTTACTCGAAATCAACCTTTTTTAGAAATTATGTGTGTCTGTTTGTTTGTGTGTTTGTTTGCGCATCACGCAAAAACTACTGAACCGATTTTGATGAAACTTTTTTTATATATAGCTTATGATCTGACTTAAAATCTGGTGTATAATTTGTGCGGACGAAGTCGCGGGAAAACACTAGTATAATATAATATAATAATAGAGATGAGGCTTTCATCATAGACTCCGGACCGGGATAATGTTTCAATTTATCTGCGGCCGACGAATTATACTGGGTTAACATAACATAAATATTACAACACAAATGACTCATGGGTGAAATTGACTCATCAAACTGAAAAACTTTTAGGTTCCAAACTATGGGTACTATGGGAGCAAACCGATATCGGAGCAAAAACAAATCTGCTGTTGCATACATTTGAGTTGAGAAGTTAAGCATTGCAGTTTAGTATGGAGCTGTTCGGTTTGATTGGTAGACTCTAAGCGGGGTTCTGTAATACCCCCCTTAGTTTAAAAGGATGCTAATTATATCAATTTCACCTGTATACACAAGCACATAGAACTCGGGATTCTTCGGCATGCACACGGCTTCATTAAGAGGTCAATGCACGGCGTCCAATTATTTAATTACATTTTGTAAGATTGATTGATGCGAATGATGATTGACGGTAGGTACCTACTTGCACAACCTTAGGCAAGTTCGCTGTACATTGACGCTTCTATAAAGTGGTTGTTACTATTTAACTTTATAGAAGCGTCAATGTACAGCGAATTTCCTAAATCTACCATTACGGTTGAACTACACATGGCCGCACGCGATCGCATTTTTCCGTCGCTCCATCCTTTTCTGTCGCTCAGGAACGTCATTTGCTAGAGCATAATAAGATAGATGGAACGCGATCGCACGCGGCGTGCTGTTCCGTGCTGTTCCGGGTTTTTCACTCTTTTACATAGTATTATAGACGTTGCCGAAGTCATCTGCGCGTGATAATGTTAAAGTGGACCAGCATAGCTAGCATGCCGCAGTGATACAGCGCTATCACACCTTCGCTCTCTTTCTATTTGCGTGCGAACGAACGAGATAAAAGACGTGATACAGCTGTATCACGTGCTGCATGCTACCAGTGCAGCACTGATAATGGTCTCTTTTACATGCAACGATAATAATTGTATTCTCAGAGCGAATTTTTGTACTAGCAACTCATTTCACGGCAGCACGTTGTCTCTTTCTGACACATTTAAAGGTTAACATGTTAGAAAGGGACGCCGAAACAAGGAAAAACATTGGTACCTATACAGGGTGTAAGTGACAGCTTAACAAATACTGATACGGTGAAATCAGACCATCAAACTGAACAACTTTCACTATGGAAACGTGAAAAAAAATCAGCTGTGTCATACATTTGAGTCGAGTAGGTACAGCTGTTTTGTATGGAGCAGCTTTTTTTCTCGTTTCCTGAGGATGGCTCCATAGTGAAAGTTGTTCAGTTTGATGGTCTGAATTCTCCGTTTCAGTATTTGCTAGGCTGTCACTGACACACTGTATAATCAAAGGAAACAACGATATCGTCAAATATTATTTTATTTCTCCATCGTCCTTATTAACAATTCATTTAAAAAACATTGCCTATATTCATAATCACGAAGCACAATAATAACGTGGCGTACTATGGTGGACTTTATTGCCTTGAAATACTGTTCAAAAGCTGTTGTTAAACTTGTTGAACACAAAACATCCTTATATAACAAAAACAGTAGGTCCATAATCTTGTTTGCGTCAAAATGGCCTTACGCTGTTATAAAATAAGGCTGTTATACTACCTAACCCAATCCAGATTGTATCAAATACAGATATGCAAGGCAGCGACGTGTCGTGCGAGGAAATAGTCCACCAATGGGAAAGCTTTTAATTTCCTTATGACGTGATCGAGCGAGCGAGCTATTGGCGGATTATTTCCTCAACACACGCTGCTCTGGACAGCCTACAATATCGCCCCCATAGTAGCACGCCAAATACATAATAATAAAATAACATACCTACACATAACCTATCCGGTTTTAATATAATCGGGATCTCTACCGCTTATACATTAACAATACTGTCTTGTTTAGATATATTAAAGCAATAGAACATATCGTGAGGAAAGCTAAAGGCGTAATATTATGTCCACCACATCCATTAATAGTTGTGTAGGTAGATAAGGAATATTAATATTGACACGAAAAGAAAGCACAAAAGGTAATCTGCTTTTGAAAGAAAATGCTTTTTTGCTATTTTCATTCGATCCCTAATAATAAGTTTCCGTTCGACCTTTTATTTCAGTTCAAGAAAAGCTGAATTATTTTCAGATGGCATATGTATTATAAAGACAATATTGTTAATAATATAATTACAATTTAGCATTGACTATCTGCACTAAAGGCCATAAATCAAAGACACTACAATCTCTCTTGCATTTCATTATAGTAAGTTAGCCCATATCCACTTATAAATTTTTGCATACTGAAGATTGCGAGCGTGTCGGTGATGATGAGCGATTCAACTTTTTGTGTGCCTACGTGACGCATCACTCACGCTCAGTTGCAGAAACAATCATTAGAGATAATCCTTCATTAAATCTCTTGCTAGCTTGCTAGCTTTCGGGGTGACTGGGGATCTACTCCTAGCGGTCCACCCCGGGCAACGGCATCACAAGCTACCAAATTTGTGGTACCGAACGATCCCCCACAGCGGTGTGGTAGGCTCCGCAAGGAGCCGCCTGGCTCGCGACCACCCTCCTGCCGGAGTCTGGCGCCAAGCAGCTTGCTGCGTTCCGCCAGTGCACTTCTGGGTAAGCTCGCTATATCTTCGACCCCATCTTTGTCCTGAGGACTAGATAGAGGTCAAGAGCAAACCTATCAATAAAAATAAAAAAAAAGCTCTTTCTACGTCAACAAGACAAAAAGTGACAGTAAGAGATTTAATGGAGGATTAACTCTAATGCACGTTTCTGCAACAAAGCGTTATAATCTTCAAATGCGGTGTTTAAAGTTATTTAGGGGCAGGAAGTAACCAATCTGTACGCAGTACTATATTATATTCTGTGATATGGGCTAACGTACCATAAATAAGTCATTTGTGGATATCTAATAAATTGTCTAGCGAGCACAACATGTCAATAGGTAAAACCCGCAAAAACGACGTGTTAAAAAACGCATGGCGGCATCCTAAGCTTTACTTTTATTATAAAATGGATTTATTAAAATACAAGCTATTGCTTGATGTCGTATTTTACTCAGCTTCTTGATTGCATTGCATATTATTTTCCTTTTTAGGTTTATTTTAAATAGGTAAATATAAAATTCACGACGTAATGCTAAAACATCCAGGAGAAATATTTTTGAGTTCTAATTGGAATACGAAAATGTCAAAATAGTTTTTTAAATTGAGTCTATGCATTATTCGGATACAATTCGAGTAAAATACTACACTTATTTGCAACTTATGGTAACTCTGTTGTTTTAAGCAATCGAAGTAACTAGTAATCTGTGGTTTTACAGCGGTACATCCCTTCTCTGACAGCAAGGTGACCACTAACTTGCCTCCACCAACACGCACTGGGCCCGCGTGGTGGAGTATGGCCACTCCCTCTCACCCTTATTTGTGAGAGGAGGCCTTTGCGCTGCAGTGGGATTCTACAGGCTATAACTTACTTACATCCCTTCTGGTCAGACTATAATGCATAACCTGATAATCATTTCTCCGGGATCGATAACTGAACAATTGTTTATTCAGAAAGCACCAATCAAGAAGTTAAGTAAATATGAAGTCAACAATAATATAATTTGATTTTGTCAGCTACGTATTAAAATTACTTAGTACTTATTTGTGTCAATCCACTTGAAGTGACCTTATTGCATTATAATTTTTATTGCTATGTTAATCTGTTACAGGTACCGCAGCGAGAATTGAGGCAAAGACAGTACTCTAACGAGCGCATTTTTTTCATTCAGGAAGTTTAAATTTGTGTTATATTTACATTAATTATAGTATCATTTGTCAATTAGTGAATAAACACAAATACATGTTAACAAAAGGAACCCAGCACCTTTGCCAGGCTTGCGGCCGTCATCCCCACCAAGAGGAGAATGGGTTCATTTTTGTTCGCACGCGCGCCATTTTCACGGTTGGTAGGTTATTCGCGAACTGTAGGATCGAACGGGTGCGAATAACTTTGCACCTTATTGCCGCGCAGAGAGAGTAGCTATTTATTTAACAAAGTGTTTGTTCTGCACGGGTAGTACATACTAGTATTTATTATGTGGTTTTGCGTGTGTTGTTCGCCTTAAATCTCGACGCGATACATATACTGCGGCCGTAGTATGATGCGCACTATAAGATTATATCACGCCTTTTATCTCGTTCCCCCGCGAGCAAACAGAAAGAGAGCTAAGGCACGATAGAGCTAACTATAACGCTGTCATACTACGGCCGATGAGGAGCTAATAAACGTAAGTGAAGATCGCAATAAGGTAGCTTTTCATTAGAATTGACACATTTATTTGCAATACTATTTTCACGTATGTATATAAGATTTCAGGGAACTATCTTATTTATTACTCTAGTGAGGTCATTTTCGTTTACACATTGCATTTTTATTATTTCATCTATTAACTAAAACGAAAATAATAATTTCAGTAGAAAAATTAAAAAAATATTTTTAAATTAAAAAAATTAGAATTTTGATTGGACGGATTTTACAAGATCGCTATACCGTTGCTAAAATGGCATAATGTGTAAGCAGCTTTATGCAGCTATAAATTCGCGCTTTGGATAATGCCAAGAATGGCATTTTACACATTATAGCTGTAGTTTATATACACCTAATTCATTCTTTATTAGGATTCAAATTTAATCTCTCTAGAGCTTAAAACTGCAAAGTATTACAACTCAAATCAAAATCCATCAAACCAAAAATCTAAAACAAAAATATTGAGCACACAACAAAGAGCACCCTCTGGTTAATATAAAAACCGACTTAAAACTAAACAGAACTATATCGTTTCCACGTCTCAAATGCAGATACGTTTTTAAGACGCTTGTCATAAAAAACTGAAAATATTAATTCGACATTAACGCATTTAAGATATGGGGCCGAAATTGCTGCAAAATGTTAAACACAAATTTTAAATTCGACTTTAAACTCATTTGAAAAGGGCCTATAATGGCTGCGTGAACGTTATAAAACTGTGCGTGTTTAAAATACTTTGAAACGCATAATAATGTAGAAATGTACTTCATTTACAACCTTATATTCGACGGGACAGCTTATTGCAGAAGTTAACTGTTAATTATACATGATCCTTCTTAATATGCTAAAGGTTTTGATCAGACCATCAAACTAAACAACTTTATCTATGGGACTAAAAACGCGGAAAAAATATCAGACATCTGAAAGGAGCGTACTGAGAAGGACCCTGTATAAGAAATCACTGGTCTGATAAAGCTCTAAGTTGGCCATTCATCAGAGATGTGCGAGGCAGGGAGGCAGCGTGTAAGAAAATAATCCACCAATGGGAGCGCTTCACTTTCCTCATGACGTGATCGATCGAGCGCGCTATTGGTGGATTACACTCACGCATCTCTGGAGGCAGACCTTGGCAGTCAACTTCTTTCGCTAAAAGCAGTATTTAATTTCTATACATAAACGGCTAAGAATGTGTGCATCAGAAAAAAGATGGAAGCAGATCTAACTTGATCGTAATTAGTTCTCAAACTCATGATATTCATTTATGAATTTTAGCCCTGATACTTTAGTCACAGGGGTCAAATTAGCATGTCACCGCAAATTCCAAATCTTATATAAATTTTAAACAGAGTAAATGGATCGGCAGTTTTATGCATTTCGTCAATGCCGGTTTTTGGGAGACATATAGGACTTACCCGTCACACTGGACATAGTTTCGGTACTACTGGTGAAACGTGGATGTTCTGAGGTTTCAGAATATCTCTGACTACCCCCTCAGGGATTATAGTCGTGAGCATACGCTATGTAATGCTATATAGGACTTAATGACGCGCTTTGGAGAAGACACATGCCCCATCACTTCCAACAGTAGACTAAATGTTGTTATATAAGGCATGGGTCCGCCACCATCCATTCCCACTATTGTAACGAGCACAGCGTCGACCACTCAAGTAGAGATTGAGTTCATGGGTTGATAATGACATAAAAACCACCTGTGGACTTATTTAGTTCATGTTTATGATGGTTATCGTATAAGAGCTAAATTATGTTCATATATTACTATTCAACCAATACATGATGATCGGGAGTTGCGTTCCTGACTTTCTTCTTGGAGTACCACACATATTTAGTTCTAAACAACGTCTTTATTTCAACACACATTCTTAGCCTTTAGACATCGATCATAAATCAAAGAACTAGATACACAGTAACTGTCAGTGAAATGGCGCAAGACTAAGACCAAAGTTAGATATTCATTTGGCACCATTGACTTATAGGTACTAAGTTATGGACGCCGCGCCGGTCTTAAACCAAATTCTCGAAAAACAAAATTTAAATTTTGTTTTGCCTGCGTAGTTTCTAAATTAATTCTTAAGATTTAGAGTTTCCTTTCCTTCTTAGAATTAAATTCTTACAGCACAGCGGCAAGGCATGCAGACGTGCACGTAGTCCGTCAATCAAATGAAGACTTTCGCGTAATTGTTTCTCTTTATGTGTTTTGTTTCTCTGTTGGTTCGGACACTTTTGAGAGCGGAAATACGTCCAATAGTAGGTAAGTCAATGTTTGGCACGTTTATATTTGCCATTTTTGAGCGTTGATTGTATATCTAGTTTATATTTATGATCAAAGCCCTTATAACTAAATTAGAACGGTCTGTAGCCGGCCGGGTACCTCGCCGGCATGGCGGCCTGGGTCGCCCGGGCCAGGTGTTGCCAACCTAACTGCTGGTACACTTCCACGAGCCTCTCATCAACCTCCTTGGAGGGCCGGTCCTCCTGCAGCTTGGCGAGGAGTTTGGCAGCCCTGCCCCATTGTTGGAGAGCGAAGCAGTGCCAGATTCCGTAGTGGATTGCCTGTTTGGAATAATATGTTAATTATTTGAAAGGTTTTAAAAAGTAAATTATAGAGCCCGATTTAATACTTTGGAAAATTGTAACACTAATTTGATATGGCTTCGTTACGGAGATAAAGCCTGAGCAGAAACATAGAAAACCTGCTTTGGGGGCGCTGCCATCGACTATAACCTTTATTGACAATGTTTCAAGTACAAAAATTAGTACCAATGTTTTACCACAACATGGCGAGGTTTTTTATTTTCCTGGTCAGGCTTTAAATAAAAAACCACATACCATCTTCCCACATTTTCACACCTTTCGGAAAATAATTTCTTTTCAATTCAATTGAATTATACTTTATTGCACACTAAAACAAAACATACATTCGACTTCTTTTCTTAGAAGCCAAGAGAAACATAGGTATCGCATTCCAATTTGAAACGCTTTATTTGGTACTACCGTAAAAAGAGAAGGCACTAGAAGGAAGCACGTGTCTTGTCATATTCACTCAGTAAGAGATGCACATAGCAAATTAGCTCTAGTTAAAAAAGGAGATCGCTACCTTATTGCAGTCTTTATCGGCGTAACCACTTTTTTGTACTACGGCCACCTGACTCCAAAATGTCACCTCATACAAATTGTATGAGACGACCACCTGACTCCGAGATGTCACTTCATATAAATTTATGACTATCGCTATCTCATACTCGGTTACACTGACATTCCGTCTACTAGCGTAAGCGAAAAAAAAACGTCTATGGGTACTACACTGCTAGGACCTCACGTACATACGTCAATCTGGAATCAGGATTTGCAGACTTTACAAGAGCGTCCAAATCTGTTCAGGATATTATTTCTCAAGCTATTTTCCATCACCTGAGAAAGTCAGTAGTAATATTACAAATCGGACATAAGTTTCTAAAAAACTCATCAGTACTAATCTCATTCAGGTTTATACATGTCAGCTAGTTTGTATGAAGCGTATACATCGAGTGTGACCTTGAAAGAGCCATTCATTAGTCTGACTAATGAAGAAGGGATTGCAACAAACCTTGGCGTCGGTGAGGTCGGTGAACTTGAGAAGGTCGTTGACGTTGGTCTGCAAGGCCTCCGTGAGGGAGGCGTTGCCGGTGAGCGCCTTCAGGCGACACAGTGCTGTGCCGCGGCGGCTCAGCGCGTCTATCAGGTACCCTCGCTGCTTCTCGTGCTCCCTAGGGGCATAAAACAGTTAAGTTATTGGCTTGGTATGTGTGGATGTTCTGAGGTTTCGCAATATCCCTGACTCACTTCCTCTGGGAATAAAGTTGTAAGCATCTTATGCTATACTGCATTCAAAATAAGGACGACGAGATTTTCCGATTCCTATTTAGCTTTCTGGCCAATTCTGATAAGCAAATATAATTTATTTATCAAAAAGATGTACTACCTGAGACTATCCGACATATCTTGGACGTTACTAAAGCTTTTCTAAGAATAAGTAAGAGTAAGAGCCTGTCAAAATATCTGTCGGATAAGCTAACAAGAACTTATTCAGAAGTGGTGACACTTCTGAATAAGTTCTTGTTAGCTTATCCGACAGATATTTTGACATAATTTCATACAAAATATGTCAAACTATCTGTCGGATAAGCTAACAAGAACTTACCCAGAAGTGGTGAAACAGGCCCTAAGTGTTTCAAATCTCTGTTTCTGTAATTAAAATTGGCTTTACATTTTCGTTGCTATTTGGAATGGAGTATATGTGCACGACACTTCACCTACAAACTTTCACCCCCTTTTTCACAACTTTGGGGGAAAAACCTTTTCAAACTTACTAAAACAAACTTACTGTTTAATTTTATTGGCATCGCTCCTCGTGTCGTTCTTCATTCCTAGATACGCCAAGAGCTTGTCTTGGTCTATATGCTTTATAACCTGAAAAAATGTAAGTATAGACAATATTATGTAGGTACCTAGGTACTGTTGTTTTTTTTTTTAGTACCTTCACAAACTTAATACTTTAGAAATAGTAAAATGAAGTCTGTAAACGACATAATTAGCCGACTATTCCAATAACCATACATAAGCTCACGACCGTAATCGCTTCCGGGGTGGTCAAAAATATTGCTACAAAAAAACCAACATTATGTTTAAGAATGTAGTGATAACAACGCTCACATTTAGCAATTTATGCTTCATGATGGAATAGCGTGTCAAGTGGTGAGAGGTAGCTAGTCTTCCGCCCACATAAACACTGCTCAAGAAACCTTGAATCCCTTAGTCGCCTCATACGACACCCACGGGAAGAATTGGGGAGGTCCATTCTAAGCCATCCAGCCATGCGGCTATCCAATAACCAGACTCTGATTTTTACATTTATATATCAGATAACCCAAAGATAAAATATAGGGTGGATAAAAGACATAAAACTCTAATTGACATTCTATTCACACTTATGACAAAGGTCCATTAGAATAAGCGAGACGTCAATAGTATACGGATGCTTTCCTGCGTCAAGATCCATTTGGAGGCTATGTTATGATTATGTATGTCCTTCGTACAAACGTACAAGTTTGATATTTGGTTGATTTGCTTTGAAAAAGTGGTGACATTTCGTTACTATGCTATTTTGGTTTTCACAATGGTATAAAATAGATGGTCCGGTGGTTGGCGTTAGATGATATTGCTTGTCTTTAGGTACAGGTGAATGAGATTACCTTATCAGATATAGAGACTAGTTGGTCGCACCACGCGGTCGTCACGTCCGGCTTCTCGTTGGCGTGCGGTAATCTGCGTAAACAGGAAACATTGTTAGTATAGTACCCGGCAAGCGACATGAAAAACGGGCGGGGAGAGGTATGCGCAGTAGAGCTTTCTCCTACAAATTTTATCCTGCGCAGTCGAGGTCTTGCTCAAGATGTTTGCCAGTCATTATACATGGCATTACGGCGTCGTTGCCCGATGTGCGTAGACCATAAATAATACAGTACTTATGGTAATCCAGAGGTAGAATTTGGGAATAATAAGTAGTAGTTTCGAGTAACTAGCGTTGACCTTATGGGAATCTAAAAATGTAACATTTGTGAGTGAAATAGTTGTTTTGGGAAGTCGACTTTTTGAGGTTTGACTTTCGCGAAGTAGTATTGGCAAATTGACGTTTTATGAACCTGAGAGGTTTAGACCGTCTGATCTAGTTCTTATTATGAATGGATCTCTCTCACATAGTTCCTGGTCTAATGGCCTTAAAGTAAAGACTTGAACCGGTGAAGTCAGTATAGTCCCAAAGGCTTAAGAGAGCTGCTACAGGCCTGCTGGTACCCCTGGTTGTGTCGCTTGATCAATGATCGTGTTTTCAAACCGGGGCGTGGCATATTGGCATTGGCAGCAGCCAAGCTCCTTTTATATTATTTATTTTATGCTTATCTATAATTGTAATGTTCGGTTCTTACTTCTTGTGGTCGGTGGGCGCGTCCAGGCCGTGCATGTAGGCCACGTGCGCACCCAGGTACCCGGGGAACCGCTCCACCAGCTCCTCGTACACCTGCTCCAGCTTGTCGCCCTCTAGGGATGGGGGGAACGTTTATAATGTCATATTCATAACATAGGTCACTCCGAATTTGGCGTTACAGCAGTAGCAGACTGTCAATCAAGAGTACATGGTTACAGTTGAGGTGCAAAGAAAGAGCTTCCCAGATTGACGACACCAGAGTTCGTCTGGTGCACCCTGATGAGTACCAGGCAGCCTCGATACGAACATTGCTGACTGACAAATGTTAACAATATAGCACGAGTGATTGTCATGCGATGTGACTCACGCCGACACGAAAAGAAGTAGAAAGAAGAGTATACTACTACGCAGTGGACACATGACGAAAGTCTGGATTATTTTAGTGACCACATATAAGTAAGTAAGAAAGTTAAATAAATAGTGCCTCTCTAGCTTGACGTCATGCGCGAAATCTTATATTGATTGTATAGTTGATCATCTCCTTTAAAATCAGATTTATAAAATAAACATCTTAAAAGGAGCACTACAAATACTACAATAGACGAAATTAGTTCTAACTAGCTTTTGCTTACGGCTTCTTTCTCGTGGATTTTCGAATACTTCAATACCCCGTTGTACCCCTTAAGAGTGTCTATCTCCGCGTCAATGGACAGGCACCCTTAAGGGGTCAATTTCGTAAAATCTTTTTCTAGAGCACCCAAGAGGATATAGCCTCTTTAAAATACATATTCCAGCTTTCATGTTCTATCTTCACTTCTATCGTTAGCTGTAAGGTGTGTTGCCTGTCCGTCGTTTAGTCACGGAACTGTTTTATAATAATTAGTTCTAATGATATCCACATAACGACGAAGTTTTATATTTCTAGTCATTCTTTACATGATACTTCTAGTATTTCTACTCATCAAATAACAGCGTTTTCGCAACAACTTATAATGCACTCACCCAACTTAGGCAGCCAATTAGTAGTGAAATCCTTAAGAGCATCCATATAATCATCGTGTGGCTTGCCCTTCTCCTTGTCCCTGTTGTTGTTGGCTCTCTTCGCGGGCTCGCAGACCACGCACTGCAGCGAGTAGGTGTCGACTTTGCGACCGAGCTCGTCCTTCGCAAACGTGACCGTGCCGGTCAACGTCTGGCCTATCGTGAGGTTGGAGCGGCTTATTCTGAGGAGGTAAATTCATTATTTGTGTTATCGACTTCGTACGCGAAGACCTACGAAATTATTAACATCAAATAAGGTTTGAAACGGAGCGTTGCAGAAAGGTATGGATGGACACTAAATCCTGAGGGTCCGGGTTCGAATCCACACGGACGAGTGACGACATTCGATGCACCAATGAGTTTTTCTACCTTATTTACGTAATACTAGCTGCTTTCAAACGGTTTAAGAAAACATCGTGAGGAAACCTGCATATGCTAAAAGAAATTCGGATGTCTATGTGTATGTAGTCTACCAACCATCATTGGGCCCACGTGGTGAACTGATGCCCAAACAACCTGTCTGAGGGTAAGCCTGTGCCATTCAGTAGGACGTAATATAGACAGATTGATGTGTGATTGAAAATATATTAATTAAAATCATATAAATACTAAATCAAACTCACTTGTCAGAAGGCACATTTGTGAAATAAAGAGGTAGTAGGTTTCCACTAGATAAAGACGACGAACTGAACTTCTTGCCTCCGGTCAACGCCTGCAAGGAGAACATTACGGGCATTGTTAATTAAGTGATGTAGCGATGGACCAAGATATGTAGAGGGCGACTGGATGACGAAGGCAGAGGATAGAATTGTGTGGCGAGTCTTGGAAGAGGCATAACGGTATAAAATATTCGGCGCGTCTCAAATAACATTTACAATTGAGACGCGCAATCTAAACTATGCTTCCATATTTTTCCATATATAAAATATTACTTTTATTAATACTGTCTACGCGTGTTCTGCGACAAATTTTTGTATGGACTGAAACCACCTGACTGACGGACTGGGTCCATTTCAAAACGTGTAGAAATCACTTGGGGAGTATATCATATTATCTATCTTGATTTAGCATACATATCTTCGTATACTTTTACTCTTTCGTAAAGGCACGCCGAGTGATTTTCTTTCACACATTATGGAACCGACTCTAGATATAATGTAACAGTTACCTGTGGCTGAGAACAATACGCGTCGAGAGTGATAGGCTGGGGCAGTCGCTGTTGTATGACTGCGGGCAGGTCCTGTAGCTTCTCCAGCAGCGCCTTGTTGTCGTGCCGCACGTTGAGACGGAGTGTGTAGTCACCCTTTTCTAGCTTCACTGAATAC
The DNA here is from genome assembly GCA_963693445.1 of Agonopterix heracliana. NCBI lineage: Eukaryota > Metazoa > Arthropoda > Insecta > Lepidoptera > Depressariidae > Agonopterix > Agonopterix heracliana. The sequence continues at coordinate 20,858,461 of OY856311.1, forward strand.
TGCAAGAAAAAACAATAAAAGAACTGAACCTCTGACACATCCTGGTTTATAAGAACCTTGGGTATTAGCGACCGTCTATAGCTGGATGGCATATCCCTACACCACGAAAGCAAGTAAAACTCATGCCATAGAGTCCACGGAAGAATTAGATATTTTAATTAAGAATCTTGCTCCGTGCTTTAAAAGGCACGGCAAACAGTTGGTGCCGGATATTTTCATCAGATGGTACTTGAAGTGCTGCCAAAGTGTAGTCACTTGGCTTGGCACGTTGTGTTGGTATAAAGGCTTCCGCACATTGCAGCGATATTATCGAGCGATATTATCGAACGATATTATCGACAGCGATATCGCGACATCTTACACACTGCAGCGATTCCGCGATTCGCGTCACGCATGCGCCCTTCACTGAATGTAGTAGAAAGAGATTGCGTCAGGTTGCGATATTCATATTCATATTCATTTATTCGCATTCATGTACAATTACAGCATAGGTGTTGCTTATGAGCTAAAGCGGGTACATGAACCCTGAAAGGGCACAGCAATATTAATTAACAATTTACAAGTAAGTAATTATTATAAAGCAAAAAATTAGTCAATTATTACAATATCGCGGCAGTGTGTGGGATCGAGCGCGTCCCCATACAAAATGTACTGAGAACAATTATCGCAAAATTGCAGCGATATTATCGCTCGATAATATCGCGGCAGTGTGTAGGATCGAGCGCGTCCCCATACAAAATGTACTGAGAACAATTATCGCAAAATCGCAGCGATAATATCGCTGCAACGAGCGGAGGCCTTTAAAGACCTACTCTCTGTCCTTATTCCCTGTGTCCTGAAGTGGGATTTTTTTGGGCTAGTGATGATTTTGTCCTGTCTAAAATAGTTTGACGTGAAGATTGGGATAGGTATAGCATAGCATATGCTCACGACTGTATTCCCCTAGGGGGTAGTCAGAGATATTCTGAGAACTCAGAATATCCATGTTTCACTAGTAGTCCCGAAACTCGGTCCAGTGTGACGGGGAGTGAGACCGTCGCCTCTTGTAATGGACAGTCGGTACAATACATGCCTCGAAATTGAAGCATACCGGTTTCCTCACGATGTTTTCATTCACCGAAAAGCCAGTGGTGTTACAAATCGTACATAAATACCGAAAAACTCATTGGGACGAGTGGGCTTAGACGGGGATCGAACCATTGCCTCCTGCACGGCAGGCAAGGTTACTCGCCACTGGACCACCACCGCTATTATTACAGGTAGGTACAGCTAGATATTATAATTGGTGCAGGCCTGTCTAAAAAATCGGTCAAGTGCGAGTCGGGCTACTCGCACATCGAGGGTTCCGTACCACACCACCACAGACTACAACTTGAAAAAAACTTTTTTTTCACCTCACAAGCTCGGAAAGATTCTGTTTATCACTCGAAATCTGAGTGCAAAAGCGAATTTTATCCGCTAGCGTGCAAAGAGTTTTTGAAATTCGAATCTGTCTATTCAATATACCTATTCCTATACCGCCAATCAATCGTCAATCAATTTCATGTCACTGGCCAGCACGAAATAAAAACTTTTTAAAATGTTCTTTTTAGCAATTCTCTTTTTTTCCTCGCTTTTGTGAGGTGAAAAGTTGTGTGTTGCGCTCGGCAGCAAAGTTATTCTGCGTCTCGTACCTTTGAAACCTTCGATGCGCTCAGGATTCTACATTTGAACCCACTCGCTTCGCTCGTGGTTCAATCTTAGAATCCTTCGCTTGCTCAGGTTTCAATACAAGCACTCGCGCCAAAAAACAACTTTGCAGCCTAGCATAACAAATAACTATTCTTCGGGACTGACTTGTACTTGACCGGTTTTTATGATTTTTTGTTATACTGTAGAGTTTGCTCTATAATCACACCAAGTTTGACGCTTGTATGTATTACCGTTTTTACTGTAGAACGAGAAGAAAAAACGTCGATAAAAACTAGTTTCTTGTCGAGACCCCTTAATTTTTTACTTTTTGTCATTTTTATTATTTGTCAACAAATCCGCCGTAATCACTACATAGTATAAAACAAAGTCGCTTTCTCTGTCCCTATGTCCCTTTGTATGCTTAAATCTTTGAAACTACGCAACGGATTTTGATGCGTTTTTTTTTTAATAGATAGAGTGATTCAAGAGGAAGGTTTATATGTACATTGCACCCGTGCGAAGCCGGAGCGGGTCGCTAGTAACGCATATTCTGTGAAAATGTCAACTATCTAGCTATTACGATTCAAAAGTTACAGCCCTAAATAGGTAGGACGGACGGACGGACGGACTTAGTAATAGGGTCCCGTTTTCACCCTTTGGGTACGGAACCCTAAAAATGACATTACAGGTAATAAAGGCGATGAATGGTCCTTACCTTGGACGGATAAGCATCACCGACAGCCATCAGCTGCTTGCTACTGTTGTACAACATCCACATCTGCGACTCGAACTCAGATTCATACAGCATGTCGCATAACAACGATATTATTGGTGATACCTGCAATTTTACATTACATGTTGTAAAGGTAAATATTATGCAAATGTGTTAGAGCCATATCAAGCAAGCTATTTCTGAACGTAAGCGTTGACGAAACTATACCGTCGCGATATTATTTTCGTTGCGATATTTCGAGAGTCGTAGCGGAATCGCGGTGATATCGCGGATATAACGCTTTATAAAAATCGCAACGATTCAGTTGAGATTTCGCGGCGGCGGTGCAGTTGCGACTACGAATAAAGAAATTTCTTTATAATTATTATTCGTAGAGTTGCGATGTAGTTGCGATGCAATTGCGAAATCGCTTACGCCTAAAAATCGCGTGTGATATGGCTCTTACCAATAAAACGCGAAACCTGGAAATCTTTTATACAGAATCTAAATTGAAAGGTAAGGAAAAATCTGTCAGGTGCGAATTCAGACTCGGACAATTAATGTTGTTCCAGTATAAACGGACACTTAAGTATTTTGTCACATAGTAAATGTTCAGTTTGATGGTCTGAAACACATCCTAAAATGTAGAGCATTTTATTTACACCGTGTATAAATTTAAGTTAAACAAATATTTTACCGGGAGACCATTTTTAATTCGCGATATTAGCCCGATAATTATTCTACCATTACCAATATATCGATAACTCAACAACCAAGATCACGACAAAATAATTATATAACTTTAGTTCATACAGTAAGGGTTAAAATTATAAAGGATCGTTAAAAACGTTTACGAATACATACTCTATAAGAGTTCTATACATAACTAAACTTGGTACACAACTTATACAATAATTGATTTCTATACTAACTTCCGTCAAATCTCCATTTTTGTTCACCTTTTTAGAATTTTTGTTTGAAACCTGATAAACATACCAGAATTAAGAAAAATTTAATATAATGTTATTTTAATAAAAACATCGACAAATTAACCTAAAAGACATCGAATCCATACTCTATATGAACACAATTGGATATAAGGGGATTATGGGGTGATAGGTAAAGAGTCCCCCAAATATTTCTCTTCATACTTGATGTATAGAATGAAAATTCTTGTGTTTAATATTGGACTTTTAGGGCCCACACACATCTACGACAAGACGTAGTAAGGACCAACTCAGCAAAAGGAAATGTCTTAATCATCACTTGCCGTATAATCGACCCAGCAAGTCCAGTGAAATGAAATGAAAATTTTTTAATGAAAAATGATTTATTGCCAATAGTGCGCGCGTGCGTGCGTGCTGTGTGTGTGTTTATTGTGTTTCAGTGTAGGTCGCGTCTTCGAAGAATTCTGTTGTGATAATACAGGGTGTTTGGTAGGGAGGTGTACATACGCCTAGGGTAGAAACTAGGGAGGGTCTGCTACCTACCCCCGCCCATTATTTTTATTTTAAATTAAAATTATTTAAAATTAAAATTATCCCCTTAAAATTATTTTTTTACCTTACTACGGTACTTCAGGCCCCATAACTTTTCTTCTCTACAATTTTCGGGTGTGAAATCAATTTTTACAGTACACTAAGACTCTAACAATTAAAACAAGACCATTAGCAGACCTGTCCTATGGATAGATTTTGAGCTAGAGGTAGTTTTAGTTTAAAAATCGTTTTTTTTTTCTAAAAATAAAAAAAAAATCATTAAAATAATACCTTGAGGCCAAGGTCAATATAATGGGTGGGGGAAGGTAGCAGACCCTCCCTAGTTTCTACCCTATGTGTATGTACACCTCCCTACCAAACACCCTGTATATTGTACTTACGACCCACCTATTATGTTCAATTGATGTTCACTTCTCGAACAATTTTGTTATACGTCAGTGGTGGCCATGACGTCGACCGCGGTCTACCCGGTCGCCCGCGGTCGAGTTTTTTCGTAGTCTCACAAAGAGATTAATAACTAAATTAAGACGAAAAAAAATTACCGTTTGTCTATCAAAATCAGGCTATTCATAAACATTCATTGCTAAACCTGTTGCGGTTGAAGGTATACTGCCAGGTATATCTAAAATTTTAATGTAGACCGCGCAATGTTTGAAGTTTGGCCACCCTTGTTATACGTCATAACCATTCATAAGATATTGCAGATTTTTTTTTTCCACGATATCGCACAACGTCGTGTCGTGGTGATTTGTATGGGCCTTTCGAAGTCTATCAGGTTAATTTGTCTACGTATGACAATAATAAAGATACCTTACCTCAGTTGCCTTAGCGATGTGAAAGTTGTAAGTGTTAATAAGTTGATATATTTGTCTACTTGGAGGGATAATATCTCGAGCCGTCAATGGTATGAGCTTTGATTCCGTGGGCCTGTTGAAAAAAAACCACAATTTTTAGTAATTCACGACCACGAATAAATACGATAGATTCGATACTTACAGGGTCCTTCTTAATATGACACTTTTTAAGGGGATGATCAGACCGTCCAAATGAACAACTTTCTCTATGGAACCAACATCGAAATCGCGAAAAAAAATCAGATGTTCCATACAAAACTGCAATCCTACTCGAGCCAAATGTATGGGACAGCTGTCATTTTTTTACGATTTCGATGTTGATCCCATAGAATTGTCCCTCCTAAAAAACTGTCAGCATATTAAGTTGGACCCTATATACAAGGTCCAACTACGAACCGTTGGACCACAGCCGGTACCCTGGCGTCACACATAGCCTGGCGGAAGATCTTCCCTTTTCTGATGGAGGTGGACTGAAGAATAAATTCTGATGTCTATGTGAAGTCTACCAATCTGTTTCGGGCACGTGTGGTGGACTAACGCCCATAAACCCCCCTGAGGACAGGCCTGTGCCCTTCAGTGGGACGTTGTACAGATTGTCGCAGGGAGGCTGATGATGACGAGCTCACCTGAGGCAAGGCTCGCAGTACTTCAGCACGGCGCTGGGCTGCACGTCCTGGAGCCGCAGTGAGCTCAGCGGGGAGGCTGATGATGACGAGCTCACCTGAGGCAAGGCTCGCAGTACTTCAGCACGGCGCTGGGCTGCACGTCCTGGAGCCGCAGTGAGCTCAGCGGGGAGGCTGATGATGACGAGCTCACCTGAGGCAAGGCTCGCAGTACTTCAGCACGGCGCTGGGCTGCACGTCCTGGAGCCGCAGTGAGCTCAGCGGGGAGGCTGATGATGACGAGCTCACCTGAGGCAAGGCTCGCAGTACTTCAGCACGGCGCTGGGCTGCACGTCCTGGAGCCGCAGTGAGCTCAGCGGGGAGGCTGATGATGACGAGCTCACCTGAGGCAAGGCTCGCAGTACTTCAGCACGGCGCTGGGCTGCACGTCCTGGAGCCGCAGTGAGCTCAGCACGACCCCGCGGACCCCCTCGCAGGGCCCTATCACCATCTTGGAGCCGAAGTCCGGCTTGAGGCCATGGAACTCTATGCTGTAGTCCACTACTAGGTCGCCGATGTTGGCCCAGTATTTAGCTATTACTACTTCTAATGTTATGCCACCCTGTGGGGAAAAAGGTTCAGTTAAAATAGAGTATAAATCTGTTCAGAGTCACACACACAGTTTTGTTCAGAATGACACTGCGCATGTCCTCTTGTATAAACAAAAGTGTAAAAGCAAAATCTGCCACACCAGATTTTTGAGGCAGCGAGACGCGGAATAACGAAATAATTCACCAATGAGAGCTTATCAGTTTCCTTGTGACGTGATCGAGCTGGCGCGCTATTGGTGGATTCCCTCCTCGCTATCATGCATATTTCTGGTGGACGACCGACTAGGCTAACACATTCGTTTCACCTAACGAATAAGCGCGTTTAGCTGACTTTATAGCAGTCGCTAAATCGCATAATATAAGGGTCCTTCTTAAAATGTTGACGGTTTTTGAAGAGGATGACCAGACCATCAAACTGAACCAGTTTCTGTAACATCGAAATTGCGAAATAAATTTGCTGGTCCATATAAAACTCTAATCCTTTTCATACTCGACTCGAATAGCAGAATTTTTTGTCGCGACTTCGATGTTGGTCTCATAGAGAAAGTTGTTCATTTTGATGGTCTGACCACCATCTTAAAAACCTGTCAGCATATAAAGTTGGAGCCTGTATGCGTCCATCCCATGACAGGAGAATCACACTATAGAAAGATGCGTGAATAAGCTTTGAATTTCAGCATAAAAATCCTGTCAGAATCCTTCCAAAGTGAAATGCAGTATCAAGGAAGCGATCGTCAAGCCACCTGCCAAGTGCCACGTAAGAGGCCTATCCAACACGACATGTTCTATCTAATAGATCTCACCACAAGCTGGAAGGGCAGAAGCGTGGGCGCCTCCGCGGTGACATTGACCATCTTCTGCGTCTCCTGCGTGCGGCAACTCTTGCGCGGCAACAGTTGCATCGTGTGCACGAGGAAACGGCCTGTCTTCTCCTTGTCCTCGGTTGTTATCTTGAGCACGCCCCACGTCGCTTCCGGTGGCACTGCGGATATTGTGCTTGTTTATTATTTGGCTTTTGTTTCCTATTATAAACGACTGGAGTTTATACCCGCGACTTCATCCGCACAAATTATATAGGTACCAGATTTTAAGTCAAATCATAAGCTATCAAACAAAAAATTTACGCTTGAAGGTCTGGAGCGTCTACTAGTTCTAAGGCATTGTCCTAATCGGGCATCGTTTGCGCGGAGCAAGCAAGCTTGCAAGCTTGCGAAGCGCGGCGGTTGCATCGCACAGATCCGTCAGCGATCGTACCAACCCGCGATCAAACATACCACAATCTCCATTGAGATTCCTAGTCATCGATTAAATATAAGAATTCGATGTCTTATGTAAAATCTTTTCGATTTCGTCAATTAATTCCGCCGCAGCCCGGCGAGCAGGTCTGCAGCGCGGCCGGGTGTATCTGTATACTCACCGATAACAAAGTGCCGCCTGATGTCCGCGGGTTTGAACAGAGCCTTGTGCTCGTGCAGCGCGGGGCAGCCCGGCGAGCAGGTCTGCAGCGCGGCCGGCTGCAGCACCGTCACCGGCACGCGGAACACCGGGCCCTTCGCCGGGCATGACACGTCGAACGCGTTTATACTGCGGAACCATTAACAATGTTTTATATGACAAGAAGATTGGAGGCTTTTAGTGATAACGCTTTAATTTTTCCCATTTATTTATTGCACTTAAACTTAATATAGTTAAAGTAAGAGCGCTGAGAGCCACGCCTTGGGGCAGCTCAGCGCTACAAGCTACTAGAACAGACCTGGTGAAGTGTGCGCCGGGCGGCAGCGGCCTGGTGTCGAGGCGGAGGGCGAGGGGGCGGCTCGCGTTCATCATGTCGAGGTGGGAGGGCGCTGAGAGCCACGCCGCGGGGCAGCTCAGCGCTACAAGCTACTAGAACAGACCTGGTGAAGTGTGCGCCGGGCGGCAGCGGCCTGGTGTCGAGGCGGAGGGCGAGGGGGCGGCTCGCGTTCATCATGTCGAGGTGGGAGGGCGCTGAGAGCCACGCCGCGGGGCAGCTCAGCGCTACAAGCTACTAGAACAGACCTGGTGAAGTGTGCGCCGGGCGGCAGCGGCCTGGTGTCGAGGCGGAGGGCGAGGGGGCGGCTCGCGTTCATCATGTCGAGGTGGGAGGGCGCTGAGAGCCACGCCTTGGGGCAGCTCAGCGCTACAAGCTACTAGAACAGACCTGGTGAAGTGTGCGCCGGGCGGCAGCGGCCTGGTGTCGAGGCGGAGGGCGAGGGGGCGGCTCGCGTTCATCATGTCGAGGTGGGAGGGCGCTGAGAGCCACGCCGCGGGGCAGCTCAGCGCTACAAGCTACTAGAACAGACCTGGTGAAGTGTGCGCCGGGCGGCAGCGGCCTGGTGTCGAGGCGGAGGGCGAGGGGGCGGCTCGCGTTCATCATGTCGAGGTGGGAGGGCGCTGAGAGCCACGCCGCGGGGCAGCTCAGCGCTACAAGCTACTAGAACAGACCTGGTGAAGTGTGCGCCGGGCGGCAGCGGCCTGGTGTCGAGGCGGAGGGCGAGGGGGCGGCTCGCGTTCATCATGTCGAGGTGGGAGGGCGCTGAGAGCCACGCCGCGGGGCAGCTCAGCGCTACAAGCTACTAGAACAGACCTGGTGAAGTGTGCGCCGGGCGGCAGCGGCCTGGTGTCGAGGCGGAGGGCGAGGGGGCGGCTCGCGTTCATCATGTCGAGGTGGGAGGGCGCTGAGAGCCACGCCGCGGGGCAGCTCAGCGCTACAAGCTACTAGAACAGACCTGGTGAAGTGTGCGCCGGGCGGCAGCGGCCTGGTGTCGAGGCGGAGGGCGAGGGGGCGGCTCGCGTTCATCATGTCGAGGTGGGAGGGCGCTGAGAGCCACGCCGCGGGGCAGCTCAGCGCTACAAGCTACTAGAACAGACCTGGTGAAGTGTGCGCCGGGCGGCAGCGGCCTGGTGTCGAGGCGGAGGGCGAGGGGGCGGCTCGCGTTCATCATGTCGAGGTGGGAGGGCGCTGAGAGCCACGCCGCGGGGCAGCTCAGCGCTACAAGCTACTAGAACAGACCTGGTGAAGTGTGCGCCGGGCGGCAGCGGCCTGGTGTCGAGGCGGAGGGCGAGGGGGCGGCTCGCGTTCATCATGTCGAGGTGGGAGGGCGCTGAGAGCCACGCCGCGGGGCAGCTCAGCGCTACAAGCTACTAGAACAGACCTGGTGAAGTGTGCGCCGGGCGGCAGCGGCCTGGTGTCGAGGCGGAGGGCGAGGGGGCGGCTCGCGTTCATCATGTCGAGGTGGGAGGGCGCTGAGAGCCACGCCGCGGGGCAGCTCAGCGCTACAAGCTACTAGAACAGACCTGGTGAAGTGTGCGCCGGGCGGCAGCGGCCTGGTGTCGAGGCGGAGGGCGAGGGGGCGGCTCGCGTTCATCATGTCGAGGTGGGAGGGCGCTGAGAGCCACGCCGCGGGGCAGCTCAGCGCTACAAGCTACTAGAACAGACCTGGTGAAGTGTGCGCCGGGCGGCAGCGGCCTGGTGTCGAGGCGGAGGGCGAGGGGGCGGCTCGCGTTCATCATGTCGAGGTGGGAGGGCGCTGAGAGCCACGCCGCGGGGCAGCTCAGCGCTACAAGCTACTAGAACAGACCTGGTGAAGTGTGCGCCGGGCGGCAGCGGCCTGGTGTCGAGGCGGAGGGCGAGGGGGCGGCTCGCGTTCATCATGTCGAGGTGGGAGGGCGCTGAGAGCCACGCCGCGGGGCAGCTCAGCGCTACAAGCTACTAGAACAGACCTGGTGAAGTGTGCGCCGGGCGGCAGCGGCCTGGTGTCGAGGCGGAGGGCGAGGGGGCGGCTCGCGTTCATCATGTCGAGGTGGGAGGGCGCTGAGAGCCACGCCGCGGGGCAGCTCAGCGCTACAAGCTACTAGAACAGACCTGGTGAAGTGTGCGCCGGGCGGCAGCGGCCTGGTGTCGAGGCGGAGGGCGAGGGGGCGGCTCGCGTTCATCATGTCGAGGTGGGAGGGCGCTGAGAGCCACGCCGCGGGGCAGCTCAGCGCTACAAGCTACTAGAACAGACCTGGTGAAGTGTGCGCCGGGCGGCAGCGGCCTGGTGTCGAGGCGGAGGGCGAGGGGGCGGCTCGCGTTCATCATGTCGAGGTGGGAGGGCGCTGAGAGCCACGCCGCGGGGCAGCTCAGCGCTACAAGCTACTAGAACAGACCTGGTGAAGTGTGCGCCGGGCGGCAGCGGCCTGGTGTCGAGGCGGAGGGCGAGGGGGCGGCTCGCGTTCATCATGTCGAGGTGGGAGGGCGCTGAGAGCCACGCCGCGGGGCAGCTCAGCGCTACAAGCTACTAGAACAGACCTGGTGAAGTGTGCGCCGGGCGGCAGCGGCCTGGTGTCGAGGCGGAGGGCGAGGGGGCGGCTCGCGTTCATCATGTCGAGGTGGGAGGGCGCTGAGAGCCACGCCGCGGGGCAGCTCAGCGCTACAAGCTACTAGAACAGACCTGGTGAAGTGTGCGCCGGGCGGCAGCGGCCTGGTGTCGAGGCGGAGGGCGAGGGGGCGGCTCGCGTTCATCATGTCGAGGTGGGAGGGCGCTGAGAGCCACGCCGCGGGGCAGCTCAGCGCCAGCCGCACTCCGAACCCGATCTGCCGCGCCATCACCGCCCTGTCTGCCGGCATCACATACTATACTGTCAAGGGTTTTATCCTGGGATATACCCATAGTCGAAGGTCATATTTCACGTCGTATCACAATAACATCCAATCGATATGAGAAAAAATGAATTAGAGCGGAATTCCGCGGAGTATAGAAGTTACAGGTACTTTAATATTTATCGACCTGCGAATTCCGCTCTGATTTTTTTTTCACGCACGGATTGCATGCGGTTCTGATACGACATAAAATATGAGCTTCTACTATGCTTCAAGTGGCTTCAACTAAAACCAATATCAGAAAATGCCGATAGCTCGACTTCTCGTAATCACATAAGGACCCTGTAGGGAGGGCTATTGTGTATGTTTCCGATTACCTGTATCGTTTACAAGATCGGTAAGGTATTATGACTGAACCGGGTTTTTTGAGTAATATTTCGTTTCTGTGATCATCATATCCATTGTCTGAAATTAATTACTTAACTAACTAAATGTTGGTAAATCAAGCAGAATCGCTAAGAACTGCAAGAAGCACCATGTCGATTTGATGCATCTGTATCATGGTGTTTTTTGACAGTTCTTAGCCATTCTGCTTCTACTCTAGTCTAGTATTTAGGTTTCGCAAATTAAATAATAAGGACTTCTTTTTTAGAGGGCAAATATGAGACTGTACGGATGGATGATCTATGAGGCATTAGTAGGAAAACAAAAATTAGGATCTATTTTACCCATTTTACCACTTCTTAATTTACACGACATTAATAACTTATATGTCAGACTGTATCACATCATTTCATATGAAAGACGAGCTGTCAAATCGAGAAGTGGTGAAACAAGCCCTTGATATATTGTATTTTCTATTTATACACGGTATTAACAAATGAATGTTCTAAACTAAGACCAACTCATAATGTATGTACTTAAATCTAAAAAAAATACAAAAATATTGTAAAAAAATTGTTTTGTAACAGTTATGTCTGTTCCGTACTAAAATAAATACAACAACTTCTTAAATCAACATTTTAAATATTACAATTGAACTAAATACCATACTTTGTTATACGATGCTGACAATTCATAGTTCTACGATAAACAGAAATAAATGTACTTCACTAATTATAACTCGATATAAATTATAAAACGAAATAAACATACCCTGACATCGCAGTATAGCCGAATTATATTCATTACAACACTTCTTATCGGAACCTATGGATCAAATACCGAAGTATAGCGAAGGAAAATATATAATACTGTACTTTTTACGTGATGCTCGAACAAACAAACAAATAAACAGAAAAAATAAAAATGGTTGATTTGGAATCAGGGATACCTAAAAATCATATCGTAATCTTTTTCTTGTAAATCTTCAATGTACAGACACACTTCAGTTAAAGTTTTATAATAGTTTAGATTAGGTGTTTGTGTAAAATTTACAAAAACTGTTCCATCAATACCGTTACAATGTTATCTACACCTTGAAATCGTGAAAATAGATACCACCTTAGCGGTCTCGCGGAAAATACAATTAAAGGCGCGATAAAATGTTTATCGATTTTATTTTTTATTTATTTATCAGACCGTCAAATTGAACAACTTTCTCTATGGCACCAACAATGAAATCTTGAAAAAAATAATCAGCTATTCCATACAAAACTGTAAACCTACTCGAGCTAAATGTATGGGACAGCAGATTTTTTTTTCTTGATATCGATTTTGGTCCCATACATAGTGAAAGTTGTTCAGTTTGATGGTCTAAACAACCCCCTTAAAAGTTTTAAATGTTTTTTTTACTTTTGTAACAACCAGTATAACCGATCTTACCCGACAGCCGAATCCTATTCAAAGGGCTCACGCATAAAGTAGTGACACACTCACCCTCCATGTCGTCGTGGCTCTGCAGGAACTGGGGCTCGACGGTGACGCCGATGTCCCGCGGCACGTCGTCGAGGCGCGGCCGCAGCAGGATGCCCTTCGTGCCGCCGCCGCACGAGATGTTGAACGTGACGTCACGCTCCGGCGCCGTGTGGTACGTCGTTAGGTGGTCGAAGGCCTGAGGACGAGGTCAGTCAGCACAGTCATTTTACGGTTTGACCCGGGACTATGTAATTAAGAATTGCATTCAGTTCGAAGAGATACAATTTTGATTTCTATGTTGCCTAGTGATTTTTTGTTTAATTAGTTTTCAGATAGTCTTTTGTGACTAATGGTGCCGGTTACAGTTTTAAAGTCCCATTCATAAATACTCCCCACCCCTTTTAACAAAACTCCGACTGGGCTAGATCTGATTATGGGTTACGAGACATTAATCGACGGCGATCGAAGGTTCGTCCATTCAAAAATCACGATTAGTATGGGACGCCGTTCGCCACGTCGATGCGAAAGGGTGCGTACGGAGTACCATAATAATCGCGCTTTTTGTATGGATAAACTATCGATCGCTACCGATCAATGTTGTAACCTTATAGCATCATCTTATTTAAGAGCTACGCTCTCATTGCCTTATCAACTTCTGGACTTCGGGTTCGCGCTGAAAAGTGTCCTAACTAAAAGAGTTACAAAACGCATAAAGAGTAACAAATCGATTATCGACCGACTACGCGCACGTCTATAATGCTTTACTGCTGTGCTGTAAGTATTTGTAAAAACTACGCAAACAAAATGAAAAAAGAATTTCACAGTTTCAAATCAATATTTTTAGTTGGATTATATTCTTCTTCTGGATTATATTACTAACACGTAATACGTTTATGTAGGTTAGTCTGGCACACTTTTTTCGATGATTTTATATTAGACCCAGCGTCCATTAGTTAGTAAGTCAATGTACGATCTTCTCGGTGAAGTATTCGCCATTCCCGTCTCTTTTCCGCAAGTAGCTTGAGATTCTGCCAATTCGTCTGAATGCAGTGTCATGCATCTAAATAACGAAAGACGCGTCGCCCGTGGTATTTCCCTTTTCCTCAAATTGTTTTAGCAAATAAGCGGTGTCCACTAGGGTACCTTTTCGACGTTGAGCAGCCCGCAGCCCTGTGCCCAAGGTTCAACATGGTCGAGGTATGTGGCGGAGTTCTCCAGCGCGCGCTTCACGGAGTACGGCGAGTACGGCACGCCTTGCGCCTTCAGTCCTGATATCAAGGTCGCTGCCACGAAAATTACAATTTCATTACCTACATTGCACGATTAGATTAAGTTTACTAGATAGATAGATAGATAGATAAATCATTTATTTGCACAAGTAACACACACATAAATAATACAGTTCACAAGTTTACAAAATATCAAAACAAGGAAACATCAACAGAACAAACATGTAATTTATTGTATGCTACAGCAGCAAATAGGTCCCATCTCAACATAGACCTTGCCCGAAAGCAGGGTGTTGATTTTCAGATGAAACCTCTGGTAGTAGTCAGACGCAGCAACCAATGAGAGATAAATAAAATAAGTAAAGTTTAGATGAAATATAGTAATGGAAGAGTAAAAAAAAGAAAAAGTAAAAACGAAATAATATTATATTATACCTACATACATATACAATTTATTATATTATACTAAGCGTAAAATTGGATAAATAAAGAACTATGACACAAAAGGTGCGTTAGTGTAGCCATCAGGCAAGCCAATAATTTGTTTTTTCAAGATAAATTCCCTCAGTTTTCTCTTGAATGTGAAGCCTGACTTAAGTGATCGCAGTGGTGGGGGAATATTGTTCCAGCACTTGTGTGTGTTTGACACGATAGTAAAAACCTTGTTGGTCTTGTGGGGTACCTGTCATGGAAGGGTGAACGTTTGAGCTTAGAAAATAGATACTCCGGTTTCTGATTCTTTAGAGTAGTGAAGACCAAATTTCCCAAATGAAAATGCCTGCGTGATGTCATGTTTAGCATAGAAGCACTATTTATGTAAGGGGTCACATGAGTCCGCGGAGGTATTTTAAAGCAAAACCTGCAACACGCATTTTGTACCCGTTGAATTAATCGATACTAGATATCGATACTAGATAGAAAAACATCCCAAAGTTACCCCTTTTTGTTATGTTTTTTTCAATACTATGATTAAACTGCTGATATTTAACTTTTTATTCTTGTACTTAACTAAATACATTAAATATTTCTAGTGAACTCAGAAGAATTTTTAGCTTAGAAACTCCCATGAGCAAAGATATTGACGAAAAACACGTTTTTTTGCGATCCTGCTTTCAATTGGAGCGGGATGGCTAATTGTAAACTTATGCTTGCAAGAAAGAGACGCTTGCACTGGGATAACCTAGCCTTAATGTGGAAAGCAACGGTAGCGCCATTTATCGGCAGCTGTGGTCTATGGTCTAGTAGATTACACACCGAAGGCAGGATAGTAAGAAAGGTCTCAGATCTCATGTAATCGCCTCGGTCAACAAACATGTGATCTGAGGCTTTCTTATTTACTGTCCGAGGTTAGTATACTATTTTTCTCCTCGACGGATGTGGAAAGCGGCAACTTCGTTTAGCGCAGCGGGACGAAAATTTACGCTTTCCATCCGGAGGGGAGAAAAATATCTATCGAGCATTCACTTGGTATCAACTTTGTGTTCACACACGGATCACCGTGCGATGCGTTCGTGCGCTTAGCCACATTCACTAGTGAAGACTATTATCTTTTATTGTCTGTGCTTTCATTATTATATAGGGTGTTAGGGTAAAGAGTTGCATTAATTTAAGGGTTGAACTACATCTAACGGCACCTCATCGCATTTTTCCGTCGCTCCATCCTTTTCTGTCACTCAGGAACGTCATTTGTTAGAGCATATAAGATAGACGGAACGCGATCGCACGCGGCGTGCTGTTCCGTTCTGTCTATCTTATATGCTCTAGCAAATGACGGTCCTGAGTGACAGAAAAGGATGGAGCGACGGAAAAATGCGATGCTGTGCGGCCTGGTGTAGTTCAACCCTAAGGTGACTGTACCAATGATATTGAAAGAACAAAGATAAATTAGCAAACAAAATTTTTCAACTTTTCATATAAACGTTTGATCACCTGATTGCATTTAATATGGAAAGTACATAATGTTTTTTGCAAATATCATATAGGTTTCTTAGGTAGAGTTGTTCGGTATCATAGGTACAATCACCCCTTAAAGTAATGCACCTTTCAGTCTGCCGCAACTCTAGGGTTGCCACTTTCAAAGAAGTCATTTTTAATCCTAGAGTTACGAAGTTGTGGCAGACTGAGAGGTGGCAACCCAATTTTTTCCAGTCCCAATATTTAATTTAGTTGTAATTTAAACGTACCTACAGCGCCGGCGACGTGTGGGGCTGCCATTGATGTACCGTTCATTAGCTGACAGTTTCTTAATGTGAATCTGAAAACAAACTTTTTTATTATTATTGGAAGTTTCTGTTTTGACATTGCTAGATTCATAGTCTCTAAAGTTACCACTACTACTGGTTTTTACTTGTTTTTGTCTGGGAGCGCTGCTGTACTAATTTCATATCCTATTGGCTATGTGCCCGAGACTAGGGACGACATTTAAAAAAACGTTCACCTCCATTTTCAAACCTTTGGGGATTGTATTGTGAAAAACTCCTTTTATATTAACACTTAGACGCCAATAGAAACAGCTATACCAAATTTTAAGCTGGTAGTCTGTAGTTTTTGAGTTTTCTTTTTGAGTAAGTGTATGGATTCTCAAGCTTTGACAACTTGTCTGGAATGGTTTACATATTTTCTGCCACGGCCAGCGCTGTCTGCTTCCACCACCCACTTCGCCATAGCCATGACTTTTCACACCACCCGCTCGAAAATGAGATGTCATGTAAATCTAACCTAAAGCAAGTGATTATAGCCTGGCAATAATATTGTACTGAATTTCATTATAACCCGCTGGTCAATAATGTGATTTTAATTTGGAATCGCATCTGCTGATTATTTACTACGTCCGCAAACTTATCCTAGAGACCAAAAAGAACTGATTCGAAAATCGAACTGGCCACCGAGAGTAAGACACAAAAAAAAGGCACGAATACGTTTCTTCTTAATGTCTCGCAAAAGGTGAAAAGTAGAGTTTGCTCCTTGGGGATAAACGTGTTTTTTGTCTTGAGCTAGCATGAATAATTGTGATGAACTATTAGACAATAGGTGCGCGACTCCTCACGGCACATAGGTCGGGATCGGTTCAGTGCCGGGCGCCGCGCGTCGCAGCGGGGAGGGAAGCACGAAGCAAGCAGTCGCACGCGCTGCCGAGCCGAGCCCTACTCTGCGAAGCTGACGATGACGCTCACCTGGCGACGGACGCTATGGCGCCGCCGGGCGCGACGATGCTCACGCCGGCGGCTCCGTCGGGCGCCGGGCCGCGCGAGCTCCAGCTGAAGGCGCCTCCGCAGTGCCGCGCCCGCATCGAGTACGCGGCGGACATCATCTCCGGAGACACGTACGCGCCCACACCTGAGAGAATAATGCACTGTTAATAGACCTCTCGAACATTGATCCGCACGGCAGCGGCGCGCAGTGAATACGCAGCTTGTACCGGTTCACCACCGAGCTTATTATCTCTACTATGAACGACATATACTAACCGATGAGTATGGGCTGCGCGATGTCAGGCGGCGCGCCCACGGTGCAGAGCGCGGGCCCGTGGTTCCCGGCGGACACCACCCACGACACGTTGTACCGGTTCACCACCGAGCTTATTATCTCTCCTATACGCCTGCAGAACAACGTACACTTTCATAAATAAACAAACACACAGTACACAACATCTCTCAGATCCTGTTTCACCATTTCCGGATAAATTCTTAATAGCTTATCTGACCGATCATTTGACTTCTTCGTATGAAAGGTCACTTAAATAGAAACACTGCATAAGAAACCATTAATATCTTGGACATGATCTCACAAAATCTAGTCTATTTATATTATAATCGCTTCACTATGATTCTCATCGCGTTTCTCGGCTTCATATTGTTTCATGCAGCCGCTAATCATTGCATCACAAACTTTCTTTTTAAGTGCTTCTCGACGCTTCTCATCGCTTCTTTCTTCTTAGTATGCATCATATACGCTCACGACTGTATTCCCTGTGGTAGTCAGAGATACTCTGAAACTTCTTTTCTTCTTAACGCTGCTTTTATCGCTTCTCGTTACTTCTCATCGCTTGTTTCCACTTCTAACTTTCTTTACACCTGTAAATTACCTTTACCACAGATCAAACAATAACTCACCCGGCGTTACCCCAGTGCGCGTGTTCCCCATAGCTCATATTGATGACGTCGATCCGCATCTTCTTGGACAGCTCCATGACCTTGATGCATGCCCTGACGAGCGCGGTGCCGGTCTCCATGGAGCCGAGCCTGCTGTCCCCTATCGTCAGGGAGACGATCTTGGCCCCGGGCGAGACTCCGTTCTTGTCGGGCTCGTCGGGGAAGTAGCCGGACGCTATGGCTGCTACGTGCGTGCCGTGCGTAGCTGCGGGGGAACAATAATGTTAACAATAAGTTTGATTCGATTGCTGTTAATTGTATCTGACAGATAAGTGTAGACACTTATGCACTTCAGATGGACACTAATTATCATTATACGTTAAGAGGCAGCGAACTAAAATCATTTTTGCCTCAAAACTTAAAATGCGTGTAATTTTAAATTTTAATCATCAAAATAATGAAATATATATATTTTTTTTAAGCCTATTTTGTGTCCCACTGCTGGGCAAAGGCCTCCCCTCTTTTCCTCCAATCTTCCCTATACAACGCGAAATCATGCCAACCGTTCAGGAAGGTATTCAAGTCGCTATACCAGTTTTGGAGCGCAGATCTGTGTTTCGCACCCGATCGGTTAATTTTAGACCTAAAATGCTACGCTCCATAGCTCATTGGAAAATCTTGAGATTGGATTTCTGATGTTTGTTATAAATCAGTTGGGATGTACGAGGTTTTGCGCTTATTCATTATCACGTTGCATATTTATGGCTGCCAGCCGATGCCAAATTAAATCTTACCTTATCGCAATATGTAAAATAATATGATTTATTAAGAATTACGTACGTCGTTATGATAACTGACACTGCACCGGCAACAGGCTGGTCAATGTCCGGTTTGACGCAAAGGTCGTGCAGCTGATTGGCTGACGTTGACTCTGTCGCCCGATTTCCAATAGCACGTTCATTGTAGTTTTTTAGCAGCTGATTTTTTGAGCGGAATGCAAGTTTCATAGTATTGAAGTTAAGGGTCGACTCACAGCACATGCCGACCACCTCGAGCGTGTCCCCGGCGTCGTGCACGTTGACGCTGACCGTCATCTCGTCGAGCACCGTGAGGTGCGCGTGCTCCCGCGTCGCGCTGTACTCCCCGAGCACGGGGCCCGACGACAGGTCACCGGCCTCCGACGTGTCTATGCACGCTCTGTTGACCAAACATTCTATATTATTATAGCCACAGGCACACACATTGAGGTACTAGAGGCGGCGCCGAGACTGGATTGTTTGTAAAGCAGGCACTACACTCTCGCGAAAACTTCTCGGCGAGAACTTTCAAGGAAAATGGTATCGATTCGGTATTGCCACGAGATGGCGTGCATTATGATGCCATCTTATTTTAGGCGTGTAGCGTCACTTTGACAGCACTAAAGTCAGTTGTTGGTTTTCTGTCTCTTTTCTTAGTCGAATGTTAGAAAATGACAGGAATAAATTTAGTTTAGTTAAGTCGTGGCAATACCGAATCGATACCAATTACTAGGACTCACGACGCGACGCCACGAGAACAATGAAGGGCACCCACACTCTCGTTCTCGGTCTTTCTCGTCTGTTCTCGGCGGTTATAAAGTTTTGTAGTAGCGTTCAGTCCGTACAAAACTTTATAATTTCAAAGATTTATATCTTCGTAATTATATTAAAAATTTTAAATGTTATTTGAGACGCGCAATCTAGATTTAATAAACTATATTTTACAAAATATTACTTTTATTAATTAATACCGTCTACGCGTGTTCTGCGTCAAAGTTTTGTATGAAATTGACTACTCTGAAACCACCTTAACACTCGTACAGGCCGAATGCACGTACGCTAACTTATTCTGCCGCTACGTATCGTTCCCATTGCGCACCCCGCACTGCTGATCGTAGTGCACAGATTTTGTTCGTGTCGCGTGTTTTATTGTATACATAATTATTCAATGGCCCTACCTTGGACACTTACACCCTTTGACTACTTATATGAGGACTTGTAACGCGTGTAATTCTACTAACAAACATTTCTGCCACTTTTTGCGGGGGGCGAGGTAACATGCAATCCGCAACTTTAGATTTTATTCCCCATAACTTTAGATTCTAATTTTGAATGTTAAAAATCATGAAAAGTAGTCTCGTGTGAACCCCAAACGTTCTAAGTTCGAAATTATTGTTTAGCAATTATAGGCTGTCTCGTTTAGTGATCTAAACTATTATAAAACTGTAACTGAACTGTGTCTGTACATTGAAGATATTTACAAAAAAAAGATTACGATATGGTTTTTAGGTATCCCTGACTCGAAATCAACCTTTTTTAGAAATTTTGTCTGTCTGTTTGTCTGTTTGTTTGTGTGTTTGTTTGTTTGTTTGTTTGTTTGTTTGTTTGATCGCGCATCACGCAAAAACTACTGAACCGATTTTGATGAAACTTTTTTTGTTTGATAGCTTATGATCTGACTTAAAATCTGGTATATAATTAGTGCGGACGAAGTCGCGGGAAAACACTATTAAGGTATAAAATTGAATGTAAATTGCACATGATCAATTGATCTTATACCGTGGCAGAGGGGAAATGCTACCGCAAGGCGAGTCCTCATTATAAGTAGTCAAAGCTTACACCCGTATTCTTAGTTGTTTCCTTGAGGCTTCCTCACTCAAGTCGAAGACGTTTTTGACATTTTTGTCATACAAATTATGTCAAAAACTGCCTTCACTCGAGTCACGAAATGTTAAGAAAACAACTAAGAATTCGGGTGAGAGATGTAATTTCATACAAACGGGAAAAATTTTACAAGAGACCAGCCTGTTCGATACTGAGTGCGTGGGAGACAGAGAATAAGCCACTTTCATTTTCGATTAGGTACATTTTCCTTTTCCGCCTCGCTTCCTACCAAACGTGGGTGAGTTCGATTCACATTTTTGAAATTTTTTCTCATAGAAATTAATATGACATATCATCTTGACATTATTACATTCTTCGGGGTCGACGCAAAAGCTATCTCCCTTCATCTCTTTGCACAAGTCCATACCACAAGGAGACCCATTGAAGACCTCAGATTTTCGATCATACCGACACATTCTACATTCAGACTTCTTACAACCTGATTTAAATTCGAACAAATGGTCTTGGCAGTATCTCACCTCCACACAGTGCCATCGTGGAACAGCACACAATCGTACGTGGGTCCCAGGTCGGTGTACTTTTTCTCCGCTGCTTGTAGCACTTCCACCCTGGCTTCCAGCTCCTCCTTGCGCAGCTTGTCTTCGGTGCTGAGCGTCGGGTTCTTTGAAACTGTGGAGAGGTCATTAGGTTTTATGTTGTTATTTATAATATACACAATTTTCATTTTTATAATAAATGTTACCTATTGATACCGTGAGGAAAAAAGGAGCGAGAGAAAAAAATGGGTGATCTTGGGGCAAAACACAATAGACAAGAAATGGTTGCAGTGTTACATAGTAAACCTTGCTTGCAATAGCCCAGCCAACAATAATAATAATACACTACTAAGCTATATCCACTTATCCACATTACAATGGCAACGGTAGCCTTTTCCATCTATCTACCATCTGACTTTTCAAGTTTTCTATTCTCTGCCTGTAAAAAATTTGGATTATTTTAAATTGTAGTCGCTGCGCCCACCCATAAGCGGTTCTAAAGTTGCTATAAATAAATGAAAAACAGCAGTGTGACAATTTGAGTCGAATAGCTTCTGCAGTTTTCTATGAAACAGCTGATTTTTTTTCCGATTTCAAAGTTGGTGGAATCTGAAGTTAGAAGAAGCACAACATAACAATGAATACCGACGCGGTGGTAGCTTAAAAAAGAATTGACGTTTAATAAGTGTGCTTCAGGCTCCTATATTGAATAAATGATTTTGAATTGAATTGAATTGAATCGAGTAACCCACAGAGGCAGCCTTATTAAGTGAAATGATATTGATAATTCAAATCCAAAACAAATATAACCCAAAAAACAATAGGGGAGAGATAACATTGTAGTATTCTAATTTGAGATCTGATTTCGGTACCTATTGAGTCATGCTAAGCTTGGCACACATTTAGCAAGTCATAGCTTGATGGTGGTATCATAGGTTGGCTTAGGTGTGACACCAAATTTTAGCAAAAAGTAACCGGAGAGAAATAAAACTGTCTTCATAACTAAGTCTACTTCAGAATAAGATCCCTCATAATTTCGACCTGTGTGCCCGTTTTGGTCTGTCTGTGTGTCAAACATTTTTTCGTTGTGGGCTTTCTGAAAGTGATAAAACAGTTCCGAACCTTTTAATATAAAATTCTGTATAAAAATCAATTATAATTATATTCTTATCTTAAAATTGTAGCTCCATTTTAGTGTAATGATTTTTCCAAAATTAAGTTCAAATAGCAAAAGTGCTTGAGGTTGTATAGTAATAAATATTTCGGTGATCTCAAGTATTTGACACTTGAACCAACACAAATAAAATGGCGGAACCACGTGGCTAACTAGCCCGCGCGAACACGACCTCCCGTGAACCCTTAAGCCACGCCTATCGAATATCATGTAATATTGTTACGCGTTTCAGGATGAGAATGTTTTTTTAGAATTCATCTTTGTTGTTTTTCAAAAGACAACACTTACCGACATCAGTTTCAAAGTCCTGTAGCAACTTGTTAGCTTCAGCGAATGCTGGTTTATGTCCGTTATCCCACAGGTGCTCCTTCCGATGCTCCTGCACCCGCTCCTTCAGCTTGGTCGGGTACAAGCTGAACGGGTGCAGCACCCCAACTCTCCATGCCCCAGTCGGGTTCTTCCATGATTCTGGTATCTGTAACAAATTTTATCATAGTCTTATGTAGCAAAAAAAAGCTGTGGTGGTCCAGTGGCGAGTATCATTGCCTGCTGTACAGGAGGCAATGGTTCGATCCCCGTTCAGGCCGACTCGTATCAGTGAGTTTTTCAGCATTTATGTACGAATTGTAACACCACTGGCTTCTTGATGAAGAAAAACATTGTGAGAAAACCTGCATGCTTCAATTTCGAGGCATGTATATTGTATTGTACCCACCATATTTTAC
The DNA here is from genome assembly GCA_963693445.1 of Agonopterix heracliana. Classification (NCBI taxonomy): domain Eukaryota; kingdom Metazoa; phylum Arthropoda; class Insecta; order Lepidoptera; family Depressariidae; genus Agonopterix; species Agonopterix heracliana. The sequence continues at coordinate 20,881,264 of OY856311.1, forward strand.
TGGCTAACTCCGCGTCATACTGGACAGAGCTACAGTACTACTATAGAAACATGGATATTCTGACGTTTCATAATATCTCTGACTACCCCCACGGGGAATATAGTCGTGAGCGTATACCTAATGTAGCATAAATATTATAAACAAAAAAATTTTGTTGTATGCTACTGGGCTGCTAGACTTGCTAGTTTGTTTAAATAACTTAATTAACACATTTGCTGCTTGTCTCAAAAAAAATTTTAAACTCAATGGTGAGCTAACACTGCTAAAATTTGATATACAGGGTGTCAGGAAAAGTATCATTAACCTTTTTTTTGTTCCGACATGTTTGCTCCCATAGTAACAGTTGTTCAGTTTGATAATAATAATAATAATAAGCCCGCAGGGCAGCTTGTGGCGAGCTGTTGGTGATTGGCGACACCACGGACCCGATTCTCCAGAGGGCCCGGATTGATTTGGCCCTCACCTCCTGTCTTGCCTTAATCGGCCGGCCAGGAGTGGAGTCGCAAGAGCGGAACCTATGCTCCAGGTTGGAAGTGTAAAATGTCATAACGCCGGGACCTGCTGACTGGTGCGCTTAGCACCGGGAACCGGCGCCCGCAGACTCACCTCTCTACAACCTTAGCCGCTCACTAGATGTTGCTGCCTTGTCGCTCCTTGCGAGCGGTCGTTTTGGGGCGCCCATCAAATGAGTTGGCAAGTCACCGTCTGCCATTTTTGACAAACTTAGAGACATTTGTTATGGCAGGCGTCCCGAGTCTCTCCGCAATAACCCAGATTTCCCAGTCCACCCAGTTCATCCCCATAACCCGAGTAGTTTTTGTCCTTTCTACAATAGTCTCTGCACCGAACGTGGTATGTCTTCTGGTGCATTTGCATAATGCATTCAGAGATAGACCACGGTTGGTGCATCCCATTGCATTCAGATAAAAGTGTCTCAAAGGGGCCTCTACGTGTTGGACCTGTGTCCCCATGCAAGCCTTCCAAAGGTCCGGGCTACGGCCCGTGAAATACCGTAAGAGATACAATAATAATAATAATACCCCGCGGGGGCAGCTTGTGGCGAGCTGACGGTGAGTGGCGACACCGCGAACCCCTATCCAGGGGGACCATACAGACATGCGCTCACACACACACCCACACAGACAGTAACACACTCCCCTACCTCTGGCTTGCCTTCATTGGCCGGCCGGAGTGGAATCGCAAGAGCAGAACCTATGCTCCAGGTTGGAAGTGTATTGCACGTAATGGCGTAATAACGGGGAAACCCGCTCACGGGGGTAAACCCCGCGATGGTGAAACCGGTGCCGCACCTCTCGACAACCTTTAGCCGTTCAATGGGATGTTGCCCCATTGTCGCACTTTGTGCGTGCGGCCGTTTTATGGGGCCCACTCGACGAGTTGACGAGTCACCGCCTGCCCTATTTACAATTTTGAGACTAGTTGTCAAGGCAGGCGTCCGTTAGTCTCCTCCCATAGCCCAGTATCCATCCATCCAACTTTCACCTCTATAGCCCAAGACCTTATTTTTCCATCACGGCCATAGCGCCGGACTCCAATAGTCTTTGCACCTGGCGGGGACCATCCCCGTGTGTATCATATTGTGCGCTCGGAGATGGTATCCGCCATGTGTATCCCTTACATTTAGATTAACTTGTCTTTTGAACGGGCCTCTACATGTTGGCTTCGGCTCCATGCACGCCTTCCAAAGGTCCGGGACTTAATTGCCCGTGATTACGGATCGTAAGACACATAATAATAAATAATAAATTTATTGAATTCTCACAAAAAGCCATAGCCATGATAGGTAGAGTATATGGTTTAAAGGTTAATGATACTCAACTGTCTGGCAAAATTATTGTGAAACTACAAGGTTGGTTGTCGCGAATGTGTTGGACGTTTGTTTGGGTCCTGCTAGTGAAATTTTAGAATATGTCTATGCCCTACTAGGTGCTAGACAGGGATATTCTAAATATTTAAGACAGCCCGTCTTTTACATGATGTTTTCATCATCAATCAATCAATACTTTAGAGCAGTGGTTCCTAATTATTGATATGTACCCCAGGGGTGCATGAAGATGCTCAAAGGGGTATGCACTGCAGTCTCTTGACCAAGATAATTAATTGAATCAACCAGCTATAGTTTAAGCTCTTTATTGAAGTGGTACTCAGGAAATACAAATTGGGAACCACTGCTTTAGGTGTTACTTGCTAAATAAATACAAAATTAACTGTTCCATAGAAAATCCACCCTTTGACCTACATGTGTATGTGTTCCAATGTATGGAACAGCAATCTATTGTTAGGTAGGTACCTATTTAGAATGTTTTTTTTAGTAAAATCACAAAAGATTCTTTTACATAGCCTATTTTATCCTAATGCTGGGCATTGGGCAAAGATCTCCCCTCTCTGCTATTCCAAAATGCAATAGAGGCTTCTCTTTAGATATTTTGGTAGACTCAAAAGTATGTTACCTACAGATTTGTTCAAATTTTATTTCTCTAATTTTACAACATAGGTATTGCTAATCATGCAATAGCTGTAAAAATAACAGGTTTCCATCTTTTACAGCATAGCAACAATCCGATTTGAATCAAATCACAAAAACAGCTGAATATGACAGTTCATGAGTCATTGACCCTGGGATTCCCTTTATTTAGGCAGCAGTTTTAATTAACTAATTATAAACTTTATTTTTAGACACAAAGAGTTCGTTTTTAGTATTCTTAAAAGTTTGAGAAGTTCGAAATGTGTGTAATTTAGCTCGTATACGCGAATTTACCTTTAGTTTGCGGCCCGTGAGACCGGTGATACTTCCGTCAACAACTTTACGAATAACAGTGCTGGTGTCGACATCGCCGCACCCGCTGCAGTCAAACCTCTCTATGACCTTCGTCTCACCAGTACTCGTCACCTAAAACACAAAAAAATCTAAATATCGACCCAAAAACGAAGAAAATAGCAACCAAACAAGACATGACAAGACAATTTTTTTTACCTTGAGTCCGGCTGCCGCTGGGTCCACGCCCGAATCAAATATTGCAATAACAGTATCCCTGCCATCGTAGTTTGCATATTTATTCAAAAATGAGACGACCCCTGTCTCTTTTTTCGGCATTAATCCCCAAACAGGGAATTCACAGTCGATCGGTGCTTCTGCCATTTTTGATGACCCGAAATCTAGTGTTGCCAGTCAGTTAAAATAACAATTTTACCATTTTACTGTGTTGCCAGATCCATGAGTTAAGAATTTCCAAAATCCATTAAAAAAGATAAAGTAGTTCCAAATGGCTCGATAGATAGCGTTAAAGGAGCCCATTCACAGTAGTCCGTCTTGCAGTCCTACAGCAATATTGGACAGTGAATGGTGTTGTAGTCCTACAAGGCGTCCGACGACCTTGAGCAAAATGTATGAGTAGTCCTACTTGCAGGATAGTGAATGGTGTTGTAGTCCTACATGTAGGACTACTGTGAATGGGCTACTTAACGTAACTGGGATGAACGTAGAAAGAGAAGGAACTAGAAGGAAGCACGTGTCTTGTCATATTCACTCAGTAAGAAATGCACATAGCAAATTCGCTCTAGTTAAAAAAGGAGATCGCTACTTATTGCTGTCCTTATCGACGTAACCACTTTTTTGTTCTACGGCGGCTGTCTAACTCTGGAGTCAGACATCTATTTTCATACAAATTGTACCTATAGGATTTTATGACTATCGCTGTCTCATACGCGGTAACACTGATGTTCCGTATACCAGCGTAAGCGAAAAAAACTTCGCCTATGGGAATCTCAGATAAATTAACAGGAATGGATTGGAAATGATCTCTCATTTCTACGCAAAAAAGTCTGTCAATTTTGCGGGGGTGAGGCTTCGATCGGGTGAGGGGGGAGTTTTATATACTGGCGCGGGACGCGCGTCAACTATTTTTATATGACGGGTATGCTCACTGAGCATGCGTCTTTGGCAGAGGGGTACGCGCGTAATATCGCATCCATTCCTGTTAATTTATCTGAGATGGGAATGAACCTGGATGAACGACCTTGCCGATAATAAAATACAAATAAATAGTAAAAATTTTAGTTTTTAAGTAACTAAGCAGATAAAGTGAACATGGCATTTTTGTCTTCCTGATTGGATCCGAGGGGGGTTAAATTTCGAGGTCGAGGTGTTTCAGCCAGTCTTCCGCTGCCGGGGTTAGCCTGTTTAGTTCTTCGATTCCACCGGGCGCAGAGCAAAGAGAATGGAATCACTACGTTTTAGCGCAGAGTGCACTCGTTTACCACATGGGAGAGGGTCTGGTCAGGTGCCCCGCAGTCAGAGCAAGTAAAGGCCAAATACCTACTTATTTCAAGCTTCCTGGCATAGACTTAAAAGAAGAACCAGACGTAATCTCGTCTCATCATGAGTGAGCAACCATTACTTTTGTGTGCGTGCTGTCACGCGGTACATAAGGTGACGGGTTGTAGCACCTGCGCCTAGAGCTAGTGTATCTGTGTGAATGTAGGTCCCTTATTATGTAGAACAAACGAGATTGTATTACCTTGCATGCTTCTCATCTTTTTAGTGCAATATTCGGTCCGTATTTCTTTCAAGTCCGTACTTCCTGGGGCCAAAATCCATTGACCAAGAATTAATTAATAACCAAAAACGTTTTTTTTAATGTCCTGCACTCGTAGTATGCTACACGTGATACGGCTGTATCACGTCTTTTATCTCGTTCGTTCGCACGCAAATAGAAAGAGAGCTAAGGTGTGATAGCGCTGTATCACTGCGGCATGCTAGCTATGTAGCTATTATATTACCAAAGATTATGGAGTATATAATATTCTTGTATATTACTCTTTGGGGTCACTTGATAAAAATAAAAAGAAAATAATTGTCATTACGGTAGTTCTCTTATTAGCACAAACTAATAAGTAGTTTGTGATTGTCATAGAGTAACGAGTAACTGTAAGTACGGCATTTTCTTTCAAAAAAATCTTTGAATTTTTTCAGAAATTTCGTTTTCTGGAAAAACTTATTAATTTCTCGAGAAACTAACAAATAAATGTGCTATGTGGTTTAACATTCTACCAGCTTACATTATCACCACAATAGGAGTGGCGATACCGGGCTATGGGCTCTACTGGATACATTATTTCGTGTTGGGAAATGTAAGTACCCAAAACAGACCTTTCTCTCAGACCTTGAGATGACCAGCTAGGTAGCATGACACCGTGATATAGCGCTATCACACCTTCGCTCTCTTTCTATTTGCACGCGAACGAACGAGATAAGAGACGTGTAGCATGCTACGGCTTCGGATACTACTAAAAACAACGCCCCACACAAAACATAGATTATATCATCACGTTCTCGACGGGGATAGTCGTACAGTCGGTCGTAGTCATCAGGAGCTACCCAAATTTCACTAGCAGTGGGTAGTTCAAAGTACTCGGTGCAAACTGCAAAGAACATAAAGAAATTGTTAAGTTCCTACAATAAACAGTGCTCTGAATATACGTTTATAGCCCCGCCGAAGAAGGATGAATGAAGGCATACCTACACTATCCACTCATCTGACCGGTTTTTTGACCTTGACTTCCTTTTGTGCACCGGGCATATTTTCATACCGGAAAAAAAGGACCGTTGTTTGCCCGGGGTATATCTGTTCCCCAACAGCCCTGCTCTTTTATATTTATCTGTCCTTGTTTTACCTACAGAATAATCCATAAGCTCTATATTTCTATCTCTAACTTACAAAATTACCCCGACGTCTTTTATAGAAGTTCAGACCCCCTGTTCGATAGTTTTGTCGGAATATCAGTTTGAATCCGCGCGTTTCAAGTATCGGTCGGTTTCATGTTTCAAGTGGGTGTTTTGTGAAGTGATTTATTGTGTTTACTTGTTTAAAGTGGCAGTGCTAAATCATGTCTATGGATAAATAAACCATTCTGGATGCCGAAAACCAAAACATACGTGAGTCTTTTGTTCTTATTTATAAATAATCATTTTTATTTGAAACCGAAGCCGTTTGTGACTCATGTTTTCCGTCTTAATTGTTTAGACTTATCGTAATATGACACCACTTGATATTTTGGAATGAACTAAGTGGATTACGAAAATAAAGAATTTTTAACAAATAAGAAGCAGGTAATCGTTTTACAACAATTCTATTCGTAATTTTACACAATATCACTCAATTTAGGATTAAACACAGCACAAGAACAAACCACAGAGACCGACGCCATTTTCATTCTCAAAAAGCCCGCGAGACCGTGCTGTGTTGCCAGTGTAACTACCATAGACAAATGATAAAGTCTAGTCATCATTATCTATGGCGTGTAAGGTGCCGCGTACACTACTGAAGTCTCTGTAGTTCATTCAATCTCTAACACGGCCTCTCCTGAAAATGCGGCGCCCTCGTCCGCAAGAGTCAGATACAAACTTTGACAGATTCTTGTCAGCATCTGAGTCACGCTCCCGGCCACCATCCCCGACGGCACCCGTCAGCCATCAGTATCTGACAGCACATTGACACCGGGAAGATGTGCGGCAAGACATTCGTCGTCCCACACGGAGCCGCGCGTGCAGCCCGGAGCAGCGCCGTCAAGGCACACCGGCGCGCAGCGTAGAGCAACGTCGCCAAGGCGCACTGACGCGTAGCGTCCTCAAGGCGCACTGGCGCAGCGCCGTCAAGGCGCACAGGCGCGGAGCGTCGCCAAGGCGTACTGGCGCGCAGCGCAGTGCAGCGCTATCAAGGCGCACAAGCGCGCAGCCTCGCCAAGGCGTACTGGCGCGCAGCGCCGTCGAGGCGCACAGGCGCGCAGCGTCGCCAAGGCGCACTGGCGCGCAGCGCAGTGCATCGCCTTCAAGGCGCGTAGCGTCGCCAAGGCGCACTGGCGCGCAGCGCAGTGCAGAACCGTCAAGGCGCACAGGCACGCAGCGTCACCAAGGCGCATTGGCGCGCAGCGCAGTGCAGCACCATCAAGGCGCACAGGCACGCAGCGTCGCCAAGGCGCACTGGCGCGCAGCGCAGTGCAGCACCGTCAAGGCGCACAGGCGCGCAGCGTCGCCAAGGCGCACTGGCGCGCAGCGCAGTGCAGCACCGTCAAGGCACACAAGCGCGCAGCGTCGCCAAGGCGCACTGGCGCGCAGCGTCACCAAGGCACGCTGGCGCGCAGCGCAGTGCAGCGCCGTCAGGGCGCAGTGCAGCGCCGTCAAGGCGCACAGGCGCGCAGCGTCGCCAAGGCGCACTGGCGCGCAGCGCAGTGCAGCACCGTCAAGGCGCACAGGCGCGCAGCGTCGCCAAGGCGCACTGGCGCGCAGCGCAGTGCAGCACCGTCAAGGTGCACAGGCGCGCAGCGTCGCCAAGGCGCACTGGCGCGCAGCGTCACCAAGGCACGCTGGCGCGCAGCGCAGTGCAGCGCCGTCAGGGCGCAGTGCAGCGCCGTCAGGGCGCAGTGCAGCGCCGTCAAGGCGCACTGGCGTGCAGCGTCACTAAGGCACACTGGCGCGCAGCGCCGTCAAGACGCACTGGCGCGCAGCGTCACCAAGGCACGCTGGCGCGCAGCGTAGTGCAGCGCCGTCAAGACGCACTGGCGCGCAGCGTCACTAAGGCACACTGGCGCGCAGCGTTGCCAAGACGCACAGGCGCGCAACGTAGAGCAGCGCCGCCAAGGTGCGCAGGATGCTCTCTGCACGGAGTAAGCGCACGCATGTGCTCTTCAGCTAGTTGCGCCGTGCTACACGTTACACTCCCCATTTGGCCACCAGCAAGATCACGAAGACCCATGAATGGTCATCTGCAAAATTATATTCATCATCATCATCATCATCATCTCAGCCGATGGAAGTCCACTGCCAAGATTACATTAACCAAAAATAAATTCAAGTCAATGTCACCGACATTTAGATTGGCATAAAATAAATTAAAATTGAGATCCATTTGATACAATGTTACCAATATTGACTTGAAGCTCCATGACCATGCAGAACATGCACTTTGAATGCAGACACTATTGTAGTCTCCAGAGCGCAGAGACTCCGCTGCTTCCCGGCCACATATAAGTTGCCCGCCAGCCGTCACTTCGCAGCAATAGCTCCGACGTAGCCAGAATCGTAGCAGTGACGCGAACCAAACACCATGACTTGAATGCTCCAGCCAGGCACATAACGTCCTGAATAATGTTCAGCCAGGCACATACGTCCTGATTAATGTTCAGCCAGGCACATAAGTCCTGAAGAATGTTCAGCCAGGCACATAAGTCCTGAATAATGTTCAGCCAGGCGCATAAGTCCTGAATAATGGTCAGCCAGGCACATAAGTCCTGCATAGATAGATAGCTCGTTTATGAGATGATGTGATGTGAGTGTATATGTGTTTGTGTTTGTGTGTATGTGTGTTTGTGTGTGTGTGATACTACTGGCACAGCCAGCAGCCAAATATGTTGTGGTGCTGATTGCACAATCCATATCACCACACTTGATGTTTTGACCACTTTCCCTTCGCTCCGGAAGGATACTGTGGCACTGAAATACTCCATCCAGCGCGCAACAGCGCCACTGTGACAGGACAGCTTGTCCTCCTTCTTTCCAGAATGAAACTTGACTTTTCTTTAACTCGGCCGTACTGACCCTAATTTAGTTCCAACTTTCAGCTAAAGTCAAAGACTGAATAATCCTTATGCTGATTCATTTATCGTCATGTTTACAGTGCATATCCCGTCCAGAACTTCACTGTTGAGACGGCCTTATTCTCAGACAGAGACAAACATAGTGTGTAAATAAACCTTCACTGGTTCTTTATGCACTACCTGTGAATTAATTTAAAACGAAAATGTTTCTAATTGTTCTTCTTTGAAACTATAACAATAGCAGCACAAATATTACATCCATGACTGAACCGCGATTCCAACCCAGAACCTTTGGTTTGTCAGTCTGACCTTTGAACCAATAGGGTTTTCTCAAAGCTAAAGGTATAGAGCTACTTGATATGTTCTATTATGTAATTACATAGTTGCAAATCTTGCAAACTGCATCCAACACAAATATTCAAATTGCATCTTGGTACACAATGATGCCAATACCGATAGTCATGGACCGCAGGTTATCGAACATTTGACTATAATCTGTGTATCATGAAAACAATTGTTCAATCGTTCTGTGTATCGTTACAATTGATAACTATTCTTGGAACTTTTATTATTTGATGCATATTTTGCGTGAAACGGAACGCAAGACCGACGGACTTTGTACCCATCATTCTCTACATTTTGTCTATAAAGGATCAGGCTGTATGGCTTCGTTCCTTTGCCTATCCAATATGGATGAATGTAAACTACTTCACCAGCAACAGACTGACATTGGACACTTGTCAGTTTTTGTTTACATTTTCATGATTTTCACCAAACAGAATGGAATCACTAATTTTCACTGGTAATTAAATGAAATTAAAATATAGCACTACTGCACTGCATACAACTGAAAAGTGTATCGCGAAGATCCTAAAATGATTTAACCAAAACCCACAAATATGTGGACACATAAAATTATATTATGCAACGTTCTCATCGTAGTGAACTTGAAACGAAACCTTCACGGAATTCAAGTTTAGAAGACAATGGACCCTATTTGCCAAAAATAAGGGTTCCTTGTTGACTACTCAACCCCAACAATGAAGCACATTTTGTTCAAAAATGAGAAACAATCAGACCCACTCAGAAAATCCAAGACCCATTGACACTAAGTTACTTAATTAAGTGGCTAGTCACCAGAGAAATAATCCCAGACCCCCATATCACACCAGCGACATGACTCCTATGTATCTAGACTACAATAAAACATTTTCCGATTCAGTATTGTCAACCTGTTATGGATATAAATCACAGAAAACAAAAATGTTCAGAGGATATAGGTAATTTTGTTATCCAAATTGATAAAATTTGTATTCCAAAATGTATCACAAATAAATTTCCTGGGCATTGTCACATAAATTATCTAGTTCGAATTAAAGTAACAGAATTTAGTCCAGACTCATAATAATTATGATTTCTAGCATAGAGCACATGGATACAAACATCCATCAGATACAATTTTACATTGTCCTAAATAAATTTATTGCATATAACTTTATAACATACTTGTTTACTGGTGAACTGTGGCGCTCAATGTAACTATTACATCTCATCACACATTCTCCATATGAATTTTCACAGCCTATTTCGATATACAGCTAACAAAATTAGAAAAACAGTCACCCCAACTAACATTGCAGGACATTTTTAAGTAATAAGTACATGCACAAAAACACAGGTGCATTCTCAGCTAGACAATAAATGCATTTAGCTGACTTTCTATGTAAATAATTGTAATAATGCAGTGTGTTGAATATTATGTTGCAGTGATTTTCTTGGTGTGCAAATAAAGAATATCCACAATGTGTGATATTATTGTAAAACTCCAAGTTATTGCTCATGACTTCACATTCACAGTATATTAGCAATATTTACGCTCGATCCTTATGGATCTGAACTCATTTAAAACCACTCCAGGGCTCTGCCACTGAAAACCCAATCTTTGAGCCATGTCCGCTCTTCACAGTGAAGACACCACCCAATATGAGCTAAGCACTCACAATCATCCCGGTGGATGAGTTCACGTCCATAATCCAATTAACCAGGCGTCAAAATCGTTAACCTCTAGATTAATTAATGATAAAAATGCTTGTCTTACTCAGTCCGTCGTTGTGATCTCTTTAATTTTACCGGTTTAGGCTAGACATGGCATATGGAGCCAGCACTCCATGATCAGCATCCAACTGAAACACATGACCCCGCACTGATGCGGACACAGCCGTGTCTGTCTCACTAATCAACCCAGTGAGCAGCTATCATCACCTGGCGTGGCATCTAGGGCCACGACCATAACCCTCGAGGCGGTCAACTATACTAGATAGCATGTAGTCATTCCGTTCTTGTACTGTGTTTAAGACCCTGGGGCCTAACGAATGACGGAGATTTATCAATGTAGACCATCAGAAATTCACAATAAGCACCTACCACGTTCGTGGACTGATAACACAACACTTTGCAGAGCTTTTGCTATGATGAATATGATGATACCCCATAGGCCAAGTATTACGCTACGTGATACCCATAGACTTAATATGTGTATGATGATACCAGACACATCAGTTAGTAGGTTACATTACTATAATATGACAAACTTTTCGACAAATTTTAACTTTTCATAGAAAACTTCGTGGAAAAAAGTTGAAACAGACTTTACAGGATTTGGGCAAAACGCGAGCGTTTAGGCTTCGCTGGATTCGAATCCCACTTCTGATTTTAACAAATAAGAAGCAGGTAATCGTTTTACAACAATTCTATTCGTAATTTTACACAATATCACTCAATTTAGGATTAAACACAGCACAAGAACAAACCACAGAGACCGACGCCATTTTCATTCTCAAAAAGCCCGCGAGACCGTGCTGTGTTGCCAGTGTAACTACCATAGACAAATGATAAAGTCTAGTCATCATTATCTATGGCGTGTAAGGTGCCGCGTACACTACTGAAGTCTCTGTAGTTCTGCAAATTTTTATCAACATTTGAAGTGCTTCAACCATTTTAATGGTTGTTTTCGTCGTTTTTTCGACTCTAAGTGTGTGTGCCGCTGGAACAGCTGGAGCTGGTCAAGATTGACTAGATTTTTCAAGATGGTGGTCACAAATAACATATTTTTTTGGGGAGTTTTTAATGACCGAGGGCATATAAGTGGCTATTCCACAAGGAAGTCAGTCACTTTAAATACCTATTTCTTGAGTCACGCACGGCCACTCACGGGTAGGTATAAATAGGCAAAGGTAGCATGACAAAGGCACGTGTAACATAATATGCTACGAGTGTAGATCTTACTCAATCGGTTAGGTTAGCGAGGAGCGAAGCGACGAGCACGTTAGGTATCTTGCGACAACAGCGCACGAGCCGAGCGAGCGCAGCGAGCGTGCCGCGGCAGCAGCCGGCGAGTGCCAGAACCGAATTGCTACTGTTTACCTAGTCCACCCGAAAATATCAGTTTTCTCGACCTCCTTGAAAGGAGGGTTCACCTTCACCTCGCATTTTTAGGTTGCAGAGCGTGTCAAAGGGGACATTCAATACATAAGTAGCTAATTTGTTAGTGTTACAATAAAATTATGTGTATTCATTTTACGTTTTTTTATGTATGTTGTTATTGATATGTATGTTAATCATATTATAGATATGCTTTTTAAATGTATACATTTCAACTATATGGATTTTAATGATTACGTGTTTTCAATAAATGCATTTTCAAAATTATGGATTATAGACCCCAGTAAAATGGTAGTATATTGATTGTTAGTTATGGTAATAATTACTTACAAGTTGTGATTGTTTGTTCACTGGCAACACAATTTAGGTTATCTGTCAATTTACGTGAAAAACTACTTTGCCTGTAATTTATCCGATATTTCACTATGTGGTACGAAATTCTGCCCAGTTTCTTCATCGTCACTGCGGGACTAGGCTTGCCTGGATGGGGCCTTTACCACATTCACAACTTGACGCTAGGAAACGTGAGTTTATAGTAAACAACCTATTAGATAACACCTAACTTCTATACCACAGATAATGAAAGACTGCTTATCCAGAAGACCTCGATCTTTGAAGATAAGTAGGACACTAATTTGGCAACGTACATATATTTTAGAATTATGTCAGTGGGTTTAAAACAGTTTTACCGAATATCATCAATTCATCAGAGCAGGCAAAGGCAATGAGGAGAGAGGGATCATTCATTTCATCGTTCATTGACCTGATAGAAAAATAATTCCTAATTAAATTTTAGACGCCAGTTTTTTGTTTTCTAATTAAAATTCGTGATTTCTTTTCATTTGTTATTTTTTTCATGCATAAAGGCAGTGCCGATGCCGCACTTCTTTTTGACCGATTGCAATGTTTTAGATCGTTTCAGCTCATAAAAACGATCAGATTGAACTATCCCTAATGGGTCCCCGAGACGATCAAGTGCACTTGACAAGTCTACGTGATTGAACCAAATATTGATCGTTTACGACATTGACTTGATGCTTACCATCAAGGGGAGTACAACTTGATCAAGTACAATCACGTGAGACTTGTCAAGTGCACTTGATCGTCTCGGAGACCCATAAGATGACACTCTGTCCCTAATTAGAGTTCTATTGTTACAGCACTTTAGGCGCAGTTTGCATGACAGATGGGACCGTGCTATGTACCAGCGTGACATGAGGTTAACTGGCAACCCTTACGAAGTCAATGTAAGTGTTATTAATTAAATAGTTATGTATTGCTGCAGGTTTTATCCTCTAAGGTGGTAAATATATCTAGGTACTAGGTATTAAAAGAAGAAATAAAAACAGATGTCCGAATAAAGGCTTCTAAGGTATTGGAGTTGCATTGTAGGTCTGCTATTGGGTAGTTGCATCGCTTGTCAAACTACAACGAAGCTCCAGTGGTGGCTCAAGATAGTGTTCTTTTCGATGCGCGAACAAACAACCAGACAGACCTAAAATTACAAAATTGGTGATTTGGAATCAGGAACACCCAAAAACAAGGATTGTCCTTGTATCATCAAAACCAAGATGACAGCTATTTAAAAAAAATTGAATCAAATAGAATGAACTTATAATAATACTGCACATTGAAGGAATTCAAAATAAGTTACGATATGGTTTTTGGGTGTTCCTGATTCCAAATCACCAATTTTGTAATTTTAGGTCTGTCTGTTTGTTTGTTCGCGCATCATGCGATAACTGCTGGACCGATTTCAATAAAAAATTTTTTTTGTTTGAACGTTTGATTAAAATCTGACTAAACCTGAAAATCTGGTATATCATTTAAAACCCATGATTACCCGCCATATTGAGGGAAAGAGAGGAAGAGGATGCATGCCTATGAGATGGACAGCTTTGTCCATAGATTAATATGTATATTGGTTATAGATAGGTAAGTCGGCTTGGATTTTAGGACGGTTTAATTATTGGCGTTGCCTCATATTAGTAGCAGGGGGAGCCCCAGTATGAAATAAATTGAAAAAAGACGGTCGGCTGACACAAGGCTCGAACCATATGCACCCGAAACGTGAGCCGGTTGTCTAGACCACTAGACCAACAAGACAGTGGTTGATACGGGCGAAATCTCTCACTATTGCAGCGCAGCGGTGAGGTGTAGTGCGCTGTCTCTACACTTTAGATACGAACCCAAATTCAACACTTAGTACTTCGCAAAGTAACCGATAGATGGCGGATGCTGTCTATGGAAAATAGCGTTCCACCTATACTCAATTCCAAATAACAACGAAAATTTAAGGCCATTTTAAATTACAGAAACAGTGATTTGAAACACTTCCTCTCATTTATTCTTAGAACAGCTTTAGTAACGTCCAAGATACGTTAGATAGTATATCTTTCTCATAAATAAATCTTATTTGCTAATCAGAATTGGCCAGAAAGCTATACAGGAATCGGAAAATCTTTTCGTCCTTATTTGGAATGCAGTATAGTTTGTACTGAAGATAACACAGCATGGCTTTGTCTTTTGTACTGGCACCCCAAGTGATTTTCACATGCTATGAATATGACTTTTAATTGAATATGGTCTTGATCTTAAGATGAAAATATTATAATTTGTAGTGGATTTCAAATCTAGAATGTTTACATGGAAATGATTTTTTTTCCAGGGGCTGGACTCCATCCCGGACGAAAAATGAACAGTCAATAAAATGTTTGTAGTGTAATATTTTTAATTATGTTAAATATATTGTGATTACTTATTTAAAACATGTACTTCATTGGCATTGCGTTTTCCGTGTGTTGTGAGCAGCTACAGCTTTCTCTCCATGCAAACTTTATAAGATGAGAATTCGCCTACATGAAATACTTATTTTTATTTGTATCTCTTCGTTCGGTTGGGATGTGTTTTGTCCTAAATTCCTAATCACTCAATAGGAGATGTATATGTCATATAGCAAATTCTCTCAAGTTAATTAAACACCCTTAATTACTCTTAAATTACCCTTAGCGTCGCACAGTCGGGTAAAAAAGGAGATTGATACGATATTGCTGTCCTTTTAATATAACCCCATTTTAGTACAGGTTGATTAACTAAAGCTAGCACATGCAACATAATTTAAGCAATACTTTTGTCTCACTGCAAGTATAATGAAAAGTTTCTCTATCTTTGTCAAGCACGGACACAGAGATAGGAAAAATGCATTTGTGTGCGTCTGTGAACACAGCTTTAGTTATCTGACCTTTACTACGGCTACTGACCAATAAATCTCACTTCACATAAATTGTATGTCTATCGCTATCTCGCGCTTTCGGCCTATCCAATTCAATTTATTTTAATCTAAGGTTACACTAACATTCTGTCTACTAGCGCCAGTGACATTTCTTGGTCAGAGATAGGAAATAAGAAGAAAGTTAGGAACGTGAGATACTCCAGTATGCTAATTAAATGTTTATTCTAAGGTTCCATTCATCAACATGTTCATATCAATGACCACATTATCACAGTCCTCCTCATCTTCATACTCCTCCATGTTGAAGTCCTGGCTACGTTCTTGACCTGAAACATTTTTAACTTATTAAGAACTAAGGATGTAAATGGGTTGTGATGATGTTGTTGAAGTGGCAATCACATATTCAATAGCTGGGATTCATCCCCCCCCCCCCCCCAAATTTGATAACAGCAATTTACTATTATAACGTCGGCCGGTCGTCGAAAGTCGGTGGGGTGTTGTGGAGAGGTATGGTGGACACCCAATTATGGGGGTCTGGCTTTGAATCGGCACGGACAACATCATGCCATGTACCAATGAGTTTTTCTAACTTATCTACGTAATACTGACTGCTCTCAAATGGTGAAGGAAAACATAGTGCATGAGGAAACCTGCATACGCTGAAGAAGTAATTCTGATGTGTTTGTGAAGTCTACCACCTCATTGGACACGCCTGGTGGACTAATGCCCATACACCCCCCCCCTGGGGGAGGCCTGTGCCCGGCAGTGGGACGTTTAAAAGCTGATGATGATAATGACTTATAAGTTATGACCTGAAACAGTAACACTAACAGAAATCTGTCTGTACATTGAAGATATAAAAAAAAGTTACAATATGGTTTTCAGTCGTCCCTGATTACAAATCACCTATCATCTGTCTGTTTCTTTGTTTGTTTAAGCATTATGCGAAAATTACTAAACCGATTTTGATGAAACTTTTGTTTAACGCCTCATATGTGTTTGTGATCGATCCGTCCCAAAGACAATAACAAATGTGTTGTTTCTTGAATGTCCATGTATTAGGGGTTAAAAGCTGATGATTTGACTTAAATCTTTTACATAATTTGTGTAGACGAAGTCATAGGTAAACTCTAGTACTCACTAAAATGTGGCTTAGACACGGCCAAGTTCAGCTGCTCATCGTTGCAAGCGACTTCGTTGTCTAGAGGCTCCTCGAACACTATACTGTTCCGGCTACTGACTACAGCAGCGGGTGCATCTTGTTTTGCAGTTAGTATCAATGTTTGGTTCTGTGTTCCCTCTGCAACCTTGTCCGGAGTGTGTTTAAATCTAGCTTTCATACTCTCTAGATGCAGTCTTTCGATCTGAAAAGGTTTAAACATGGTAGGTAATTAAAACATAGGTACAGTCTGGACGAGTTAATTTTATGTTACAAAGTTAGTGATCGCTCATACATACTATACAGATAAATATATAATGTAGTATGAGCAATCGCTGGAAGGACCAGGATGACAAAGAAAAGCGGGATGTCAAGTTAACTCGTCCAAGTTATGATAACTATTTTTTAATTAATTGACTTTTGCTTGTGCCTTAGCACTGCATTTCCGCCAGTGTCAAGTAGTTTATGGGAGTGTCTATCACAATCTAAGGGATTGTTTTTGATAAAGAACAAGAGATTGAGGTTTGCGTAGCCTCGTGGCAGGCAAAAACGCGACGCGCGAAAACCACGCGAGACATGTGCTTGGGTCAGAACTCAGAACCTGCAACGTGACTCCAGCATAGGTAGCACGACACCGTGATAAAGCGCTATCACACCTTCGCTCTCTTTCTATTTGCACATGAACAAATTAGATAAAAGGTGTGATAAAGCCGTATCACGTGTAACATGCTACGAGTGCTGGTAATAACTTAGTTATCATATTATGACTATCATTGATGGAAAAAGTAAGGGTCAACTCACACTGAAAGAGCAGTGGTGCATAGCGGCCGGAGGAGCATTTTTGTGTAATAATTTAAATCTAGCATTTTGAATCTACCAGTGATTAAAGTTCAAATTTATTTGAAGCGATAGACGGGCTTCGTGGCGCCGGGAGCAGCCGCAAACATCCTCGGGCAGCCGCGCGTTGTTCTTTTAGTGTGAATTGACCCTAACGTCGATCAACGCTCAAGTGTCTGAACAAGGAGGCAGTCAGGAGGCAGCGGGTTTTTTGGAGGGTCAATGCATGGTTATTATAATAATAGCTCCAATTTAATAGGTCAGGATAGGTAGAGAAGTTATTAAAATCAAAATCTGACCTGTAAACAATTTCGTTGGTTCTTTATTTTCGTCAAAGCATCAATTAACCATTTTTCTTCGGCGATAAGTTGTGTTTCTTCTGCTATACGGTAGCCCAGTTTTTGCGGACATGTTCTTTGAGTCATAATTATTTAACTGTCATACACATACAGAAAATAATTGGAAAATAGGAAATCTTTTACAAAAAAACGTAAAGTAAACAAATAGGTATTGTCAAGAAAAAGAAAAGCAAGATCGATTGATCATCGACTGTCAATGTCAAAATAATGAGGATGATGTAAAGTTGAAAGTGAGGCAAACTCCAGACTCGTCTCACTATGCAGCCTATTCTCAAGGTAATTTTGAGAAGAATAAGGAAAACATTGACAATGAAACGAACATTCCCAATAATGTGCTTGTTTCGTTCGATTTTGGCAATAGCTATTGCGTGAAACAAAGAAAACAAATCCAACCTTGTAGAGCGCTGACTTACTCTCACATATTTAATGGCACAATGTGTGAAACTCATGATACACAAATGTCAAAGTCAGAGTGACAGACAGAGCGTCACGTGACTTTGTTTACAAATTTTCAAAAAATTGTTCAAAATCTTGTTTTCCCCAACTTTTGCCTTTTAAGAATACAATGGACAACTGCTTTATCGATGTCGCAGTAGAATTCTTATCAGTGGCTTTCCACAATATCTTATACTACGCATCAGTATACCCAAAAAGTGTCTTTGAAACAAGAAAGAAATACAGCGTTGTCGTCTACCGCTCGACTCATCCAGAAGTTAACCAATACATCGATTTATGCTTGAAAAGCATCGCAGAATGCCTCAAGTGTGGTCAACTACACCGTGTAGAACTTTCCATAACAGATAACTCATACGAACCAGTGATGAAATTCGTGTTTGACTTCGACAAAAATGAACAATTCGAAGACACAGTTGATGCTTATTTGGTGCAAGCGGAGCAGAATCTACGCGCGTTCTTTCTGAACTTAGCTTCTATGAGCGATAAGTTTAAAGTTTTACCTGAAGACCGCAGCTTTACCATCCATTTGCATACAAACGAGTCGAGTGCGGTTGCTATGGCAAGTAACCCTGATTTGGATGACTTCCCGATGATAGAAGTTGAAGAGAAGAATGAGGAAACGAACATAATTCTGCCTATTAGAAGGTTCGCTGTCAGAAATTATAATTTGGATACTTATGTAGAAATAAAGTCATGATCAAACCACAAACTTGAAAGAAATACGGACCGAATATTGCACTAAAAAGATGTGAAGCATGCAAGGTAATACAATCTCGTTTGTTCTACAAGCGACCTACACTCACACAGATGCACTAGCTCTAGGCGCAGGTGCTACAACCCGCCACCTTATGTACCGCGTGACAGCATGCACACAAAAGAATTGGGCGCTTCACTCATGATATTAAACGAGATTACGTCTGGTTCTTTATTTTAAGTCCGTGGATCAGACTTAGAAGATTTTATATAACTTCTAAGATGACCGACTCTCTGACCAACTTTTAGAGTGCTTGATAAGGTCAATACTATATTCTATCCCTTCGGTCAATATGATAACCAAAATTTTGTTGGGATGCACAAGCAACAATATAATCCTGGTTCACTGGAGTAAGTGGTGGGTGGGGTAGGCTCACAGAACATCATAAGAGGGGGTTAGAAATGTAAAGTAGCGCTTATGCTTCAGAGATGACTGTTATCACTTGTCTTCCCGCTCACGCTGCTACAATTAATCATGCCCTCTCGCTCGCACCACGCCGCGCGCCTTATGGTGTTATGCGAATCATTGCATAACCTGTGGCGACACGTTCCACGCCTACTTTGCACTTCTAACCCCTCTTATAATGTTCAGTGGATAAGCTTATGTGTGAGCAGTAAATACCTATATTACTTAACAGGGTGTAAACTTAAATATGTTACTAAGGTGGTACTTCAGACCATCAACTGAACCACTTTCATTATGGGACCAACATTGAAATAGCAAAAATAAAATTTGCTGTTCAATTCAATACATTTTGGGTCGAGTCACTATTAACATTTTCTCAGTTCAGTGTGCCTTTGGACCAGCAGAAAGTAGTATGGATTGATAATAATTAGTGATTAGTGTTTGCGGTTGTGGGACAACCTATTAATTTGTGAACAATGTCTTGGGCTTTTTTGTGGTCATTTAGAGACTTTTCTTATATTAAAAGAATATTATTTGAATTAATAAAATTTTAAAAACATTCTCAATAGATTTTTATTACAAGAAATATTATTTAAATTTTAGTAAATGACGACTTAACAGATTCCATCTTGATTCTCCAATTTAACTTTCAAACATCTATACCTAGAATATATCTCGTCCCAATCCAAGTATGCTCCAATCAACTTCCTAACATTATTTGAATTATCTTCATAAGCGTTACGTCCATGAAGCAATCTTATATTATCAAACACCAGTATATCACCCGGTTTAGTCTTAAATTTGGCTGAAAATCGATGGTTCAGCTCCAAAAATAATCCATGGGCTTCGTACCACGGTTGCACAGATTCTATGGGACCGGGAAAATGGCTGCCACGCTGTGGCACTGAGAAGTTAATCCTTGTTATTTCTCCATGCTTATCCAGGACGATAACTGGAGATCTATGTAGCTTGAAGAACTCGTTTCCATGTTCAGTACCGATGTCACTCCATTCAACTTCTGTGTCAATTAAAAGCTTGTAGTGTTCGTAGTGGTTCTCTTTCATATAGTTGGCTATGTAGTGAGCATCTGATAGGAGATTTTCTCCTCCTTTACTCTGTGTTTGGACGAGGCAATGTAGCATGTTCACTCCAGGGCAATATTCATAGTACGGTAAATCAATATGCATTTGTAAGTTGTTGGATAAGTAAGCAACGTTGCTTGTGTTTGTCACGTGTTGGACAATGAATTTGACGCCGTAGTGAGTTCTTCTTGTAAAACCTATTTTGTCAACGATATTGTCTACAGCAGTTTCAGAATCTGGTGTGTTTTGAATTAGAGCAACTCCGTATATTGATAATTGATGTATCCAGTTGTATAATGCCACATCTGTTTTTAGAATTGCATTGTAATCATGTTTACTACAGATTTCTTCAAATTGATCACCTTTCCAAGTAACTTTAGTGGGTTTATAAATGGTTTCCGTGTACTTTTTTTGATTTTCTGATGTGAAACTTCGGAATTTCAACCAGTTCAGTCCGTATTCGGACTTATGTCCATCGTCCCAAGTCACTTGCACGGTATTATCACCTTTAACGACGTCTTTTGGTGTGACGTTAACGTTAAAATTGCTCCAATCAATCGTACGACTCTTCGCTGATGGATGAAAACATTTGTCGCACTGACAGTTTTCTCTCAGCCACACGAAAGGGAACTTTAAGTTTTCGCCTCTAATGTTTAATTTGAGAAAGCAATCTTTATTTTTTAACAAGACACTTTGACTATGAATATTCAAACTTTTGTATGTTGTTTGAAGTTGTTTAATATTATTTTTTGCGAGCCATTTAAAAAGAAACATGTTTGCCTCCCAGCAGAGGAATGATAACTGAGTAATTGAAACAGATTACAGTTGGTTGACATCACTAATGAAGTGCTAAAGATAAAACAGTTAGGTTTATTTGATTTAAATGATAGGTGGCCTTGTTTCAGGGCATAGGGGGTCAAGTGTGGATACTTAGAGATACTTATAATAAATACAAACATCATAGCTACCATAATAATATGCTCACGAAGTGGTAGTCAATGTTTTTAGTGTTCCATACCATACCGAAATTTGCAAAACGGAACAGTTAATTTAAATATTTATTAATTTGCTTTGCCTATTATCATTATGGCCTTGTACTCTTATAGCTGAGTAACTCCTATTGCTGCGAAAAGGTTTTATCCGTGTACCTACTCTACAACTTAGACTATTCAATGCGACTATACCGTTTGTATGAAACCGCACGCACGTACGCAAGCACACATGGTGAGGGATTGTCGCACCTGTGTGCTTCTATGGACTGACGTCGCTCCGTCAATGCGTCATTGTGTGTGAACGCACTTAAATAGTCTTCAGACTATGCCTTTATTTGATTGATGCTTTTTGACGCCAAGAACCACACCGTAAACAAAGAAATAAAAGCGGATCTGATAAGTCTGACATGTAGTATACCTACGTGTCTGCGCCCTTATTAAATCGGCCATGACCCTCGCTAAAATATTTGAATCTATATCTGTACGAGAGTAGGTGACGTAAGTGAGAGATAACATTGTTTGATAGTTTTAGATCCGGAGAGTAAATAACATAGTGTAAGTACTACACTAGATAACGCTCTGAACATTTCGCAAAATAAAATACATACATTCACGACCGTAATTCCCTTTCGGGGGGTTCAGAAACATTGCTACAACTAACTACCAACTAACTGTTTAAGAATGTAGTTGTAGCAACACTCACATTTAGCAGCAACATTAAATTAAGTACATACTTATTAAAAAGTTATGATGTAATAGTACGTATCTCTAAATAGTATAAAAACCGGCCAAGTGCGAGTCGGACTCCTTCAATTAAGAAGGACAAACTTGACTATTAACTATCTTTTTATTAATTGTACATTTAAAGCAACGATCACCTTTAGCTACGATTTTATCGAGAAAATAAAATAATACAACCATTTTGTAGCGTCGTTTATTAAAAACAATTTATAATATGAAATAAAAACAATTCTTAACTTAATGCATTGATTTCTAATCACAACAGCAGTGTATTATGCAAATGATATTATTTTATAAGGAAATAACTTTGACTACTTATATGAGGACTGGTAACGCGTGTAATTCCACTAACAAACATTTCTGCCACTTTTTGCGGGGGGCGAGGTAACATGCAAACCGCAACTTTGGATTTTATTCCCCATAACTTTAGATTCTAATTTTGAATGTTAAAAATCGTGAAAAGTAGTCTCGTGTGAACCCCAAACGTTCTAAGTGCGAAATTATTGTTTCGCAATTATAGGCTGTCTCGTTTAGTGATACATACATACATATTCTCACGCCTGTCTCCCACTGGGGTAGGCAGAAACAACGGAACGCCACTTGCTACGATCCTGACAAACCTCCCTAGCTTCCTCCACATTCATTAGTCCTTTCATGCATGCTCGTCGGTTTCGGGTAGATCTGACCTGGCCCTTCTTAAGCACGTCGCCAATTTGGTCCGAATATGTACGTCTAGGCCGTCCCCTTCCAACATTTCCACTTACGCTTGCCTTATAGGTTGCACTCGTCAATCTGCACTCATCCATTCTTTCCATATGACCAAACCATCTCAACATACCTTTCTCTATCTCTATCGATTAGTGATA